>OY744557.1:13695537-14343037 GCA_963556235.1 Cryptophagus acutangulus | reverse complement strand
AACGAACGCTTCCGTGAAATACATCCGACTATCAGATTTGTCCTGCTTGCCGAAAATCAGCTTGCCCAAATTCTTCTCGACGATGTGCTGCTGCAGAAAATCGGCCGGCAAATCGTACTGAATCGTCAAATCGCTGATGTTGATTTGACCCTGTTGAACCAGTTTCTCGTTGATTTCGCCCGCAATTCGGGTAATGTAGGTGGAATCGATTAATTGACCTAGTATTGAATGGATGTCTTTCTGACTTTTGAATACTTCGTTTAAATGTGTGGTTATGTGCGCTAAATCGACGCCAATGATTCGCGATAATTCGACTAGATTAATTCGGCCGCCGCTCACGTATAATTCGGCTAAGATGTCTTGGACGAGTTGCGATGATGTGAGGTATTGTTTGCCGTCTCGGGTGAATATTAAATCGATCATTTTGCGCTCTAAGAGCCATGATACCACTTCTATGCAGTTTCGTTCGGAGAGTCTAGAAAAAGCGATATTAATTAATTATAAGATTAAAATATTTGCAAAGTATTGGTTTACCTTTGTGTGGAGGAACTGAGTTGCACTTTTTGAAAATCAGCAGCTAAGCGTTTCACTTCTTCCCAATCAGATGCAGCCATTTTTCTAATTTATTTAAATACTTGTATAAATTTAATACTAATAATTTTAATTGTTAGTAATGTTGATTGTTACTAAAGTTGTAGTCAATAAATTAAGAATTGGTGTGTGTAAATATAAAGCATATGTTTGATGGTTTGATTGTCAAAATCAAGACGTCAAACGTCATCCATATTTTTGGGCGCGTTCGTTTTGTACGCTCTCTGAGATTAGAATTCAGAAAACTATTTTGGCGCCATCTCGCGGTCGGTAGATTGTTGCAGAATAAAAGTGTGTATTTTGGGTAGTCTACCCTCAGGGGCAAAATAAAAATTTAAATTTAATTATTTGAATTTATTATCAACAACAACAATGCTTATTAATTATTTACTAATCTATAGAATCGTTAGATGAACCCGAAGTATCAGCATCATGACGATAAGTTTCCGTTTCATTGCTCCTGGAAAGATACTGCGAAGGTCCAGCTTCCGGATTCTCGACGTTAACTTCAACTTCGTCCAAAGTTGAGGAGCGTGGTTTCAGGCCAGTATATCTCAACGGCTTATAAACCCTACAAATCATAAATTAATGCTTAAATTAGATTAATAGTTACATAAACTTGCAATCTAAAATTAATCGTGTCTGTTAGCAAATCTGGGAGCTCTCGATTATGCACGTTCCATAAATTAATGCAACCAAGTGAAGTAACTACACAAAAAATTCCAAAAATCGTAGCTACTAGTCCTTTGCTAGTAAGGCAATTTAGCGTGGGAGTTGTGGCGATACAGGCAACTTCGGCCAAAAGTAGGAAAAAGCCAATTCCACTTGCTCGCATGTCCGTGGAAAAATTTCGGGGGATGGTGTTCAGCAGAGTGGTTAAAACCACTATGTACATGGCGTTTGAAGCAATTTTGAATTTGATCTAGATCGAATAGAAAAACAAGGAAATGCAGTTTGAAGAAGGAGTGACAAATTACATTGCAAAAGTGAAGAGCATCGGCTATGACAAGACCATTAGCCAGCAAATTGAAAAACAAACATATCCATTTGTGGTGGAAAATATGTAACAAACCGGTAGTTCCCATCACACAGAGAATGCCTGAACTTCCTATAATTGTACTAATTAGAAAAGCCTTGTTGTTCGTGTCTTGCCAGATCCAAGTCAATGTTAGCTTGAACGAAAACCAAGCCATCAGCCATATTGTGATCAAGCTCAAGAAATTCCATCGCGTTGTTTTGCTGCGAATTAACTTGTACAGCCAAAATGAGGTCTGTTCCACTCTCTTTGATGGGATGAAAAAGGTAGTAATTAATTTCGTTTATGATTGTAAGATATCACTGGAAACGTACAGTTCTTTGTATGGTCATCATAAAATGTGAAGGTACATAATATCCATTGTACTTTGCCACCTTGATAATTACGGCTTCTGCTTTCTTAGCGGTTTTATGCAGGCATAACCAATTGGGTGAGTCATGGATTATACTAAAAGACAAGAGAAAATCTCAAATGTTTGGCCATTTCTTCCCAAAAATTTTGAGCGTTTTGGACAAAAACATTAGCAAATTTTTAGGAAGAATGGTAAAATTTTTGTAGTTTGTCCAAACAGTGTATTGCTAGCTTTAGAGCATTTATTTTTTATAAAATACCGTCTTTACATTTTCAAACTCCGTTCACAATCACAAAGTCTTTATTTTTGATTCCTCAAAAATTTTTGGTGTAGGCAAAATCTTCAGATTATTTGCAGTCTTGTAAAAAGCGTGCGAGACATTCTAACGCATCTCCACTTATGTTAAATAAATTCAATTAATAGAGTTAAATTAAATTAACTCTGTTAATTTTTTATTCACATATTTGTAAAAAGTCGAGACAACTTAATAAACTCTTCCATTCATCTACAATTTTATATCACGAATAATAAAAGCTTGGGACGCCCTTGATATTAATATACAAATAATTATTTATTGCATTTATATTTATATTTAACAACTGGTTTGATGTATTCTGAAAGATATTTTTCTAAGATGATCAATAGATTTTGTTTGCATTGGGCTAATTAAAAACTTTCCGATAGAATTGAATTTTGGCGATTGTACCAGGTACTAACTACTTTGTACTAAAAGGATCAAAGACATTTTAAGGGTCCACGTCAGATAGATAATTTTATAAATATATAATATTTAATTAAACAATAATTTCCATTCAATCGTGTTAAATTCTTGCGTAAATATATTAACAATATAAATTTCTGGAAAATCAAAATAATGTCGGTTTCTAACTCAGTCCGAATCTAACACACGGTAAATTATATCAAAAGATCTCCTAGGAGTAGCATTTAAATAGACACTTTGTACAAGTTTGTAACGACCTCACTTACAAGACCGAGAAGCAAAACAAGATTTGCATTAGCGAGATAATTAAAACCAACTGTAAATTATCTGGGAGTAGATATAAAATCGCTGGCATTACAACAAATGATAGAACAAATGCTAATGTAAGAATTCCCAAAGAAAACGTCCGCCATTTATTACCCACAATTTCTGTAACTAATAAATTCAAACTGTAAATTTTGAAAAACCTATCATTAAATTTTTCTTTGTTTCAAATACCTATGGTGATGGAAGTCACTGCTACTCCAGCAGAACAAACACCAAAAATAAATCGGTTTGCTAGAAATGTTGTTAACGAATCGGAGTTTTGCAAGCACCCAAAAACCACTTGCGTTAGAATACCAATAAAGAGCAATTTTTTGCGACCATATTTATCTGCAAATTTTCCAAAAACAAAATAGCCCACCATCAGACCAAACTTTAAGGAGTACTCTACAAACAATTCCTTTCTACATAGCAAAAACCACTAAAAAAATAAATTGTAGCATATCTCCGAACGCATTATATCGGTACCAACTTTTTCCTTGATTGTTTTGCCATATTCTTGCGAAAATTCAATTTTGCATTGCGCTTCATTCTCATTGCATAACTGTAAACTAGAATTAGTCTTATTATTTTTGCAATAAACATCCAATCGACGTGGGGATAAGAATTGCGAAGAAATTTCTGTTAAACTATGCAAATGCAACAACAGAAAGAAAATTGCAATCACGCTAATTTGCCAACGGCCACATTGACCGCTCAGTGATGGTAACAGTTCTTCGGGTATAATATTGCTTTCTTCATTACGTATCCATGAATTATCAGCTAACGTGGACTCTCTTTTCGGCTTAAAAGGGTACTGGACAATCGCCAATTTTATGGAATTTCTAGTTTTCATTTTATGTCAATGTCACGATATTAATTATGGTATATTGATTACTTGGTTAATAAAAAACCACAAATATCGAGCTAGTGTGTGGCTATCAAAATTGAATTTAATAATAAGAAATTTAATTACGCGTTACGAATGGTTTGAAAATTTGATCTTCATAGAAATGTTTGAAAAAAATCTTGTATACTGATCTAGTCATGGTCTCATGGAGACTAGATGTTTGATTATGTTAGTGACGTAGGGTTCAAGACCCATCCAACTAATTTTACTGGAGCTCTAGCGTTGCTTGGCTAAGGGTGGGGGTCAAGAGGGTCTTCGCCACTCTCAAAGAAACATATTTCCACATGTTCGCACTTGTTATGGTCATTATATGGCAGCGTGAATCGATCAGTATATAATGATGCTGATGGACTCGCACGTCTTTCTTGTTACAAATTAATTCAAATTGTACTAGAATGTAATCTATATCTTTTTATTTCTAAATCTATAGCTGTAAAGTGTAATTTTCTGGTAGGCTGGTTTTAAAATTCTTCCATCACGCAATGACTGTAACAAAAGAGGATATATTTCTTGAGGTTCACCAGAATGAAGTGAAAAAATTCCTTTGTCAAATAAAACAAGCTAGTACATCAATGATTAAAAAAAGTGCCCGGAAACTAAATTTACAATTCAATTCTCAACACCCGCTGCAATTTAAAACATTTTATAACCCGTCTATTTTCCAATTATTTGTCTTACAACATGGAGTATAAAATATTTTTTGTATGACAAAATTCCAGCTCAAGGTTCTTGCAGATAAGACTCATTATTTCGACTGCACTTTTGTAAAGAGTGAAATTAATTACGAGAATTATAATTTGCTATATTTAGATTCTGTTATTGTTGGAGTCGGATTTGAGATAAGCCGAAGCCAAACCAAATTTGAATGATAAGAGATCCCTTTCGCAAAGATTAAACGTGCATTGTGAGATAAGCTGAATGGATTAAAAATGCGTTTATTGATATTTTGATTGTAAAGTACGAAGTACCATCAGGAGATAGAGAGAATGTAGTAGTACCTCGACGTTGTTAAGCACCACGTGCTGGTTTCAATCAGTTTCCTGAACCGCAAAACAGCACATGTGATTATTTGAACATAGCCACCACTTTATAAGGTTCTGATCTTTTTACGTTTACAGTTATAGAAGTAGCGCAGTCGTGTATCGCGATCAAAACCACATGGAAACTGGAATTATGTTTTACTAGAATTTATTGTTTAGTTTTAGTTGTGCCTTGTGCGTATTTGTGCCTTCAAGTTTACTCGAGGCGCGCTCAAAATAAGTTTATTACTTATGAATCAAAGACTCGCTCGAATTTTTTGAAGTGCGCGAAATTTTTGGCGTAAGCATGGACGGCGCTCATGATCTTGAGACCATGATGGGTCACTTAGGTATTGCACTTTTACAATATTTATCAGTAATAATTTATATCTATTGACTTTTATAATTGTAAACAAAATCGATGATATAAATAAAGCTATATAATTTTAATTTGAATTGATAATTATATACTTTGTGCATTTATTATTTAATTATTCCCAGTTTGATAATAGATTGTATGTAAATTTTATTATTGTTTTTTTCATCAACCATTTATAGATGTTAATAGTAATGAATGCATTGCCTTGTGTGTGCTATCGGAAAATTATTTTGTTGCCATCAAAGAAGCAGCAACATTCAAATTTATTATGTATCGATACCATTCGAATTTAATTTATTCAAATTGTAGTCAATTATCTCATCAAATAAGCAGTATAATTTCGAATAAGCACCACTTATTTGTGCAATTTTGTAAGCGCACGTTGACTGACTTCAAAAATCCAAATTTAAATAAATCGTAATAACATTATTAATATTTATTACTTGGGACATAATAGGAGCAAATATTTAACTTTATCTTAGTGGATCATATGTCAGAGCGCGTCAAGCTATTTATTGTTATTTGAAAATCAAGTCGTATTTCAATTTTTCAACATGTTAAACAATATTGTCGGAAATTTTTTCATTTTACCTCTAAAATAAATACAGAAAAATATAATTATACGCTCGTAAACAAACAGTCTATAAATATATCCGCGTCAATTTCTGGCATAAAATATTCAAAATACCTATACAATTAGATTCTTTACTTATCATGACTTCATAATCCAAATCGCTATAATTTATTGCTATCGTTTAAACTTTTTTTTTTGTTAGATAATATCGCGGATAATACAAGTACTATCTATTTTTAGTTTTAGGTTATTTAAAAAAAAATCTTAACGCCAAAAAAAAAATTAATATTAAAAGAAGCATAAACGTAAAATAGATAATATCTATACAAATTTAATTAAAATAGCAGCTAATTTAAAATTAATTATTAATTAGTTTTGACATAATTCAAACAGTTAGTTTTTCTCAATTAGAAAGCTACAATCTAAAACTATACAGTTAAGGCTTTAACATTACAATACATTATAATAATTACAAAACTAAATACATAATTACTTAAGTAAAATAATATATCAAAGTATCTCGAAACAATAGAAGAAATAATAGAAAATCGAACTTAAGTCTTCCAACTGCCAGTTAAACGTATTGGCCCTAAATAATTTACTATGCTATATATATGCCCGAAGCATGGCTTAAATGTTCAGAGAGCTCATGATAAAGTTGCCCAAATCTTTTTTACTAATTACTGCACAAAAGATCTAATGGTATTTTTAGATAGCCAACAAAATTTGGAAAAAATTGTCATATTTATTTATTTTTTAATATTTTTTTAATAAAAAAAATCTTTGAAAGTGTAGCTGGACCGAGATTTGACTTATTCACCTTGTTTATTAGTTAGAAAACATGACGTCACATCGAGAGGTGAGGAAAAGTTTCAAAAATTGGTAAAGCAGTGTTTGTCTTGGCTATAGATCCTAGATAATATAGCCACTGAAGCTGAAAAAATAGAGAAAAAATATATTTTTTACTGAAAAGTATAAATTTAGTACTATTGTTCCTTTAACTAACTATTTCCTATTTGAATTTCAGGTGACTTTGGAAAATACCAAGCATGGCAATTCACGCTCCACATCCTTTCCGCAGTGGCAGCAGGTTTAAACATGCTGTCGCTGGTCACCGTGGCTGCTGTGCCCGACCACAGGTACGTTTGTCAAAAAAATTCTCCACGCGCACAAATAAAAAAAAATATTCAACTTTCAGATGCGCGATTCCAAATGTGGACGTGAACAACACAATGGCAAACGTCACAGGGTTGGATCTATCGCAGTATTTCTCCATGGGAACAAATGGCAAAATGGACTTTTGTCATTTATTGAACACAACTAGCAACTCCACGTACAGCTGCGATTCTTACGTTTACGATCCAACGTATTACAAATCGTCGCGTGCGATTGAATGGAACTTCGTCTGCGAGCAACGTTGGATGGGAGCAGTAGCGCAATCTCTTTACATGTTCGGAGTCTTCACCGGAGCGGTAACCCTCGGAAATCTTGCTGATAAGTTTGGTCGCAAGCCAATTTTCTGTTGGTCGGCCGTACTGCAAGTCGTCCTCGGAATAGCCGTTGCATTTGCTCCTGAGTACTTCTCCTTCTTAATCATCACCTATTTGTATGGAATTTTCGGATCTGCTGGAAGCTACATTCCAGGTTTTGTACTGACAATGGAATTGGTTGGTCCAAGCAAACGCTCAGTTTGCGGAATCTCCTTCCAAGCAGCGTTCGCCGGAGGAATCATGCTGGTGGCTGGATGGGGCGCTTTGATCAAAGACCGCCAATTGCTGCAAGTAGTCTACGCATCGCACGCTTTGGTCTTGATTGGTCACTTTTGGCTGATGGACGAATCTCCCAGATGGCTTTGGGCACATGGTCGCGTCAAGGAATCCGTTGATATCGTGCAGAAAGCTTTGAAAATGAATGGAAGTCCTATCAAGTTGGAGACTGCCGAGTTTGTGTCGAAAGGAGCTGCGGAAAGTCGAACGAGCGAGAATGATGAAGCCGGTGTCATGGATTTGTTTAAAACGCCAAACTTGCGCAAGAAAACATTAAACGTCTGTTTATGCTGGTTTGCTAATTCGTTGGTTTATTACGGCTTGTCGCTGAGCACTGGAAACTTAAGCGGAAATCCCTACTTAATCTTGTTTGTTATGGGTTTAGTCGAATTACCCAGTTATGTAATTACCGTTTATGTAATGGATCGCGCTGGCCGTCGCTCATTAACTTCATTCAACATGATTTTCGGAGGAATCTGCTGCATTGTCGCCGCCAATCTGACGATGGGCAGCAACATATCGACTGGTTTCGTGGTGGCCGGCAAATTTTTAATCGCCAGCTCCTTCGCCATCATTTACAACTACTCCGCAGAACTCTTCCCGACTGTTATCCGAAATTCGGCCATGGGACTTGGTTCGATGTGTGCGAGAACTTCCGGTGCCTTGACTCCGCTGATTACGCTCCTCGATTCATTCGATCCGAAACTACCTTCAATTATATTCGCGGTGATTGCGTTGATTTCGGGATTTTTGACATTGTTCCTGCCGGAAACTCTGAACAAGCCAATGCCACAGACTATTCAGGACGGTGAGAAATTCGGAGTGGGTGACAACTTCTTCACGACAGGTTTCTCTGGACGGAGAGGACAAAAGGTGCCACAGGATGAAGAAGCCAACGACGTGGCCTTAGAATCGAAGAATGGTACTGCTGAGCAACAACCTTTGCGATGATTCCATTTTTGTTGGATGCAAAGTATACTATTTATAAATTATGTTGGAGTCTACATTATTGTTGCTATTTATATACAAATATTACAGATTTTAAGAACGAATAAAATATAGAGATTTTATATAAATTGGTTTTTCTATTATTAGCCTTTATATTTTTTGACCAGTTGACCTTCCGGGTTTAGAAACACAACATGAATAAAAATACAATGACTCAACTCAAAATTTTATGACTCTTGCCTTTTGATGATTTTACTTACTTCTATTTTCCTCCTTTTATTTCTACACATTCTCTCATCATATTCTCTATGCTTTCCTCTCCACACGATCCAAGAACACTCGCTTTTTGCTCTTCCTGGTATCTATTCTGCCGCTTCTCATTCTAACATTTAAATCTTGCTCCTTCCATTTACTAGTTGCAAAAGGAGTTCTAATTCCAATACCCAGCTGCAGCAATTTGCTTGAATGCCTCGAAGAATATTTGTCCTTAATTTGGTTATTCCATTTCGAAGTTATTTTCGAACCATATGTTTAGCGTATCTACGACATTCTCTTTAATCGCAAATAAATAATTCATACATTCCATAATTCAGGTTTATTCCATATTTAGATAACTATTGCTAATTAAGTGAAAAAGTAAACTCCTAGTATCCATCTATCTGTTACATTTATTTCTGAATATTTCGTGTAAATAACAATGCATGTTGTTCATTAATTTATTCCGTAACAATAAAATGTCGCAGGATAGTTAGTCAATTAAGTGTTTTAAAAAAGTCACTCATGTCGATGTTTTATTATACAGTAAATTTTTTAATAGAAAGAAAAGTAAAATGGTTCACCTAAATCAAATCTAATCAAAAAAACCGTAAGTGATTAACATAAGTGACTCTAAGGTGAGCCAATAAAAAGCAGACATATAAAGTATAAAGTACTACAAAATTTTGATCTACAGAAATTTTGTTATATGATTTGTTGTTGACCAGAATAAAAATGAGAGTTATACAAATATACATATATACATAATCCTTGAAACTAAAATTAAACTTTGTAATAAATAAGAAAAAAGGAACATAAATACTGATATGTGTGTGTTTTACTGTGTGATAATTGCCCTCGTTCAAATTAAAATAAAACAAACACATGCTCGTTATGTAGTAGGTTACACCGAAACATCCCAAATCGTCTAACGATTTTCAATATTTTTTTGAAGAGGGAGATCTGATAGAAAGAGAAAAGCTTAAAGCAAAATCATATTTCCTATATACTTATAATTTAAGTGGTCTAACATATTTCGTCAAACGTTTAATCAGTCAAATTGATGCTACTAAAATAAGTTTGGTTTCTCTGTCTCTCAAATGGAACTCACCTCGGTTTACAATGAATTCATACATTTAGAGGAATGCCCCTTGAAATTATCACAACAATTTTTTTTTTAAATATTTTACGTTCCCATGTCTTCAATTTTTTTGGAAATTGAGTATTCAATGAACTAAACTAAAATAAATTAAATGAACGATTGAAGACATGGAAATTTGTTCTGTAAGTTTGTTCTAGTTTTGCTCCATCCCGAACGGTTAAAAAAACGCAAAAGCGAAAATAATTTAAGAATAAAATTATTTTATGTGAGATTTTTAGTATTATTAGATAAAGCTAAGGTGCTACGATCAATTTGATGAAGATCAATATTAAAAAGCCAATATTGCCGAATCCATCAAATCAAATCGACACCACCCCAGAAATAAACTATCTACGCATACGAGTAAAAAAATAAAGATCCAGTTCAGACTAAACTAGAACAAATCCATTAAGAATTCACACACAAAATAATTTTATATACATTGCACACTGAAATTAACTCCGCTCAGGACAAGTGGTTTGAACAATCCTAGGCTTAGCACCGGTGTTATTATTGTTGGCGGCTGCGGCGGCAGCAGCAGCAGCGGCTTCCAATGCAGTATGCACGACAATACTCGGTTGTCCCGGCGACGGTGGATGCAATTCGTGTGAAGTGCCGGGACTCAACGTGGCCAAAGCCGCTAGCAGATCGTGATTGATGATCGGCTCGCCTTCGGGCCGGGGCACCCAATCCAAAGGCGGTGAAGCCGGCGGCGAAATCAGGAACTGCTTGAACGGAGCCGGCGGCTGCAGGCTGCTGTTCTTCACTGGAGTCACCGGCTGAGCAAAATAGCAGGTGATGATGGACTCATTGATTTTGTATTGGTGCAATTGCACGCGTGCACTTGCAGCGGCGAAGGCCGTGACAAAATTGACGCGGAGTCGGCGGAAGCTGCGCAACCAGTGAAATGTTACCTCCGGGTCGTAAATGCGGAACAGCTCTTCCAGCTCGAACTTTTTCTCTGCGACAATGCAAAACAATCGTTTAGAAAGTTGTAACTGCATTGATTCGACTTGCAGCGTTCCCAAACGAATGGAAATCGCTGTTAAAGTGATCGAATCAATGCAATTCGGTGCATATTTACCTGGCGATACGAAAACACTGTCATGAATGTTAGTCACAATGAGTGAGGTTGGTAAATCATCGAACTCGTCGCCACTGCCTTGTTCCGGTGGACTATCGAAATCGGCCTCAGCTAGTAAGTTGGGATGAACGTTCGGAAGCCCATCTTGATCGTTAATTATGATGTTGGGGTCGTCCTCGAGCATATCATTGCCGTTGTTGCTGCAACCCTCAGCCATATCGTTCTAGAAGAATATTACTGCAAGTGCAAGACGTACGTAATGTCAGTGTGAATATTCGACTGTTTAGGGCGAATTGACTTACAATGCTATCAAATGAATCGTGAATGAACGAAAAATATTACAATAACTGCCTTAAAATGTACTTTTTCTTGTTAACTACCACTACAGTAAATGTCAAACGATCAGCTAGTCAAATAAATATGTGTCTAGGGACTTTTGGTTTGGAGCTAAACCTTTGTCGCGAATTGTAAATATTTTAATTAAAGGTTTTAAATTAAAACTAAATTTAAATATTGATTTTGAAATAAATAGTATGTAGAATTCATAACAAATATTTGCTATACTAATTAAATAAATAATAAGCAGTAGTTAAAGAATGAAAATCTAGGGACTTTTTTTAAGCAAAAAATTATCTAGTGGGAAATATGTCATTACGTTAAACCATTTGTGTATTGTTATTATTAAGTGAAACAATTATTTATTAAGAATTAAATCTATTGTTAATTGTGTTAAGTTAAATTATATTAGTATTAGTTAATTATGGCATTCTCATTCGCAACGCCGGTGCAACCAACTTTCGGACTAAGTACACAAGCAAGGCGTAAGTGTATTTAAGTATGGTTAGGTAGTCGTTGTTTAATATTTATTATATACAATATTAACACACTAACTATAATTATCATTGGAAAACATCTACGGTTTAGCAGCGCGATTTTAATACTGCGTAGTTGTGAGAATTTGAACTCATTCCATTCGAGAATCGAGTGTGTTGGTAAAAGTGTGTTGGGCACCATTATAATTCTCGCTAAATTGTAAATCCCTGTGAAATATAAATTTGCCAGGCACTTTTTGAATCGACAGATCAATTGTTTGTCAATCATAGTCTAGAATAGGTATTTGTTTAAGAGGCCACTGTTTAATTTGCTAGGGGGTAGATTTGTTTGTGCTGTTATTAGGCAACCAGTTATACACCTAATTGAGAATATACTAATTGAATTTTTACAAGTAATTGTTGTAGTTTGTAGTTTAATTTTAGTGTGAAATATTCAGCATTTCATACAGATGCAAAATAGTAATTATTATTCTGCGATAGTACTTAAATTAAGGTACGGTTAAGTTCGAATCTTTTAATTGTATGTATAATGAGCATGTTATATGTATAATGAGTTGCCTATACGTCGTACTACTTTTTAATTGCAGTATGTATAATGAGTTGTATGTATAATAAGTTGTATGTATAATAAGTTGTATGTATAATGAGTTGCCTATAAGCAGTGGTACTAATTAAATGCACTTGTAATTAAAATAATATAAATACTACCGCATAAACAAATAGAAAACAAAGTTAAATATTGTATTTTAAAATGCAGCTGCTTCATTCTTGCAGCATATTATTTTTTTATGCCATTTCGTTAAACATTCAATTTTCAACTAATTTGCCGGTTGTGAATTTATGAATCCTAGCAGGAAATTTAAATAAGTTAGAAATAAAAGTTTTTTTGAAAAGATGCCAATATTATTGGCGTTTATATGGCCGTACCTTATAAAGCTAAAGACTTTGTATGCAAATTAAAGCTCAAATGTCCAATCACAATAAACACCCACGGTGAAAACGTAAATAAAACTCACGCGCCGTTTTGTTTCCAAAATTCTATCAAAACGGCGAATTGATATTTTCACCGCACTTGAGATTTTCTCTTTTTATGAAATTTATTTTTAAAAAAAACGAGAAGAAACTAAACCCTCAGTAATTCATTTAGATAAAATAATTGGAACTTAGTTTCAAAGGGAGCCCGCAGAAGTGTAAATTGATTGCGTATTGAAAACTATGAAACTTTTACAGAGCTTTATTTATAAATAACATATAGTAATGATAATAATGGAATAAATATAATATATACATACATATATAAAGATAAAGATAATTGACTTACAGAACAGAAAATAGTTTTTTTCAAATTTTTTCATTGACGATACATAATTCATTAGTTTTTCCTGATAAGGGAACTTCTTTTAATTGAGTGACACTATAATCACCTGAACTTGATAGTATACTTCCGTTCCTATACTTCTTGAACACCAGAACGAGCGTTATCAAAATAATCACCAATAACAACAAAATGATGCCCAAAATAATGAAAAGACTTGAGGTGGCCATATCAGCAATTCCCAAAAAATGCGACTTCTCACTCGCGATTTCCGTAATCGCCTCGGTAATCGCCGATTCCGTTGTTGAATTATAGATCTCCGTGAAAATATTGGTAGACGCATTATTAGTCACAGCATCCGTAATCATGGTGCTTTCCTCAAGAATTGTAACAGAGCCATTTGTAGGCAAATCTGTGGCCCCAGTGCGAAATAGCTCCGATCCGAGATCCGTGCTGTTTGACTCCAGATTGAAGGTCCAGCCAAAGAAACTTGGTGTTGAATCATTATTTGCCGCAGTTGACGGTTCCGTGACGCCAAGGTTAATTAATGTACCTTCAGTCGCATCATTTGCAGGTGCAGTCGAATGATGAAACAGAGAATTCATAACATCCTTAATCGTTGTTAACACTTCCTGGGTAGGGAAAGATTTGCGCTGAGGCCATTGAAAACCTAGAGGATCCTTTAAATTAGAAGCAAAACGGTTTTAATTACGCTGAATTGTTGGATTTGAATTTAATGATGTACCTGACCAGACATTGTTGGCAATATCGTTGTTATCACTAGCAGCAGCAATTTTCAAATAACACAAAACATGGAATTGCACCGAACGTTTATATGGAAGGCACCGGCAACGATTGGCTAGGTTTTACCGATAGCTTTTGTTTAACGACTGAACCTTCTATAAGTAGGAGGATTACTTATATATGAATGATGAAAAGGGCGCTTTGGAAATTGACTTGAAGAGGAAATTTTATAATCGGGTTTCCTCCTTCCGTTTCCCTAATCATTCTTTATCGACGCTCTTCAGACTGGTTTCGAAGAAATGTGAGACATTTCTTAAACTGAATATGTGCCGACTGATACTGGACAAAAAGTTTACCAATTGTAAAAACCATGCTTTTTTGTTTTGGTTTCGGTTAGAAAAACTTCCTCGTGGATTTATTTATCTGACCACAAATTGTCCAATTGCATCAACGGTATTTTTTGAGGACTGAGCAACGTTAGTCACTGTTTTTATATCAGCATCAAAAATAATTTATTATATGACCAAGATATTTACAAAAGGGGTTTCAAAAAACAAACAATTATTATTGTTTTGACTTAGCGAGCGACAAAATAAACAAAAGAATCTAGCGGTTTAAAATGACAACTTTTCGCGGTCAAATGCAAAGCCTACTTATAGGAAAAAAATATTTTGCTAATCATCATGGCCGTTTGACAAACGTCAGTCAGTGCAATTCAAACAACATGGCGTTGCTCACCGATTCAACGCCAAGAAGAACCCTAGTAGCTAAACGTAGAACCACCCAACAATCTTCAGCGGGCACACCACCCAACAGTACAACATCGCAAGAACCGATGAATACAACGGAATACCGAACAACGCATGAACCGATGAATACAACCGCAGTCCCAACAAGTCCTAACCCGCTCCCGAAACATTCCCGAAGTACCAATTTTTCTAATTCATATTTATAGATTTCATTAGTTTTTAGGGTAAGTACTAAGGTTTGCAAAAAAAACTAGTACACTTGTATATTTCGTTGCCTAACATATTTCCAAAGATTGACTGTGTAAACAGTAAAAAAGAAGAAGAAGAGGATATAGAATGATATAATCGAGGATATAATTATGAGTTTGAAAAAATATAAATTTTACATATAGCGCCATCTATTTTTACATTTCGGAACTAAAAGAACTTGGCTTACATTGGGTAAATTTGGCTTGTACTACTTTTTTTGCAAGTCTTAGTACACATGTACAAAATTAATTGGTTTTTAAATAATATTCCTTTCTACATCATCCTTTGATAAAAATACAAATAATGAAGGTCGTTCATAATTATTCGTATATTTTGCATAAAAAATTATTTTCTGATAACCCAACATTGACATAATTCCATAAATTTCTGGAAAAATGTTCCATCATTATAAAATGACATTTTTCATTATCTAAATCCGTGTTTTTTGTTTTAATATTGCAGCGGTAGGATTTGGAGGCACTTTTTCATCTCCAGCTACCAGCGCCGCTCCCTTAGGTTTTGGAAATTATGGTGGTAGCACATTTAACACAGCACAAACCACACCATTTGGGTCTAGTGCCCCATTTGGTCTTCCTGCTACCTCATGTCCTAGTACAACGAGTTTTGGAACATCTGGTTTTGGTGCATTCGGCACTGCTGCCCCTAACAACAATGCTCCCACAGCTTTTGGTTCCGGATTTGGGTCAACTCCCGCAGCAACCGCCAATACTGGCGGCGGATTGTTCGGTAGTGCTCCAGGGGCCGCATCCAAACCCACTTTATTTGGCACTCCACAACCTACTTCAGCAGGACTATTTCCAACACCAGCCATTGCTAGTTCCGGTTCATTTTCAACATTCACAACACCCGCTCAAGCACCAACGGCATTTGGAGTAGGTACTACCACCACAACCAGTGCTGCACCGAATATGTTTGGAGGAGGTGCACCCTCATCGAATTTGTTCGGCTCTTTTGGCGCCACCACTTCAGCGCCGACCAATACGTTGTTTGGAACTGGTACCACTACGAATACCTTTGGCACCAGTGGAGGCTTTGGATCGACGAGTGGCGGAGGATTATTTGGTGCGACGCCTGCAGGTACCGCAGGAGCAGCTCCTATGTTTGGTGGAGGGTTTGGAACTACCACCAATACGACGTCCGCTTTCGGTGGATTCGGAACTGGAGGTACTTCAACTTTTGGTACAGGAAGTAATTTGTTCGGAGCCAAACCACAACAAGCGCAAGCACCGACAGCTTCGATTAAAAACCAACAAGTCATAACTTCGGTGTATGCGTTGAATGTATACAATGATGAGAGGGACGAAATTTTGAAAAAGTGGAACATGTTGCAAGCTTGTTGGGGTACTGGCAAAGGGCATTTTCATGCAACAGCACCTGCTGTTGAATACACACCCGAAAATCCGTTCTTTCGCTTCAAAACGATGGGTTACAATGTGATTCCGGACCTAGAGAACGCTGAAGGTGTGATTAAGCTAATTTTTAATAAAAAGCACACGGAACTCAAAAACCAAATCGAGGTCTTGAAAAACGGCATGAGCGGTATTTTGGGGAACAAACCAAATTTGACGGTGGAGATCACCCATATTAAGTCTCTGTCTGATACGGTTACTGAAGTGCGCATGGTTGTATCGGAGAAAAGTGTAACGGGGTTCAACCGAAAAATTGCGGCTACCGATTTAGCTGCGTTTCTTAATCAACCGACGCAAAAGCAGCAGTTGAGCAGTGTTGGGGTAACTCAAATTACGCCCTACACCACACCGACTAGAACGGATGTGGAAGACTATCTAAAAGCGCCACCGCCGGGCACTGAAACGCACATGTGGAAGGCAGCGATCACTGATAACCCGAATAGAAAGAAATATTTACCAGTTTCTGTGAATGGGTTTGCCGAACTGCGAGCGAGGATGGTAAATCAGGAACATACGACTGGTTTACATCGGGCCTTTTTCGAAAAAGTTAACAGAGATATAATTGAATTGAAGACGAAGCATGCTGCATCCATTGCGGTCATTACCGAATTGAAACAGAAGTTTATGGAACAGCAACATCGGATTTTGAGGGTAAATTATTATGAAACTAGCTACACTTATATTATTTATCTTATGTTTTTATTCGCAGATATTAGTGAAACAAGAGTGTACAAGGAATCCAGGCGTAATCATTCAGCCTGCTGAAGAGATATTGCGAGGGCGTTTAGAATTGATTCATGCCCAATTAAATGTTCCTCAACAATTTAAGGTAGTTTCCAACCATTTTGACAAATCAAAATTTATCCAATTTTTTATAGGGTCAAATTAATGAACTGTTATCACATGTCACAATGATTGAAGGAGAGAGGCGGCAGGTTGACCAAAACTACAGAATCGATGCTGAAGCCCATGAACAAATAAAGCAGTTTTTGGCGATGGAGCAAAATGGAATTTCACATTTGGTGAACATGATTAATAGCGACTTGCAGTCAATCAAAATTATAAATGATGGAATAAAGCAAATTGCGATGAATCCGAACCCGCCTGGTCATCCAAATTAGTTGTTTTTCTTTGATTTTTACTCGGCTTTTTATTATATTTTGATTTAATAAATATTTTTCTATGATGATATGTTCTAGCTACAACTCTTTTTTATCTGAAGACTTGTTTTATCCTACAGAAAGATAAGAAGTACTTCTTAGGTACTTATTATTCTACCCATAGAATAAGTAAATCCCCTTTCCTCAGCCTGATCTTTAAAAACATTTTTCGGGAATTTCCATGTCGGGGATTAACTTCACTTGAGAAAAGAAGGATCAACAAAAGCAAAAATAAATAATGATTAAAATATTTATTTTATAAAAGGAAAACTTATAACAGGCTAATATAAATACTATAGAAATAATATATTTTTCATTATATAGGTATCACAAAGTTTAATAATTGCTAAATCGAACACTATATTTCGATTCAATTATTGTAGATTTGAAAAACACAAAAATAACACACATTCAATAATATAATACTGTTTAAAAAATAATAAAAAATCGATTCCGATCAAACAGTTTTGCGACTGACACTCAAGTCCAAAGGCATATCCACATCAATCATACTTTCAGTGGGTCCGCCAATTTTATCGTTGAAATCGTCGATGGACCGATCCAAAAATCGCTTCCAACTACTGATGTACAAAATATCCGCAGAATTTGAGAATGTAACACAGTTGGAAGCTCCACAAACATTTTTGCTATCAGCTAGATTATTAATGACGTCCACATTATAATACGGTGGTAATCTGGTCTTTGGTTGTGCTTCTGGTACTACTGGTGGTACTAAGGATAATTTTTGGTAATCATTATTGGGCTGGTTCTCATTGTCGACGAAATGCTTGTACGTTTTGACATGTTTTCGTAAACTGCTAGGATCGGTGTAGCGTTTTGAGCAACCTGGTACTTTACATTGGTATGGCTTCTCCACCTGGTGGGTACGAGTATGTTTAAACCTATCACTCGAATTTGAGTAGGCTTTATTGCAACCAGGTACAGAGCAAACATATGGCTTTTCACCACTATGCGATCTGGAGTGGATCTTCAAATTTTCGGCTCGGGAGAAGGATTTGTCGCATTGGAAACACTGGTGCGGTTTTTCGTTGGTGTGCGTTCGGACGTGGACTAGCATTTTGTATCTAAATTTAATTTTTGATTAATTTTTTTGTTGGGTTTGTTAATTTGCGGATAATTACCTTGCATTGAAGCCTTTGTTGTTACGCGAGCAACCTTCCCACCCGCAGTAAAAAAGTCCACCAGGTCCACAGGCCGCATGGACTTTCGAGACATGATTGGCGAGTTGGTCGAGTGATTGGAAAATTATTCCGCACGATCTCCAGCAACATTTCACTTCAGATTTGTCATCGCTCTTTTTCAGTCGGATCTGTTGCGGCGATACCTCGACGCTCGAAATTGAATTATCACTGTCGCTCTGCACAAGAAGTTTTTTTTAGCATTTTTTTCGATGTGGAAATTTTTTTGATTTTTACCTGAGTGCTGTTGGGAGATGCTGGCATAATGTCGTCCCCCGAAATCGTTCTTTGCCGAATATAGTCCGAATAGTAAGGATCGAAAGTATGGAAATATTGGAATTGGTTGTAGTTGTTGTAGTATTGAAGGGGTGGCCCTTCGACCATTCTGTGATTGGAGTACATCGTGTTAAAAATATCACTTCTTTATTGCACAAATAGTCGAAATTGAATGAAATAATGAAGCGATGTTTGATTAATTTATAGAAGTTTGGGATGCAACCTACTTAGACACAATAAAATCTCGTGTCTTTTTCTCACATATGAACAAAGTTATATTAATTTCAAATTAAATATATTTTTAATTTGTCATTTCACATTATCATGTTAGAGATAAAACGTAGCGGCATCTCCGTTTGGCACATGGCTAGTGTGCTCGCATTATCTCTGTTTCTGTTTGCAATTGCTGGGGGCAAAGTAGAGTATTTTGAATTCATATATCTATATAATAAAGAAAGTCATACAAATGTCAATAGAATCCAGAAATTACTGGTTCTTGAGTTTTTATGGTCAGGGGGGCCTGATAACAACACGAACATGATCATTGACTGACCCCGAAACCAGTTTGGAGTGGAAACTGATAACATTATCATTCTGGATTTTCAGTATTTATTTATTTTTCATTTATTTCGAGTGTTTGCATTAGATTTGCTCATGATATATTGTCGCCGAATTTAATATCCTTGTTTGCAATGATTGCCAAACGTGGGCCAAAATTTTTGGGAAGCTCGAAAAAAATTCATTTTGACGGTTTATTAGCTGGCCTTCCCACATTTATCATCCTATTCATTATCATTTTATTGCTTCCTCATTTCTGCATATTTACAGAGATTAATAATCCAAGCTCGAATAATTGTTTGTTCAAATAATTTAACGCATTAGAGTTCATAAAATTAAATCTGGTTTTTGACTTGTAATCGCATAATAATTAATATGTAAACAGACATAAATAGAGCATTTTTGATAAGAAAAAAAACACTATATTGGATTTAATTTTAATGTAAACCAGTTACAAAATTTATATCACGACGTGATCCTTAAAGGTTAAACTTTTTATATTTAAATTTTATCGCCTCATACAAAATGAAGTATTTTTTCGCTTTGCTGGTGGTAATTTCGCTGTTTATTAACGCGATAAAATTATCATCGTTTCGTGGCTGATATTGCACAATTTTATACAATAACAATTAAATAGCGGGGACATTACATTTCGTTAACTTGAAGGGGAATTTTTCAATAATTATTGATTATATTAATAGTCAGGAATTTATATCACATTAGTATTACTCAATAATAATCTATGTTTTTGTCTATGTCTGGGATCTTGGAATTGGTAGATTATTTATATTATTCATTGATACATCAACAATTAAAAAATATGGTTCAGTCACTTTGAACTTTATTCGAGACTTTATTTTTGTCATTTATTTTGGGCAAATTTGATATTAAATGTGTTTTTTTTGTAATTTTTTTAAGGTTTCGGGATATTTTATAAATTAAATATAAATTTCGGTTTCGAGAAGCAATTATTTTCTTTCTCAGAAAAAAATTAAATGAGATTTGATTCTACATTGCTGGTGGTCCAGGTTTTTCAGACAGTAGTACGGTTTCATACTGTGCGTGTTTTACTCCACCACGAAGAAGCCTCGGAAGAAGTTCAAAATCGTACAAAAAGTGCATCAATAATTCCAAAATATATTTTTCATAAATTTTAAACTCCCGTTCCATTTTGAAATTAACTCAAAAGCAATTTAGTTTAGAAAAAAAAAATATTAAACGCGTTTTTTTAAAAAAATTATGGTTTCAGGCAACTCTATTCATCCCCTAAAAAAATATTTTAAAAGATTTAATATTTTTTTCTTCAGAAAACAATTTAATGGGATGTGACCATACATTGCTGGCAGTCCACGGAGATTTCAAAACCGTACTTCATCAATCAGCTTTTATACCAAAAATAATTCTCTTATCTTCATAAATTCAAAAAAGCACTGTCATGAATGGAACATCCGATGTGCAAATAAATGTTTCAAAAACATTATTTAAACTAGTCATTCATATTATTGCATAGCAACAATTAATAACAAATTGGGGGGTGGGGGCTGAATGTTTAATGAACATATTTTCAATGCCAAAATATGACTGTTTTGGCAAAATATTTATTTCTCGGAATGTAATGTATTTATCGTTTTTAGCATGAAGATAATAATTAATCGAGGCTACATTTTTGCTATCATTCCTCCCTGCTGGTGATCACGTATAAAATAAAATATTTGACGAGACGGCATGACAATTTAAATTGCAATTCTCGGAAATTAAAAAAAAAAATAAAAAATAGGTAGCGTTAAAATAATATATAAAAAAAGTGTTAATAAATTGAATAGTATAAATTGGCAATGTCCTTGACAATTGTTTAAAATAATTGTTACTTAAGTATACCAGTTAAATTCTATTTGATGGTAATTAATTAAAAATAAAAAAAAAATAAAGAAATTTTGTAAAAACCGAAACAATTTAAATTATTGATGAAATTATTTAAATTACGTACCAATTGAAATAAACTAATAATTTTTGTAATTTTCACAGCACGATATTGAAAAGCCAACACTAACGTTATAGAAATTTTATAAAACTGTTTTGTCCCCTCATCATCAACTGATGATGTACCTACCACTCTCGACCACTACTGCTGTGGTGTTAAGCTCTTTTTTATATTTCAAATTATAAAAAAACACATGTTTTCACAGTGCCCCAGCTGCATAATTCCCATTGGAGTGCTAAGAGGGAAACCTGTTTTATTCATTTTGTTGATTGTGCCCATTAAAATGGGACCCCATACAAAGACAGCGGCGATTTTGTGTGACGCTACCACATATATAGCATTTTCCCTGTATGGGTGTCTCTTTCTCATCTATGGTGCGGCTAATTGAATGGGTGTTGTTGTTGTTGCATGGCATGGCTTGGCAGGTCGTGCATGAGTTTCTCAAAAGGCCCCCAGCAAGGATGCCTCTCTCATCTCGCTCCAATGCCTCCTAATTGCCATACGGTGTCCTTTTCCCCTCTCTTTTATCTTATTTCCAACCAATGTATTTTCGGTTTCCAGTTTATAATGGTTTCTATAGCGCCCTTTTTTTACCTACGCGGCTTTTAATTCTGTTCTCTCTAATATTATTAGAGCAGACTGGCCGGGGGTGCATTTTTTCAGACCTTTTTACCACTGAGGTGTATTATTTATACCAGCTAGGCCTAGACACTAAAAATATATATTTTTTTTTCATTTATGTTAATACTCTAATAAATTAACAAAAGTATTGTAAAATTTTAAACTTTTTTAGGGGGCGTAACAAAAAACACTAAACTTTAATTTAAAATTTTGATTTTTTTTTAAAGTAAAGGTAAAAAGAACAACAAAAAAAATCTATGGCTAAAAAAATTCACTATCCTACTAATAAATAGTAAATAAAATATTTTTCTTTACTGAAAAATAGTTTTAATAAATTTTCAAAATTTTATAGTGAACAGGCAACTATTAAAACATTAATTTTAAATTAACTGCGCTGTCAGTTGCGTTGAAACCAATAAATTAAATAAGTACATTTACCAGCAGCAAAAATTAGTTTATTTTCCGACACATCGGGTCAAGATGTCTCTAAATTGATTTGAAAAAAAAATTTAAAAAAAAGTTGTGGGGTCTAAAACCTAAATAAAAATATAATAAGTGTATTATAAGTATTCTATATACATACCTATTTATATTTTCACTATAATAAAAGTATAAACCTTTTACATATTATACTTTTAAAATTTTACTGTAGATAAGCAACTAGTAAAACATAACTTTTAAATTTGCGGTATTGTCAGTTGCATCATAAAAATTCTTATTTTGTTAAAATTTGCAAGATTTGATGCGCTTTGAACGGTTCCAACGTTTTTTCACCAAAATTGACCGATCAAAAATTTTATATTGTTTGCATTTTAAAAAATCTCCGACGGAATTGACTTTGGTTCAATCAAACAATAATCGAGCGCCTTGCTAAAGAAAGAAGAAAAAATTCTTCTGCTTTTTGAGATTTTTTTTAATATTTTATTATTAATAGTCCACGATAACAATTAAGGATTAAATTTTAAATTATAATATAAACAAAAATTAATTCGTTTCTGAAACCGTACGTTTAACGGTTTAAACGGTTTGAAGCTGCTGCAGCCACAGAGCTATAAATCCTCGAATCTTATGTTACAACAGTTTTATAAATGAATTTATTGCTTCATCAATAAAACCAATAAATAAACATAGTTTTTGGCTATTTATCTTTGTTTTATGTTACCGACCAATGAGAAATAGTAGAAAAAGCGAGTCTTTCAGCACAAACTATTTCAAAGTCGCGTGAAAAGTGATTCACAAAAGTTTTGGATGAAAAATACAAATATTTTGAATAGTGAATAATTTTTTCAGTGTGTATTATTTCTGGAGAAAATATATAGTATACGAATACGTCACTCACACAAACTTTGCAGTCTAAACATTTTAAGATCGATTTTTATTATAAACGGAAGTGACGAATTTTATTCAAATAGTTAAAAATAGCTTTTTTAATTGTGAATTAAAAAACTTTGCGATACAAAAAAGGTAAAAACCAGAATTTAAAATTTTTTTAAAAATATACCTTTGGTAATTCCAAGAGATACTGATGTCAGCAACTAAAGCGGCCTTCACGCACTAGGCAGAAGCGCTACGAAACGAAACGCGGCGCGACGAAACTCAAAAATTACAAGTTACTCCACTCTTTCAGTGGTTTCAAAGAAGAATGAATCATTTTCCAAGAAACTCTGGTATAAGGCCTTTCTAATTCGTGTAAGTTTCGATCACTTTCGATACTTGTCGATGATTTTTCAAAAAAATATACTCTGTTGCTAACGCCCCCTTTGCCTTATACGAAAAGCTACTTGCCCAAAAATATTTCTGACGAACAATTGGTCAGCTGAAGTCACATCGGGCCGGGCTGGCCTCCTTCCTCGTCAGTGCGTGGTACTCAAAAAAAAAACACAATAAAACCAAAAACGAAGGAACCAAACTTGGACGTAGCGTTACGTCCCGTCGCGCTTCGTTTCGTCGCAAGTCTGCCTAGTGCGTGTGGGCCTTAACACCCAACCCTAACGGTCTTGATAAAACTGGAAAAATCTCATCCACAAGTCAAATATACTAAACAGTTTTTCCTAATATAATCCATTGTAGTTTTGCTGTGCTATTCAATAGAATAGAAACGCGAGTTCGATAATAAGGAGTGGTTTTTGCACTTCGGTTAAAAGCAATACATCTATCACATTTGAAAATCAACAATTATTTTTCCTTGAAACTTAATTAGTTTCCATACTTATATTCCTGATTTATGTAGTATCCAACATAGCTTGCGTATCATCGGTATATATTTCAGTTTCAGCACAGACGCGCTTCGAGTAGTTTCAGAAGATAATTCAAACACCACCACGAAACTTTACGTTTACTGACTGTTTATTTTTTTAATTAGCACACATAATCACATAAGCGTGTAACAAATTATCACCAATATACCATAGTTACGGAAAATGTTAATGTTTATTAGTAAACAATTGCGCCCGTCCAGTTTGTGTCTGTGCAAAAAACGTTCCTTTTTTCAAATGCTGTAGAACTAGCCGGGTTTGCTGTAATATTTATCATTAAAAAATAGTGTAGTGACCACTTGGAATCCGACACAAACACAAATTCAAAATGCCATTAGTCAAACAAAAAGTGAACCGAAAAAAATCACTTTCGCGCAAAGAGATTTCGCTAGCCCGCTTAGAAAATTTCCGAAGAGAAGTTATCACCGACCATCACACCGTGGAATTGTGTAAGTGCTATGCTTCGAATGCAAATTGCAAAGTCTTATTCAATAAAATATTGGACATGTCAAAAAAATGTCAGATTGCGATTCATATTTCAAATGGTAAAGCTGTCCAAAGTGATTAATTCTATAAAAGAAATTTGGAACCATGTCAGAAAATGAATTTCGGAATTATTTTTAGGCCCATCATCATTTCTGAAAGTTGCAGGATTATTCTGCTTCTCACTAGAGAAGTCATGCTGTTTTGCAAAATTATTTGGATATTTATAAATTCGCGATGCGTCTGAACTATGCCAATTGGAAATTTGCATGCAAACTTTCTCAGTTGCATTACTTTAGTTTAAGTGATATGGAAACTATCTAGTACAAAAATGCTGATAATTCCGACTTTTAAAACGGTTGATTAGGAAAAGCAATGTGTTGCCATCAATATATTTAACCTTCTACTTCTAAAATATGCATTCTTAAAATAGCAAGAAGTGCTCCAAATTTCCTTTACGATTTATTTTCAATTTTAAGTACAATTTATATACTGAAAAATGATCTATTTATTCAAAGACAAAGGAGAAAAAAATTAGCGGTTTCCAAAAAAGTAAATTGTTTAGGTTGAAATGAGCGTCATCTCTTATTGCGACACCACCGTAATGTTTATTTAAAAACCTATATACAAATTTAATCAATTTTCTTACAAAATTATTGGCGGTATTAAATTAAACCTAATGCCAATGGATTATAGATGATTCTGTTTGCGAAAGGATATTTATAGATGAAAGTTTGCAAAGAATCGATATTTAGTTTGGTAAATGCCTGTTCAGGAATTGTACCTTCTAATCTAATAAATTATCATGTATGTCAGGCAATTGGATCGAATATAGGGCTAGGCATTGAAAAATTAATTAACACTAACACGATCAGCAAATATAAGTTAATTAGAAATTATTATTCCAGCTGAACTGTGTCGCCGATTCAATACCGATAGGGAAACTGGATTAACGCAGCATCAAGCTACTGAGATCTTAGCCAGAACTGGACCAAACACTTTAACTCCTTCGACCAAGGTTCCAGAATATATCAAATTCATCAAAACCCTGACCAGTGGTAAGTAATTATCTTCATTGACGCTATAATATGCGTGAATAACATATAATTCAGTATTTACATTATTGCACCAGTTGCATTACATTAATGAGATTAGGTCCAGATAAGCTGAATAAACACGCTTCATGTGTTTGGCTGAAGTGCATCCTTTGCTAAAAATTGACACTTTGGCAAAACACTTTTCCGTTTGCATTTTATTTATTCGTATAAAAATAAATATGATAAGTATCGCATCTAAGGAAATGCAATCGATTTTCCTGGTGCAGAAAATACTAGTTTGCAAGAAATGGAAATTTCAGCTGATGCTTTCTTTTCCATTTATGATTTTTTCCGAATTTATTACATGATAATCTGTATTTTATAGTTCATAAATCTCGTTTATTTATGAAAATTAAATTGTATCCTGTTAATAAAAAAGAAATGTTGGTACACCAAGCTAGCACGTGCCAACTTTTTATTTACATTTGCATTTATCGTATATCTAAAAATTTTCAGTACTTTTTGGTCATACTTTGGGATCGATTCTTTCTGGAATCATCCTCTTTTCCATGGTCTAATTGGTAAAGCCATTATTTGGCAATCTTTCAGAAAACTGCAATAAAACAATGCATCTCCTCCAAATTGATTACTCTAATTTACTATTCTATTTAATTCAAAAAATTCGGATCAACACCTGATCACCATCTGCAATTGTTCTTATAAGTTTGTGTTTACTTAAAAGCTTATGGTATTTTTAGAATCTGTATTCATTCTCTATAAATTGAACTTTTGTTATTGAACATTCCACTTAATATTTGACATGCAATTTGTGTGGCATTAAATTGCGTTTTTAATTACTATTTGGACCATTAACGAAATACAATGAGAGGTCTGAAATATGATTCACGGCGGAAACGATTTTTACGATGTTTCAATAATTAAAGTGCAGGAGAAAAATCTTGGCTGCGAATCAAAAACATATTTAGAAACTGAAAAAAGTGTGTGCAATAATTGCAATGAATTGATAAAATCGTAAAATTGATGGATTATTACGGCGCCAAACTATTTTATAGATTTTATATGTTTATTACCGTTCACTTTAAATCAACTATGATTTCATATGAATTATAGCTCAATTATATATTTTCTTAATTAATCATTTAATATTTCTGAAACAAACTTTATTTCAGGATTTTCTATACTATTATGGATAGGAGCTTTACTATGCTTTGTGGCTTCTCTAATCAGATATTTTACCATCCACGAAGTAGACACCGACAATATGATTCTAGGATGTGTGTTAGTTGTTGTCGTGGTTGTAACAGGTTGCTTCATGTATTCACAGGAACACAAAAGTCAAAAAGTAAGATTAAATCCCAAAAAGAATTCCAAATAACAATAAATAAATCTAGATTATGGAATCCTTTGCTAATATGGTACCACCAAAAGCTACAGTAATAAGAGGGGGAGAAATGATGAGTATCATGTCAAAAGATTTAGTGATTGGTGATTTAGTGGATATGAAATTTGGGGATCGAATTCCAGCTGATGTTAGAATTATTCACAGCCAAGGCTTTAAGGTTCTTCCTCTTCACATCAAACCTTCTTCTTTAGCTAAAAAATATTTTCTATAGGTTGATAACTCCGCTTTGACTGGCGAATCCGAACCTTTGTATCGTGGTAATGAATGCACCAACGATAATATTTTGGAAACGAAAAACTTTGCTTTCTTCTCCACCAACGCAGTTGAAGGCACAGCTAAAGGAATTGTCTGTGCTTGCGGAGATCAAACTGTGATGGGACGCATTGCAGGTCTGACTGCTCGATTACAGCCAAATCAGACGCCAATTGCCAAAGAATTGGAACATTTTATGAAAATTATCAGTGTTTGGGCATGTTTCTTAGGTTTCGTTTTTGGAGCTGCAGCACTGGCCATGAACTACTCTTGGATTGAAGCTTCACTCTTCCTTATTGGTATCATCGTCGCTAATGTTCCCGAAGGTCTACTTGCAACTGTAACAGTTTGCTTATCAGTCACAGCCAAACGAATGGCCGCAAAAAACTGTTTGGTAAAAAATTTGGAAGCTGTAGAAACTCTTGGTTCTACCTCGGTAATTTGTTCTGATAAAACTGGTACTCTAACCCAAAATAAAATGACCGTCTGTCATTTTTGGTGTAATTTTCAAACGTGTGACGCCGATTCCAGTAATGATCAGGAAAAAGCAACCGCTTATAACAAATTAGAATCGTTCAAAGCCTTAATGCGATGCGCTACACTGTGTAATCGTGCTGAATTTTTGAGCGGTGAAGAATCTAAGACCATTCAAACACGTAAAGTGCGAGGAGATGCATCCGAAGAAGCTATTTTGAAGTTTGTGGAGTATAGTCAAGTCCATGGAAGTCCTGCTGACTTTAGGAAGAAAAATCCAAAAATAATTGAAATTCCTTTCAGTTCTACAACCAAATATCAGGCAACTATTTTACAGATTTAAGTTTTCAACAGCGAATAATTCCGTTAATTACAGATTAGTGTTCATGGTCTAGAAAGTGGTCGCTGTTTAGTCGTGATGAAAGGAGCACCAGAACGCATTTTGGCTCGCTGCTCTCAAATTTGTACCGAAAAAGGAACCAGGGAGATTACAGATGATGTTCGAAGAATTTGTGATAAAGCTTGTACCGAATTAGCGGAAAAGGGTGAACGTGTTTTGGGTTTCGCCGATTTGATGTTAGATGAGCAATTTACTCATGACTTTGAATATGTGGCAGAACCTCCAAATTTTCCACGCAAAAACTTACGTTTTGTTGGATTTATGTCCTTGATTGATCCACCACGACCCCAGGTTCCTGATGCTTTGGAAAGATGCCGTTCTGCTGGAATTCGGGTTGCTATGGTCACTGGAGATCATCCTGTAAATACATTTCAATTTGTAGAAACCAGTTGTTTATTGCTTTTCTTAGATTACAGCAAAAGCAATAGCTCGCGATGTTGGAATAATTCGTTATCCGGATGTCATCGACGCATTCAATATTAACATCATTGAAACTCTGCCACCAAATTTGAAAGACAAAGCCATTGTAATCCATGGATCAGCCTTAAGAGATATGACGAATCAAGAATTAGATAATGTTCTCTTTAATTTCAAGGAAATCGTTTTTGCTCGTACATCTCCCACACAAAAGCTGCACATTGTGGAAGGATATCAACGTTTGGGTCAAATTGGTAAATATTATCAAATCTTCTTTGAATAAATAATAAATATGTTCTAATAGTGGCAGTAACTGGTGACGGTGTTAACGACGCACCAGCATTGAAGAAAGCAGATATTGGAATTGCGATGGGCATAGCCGGTTCGGAAGTATCACAACAATCAGCAGATATGATTCTATTAGATGATAATTTCGCCTCAATTATTATTGGAGTCGAGGAAGGTCGCCGAATTTTTGATAACTTAAAAAAATCAATTGCGTATACTTTGGCATCGAATGTACCAGAAATCTTACCATTCCTGGCATTTGTTCTTATGAACATTCCACTACCACTTGGTGTCATGGCAATCCTGTGCATTGACTTGCTAACTGATATGATGCCTGCTATTAGTTTAGCATACGAAACAGCTGAGAGCGATATTATGTTAAGACCTCCAAGAAATCCCAAAAAGGATAAACTCGTTACAAAAAAACTCTATTTCCTAGCTTATGGTCATATTGGTATAATTGAGGCCATTTGTGGATTTTTTGTTTACTTCGCTGTTATGGCAGAGAATGGTTTTATGCCTCGTAAATTATTTGGCTTACGTCAAGAATGGGATTCGCCTCACATTAATGATGTTATGGACTCCTTCGGGCAGGAATGGTCTTATGCACATCGCAAACAGTTGGAGTACACTTGCTATACTGCATTTATGATTTCGGTGGTGGTTACTCAATGGGCTGATTTGATTGTTTGCAAAACTAGAGCAAATTCTATATTTCAGCAAGGTATTGATTACTCATAACTTCTGTCCTGCAACTACTAAAGTTACGGGTTTTTTTCTTGCAGGAATGGGAAACAATATCTTAACTTTGAGTTTGATTATCGAAACTGTAGTAGCTTGTATGTTATCTTATCTTCCGGGTATGCACTATTTGAAATTTTATCCAATCTACTTTAGATGGTTAGTATAATCTAGTTTTGAATTTTCTTTTATAATATTTGGTGATGTTTTCAGGTGGTGTTATTCGTTTCCATTTGCCATCTTCATTGTTATGTTTGACGAGCTGAGAAAATGGCACATTCGAAAATATCCAGATGGTTTTTATAGAAGGGAAACGTATTATTAAATTTTTTATCGGTAATAAGAAATATTTTTTATCTATATATTATAAAGTTATTTGTATTAGGATAAATTGCTTGCATCAATAGTTACAATTTCTTTGTACGATAAGGTACAATTGCACTTTTCATTTATTGTATCTAAGAAGTTGTAATTCATAAATAAATAAATTAAATGTAAATTGTAGATAATAATTATTTAACAGAAATTTTATTCAAATAAATAATACCTTACATTTATAGTCTGTATAATTCCCAATATAAAATAAATTAAATAACTTAATAATATACAATATTTTCCGTAAAAATCTCTTGCTGCATATTAGTATACTAAACGACGTTAAGTGCTTAAAAAAAAACCGAAAACTTAACACCCATATTTGGGTAAAGTACCAGCAGCGTCTACATGTCTATAATTTAAAGTACCATTCTTTTTTAATGTGTTATTTTTGCTGTTGTTGTGTGGATACATATTGAGTGGTGGCAAATTTGGATGTTCAATTCTGGTAGGCGATGAGACCTGAGGTCTGATCGAAATACCTCTTCGCAAGGTACTACCGCCATTGACAGCAAGACTGGCACAACGCATATCGGTATTACCACCATTGCTCATCAAAATCTGGTAATTGTGCGCATTATTACCATTATGTTCCAGCAACATAACATCATTCATTTGGTAACTTTCGATTAAGGGCGTTGGATCTTCATAGTCATAATCTACGAAGCCAGAATTATCAAAACTCGATTTTTCGCGGGCTAGTTTTACGGTCAAACCTTTTTGGTACGCGAGATAAGTGGTAGGCAGTTGCGGCGGCGACGACGGAATATGAAGATTATCAATCGTCTCATAATGATCTTCATTCTCTCCAATATTATAGTCGTGAATCAAATCGCGTGGATAATTTTCCGAAATAAAGTGTTGCGTACCACGAGGTGTTAGAGCAGCCCACACCATGCGATTGTCTTGCATGTTGTGAGTACCGTGGTACAGAACCGAATCGGCTGGATGCACTAATTTATTGCTATTCAGATTGGTCATCGAGGAACAATCTCTCGGCTCGGGATTTTTTGATTGGCGTTGGTGCATCGAGCATTCGTTGTGTCCGAACATGTTCATTCTAAAATCGAATTGATTAAAACTCTATTAGCTACTATTGCAACTCAAAACTAAGAGAATCTATAACTGATAACTCACTCTCTGCATTTCAACAAAAACATTGCCAATAAAGCTCCAAGCAAAAGAACGCCAATGGAAGAAGCTACTAAAACTAGTAGCCAAGTGTCATCAATTCCTGTCACTGACCAATTTTCTACATCTAAAAAATTATGGGCTACAGCTATAAAATTACTCAACCAAACTACCTTCGTACCTTTTCTGGACAGTTCAATATAATCGGCCCCATCAGGAATGCGATTGGTGGATGGAAAAGATTCACATAGTTGAGCGGCCGAACATGGGGTTGTATTTAACAGCAAATCGGGCAATGTATGTTGGAGAAAAGTTGGGGCTGGGGGTGGCGGTAGAAACAATATAGTATCAGGTGGTGGTCCCAACTCAAGGCATTCACCAAAACAACCCATTGGATGGAAGAATTGTTTATAAACTAAACAGGACTTTTACACCAGCACACTATTAAACACCCCTTGATCAAGTGTATTATGGAGGGTGTATTTTGAAATTGCGAATCGATCCTCTTGTAAATACAAACGCATGCGTCGCGACGCTGCATTTCATAATATATTGATTCAAGTCGTCTTTTATCTCGTTTCCTGCTACTGACATTTCCTATTTATTATTTCTCTTAAATGAATTTGAATCTGTTTTAATCGGCAATTCATGGTCGGAATACAAAGCATTTATTTTGCTTTATTATAGTTGTATAACTTAAATACGTAGTTATAAAGTATTGATTATCATAATAAAAAGAAATGGCTTCGAGCTTGATGTTGTTTTTTTATTGAAATTGTGCTTTTTATAATGTTTCAATTAAATATTTACTTTGTTTTGAGTGTAGCGAAATCTGAGCAAGCGCAACCGAAAAGGGTTCAAGTTGAACCGACGTTAGCGTCGCGACGTCACAGCTACAGGTTAATTCATCATGTCCATTAAAAACCAGGGTATATAAGACCGGTTCACATTTACAGTCCTATATTCCTTAGGGCTGTACAATACTCTATTATTTGAATTTCTGTCAAATAGTAAAAATGTCACTACGATTCACTCATTCATATGACATCAACATGTAGAAGCCAAACTACAGGTAAGTCTATGATGTATGCAGACTTCATAATTAATTGATTGATAAGCACAATTATATCAATTATTGATCGATTAGATTTGAAGAGCTAATTAAAAAATTATCAACCCTTTAAAAAATAAGCCGAAATAATTTGACAAACGTCTGAATGTAATTTTTCTCGATTGTAGGAAAAAAATGGCCCTAAATACTCGCGGGGTGCTGCGTTTATTTCTGTTCATCGGAACTTATCTATTATTTCTCGCATTTGGTGCTTTAGTTTTCTCGGCAATCGAAGGACCTGAAGAAGAGCTGAAAGTGAAAAGCTTGCGAAATTTACGAGCCGATTTTCTGCAACACCATCCATGTGTTAATGGTAAGTTTGAAATGTATGTATTTAATTAGTGCACGTTGCATGCAATTTACGGAACGCAACATTTATCACAAATGCAATTGCATATTTAATTTTAAAAAATCGCTCATTGTTTTTAATTAAATTATAAGGTTGTTACTATGCAACGCGTACATATTAAATTTTAAAACAAACAGATATAAATAAAAGGATAATCATTATCTGTTGTGGTTCTTGGTATTTTTAAAAGGATTTCAAATCGCGACTATGAGAGATGAGTGACTTAAGTAGATTAATATCTTGCGTATAATTAAGAATGATGACGTTTTTAACACAATTTAAAAATAGAAAATATTTTTTTTCTTCTTTCTTTGGAAGCGTTCCCATTCAATTACCAAAATTTGGTGTCATATTTGGATAACTATTTGCAAACGTTGCTCTAACAGCTCCAAAGTTTCTCTCAGTTTATAACCAAATGAATTTAGAAGCCTCTGACCTGACCATCCTATTGGTCCAAAAATTTAATTGTCTATGATCTAGGTATATAATAAATGGGCTAACTTTTAGATAATCTAATGCCTCGACTACGGTCTAATGCATTTAAAATGATATGATACTAATTGAATTTCATTCCTCGGAACCTCACTATAACTCAAAGGTTTAACCATTTTTTTTATCCTCTTCGTCTTTGACCTGTTGTACTTGGTAGCCAAATAATAAATTACATTTTAAATATAAATGATTAATTTATGTTATCATCGGTTCTGTTTTGTGCTCGTCACGTGATTTCGATATTAAAGTGGAACCATCCATATGGATCGGACTTTTTCAATTCGAAATAGTTGATGGAACTTTTAATTTTAATTCGAACTTTATCCAACGAAGTAAATTAGATACTTAAGTTCATTAAAAAGTTAACGAACGAGCGAAAAGTAAATTTAAACTTTGATTAATTAAAATTTTAATTTTCCCACTCGCGAATCATGAGACAATTTTACGTAATTGAAATGTATATCTGCTTAATTGCTACGATTGCGCTAACAAATTCGTTTATCTAATTAACTGGTTTAATTAGAATAAAGTGCATTCAATTCAAATAAAACATGGCAACAAAAGTATATTTTTAGAACATATATCTACCTACTCCACTTCCATTGAATCAAGTATAAAGGTACATTTCTTAATGTTGAGGTTCTTAATCTCTAACTCCTATATAATTATATTTATCTTGTTCAATAAACAAATATTCTCTTTCTTTAAGTTAATACTTATTACTCTCTCTGATAAGATATAAATGTAATAAAACCTTGCAGTAATTTCCACCAGGTCCAGTTTCATTCCAAAACTTACTGAGCTTACACGACTTTAGTAGGTTACTAATTTTAGTGGCGGTAAAACTTAGTTCATATCAAATTCAGTGATTATTGTTTGCAAATTTTTCATACAACTATGGAAGAGCGGACTTTATTTGTTTTGGGTTTCACAAAAAATAGTGTTGTTCTCCTATCAGTATTACTTAAGTCATTATTAAAAAAAGTTAGTGAAAAAATTTGACCAAACATTTAAATTTCGAAATATGGATTACAAATATAAAACATTTCCATCGGTCAAGACAAACAATAATAACGATGATGAGCAATTGCCTCTCTTTCACTCAACATCGAGGTTAACGGAAAAAACTGTTCTCAAAAAATTGATCGATCCCGGGAATACGCAATTTTTATTTTCGGTTTATTTATTTTTCTATGTATTGTTTTTGTGTTGCGGCGCCGCAATTTTTAGCCTATTAGAAGCACCCCAAGAACGTGCACTTAGGGTTCAATTAGAATCAAGTTATCAGAAATTCCTAACGGCAAATCCAACAGTCACAGGTCAGTTTTCCCGAAATTTTTGCGCAACCTTTATCTCGCATTTTATCGCAAACGTGATTTGCGTCATTATAGTTTATTGATTTATAGTGTAATATAATATTTTGCGATTTTAGATCAATCACTTGAAGATCTGATAGCGGAAATTGTAAAAGCAAGCAATCGTGGAGTGTCAGCGTCTCGCAATGCATCTGGAGAGCCAAACTGGAGCTTTGGCCAATCACTATTCTTCTCTAGCACCGTCGTTACAACCATTGGTAAAAGATTGGGATTTTTGACTAATTCATATGAATTTGTTTGATTCGTATTTATAGGCTACGGTCATGTAACGCCGCTTAGTCGAAGTGGCAAAATCTTTTGCATGCTTTATGCTATGATAGGTATTCCTTTAACACTAGTGCTTCTTTCGGCACTAGTAGAACGCTTACTAGTTCCAACCATTTGGCTATTACAATGCTTAAACTCAAGACTAGGCCATCTCTATCAACCGTTTAATATCAGATTAATGCATTTATTTGTGATCGGTATATTAAATTAATCAAACATGCAACACTTTCGATATTTAATCTGAAATCTTTTATAGTGATACTTTTGGTTGGAATATTTTTACTAGCACCCGCTGCTCTTTTTGCAACAATCGAACCCGAATGGGACTACTTAGATTCGCTCTACTACTGTTTTATCTCGCTTACAACTATTGGACTGGGTGATTACATCCCCGGGGATTCCCCAAATCAACCATATCGACCGCTGTACAAAATAGCCACGACTGGTAAATATCTCCAATCCAACTTTGAACTATTTTGTTAATTTTTGTCTTGGTCACAGGATATCTCTTCGTTGGAATAACCTTCATGATGTTAACGCTTGCAGTATTTTACGACATTCCGCAATTAAATTTGGGCCTTCTCTTCACCACCTCGACAAAAAGCACAAGCAATGATGGAACCAGTTCGGAAAAAGTGCGTCTAGCCAGTGCAGGACTAGGATTGCAATATGGAGCGAGTGCTGGTGGTCCATTTACAAGTCCTTCTGGTAATGATAATAATCATAGACAGGTGGTTCGGGTGCGATCCAGACGCGGTGATAGTCCCAGTCCAGATGAACCATATCCGCCTGTAGGGAAAGAGCTCAGAGTTCCGTGATTCAATTATTTTACACTATCCATATCATTCTAAGATATCAAACTTAGTTATTGTTGTTGTTGTGTTATTGTTGCATAATAGAAATATATATATATATGTATATATTTGCAAGACGTGTCTAGAGCAGGCCTAAAAATTCAATTTCTCCAATCCAAAAGCAATTAAATGATCTAGACAAAGTCCTGATTACACATATGGCAAAAATAATGTTAACTTATATCAATTGTAGTAGTACACGAATAAATGTGTGTGGCACGAATAAAAACCAAAAACGACACCAACAAATTTGTGCAATGCTCTCATTTTCTCTGCAATTCTCTATGAAGCGCACAGCATTCATTTATTTCTAATGGGTTTGTTCCAGATCATGACTAGAACTGATATTATGTAAAAAATGTGCTCATTAAATAGTAATGTTATTACTATTTGAATTGATTTTATGGATTTGCTGGAACAATATCAATTCATTTACACTCAAATAATATTTTTGTATTAATTTTATATTCAAATATCTCATGTGCCTGTATTATGAGGTCTTATGAACCATTATAAATTATCATCTTCAGAGAAAGTCTATTTTTAATTAATATTGGAAATTCATAAATGTTTCATTTGTTTGTTACATTAGGCAAAATATGTATTTTAATTGATTGTGGACCAAAATAAAAGATGAACCTTAAGAATATTGAGATTTTTATTTTATTATTTGTACAAACGCAGCAGATTCCGTTTTTCAAATCGAGAAAACAGATTCTCTCGGATATCACATAATAAAATACTTTTGATACAACCTCAACTTTGGTTTTATTAAAAAGTAAAATAAAAATATAAAATGCTTAACTAATAGGACAACATAAAATATTACAAAATTAAAAACTTTGTTTTTGGACTTCGCACTATAACCAAGCAACGAAACATTTGGTACAATTGTTGGTTGGTCATGAAGCCAAAATATTTTCTGATGTTTACGAAGCCACTTTCAATAGCGGCCGTATAAACATATTATAAAACAACATAATTAAAAAAAAGTAAATAAAAATATCAAAAAACTATAAAGCACAGATTCCTGATGGTTCGCATGGAAAAAGCATAAAAAGTGAAAGATACCATGCAATTTTTGTGTAAAAGGATAAGAAACATAATAAATATTGTTGCACTCAAATAATTTGACTGGTTTGACTAAATTAAGTGATGTTAATAAATTAATGATGGTTGACTGTGTACAGATAATGTGGCGATAAGATAACAGAATCGTCGAGTTTCTCACAGAATTAAGAATAAAGTTATATTGTAAATATTTCTAAGTGTTAGTTAATTTGTAAAAAGAATACACGTTACGGTCAGTAAGTGAACTACCTACCAGTTTCAGATTGACGGCACTTACTTTACTTGAGTTCGATACGATCTTCAGTAAGCACATTCTCAAACGGTAAGAGGCACTTACTGACCCCAATGTTTAATATATAAATTAACCTATCTTACAAACAAAATAAATTCCAAAAAAATATATTCAAAATTTATTTTCACATGCAACAAAATAGTAAAGTTTGTATAAAGTATAATAAAAACGTTGAAAAAAAGCAAAAATAATAATAATAAACATAAAAGTGAAGATTATTTATCACAAAAACTCACATTCTGCCATCTCAGCTATAAACAGTCACCATTCTATCCTAATCCCAAAATTCGGGTCGGCCTGTTCCTGCCAAGATCCATCACACTTTCTACCAGTCAATCAAAAGATTCCTTTTCGTGGAAGCAACATTTTTCTTGTGTATATAAATTATATTGTATATATTTTAAGTTTTTGATTAATTAACGCTAAAAACAATTCAACAAGTTTCAACCTATAAACGAAACCATTAAGAATGAGGATAATATGGTCGTGACGGAGGAGGTGGAGTAGGCTGATAGAATGCAGGTGGCCCTGGAGGCACAACCGGTGGAAATGGTGGCGGATGTGCGTAAGTTGGAAAAACATGCGTGGGCGGTGGTCCGGGCGGCGGGGCCGACAAATGAGGCGGACCAGCTGGCAATGAAGGCAGTGCGGTCGTAAAGACTGCGGTCGGATAGCCAGCGCCTGGAGGTGGCGCACCCGTAAAAGTTTGATAAGGAAAAGGCGGCACATCCGGTGGTGGAGGCAATTTAGCAATAGGAGGAACAGCTTGATCAATAGGAGATAACTGTTTTTCGTGTCCGTTTGCCGTACGCGCGGCACCGTTATTAGAAGGCTGACTACCGCGCGGCACGTATGGAGGACTCTCCACTGTCGGATCTTCGGAATGCGTGTAGAGGTCCAACACTTGATGGCAAATGTCTTCCAGCAAATCCATCGTCACATCATCGACGAACATGTCCCACCACCGCAAATGCTTCGATGTTCGACCAGACCAATCTAACACCTCGAACTTGCTCAATTTGCCAGCCAAGTACATTAGAGCTACCGCAATAATCTCTGGTTCCCATTGTAAGGCTAAAGTGGTACACAAGCTATCATTGACAAAAGTCCATGCCATCTGCACCATTTTTTGCAGCTTTTGCTTATCGCCTTTTAAACATTTCGCATACTTCAATAGAAAACTATACGGATGTTCAACTTGTAAGTCGAACTTGATTGTTTGCAGTAGAATTCGTTCGAGCGTCATCACCTCCTCTTTCGGATCTTCGCCGAATGTGGAAAACTTTGAATCTACCAAGAGACCACGAGCAGTTTTAATGATGTCCTTGCCTAAACAGTTAATACGCATAGTAAATATTGGGCAAGAAGATGATTTTGTACTGGATGATTTTTTTTTCCGTATGTACCGAAATGTTGTACTAAAGTTATTATATTTAAATTATTTGAATAGACAAGGCCTTAGATCTCAGAGTTAAAGGTCTCATCTGTTCAGATAATTTGAATATAACAATTTCGTCCCACTATGGTTTTCATACCAAAAAACAAGTTCGATAAATTTAATTTTCTTGATTAATTTATTCAAAATTTATTCAATTTCTATTTACTAGTTATAAAGAACCCTTTTAGATAAATGACAAATCCAACCCCAATCTCATCACCTCGACCGTCATGAAACACATTCCACACCACTTTATAATAGACTATTATTGGTTATCATCCACCATTATTTTTTGTTGTAAATGACAATTTTTATTCCGATATTTTTAGTACCAAATCTTGGAAATTGGTATGACCGTTAACCGTGCGCAAGTGGCCGAAACCCACCGCTTGTCATTCAGTCTTCAATTATAATCGAAGATAATTATCTTACAAAATAATGTAAAAATAATATTGTTAACATAATTATAATTTTTGCGTGATTATATAATTAATTATAAACTCGGAGCGCCAATGCAAAAAATTATTATTATATTAAGAATTATATTTAAAGAAAGCGCAATGGCGCAACTAGCGAAGAGAGGGATGCATGGGTGTATATGCACCCCCTTTACCCACTTATTTGTGTCAGTTTCAAATTGTAACAAAAACAAAATTAAAAAAAGGTCGTTTCGTAACTTCAAGTAACCTGCTCGATCTTAAAATTTCAAAAAAATAAAATAACTTCAAAACGTTGAAAGTCTGCACCCTCTGTTAAATGTTCTGGTTGCGCCACTGACTGCAAACCTACCACTAGTTGAATAGCATATGCATACGTACTAAAACCGAACGCACGTTGCTCGAGGCTCAAAGCTCGAACTATAGGGTATACCGAGAACAAAAACAAAAAAAATTGAGTGGAGTTCAATACGATTTCGTAAGCTAAGTACTTTTAGCAGCAGTTCTATATTAAATTAAATACACATTTTTAACAAATTTTTATAAAAAATTGTGACATTAAATTTATTTCGAAGAGCCTTTAGACTTAAAAAAAAATTCCCAACAGCATTTCATATGCAGTTGCATTTTGTTCACAATTTTTGATACAAATTTGTACACATAAAATTTTTGTTTCTCAAGAAATAGGAGATAGATAGGTATGGATGTCACAGAGACAGAAAAATCTATCTAGTTACGTCAATGGTATCAATGTATAATAAAGAATAAAAAATTATTTACAACGTTTTTAATTGTACGAGGAAAAGCAGTTTTTGAATAGAAGCTCCGCGTAATTAATGATCATGCATTGATAAATTTTCCCAACATTTATGATCATGCGTTTAGATTTTGAATTCGTACGAATAGCCCCACAATAATTCAGCCATATAATTTAAACATATTTTTTTTTTTAAAGAGAGGACTTATGAATCATGTCTTGATAAGCAGCTGGTAATCAAACTAAACTGTAAAGTCACACATTGATATGCACTTATAAATTTATAAAATACTATTCCACCTACGTAGCATATTTGATATCAATGTGTGATGCACTCTTTATCAGGTCTTGTCACCAGCTTCATACATAGCCATAACATAATTCACAACCGTATAACAATAGCAATGATAACTAAACTTTAAAAATAGAAATTGCTATTGTTTTACTCTCTTAGAAAAACTTCCAAATAATTTCAGGATAGTTTTTCTCATAAATAAAACCCCGACTACATTCGCCAACAAAAACTAGTACCCTCAAAAATAATTTTGTATCCAAACTTAGAATTTTATAGCTACAGTATCAGTTTTCTATTGGCAAACATAGTAAAGTACACCAACAAATAAATTAATTATGCTTACATTTCTTCGGGGTCTCTTCAACCTTCCCAGCCAAAAATAAACAGCAGCACGCAGTCACATAACGTGGAAACTGCTTGAACGAATGGAACATGTAGAATCGGTGAAAGTAGATAACTCCAGTTGCAGAAGTGTTGTACCCCAAATCCATCTTGGATCCCATTTCGATAATGAACCGTGCACCTTAAACAATCATTGTAAAGACGCAATTTAGAGCATTTCGCTAGTAAACGTACCTTCTTTGCGGTAGCGCATTTCAGTATCGAAGTCGATCCCATCTTGTGCCGAAGGGGTCGTTTTTAGCTCGGCTTTCTCATAATACCAACCCGGCATTTTGTAATTTCTTGCACGTACTGTTGATCGGAATATTTATCACTTCTTACTGAAATGATTCATTGCACTACTATTATTTTGCTCTAAATGTAACCTAAAATAAATCACTCAATCACTGCACTGAAAGTAGCTGCATTTCAGACCGGCACGTGACACTGATAAAATATGAGGGGCGTTCCTTTTGCAAGTTTTGGAGAAAATTATTAAATACAATTTTTATTTCAGTGATTTTGTTGCAAATAAAATTATTTTTAATAACTAATAAGTATTTTAATTGATATAATTAATATCAAGCGTCTTGGCGGGCGTGAAATTGTGAAATTGCGTTTTTCTTGCAAAGTGTAAACGAACGATAATTTAATTAAATATTAAAATACGCTTTGTAAATTTAGTTTTAACTTTTTAAAATCAATAATGTATTAATTTAAGTTACTAATAGTAATAAAATATTAGTTTAATGTTTATTTGAAAAATATTGTAAAGATTTAGAGACATTGAAAATTCTGTTGGCCAACTTGACGGATACTTGGGGGATTTGATTACTTTCATTGCATCCGCTCTGTCACATTCTTATTTCTCGTTCTTTTCGCGGCGTGTCATGGTGGAGTAGAAGGTGCGTGCTATTAATTGTATTATTTACACCTAATTCTAAGGTATTTATAACATTTGTCGCATTCTAATTAAATTTGAACAACGGGATTACGATTTGCAACAATCGTTTTGATGAAATTTGCACCGATTAATTGCTTCGCAATTCTTAACCTAATATGACTAATTTTCTATCAGCCACATGGTGTCAGAAAATCTTCGTTGTTATTTTACATCGATCATTATGTAAAATCGCGACGCATTAGCTAGTTGTAATTGAATAATTAATGTGAAACCTTTTTGAATATGACAAAATAGCTCAATGTGATGTGAGAATGTTTTTTTAATTGTCTTTTGGCGAGGTAAGTATTAATGTGAATATTGTAACGTCTAGTCAATTCAAAGATTTTTCACAGCTTGAATATGACGCGACGTTTCTCTTTTAATTAGTCTTGGCGAATTAAATCAATAAAGTAAACATGAATAAAAATTAATATGTTTAGCTCGATTTTTCGTAATGTAAATTTTCTTAACTCGCCCAGACTACAATAACTATAGCGATTTGTTTTTCAGTTTGTTGCAGTAAACAAGAAACATGCCACAAAACGAGTACATCGAACGTCACCGTAAACTCTACGGTCGTCGTCTCGATTATGAAGAGCGGAAGAGGAAACGCGAGGCTCGTGAGCCGCACAAGCGGGCGCAAACTGCCCAATCGCTGCGCGGTATCAAGGCGAAGATCTTCAACAAAGAACGTCGCAATGAGAAAATACAGATGAAAAAGAAGATCAAGGCACATGAAGAGAAGAAAGTGAAGAAAACGTCTGAGAAAGTGGCCGAAGGTGCGTTGCCCGTTTACCTGCTCGATCGCGATGTACAATCCCGGGCGAAGGTTTTGTCCAATATGATCAAACAGAAGCGCAAGGAAAAGGCAGGCAAATGGGATGTGCCGATTCCGAAAGTGCGAGCACAAGCTGACGCTGAAGTTTTGAAAGTCCTGAAATCCGGTAAAACGAAGAGGAAAGCCTGGAAGCGGATGGTTACGAAAGTGACCTTTGTTGGCGAAGGTTTCACGCGAAAGCCGCCGAAGTTCGAACGGTTCATTCGGCCGATGGCGCTGCGGTTCAAGAAGGCGCATGTTACCCATCCGGAATTGAAGGCAACTTTCCATCTGCCGATTATTGGCGTTAAGAAGAATCCGAGTTCGCCGATGTTTACCAGTTTGGGCGTTATAACGAAGGGTACTGTACTTGAAGTGAATATTTCCGAACTTGGTTTGGTAACGCAAGCCGGTAAAGTTGTTTGGGGTAAATTCGCTCAAGTCACGAATAATCCGGAGAATGACGGATGCATTAATGCTGTACTTTTAGTTTGAACATTTTTAGATTGTAATTCAATCGGACACACAATAAAACGTTTCCTTTTTATAAATTTTGTTTTTTTTGACGTGCGCAAGTAAAAGCAATTGACTTATTCACTATATAACTACTCTATTAATAATTTTGTTTCTTTTGACAGCCGACAGCCAATATGCAAATTTTTGTTAAAACCTTGACTGGTAAGACCATCACTCTTGAGGTCGAGCCTTCCGATACTATCGAAAATGTCAAAGCCAAAATCCAGGATAAAGAAGGAATTCCGCCAGATCAGCAACGTTTGATCTTCGCCGGTAAACAGTTGGAAGATGGTCGTACTTTATCCGACTACAACATCCAAAAGGAATCGACTTTGCATCTTGTGTTGAGGTTAAGAGGTGGTGCCAAGAAGCGCAAGAAGAAGAATTATTCCACACCCAAAAAGATCAAGCACAAGAAGAAGAAGGTCAAGTTAGCTGTATTGAAATACTACAAAGTGGATGAGAACGGCAAGATCCACCGATTAAGGCGCGAATGTCCCGCTGAACAATGTGGCGCTGGTGTCTTCATGGCTGCCATGGAAGACCGTCACTATTGTGGCAAATGCGGATATACTTTGGTTTTCTCCAAACCCGAAGATAAATAATATGTAAATTCTTAAGTGGACTTTATGAACCTTGTTTTATATTGAATTAAATATATTTGGTCGGCAAGGATATTACGTTGGTTTTATTATAATTAGTTTCAATCAAATTACTCGAGATGGGAAAATTGCTTTTGGCCCTATCTAGATTTAGTTAATAGTTGCTTATATGAGATGAACGGGAAATTTCATTTTAGCCCTTATTAGTCTCCTCACTTATTCTATTTAGTTCAAACTAACACGATCAAGTTATAAATCCAGGTAAGTATGTGAATACTACAAAAGCTTCCTCACTGCTATGGAACTTATGGGATATGGACGTTTTTTCGTTCGATCTGCGTAGTACAACTGACATCTGTCAGAAATTTTTTTGACAAGAAACCATTTTGTTTTTTGACACTACTATAATCTGATGGCTATAAAATTATCCTTCTGTTTTCCAATTCCATTTTAATTTTTTATGGCAATGAAATTGAGCTATCCAAAAATATTTTTTTATCAATTCCTGAAGCATTGATAATAAAATAATAGACAAATACTTTCGAAATATTTCTTTATCCACAAGCCATGGTGCAAGGTTAAATATTGAAATTAATGACTAATATTTACCGATAGAAAAAAAATAATTGTTTATATTAATCAACAAAAAAAATGCATTTAGTTAAATTATTTACTAGTAGCATTCTAAAAATATAATCAAACTATAAATTCGATATTGAATTCAATGAGATGAAAACGCTAATTTAATTTGCATGAAATGAGAGGTAAAGGTAATTGAATTATTTTTAGACTATACGAAGCGGAATAACTTCAAATAAAATTCATCAAAACAAAATTGGAGAAACATTTGATATTTAACAAAACCTCCGCTCTGGAGCAAAACATCTATCTATATCATATAAAGACAAAGATTTAATTTTACAAGCAGTTATAATATGAGTAGGTGTAACACAAGATTTATTGCGGTTAATCAAACGTTTCAAATATCTATCCCGAATAGAGTCGCTGAATGGCAACTGATATACTGATAACAGGGACGGTTTCCAAAGGTGAATGATTATTATTGGGCTTTCCAAACCAGACTAATGTTTCCAAACGACTGACAAATTCCGCTTCAATACCCTTATGTCCTCTTGTTGAAAATCAATCTATTTTGCGCGATTGACTATAAAAAGGATGTCACAGTTCGTTGCCAAATTATACTGGTCTTTTGCGAAAAATGTTCCCAAGCGAGCAGCGCAATTTGGCGATTTGTTATTATCACTGTTCCAATAAGCCAATGCGACTCTGATTAGGGATTGGAGTGATGCGTAGATAAATGGATAGTTGGAGATTGACAGTGCGCGCCATCGGTAGTAGCAGGAGCCGAGGAGGAATCGGCGCGCTTGCAGGAAATCCAAAATCGATTCCACAGCAATCCTGGCGGTAGTTTCGTTTCATGAACATAAAGGTGCCCAGGGCAAAATCCGATTGCTGCGAATTAGTAGGGCAAACGCAGGTGAGCGGGGCAGGAGGACGCGCTATTCTATGTGTAAGCGCACGTTTTGTTTAATATAAATACGGCAAAGAGATATGGTGCATAAACATTTCCTTATTGGTACGAGCAAGTGCTTCAATAAAATGCGACTCTGTTAATTACAAAACTGTAGTGATATTTTAATTGTGTGCAAGTCCAAAGTAAATTCAGTTAACTATTCTCTGCACGATGGCTGCAATGCAATTAGATTTGAATCAACCACTCGAATTGCGTATAGCACAATTTAAAAATGATCCCGATAAAATGCACGACGTTAATGATTTTTTAAACGAATTACTCGAAAAGGCACAGAAGGAAGCGGAAAGGCAACATGGAGCGAAAAAAGGCAAATTGGTAAGACGATTATCGTTTTCAAGGTTTTACAATAAATTGTTATATATGCATCATATAAAAACTATTAACATGAACATACCAATGTAATGAATTTAATTAAATTGTTTTTTTGTGTTGCAGGAGGTTCTAGGATTACAAAGTAAGTAGTTTGAACACTTTCAAAATTATGGAACCGCTCTAGTCGATCAGTTTTGCTAAAGCCCTTCCGGTAGGTACTATTAATTTGGCCTTAAGCCTAGCCCCTAGAGTCTAGGTAGTTACCCCATTGCCAACATGCAAAAGTTCTAAAGGGTTTCTTGTCCTTAAAAAAAAATGGCATTTGAGGATACGAAAGAAGTACCCCGAAAATTCATTTCCAGATTTAATTTTATCATTCGGAATCTTTTGCCTGGTCAATTATTTGCTAATTAATCATTATCACAATTTACAAATATCATTGCATTGTTCTGATCAATGACGCGAGTTAACTATTTGTTATCAGTGCGTATAGAAGATAAATTAAAAATATGCATTTTCACTTACACTAATTGGCTTAATCCGATGATGTCAGATTTTATTTTATAAATCTTATTATTTCTTCTTTAATAATTAATTTGATGTCTCACCGCAGATTATCGGAAATAAAAGTCACGTTTAAAAATATTGCTCTATTTATCAATAGGGTTATTTAATTTAAAGAAATATATTTAAAGTCGGGCTTGTCCAAATGGCAGTGTTGGCACTTGCGTGTTCTCTGGACGATTCCATCGGACGAGTTAAACGTTTTCACGCAGACAACATCATTAAACGTGACATGTTTGGCCGATCGCGATCGCGTCTGAATTCTTCGCCGCTTGACAAGCGGACCATCATCCTCGTCACTAACGGCATGGAATTGTGCCTCAGGATTCTTCAAAGAATAGTTCCCATGTCCGTTTTTCTCCACCCAGTTATTGTAAATGGCCCAATATAGGGAAGAACAAACTTGGCTATGAGTATCGCCGGTTAAGTTGTGCACTTCAGCCATGTAGCAAATCAGTTTGTCTAATCGCACCCCTTTGCAGTTTCGCTGACCTCTCTCCAAATCTTTGATTGATGTTAGCACTTTGAAAGCAAAGTTTGGATGTAGAACAAATTGCGACTCTGCCATTTTTTTGTCTGTTATTCTTTGTATTTTTTAACCTCTTTTTAGGTGTTTAAAAAAGATGCCTTTTTATTTGACAAGTATTCAGACGTCAATAAACAAAAACTGTTTCTACAGTGATGACTTTTGTTTTAATGAAATAATTCTCGGAACGGGGATGATGATTAATTTTGACAATTTGAATTCTTGCAGATGGATCGAAACGAATTGGAGCTTGGTCGAATCGAGCTCGAACTTCAGCCCGTACATTTGCATCCAGAATATTTACAACTATTTGCAACTGTACGAATTCAGTTCGAACTGCTGTAGTTAACCGAAATTAATTCCAGTCTTCAGTGTGGAGTATTCAATAAAAATATTGCGTGTTTGAATGTTTTATGTTTGATATTTATCATTATTTGAATTGTTTTAATGAGGGTGAGTCACATCACATTTTCCTGCTAACCATGTTAATCAATCCAACCAATATCAAGCTTCAATCAAACTGTGAATGTTAATTGGCTTTCCTCTCGTGTTAATTAGTTGCTCAATCAGTCGATGTTCATCTCCATAACTTTGATTCACCTTGCAATTTCGTAATTGTATTGACCATTCAAATTAAGTTTGGCGCCATTTAGTGGCACGATATTTTTTGTACCAAGATGGAGGATTGATTTGTATTCTGTCATATTAATCAAAATCTCTGTACACTTAAAAAATGGATTGTTGTTTATTGTGAATTCTGAAAATGCTGTCGTATCTGTGATTCCAAATTATTGTCAATGTACAGAGACGTTTTATAGGTTTGGGAGTTATTTAATTTGATTCTAATAAAAGTACAGGGTTAATGGCGATGACTTGAAGAGTCGCCCTGTATTGATTGCTCTGTAATAAAGAGGCACAATTATATTCGAATTGAAGATATTTTATAAATATTTGAAACAATATATACAACTATTTATATATAAACATTTATTTACAATAACTTTTTATACACAAAAATTAATTTCTAGTTTCTTGCTGTGTCTTATTATCAAGTTGGAAATTTAAAACATTTTATAAAAGAAACGACAATCAAAAATTGATATTTGAAAATGGCTTTTTTGGGTTTGTTTGATTTATTCTATTAATGTATGGATATCATATCGTTGTTGTAATAATTGTATAAATATATGGATTGAAAGAGAAAATAAAGGTATTCTAGAGCAATATTAAAAAAAAATATAGTTTGATTCCTGATCAATTTTCCTCTTCTAAAGAAGGAACAACCATGGTTGGCGAACAAGGAGCGACCACTTCCCCCTCGATTTTCTCCATACTTTCACTTAACGCCGAATCTATATGCTGGAGCAATAATTTGCGGACAAATAATTCCGTTTCTTCTTCTTCTATAGGCTCAGGACTCATTAGCGCGCTAGTGAGCATACTTTCGACCATATTTCTAATAAAAGCTGAGTCCAGAGACTCCAAACAAATTTTTTTAGGGGGCGAGCCAATTGGTGCAATTGGCGAGTCCCCCACACTCGGATCGATGGGAGATGTAGCAGAAATGGGTCTGACATCTATTGGATTTATATCCAAATCAACGACCGACGAATCTTGCAACAATTTATTTTCTTCTTGCTGTTATAAAGTTGGAAATTCAAACATTTTACAAAAGGGAAATAGGAAAATGGATTATAAAGGTAGAAATAGTAGGAATGAATGTTAAAATAATGGTATACTAAAGCACTTAAAAAAATATATATTAAATCATTTCCGAGCCATAAAAATCCTTCCATCCTTAAACAACCCCTTTACATTTCAAATATCTATCCACATTATAATAACACTTAACAATTCCCGAATTATAGCGAATATCTTTTAAACTATACGGTGGAAAAAATTGATAGGCGCAACCTAATTCAAATTCCTTAATTCTTGTAAAATTGTTCTTAATACACACTATGAATAAACTAGTGAAAATATTGAAACACTCCAAAATCACTAGCCCGTATTCCTTATACTCTAATCTCACCCGAAAATCAACGGCTCCAGTTTGATCCACTTCAACTTCGCCTTTGTTAATATAATTCTCGTGCGACCAAATCGCGTTTCTAGCAGCACACAATTTCAGCCGTCTATACACAATATCGGCTAATCCACCACTTTTGATGCGTCTCCTCTTCGGAAGCGTCTCATGGTGCCTCGAGGAATTCACACTTCTTGAATGGCCACGCTTTGAACCTGCCCCAGAACGGACTGGATCGGAAATACTTGCATTTTTGGATGATCTTGCAAGTACCGGCAATCCTACAGGCGAATTGTGTATTTCGACTGGTGTAGCAGACAGCGAAAAAGGGTCTGGCGTGTCAACGACTTCTTCGATATTCAGACGACTGCTAAGCCAATCGAGCGAGAATGAATTAAGAACCATCGTTCGCTTTATTTTCAGGGCTTACCTGTCGGGTAATTGTGAAAATATACTTGGGTGCTGCACACCTTTGCTCCTTTTATGCCTTCTTACCCGACGCCGTCTTGTAATCTTTGGCTGACCCCCCCGAGCCTGAATCCTTTCCCTAAAATGAAATACATTTGAGAAAATTAGTTTGATAGATTGAGATCGTACCTAAGAATCGAGGCGGAGTGATCATCACTTGAGATCGAACTGGATGCCCAACCGGGCGATTGAGGAATAATCGAATTGTTGTCTCGCGAATCGATGAGGTTTAAAGAAGCTGAACGAGCTGGAGGTGAACGTAGTTCTTTGATCCAACGATCTTTCGAGTTCATATTGTAGCACAATGTTCGTAAACTAGTTGTAATAAGGTTGTAATCGACTTTTAAAGCGAATTGAAATTTTAACCTCACACTTTTAAATACAAATTGCAACTTTTGAACTAAAGAGTGGTGCACCCATATATATAATCTACTGGGGGCACAGCACACTAGATCGATATTTATGTAGCCAGGATAGGCAACTCAATATACACATGTGCAATTTTTTGGATAGTATCGAATTTTACGAATAGAATTTGTTCCTCTTGAAAAATTAATAGTGGATTTGAATTAAAAGGCACGTAAAGGTAAGCAAAATTTCATTTTTGTAGATTTAAATTTTTCTTTATTGTTAATTACATTGGAAAATTATTTCAATTATTATGAAACTACAACTACTTCCTTATACAAATGAGAAAAAAATAATACAAGCCAAATATATTATCACCAAAATAACCAAAGTCAGCACAGTAACATTCACAAGAATCTCCAGTGTAAGTTCGGTGAGAAAATTCGTCGTCTCTTCTAAAAAAAAAAAATTGACAGAATGAGGTTAGAATTTTATTTTTGTTGATTATCGAACTTGTAGATTGTAATAATGGTATCTCTGCGGTATAAATACGTGTATTTCGCATTACGACTATATTACTATCTATGAGTTCACTAATTTCATCGTGCATTAAGTATACTTTTAGCTTGACGCCTTTTAGCGATCACTTGTTGCTTTACAGATGAGCGCCATCCCTTCTTCTTCTTTTCGGCTTTATCGGAGCCGGACTTGGATGGTTGTACGTTGTTCATCTTCTTGGCTTTTTCTGGAAAAGTTCGTTACGGAGGCGTTAGGATTTTTTTGTATGTATATTTTGCTTTTATGTATTACCTTCACGGCCGCCTTTACGTTTCTTCTGGTTTAATTGGGTTTTCTTTGTACGCTTATTTTTAACAAGCAAATCACCAGAATTTTCACTGCTACTGGATGATGAATCTTCGATTTTCAGTTTATCTTTGCGAGTTTTGACAGAGTCCATTATTGCTTCGCTATTTGTCAGTATTTGACGTAAAGTAAAAGTGCAATCTTAAATAAACAAAACTGTTGATGGATTTTGATGACAGTAATATTGATCAAAGTATTTTTGAAACGTTACCATCAATTCGAAATTAGAAAAGCCTATTGATTGTAAGATTTGGCGTTATCCATTGACGTCATTAATAATGACCAAAAAATATTAATTGAAACTTGTAATCGTTTGTATAATTAAATCCGGTACGCCTCAATAATTCCTGTCTGCGTTAGTTGTAAGTGACACTGTACCAAAATAAAGTTTTGACACAAAAAAATTACACAAAAACCCGCACACGCGGCACCGTGGGGAGTAAATTTATATGGAATATAAATTCATTTTCGAGTGTAATTTGTGTATAACCGGCTGACCGACCGAAGACCAACCAAACGACTTACCAACCGGCCGGTCAACCAACTAACCGACCAACCAACCAACCGACCGACTGAGCGAGCTTGTTTACTATTCAATCATTCATAAAATTATATAAAAAACTGGCGACTCCACCTAAAATAAAAATAGTTAAATTTATTTTTTATGTTGCATTCATAAATGAAAAAAAAATTGCTATTACATTTGGCGGTGCTATTACATTTGAAAATGATTTTGAAATACAAATTAAATCCATTTCTTTTTTAATATTTTTTTATTAACTTTGATACAATACATCGATTAAATGTTTTAGATACATTAACATTAGTATGTAAGTTTATTATAAAATTATAGTTTTTTAACAAAAATAAAAAGGTTATATACGATACCATGAATTTTTACAATACTTTTATATACCAAAAGTACAGATCTAATGCTATAAGAACTCTACAAGAACAAGATTAAATAAAACTTAATTAAAGTCAGTTTGGAATCGATGGTTAAAGTTAAATATAAGCTTAGTTATCCAAAAAAAAAACTAGTAATTAAAAACCGACTCTTAAGTGTTTGTGTCCAAAAAGTACAGCTATTAGAAAACATGATACGAAAATGAATTTTTGGAGTTATCAAAAAACGCATCTGACTTAAGTGTATCGGGTATGCTTCGTATCTGCAGGCAAATACGGATGTAAATGCTGATATGAATGTGCAATGCCACAATTATAAAAATTAAGCATATCAGTATAAGCTAAATGATGCTGTTCTGCTTTAGCTGCCAAAGTTTCAGTCCGACTGACTAATTGCGGCTTAACATTACCTTCTGAATGATTACCGTAAGCCATGTTGAAGAGAGCTTCCGGATCGCAAACGAATTTATAAACATATCTTTCACCTGGAAAAAAACATGTTCTAAAATGCAGAAAAATGTTTAAAAATGTAAATACCTGCGACTTTTTGCATAATTCCTTTTTCGTAATAATATCGCAAAGAACGGCTTAGTTTATCGTAGTTCATTGCGGGTCGGTTCTTTTGAGCACCCCATCGTCTAGCGACCTATTAAAAATATATTTTTTTGAAAAATCTATTTCTAAAGTACCAAAACCGTAATATAATTTGACTTTGTAAAATAATTCGTGGATAATTGAACCAAAATATGCAAAAAACAAACCTCTTCAGGTTCTATTAATTTGAATTCCATGCCCCTGCCAGTCCAAGCAATGCATCCAGCACTTGCATCAGGTGCATCTAGAAGTGCAACCAAAAACTGCCATAATTGCAACGATCCCCGTCTGCCTGTTGTGTTTTGGAAATTAGTTGTACGACTATCATTCTCTTTAGATTTCTCCGCCGCCTTTTGTGTTTCGTCTAAATAAATTAATAATAATTGATTGCAAATTTTTTATTAATTAGTTTATGCATACTATCGTTAATTAAAGCTGGTTGTCGCCAGTTAGTCTTTAAAACAGGCGATAATTTTCTTTCGTAGGTACTTATTCGTGTAAGTGAGGCTGAAAAAAAACATGGTGAAATTTAGTCGCCGATTAACCCTTTGATGAAACTTTAAAGAACTGGGATTTATTATAATACCTATTATATGTACGGCTATCAAATGCATAGTAGATGTAGTGTAATGGACCAAAGGGAGTACATGTAATAGCTTTATTAATATTGATTAGTTTCAATTAAAATCTTTACTCCGTGTTATGATGTGCCAGGGGTGAAATGTAGCGGTCGCTCAAAGTTTTCCAGCCAAACAAGCCGATTAATATTAACCCTAACATTGTTGAATTAGCAGCATTTGTTGTCTATACATTGTTTGTGTTTTATATAATGTTTGAAATAGAATGTTAGTGTTATATAAACAGCTAACCAAAATTCATGATCCAGATGCACCCTACGAAAGCCCAGCTTGCACGTGCTGTAATCACACCAAACCAGAATCTAATTGATTTTTGAAATGTAGTTTAGTTTTATGTTAGAACGAAACAATTGACCATTGCAAAATATTTCAACTGTTTGCTCGAACATATTTGGTTTTTGCGATTTATTTGTATACAGTATGTATGAATGAATGTATAGCTCAAGAGCTAAGAAGGAGAGCCGAGTATCTAATCAAATTTTGCTCCCTGCGGCGACGCTAAAAAAGCTGGTTATTTGCATGCGGCTTCAAATAATATGTTTATCCGCAGGAGCTGCTCTATGCAGGTTTTTAATCGCAGAAGAATGAATTTTGATTTTCTATAAGGTTTATATAGTATATTTTTATCACGTTTTTCATTACAAATAAGGCATTTGTCGCAAAAAAAATTGAATCCAAACATGCGGTGCATATTAAGAGTTACAATGTTGATCAGATTTCCATTTTCAATACTGAAGTGATAAGAAACTGTAATGCTTCATTTATGAAATGAAAAGCGAACAGAGCTCAGAAATCCATTATTTCTGTTCCATTTTTTCAATTTAAAAGCGATGCATTTTTACAAAATTAAAATTGAATTAATGATCCATCTAATTTTCTACCATAATGGACGGGATACGCTAATCCTATCAGATTAACGTTTCGTATTAATAGATACTAATGACTGCATATTGCAAATATTAATTTAAAATTAAATATTAATAATTTCCGCTGTCATTAGAATTAATGAGCTTTTATGAAGCCGCCCCCCAAAAAGGGTAGAATTGGAGCTAAATAAAAATGATTTTAGTTAACTCACTGTCATAGTCCTGATCCGTAGGTTCCTGCTTGATGGGAATGTGATTGAGTAGTGACTGAGCGTTGGGTAAATCTTGCAAATCGGGGGTCGATTGGGACTCCGATTCCGTGATAATTCGATGGGGTAGCGGTGAAACCGACCTGGACCAAAATGGATTTTAAAATTTAAAAACCGAATTTTTCTCTGGATTTTGTACCTATTGTAGTGCGGATTGGTGTAAAAGCAACCTGAATGCTGATAGACACCAGAGTAGCTATCGTAAGTCGAATAAGTCGGATGTGGATATGCTGAAGACTTCAATATGTCTGACATGTTATTTTCGGATTTTACCTCTGCATTCATACAAGAAAAAGAAAAAAAGTTTAATTTAATATTGCATGTCGTTGAAATTGTGTAATTTTTTTTTATTATGGTATCGAGTAATTTTACATATAGGTTGAATATGTGGTATTGAACGCGGTAGCGGTTAAGTTGACGGCAGTAATCGGAGTGCATGCTGTGCTGAGAGATCAAGTTGTCAAAAGTTCTTTCAGCCAAGCAAAACATCCATTTAGTTTTGTATATTCTGAGCTTGATGCACCATGGGGTTCACGTCACATTTGGTTGCAGCGCTCCTTCCTTACCAATATTGCAATTGTGTACATCACCATAGACATGCAGTCAAGAAATGATTGTTGAATGAGAATGCACTCTGTTTGAATTAGACGTCGATATTAAAAAAATTCAACTTTATCATGTTTAACATTCGATATTTAAATATCATACAAATAGCTGGAAGGCATCATTTTCATCCCCTTCATTTTTTTCTCAAATCAAAACATAGCTTGTTGACTTAAGATTTTAAAAATTATCGCTTACGAAAAGTTATAAAAAGAGGGCTGCAATACAAATGAAAATTAAAAAAAGAATACCATTATTGGAAACTTGATGGAAATTTGATTCGGGAACATATTGCTCGCTGTCATTGGTTTCTGAGCTGTTTCCTGAAAAGGAAAAACCAAAATTAATTCGTCTACTCTCTAGGTATAGGTATATGTGAAAATAAAACACAGATAAATGCGAATGTAATGAAATTATAATGCTGAATGGAGCTTTGCAGAAATACGGGGTTGATGCGATGGTCCCAGAGGAATGAAGTCCATCATTTAACACTATGCATCATTGATAAAGAACAACAGGTGAAAGCTTTGTTAGAGAGCTAAAAACCATTGTCTGTTCTTGTTTCTCTCGGTATTGCATGTAACTGATTTTATACCGTGGGGTGTATTACAAAGTAAGGAGGGTTAAATGCTTCGCATTTAGTATATTAATTATGGACAACTTGGTATTACTTACCTTCTTGATGCCAGGGCTCTCTCCAATCCACTGGGAATGTGCCTAAAACGAACAGATTTTTTTTAAGACTTTTATTATATTGTTCATATTTTTTTTGTTGCTGGTTTTTTGATTATTTCAGCGGAAGATGAAAAAAGATATTTCGATTTGACTTACCGGCGGGAGATGCAGTCTTATAATGATCCTGATGCTGTTGATAGCACGACGAGCTAAAAGGGGAGCCAAACAAGCAACCCTAACCAACAGAAATGGTTAATTTTTTTTGATTGTATTTGACATTTTTTGTAAAACGCACATAATTTTTACAAATTCACACAGCCAAGTTAACCCTTAATACAAACGAAGATTGGAGTGGCCATCATTTAATTATCTGTGTCAACAGGGGCTCGTCACTAGGGAGCTGTATTCAATTTCACCTATTAGCAATTATTGCAATAAGGGTTGACCATAGTTGAAAACAAAATTTACTTATTGGAAAATTCGGTATTTTGATCCAAAATTTAGGCTAATCGAAAGTTTCCCAGAACATAATTATATTTGTGGAAGCTAATTGTGTATAGTGCAAACATCTATTGTTATGAAGTCAAAAGCAAGTTTGAGGTGTCAACCCAATTACAGTAATGAATGACTTCGGCAATCACCAAATGTGGGTCTTAACCTTTTATTATAGAACACAATTTTTTTTCGCACAAGGAACTGATTGATTGTTTTGCTAGCAATCCATTAAATTAGCTTGTTTTTCCAAAAACTACTAATTAATTGCTTTAACTTTGGTTTAAACTTGGAGGGGTGCAAAAACTGAAACAGGTTCGATTCGATGTTAAAATAACATTTTAGAGGAGGAAGGTGTTCATTGTCCGATTTTGTGTCATTAGTTTTTAGTGGTAGATCAAAGTCACAATAAAGGTGTTATGTTACCATTGTTTACCTTTATCATTGCTGTCTTTTGTACTTTGCAGCCAATTTCATTAAGTAATTGGATTGTTGAGCTGCATCCTGTACAAACATGTCTTTTACAGGTTTTTATCAATTTTATTTTATGTTGCTGAATTTTACTATTTTTTTTACTCCTTTTCAAATGTAGAATTGAAAAGAAATCTAGTATGATGGATTATGTGTGTAAAATGGTTTAAATCAATATTTAACAGTCAATAGAATTGATTTGCCATCAGTAATGATAAAAAAGGGAAAATAGATGTCGCTTAATTTTGTAGCAATTGATTGCCATTTGTGGTTCTTCAAAATTGTCTTATTTCCTCATTAAGTTTGTGGAGACGGTGACGCGACTTTCTCTTTAATATTCGATTAAACACTTGATTCACAAATAAAAACGATTTGGCAGTTTTATTTGAAACATATTGAGTGAATATTTCAGACCTGACGCATCCGCCAAATTTTTAAATCATTTGAGATTAAATTAAGTTTGTGGAGGCGATGGAAGGTCTATTTATTTGTGTATTAAACAGTTCTTTCTCAAATTAAAACCAATTACAAAAAATTGATAAAAACAATATTAAAATAAACATTTGATTAGCATAAAAGTAAAAGGGTTTATAAAGTAGAGACTTTGCTTTCATCTGGCGTATTTTCCAAATTTTAAGCAAATATTGGTAACAACAAACATTAATTTTGTGGATACGCTGTGTTTTATTCAATTTAGTGTTATATTTGCAGACAAATACGATTTTAATTAAGTTTGAAATTTTTTCATTGGATTTAGCACAATTTGGCCTGGCGCATTCACCAAATTTTAAAAAATCTTTACATTAACAAAATGTGTTAAAAATACTTACAAGACGGCCCAATTCGTTAACGGTGGGAACTTCTTGATCTTGGTTCATGCCTATCCAAAATATTTATCATTCACCATAATTCAATGAAAAACTAAGTGTTCGTAATGTTAATTAACCGCGATTGAGGGATGAATCAACACATTCGGCACTTAAAAGTTTATATGTGAAATAAAAACTGAGAACGTAAAAACTGTTGTAACATTTGATAAAAGATTTTGTCTTATCTGTGATAACAGGAAATATGATGTACTTTCAAAAGCTGAAAGCTCGTAGCACCTGAAATACGTGGTGGGAGCTTTTGGCACGCCCCCACTCTCTAAAACGCCCCTGCGAGGTCTCATATGCATATATCAACTGTTTAATCATTTAAAACATTTTAAGTACTTAACATTCTTTTTTTGTGTGTAAACAACAATTATGAATTTGCTAGCTGAACGGAAACTGCAATTGGCTTGAACCGACGAAAAAACGTAAATGATTGTTCTTCACAAAAGCTCATGATATTTATAATCCAGAAGCTACTCAATCTCAATATAGACGGGTGCTAGTATAAATAAGCCATGCTAAAATTAGTGAGAAAGACTTAATCAATGAAAAAAATGTGCAATAAAACGTGAGTAAATGATGAATGGAGTTCGAAAATGTGTTTATGGAAAATTTCTTTGCAAATGTCATTTGCCGGCGTCATTTTCTTTTCGGTTCCGATGTAATTTCCAGTTAATTAACATGTTTACAAAAATTGGAGACTCTCATTTTGGAGAATATTTCTTGGGACTACTTGAGTACCAAGTATTGGATCATCCAAGTACTGAACCGAAGACGTTTGTAAACGAACAGTTTAGGACGAAAGCTGGAAGTCAATAATCATAGTCTCAATATATAAATATATGTTTATGATTTCTGTATCAGTATAATCAGTATTAGTACATTTCATAAAAACAGTGATTTTTTTTAATTTAGAACTATGTTATGAGTACTGTAGAAACGTCGGTGTCGAACAGTCAACAACAACTTGTTTCCTTTCAAGTAATTATTTTCTTTGTCAAAAACAAAACTTAGGCTAATTTCACGTTTTTCAAACACACTTTTGTATGCACATTTTATAGCATCCAGTTGATCACGAAGTTTATGTAGTAGTAAGACTACAACAGCATAATGGATAGGTATTTAAAAATATTTTGAAAGGAGAAGAGAGATTCTTTTGGTGCTTCTGAAAGGAGCAGCACAAATGATTTGCAATTTTTACCAATAAGAGCCCTTGGATCAGTTTATCCATTTTTAAAATTATGCTTTTTATAGTTCCTATTAGCGGTAAATATTTTCTACTTAAAGAGGTTTTTTCGAACTGGCGCCTTCACCAAATTTAATAAATAATTTCTTAATAATCATTTTATTTAAAGTACCGTTAAACTTAATTATTCAGTAGGTACCTAGGTATCTTATTTGTAATGTAAATACAATAATCCAAAAGAGTTTATGTTTTACCTTATCAACACCGTGAATAATTAAAGGATCTAGTATGAGCTTTAAAGCAGCGGGTTGAAAGCTCAGCAGGAATGGTTGCGCATAATCTAAAAGTGAACCGGAAGTCCGATTGGCCTGCAGGGGGTCCGGTAGCGCCAATAACAGCTGACCCCGCCTTCCGGTTCTCAATATTTACCTAGTTTACAGTAATACAGTTGTGTAGCATAATTTCATTTTTGCAATCCTGCAGAATATGTTTCGTCTGTTTATTTGCACAGAGAAATATTTATCTCTTTCGTCTTTTCGTTATGTTTTTTTTTAACGTTATTTTTGTAAATCTAACTCCATGTATGCATATCTGGCGTTATTTGTAGTATAATATTTGCCGTCAGTGGCGTAACGTGATTATTTAAACCGGAAGGACCGGATAGGGCAAAAGAATTAAGAGTGCATACAATTCTGCAAGAATTAATATACAGAAAATTAAATAATTTTCACTTGTATATTTTTAAACTGGGAATGTCGCAGTTTATAATCCAGTACCCCTGATGATACGCCACTGTGAGGGTTAGAGACCATGAGATACTGTGTTTACTTTTCTACTTAAAATTCATTTTGCTTTTTAATTATTTGTATTTAATACCAACCCTTTAAGAACGAGGTGCACGCTTAAAATATAATCCTGCAACTTAATTACAGGAAGATTTTGACCTTTATTAATAATGATAATAAGGCTACCCTTCAATTTAAGGTGACTTTACTACATCTGATATATCTAAAAATGCGTTGCGTATTTCGTTCTATAGTTCCAATTTTAAATTAAATTGCAGTTCTATGAAATTTTGACTCCTTATACGCATATGCTATCGAATCGCATTCGAAAATATTTTTTAATTTATATTGTCGATAATTAATTATTGATTCATATTCTATTCAGTATATTCGTTCATTTTTATAATACTTTTACTCTTAATGATTTCAATATTACTGTTTACAGCTGCCCTCTATCGAGATACATCTGTAATCCGAGGGATGTTTCGGATGATGCGCGCAGTCTATCGCGTCTTTGGTCGCACCATCCAGACTCTGCCTAAGGGTGGATTTCGAATGGTGAAAATATTCTTATAAGGATGCACGGATATGCAACCAGTAATTCTAGTGAAAATTTCCCCATAAAATATTTTGACGCGGAATTCAAATGCTTGCTTATATTTTACTAATTATTTTATAATGTAGCTTCGTCTCATTTTCTTAGAACGAAATAAAATTAAAAGGGTGATCAAAACAATGGATAAATGTAAACATATTCATTTATTTGTATAAGTAATATTAATATGGATGCTTGGGTAAAAATTACTTTACAATAATTTATTTTATATAAAATTATTTAATAAAATAAACAAAATTAGATTTCATATGGCAAGACTTTTAGATTTTTTATTTGTACTAAAGTCAGGGGAAATATACTGACATACTTCAACAATTATAAGCTTAAGCACTTCCATTATTATATACTTATCAGTAGTATATGGGCTGTTATACCCCACTTGCCCTAATCGTCTCTTCAACTCGCAAGTGGGAATTTAATTATACAATACATAAAATTACTATAATAATTTATCAAATTTAATAAAATAATTCATATTTCATCATTTTATAGTAGTCAATGTATTATACATACAACGTTCCATTGTCATTATTATACTGAGGGTTAATCACAGCAAGGCAAACACATTTTTTTTTTAACATACCAATTTATACCTTTAACTTTCAGCAATATTTCATCTTATTACACAAATCATACTCATAAGTAAAAACAAAATAGTTCAACAAAACATAATTACATAAACATATATCAAGAACAATAATAGACACTAGGACTCATTTTAACTATTGGAATTCTAAATAGCTACAGAATTATTGGAATTTTCTGAACTATTGGTTGCAGGATTTTCTAAATTTTCTATTTTCTGTTGCAGATTTAAAACCTAAAAATGAGAAAGAAACCATAAAGTATGACCACTACAACCAAAACCAAAATAATACCTGTTGTGTATGCTTCTCTACCATAATTAACAGTTGATGTTCCATCTTCTTGAACTTGATTTGAAATTTCTTATTATTCCTATCAACCGTATCTGATAAAATGCTACAAACCCAAAACGACATTAACATGGAACCCTTGAGGTCAATTAGTAATCTACCTGTTAGTACGATTGAGATCTTGTACAATTTCCCTGCCCTCCAATAGTCTCGCTTCGGCATTCCTGGTGACTTGTTCCAAAGTCGTAACAAGTTCTTGTAACCTAACTTTCAGTCTTGCCTCTCTTGCTAAAGCTTGCATCAACTCCAGCTCCACGCCTTGTGCATGTTCTGCGTCCGAATAGCCTCGTTCCTAAACAATAACAAACACATGACCCGACCAATATAACATCTACCTCGACCAACCCACTTTATTTTGCGTTGCAAGCGCCAGTAAGGCTTCCGTATCCTTTAATTGGCCCTGCAAGTTCTTCAAAGCCGCAGACTGAGCCTTTTGTTGTCCCTCCACATATTTCAATTTCAATTCAACAGCGCTTTTATCTTTCTCGAGCACAAATAGTTTGGACATTAATTCCGCTTTGTCCTCGCGTAGTCCCATTAATTCCTGAAACAATTTTCTTGACTTCCTCTTTCACGTTCATAAATTCAGATGCATACCTGCATTAATACAGCCATTTCCAGGTCCATCTTTCTCGCTTCCTGGTTGGTGGCCGGACGCACCGGCATATTCTCCACATGTGTGGATTCTAATGTTACGTAGGTCCCTTGAATGGTACTTCGCTCCGCTTTCAGTCTTGAAACATGTTCCCGTAATCTAGTCTCATGGTCGCTGGTCCAAGGCTCGTCACTTTCAGATGGACTAGGCGAATTGTAGACGTGATTCTGCCACGGCGATAGTAAAACGTCGATCGTTTGATATGAGTCCAAATGAGTGAGTAGTTGTTTGGCCACCGCTTCAGCAGCCGCCCGATTCCCGACCGTATCCTGTTCATCGGTATTTAAAGATAATTCAGTCTCAAGTAGAGCCAGTAGAACGTCGTAGGCTTCGATCGAGCGATCTGTGACGCCCAGGGCTAATCGGAGAGCCACAGCGTTCGACTCGTACTTTCCACAAAGCAAGGCCAATCTGAAAGAAACAAACGAGAGGATAAATTGGAGTTGATGGTTTCGAGGATTTCGTACCTATCACAATGGGCTTTCGTTTCTGACAGAGTAAGCGCCAAGACCGAGTTCTGCGAACGAGCATGCTCCAGCTTCGTATTAATGCGTCGCAGTTCAATGTCCATCGAGTGTTTCTCCGCTTGAACGTCGCATTGTCTTAGAATGTCGCCGACGATGTGTTCGGCGACAGCTGTCGGTAGATCCGAATTTAGTAAATCGTTCGGGTTTACTTCTCGCTGGCCGTCGGTCGCACGCTTCAGCTTGATCCGTTCAGCCACTTTTGGTACCGGTGCACTGAAGCAAGCCGATCTGGCGTTCGTGCGATGGATCGGCACGATGTTGCTGTACTTGATGTCGATCTTGTCCTCTTGGTACTGCTTCGGCTCGCAATCCAGCTCCAGATGCGATTCGGGCGAGTCGAGATTTTTGCTGTCGGTCACCGTTTCCTCATCGGCGTTATTTTCGCTGATTCTTTGCGAAAACGAAATTTGCGCCAACTTCGTATTGGCCTCATGTAGCTGAGCTTTCAGTGATGTAATTTCGAGTTTTAATGGCTCGACAATGTCGGAGAATGGTGACGTGCCATTGTTTTCGTGATGTGAGGAAGTTAGTTTCGGCTCAGGTAGTTCTAATGGACTTTCCGATAACTGCAATGGCACAATATTCGTGAAATACTGACCCACCGATCGCGGTTTAATCAACAAATAACTTACAGGCATTTTGTTATCAAAATCCGATAATTCATTCTCCAACGGCTCTAATTCACTGACTTCCAATGGACAAGTAATCGATTCATCATGAGCACTTGTGCAAGACTCTGCAAAATCACAATCATTGCACACAAAATGAGTTTTAAATGAGAAATGCCGTTTCCTCGAATGCTATTAATGTTCGTTTTCATTCAATTTTTCAAACGCGCTGAGAAGAAAGTGAAATAATCAGAAATGGTGGTGCTAAAGTATTCAATCTGTCGCTTCGCTTTGAACTTGAGCGATTATGTAGATTTATTTCGAATTGTACTGGCTATTTTTAAAAGGCGCTTTTTCTGAAAATGTAAATAAATAAATCCGAAGTCCGCCGCCTTGCCGTATTTATGATTTATAGCAAACTCGCGCAATGCCAACGAAAATATATTACATCAGTAAAACAAGACTTCCTTACTCGCAGCATAGCGAGGCAAAAGAAGCTTTTGTGCACTTATAAAACATCTATTTTTACGTTTTTCAAGTCTTTTGTACGAAATGCCGTCTGACTTAACATTTCTGTTATACATACACTCACTTTCTTTAATGCAAATTGAACTCTTTGTTATGGCCGTACAAAAGTGGAGGAGAAAAAAAAACTAGAGGACGACTGTATTACGATTACACTTTGAAACAAAGTTTGCAAATAATTTTGATTAAAGTTTCGCAAAAGTTTCCCAGCTGAAAACAAACATAATAATGCATGCTAATATTATCACATCGGATTTGAAATTCAAATGCTTAGTAATATTCGCACCTGTTTCATAGTGCATCGAATCGCATTTGAATAAAATCGATTTGCGTCGTCTTTTTAATTCGATTTGAAAACTATACTGCACCTGACACTTCGTCTTCTTCGGCAATTGCCATCGTTCTTTGCTGGTGCAATTTTCGCGTAAGTTCAGCAATAACGGAGTGGAGCTCTGTCAGCTGTTCCTCGTAGCGTTGAGCTTGTTCATCCAATTGCAGCTGAAGTCTTTCCTGAAATGCGAGAGCAAAAAAATGTATGTGCCATATTAAAATTTATTTCGCACTTTAAATAAATCGAAAATGTTTAGCTTTCATTGCAGGAATAACATTGGCCAGACTATATTCTAGGTCAACTGAAAATGAAAAATCGATTCGGAGACTTCAGTTTAAGATACCACTCTTTCGTGTTATCGTATTTGATGTTGTTCCGAAATGAAGTTTTATGATTTTATTTGTTTGGACATGTTTGTAACGAGAGCTGAATATAGTACCGGAGGAACTACCGAAATTGAGCAAACTTACCGGCTCCTTCGCCAATTTTTGAAATTAGTTGTTAAAATTCCACATTAATTCCTAAACAAGCTAATAGTTACCCACCGATACGTCTCGGTTATTTATGCTTCAGATATTACGTTGTGAAGGAAATTGCAACAAGATAGTATTCAGCTATCCATGCAAATATTATATAATTAAGCGGTAAATAATGCGCTCACAAAACCATGCAGAATAGCTATTAGAAACGTGTTTGCAGAAAATATGTTTATTTTATGTATGGTGTGGGCCGAAGCCAGTCCAGAAGGGCAAAAACACACCCACTAAAAATCGAAATTTTCCTACATTTTTTATACAAACCGGAAATAATTAATGTCCACCTTCCTTTCCAATTGGATTACAAAGCATATTAAAATAGTATATTATACACCAAGGGTGTGAAGTAGATTTTCTAGCGCGAGCACAGGTTCATATCCCGAGATGCGCAGCATCGAGGGATATGATAGTGCGAGCGCTAGAAAATTTTTCACAACCGTGGTGTATATACTATTTTTTGCACTACTAGCACGTCTAGTCCGCAGCGCCATTGACAGTTGACAGAAGAGTAAATTCAATTGTCGTAATAGATTGTTTGATTTTGTTTAAATTGAAATTTAAATTGAATTTCTATTAAACCGCTATTAAAACTGTTCGAATATCACAATTATTTATCATTAATATAATTTTGCAACTTCCAGAACCAAAAAAGTGCGCACTAAATGTACCATTGGAAAACGCCCAGTGAAATTGTAATTGATAGTTACATAAGTTTTAAAAATTAATTTTACTAATTTACACAACAATTTCATTGCTTAAATAGTATCAGATAAATTACCTACAACATAGTGATTCTTTCTGTATAACTTTCTTTTTAAATTCTGCTACGGTATTATCAGAAATTCGAATTATGTGTTTATTTACCCCGGGGTTGTGAAACGAAATTTCACAACCTCTCACCGGCATAGGTAGTGAAATTAAACTTCTCAGTCTGTTAATCAATATCATAAAGTCGTGTTCTATAGCTAGTAGTGTAAAAAAGTTTACTAAACTAATAAATTACTACAATAAATAACACAATTTTTCCCCACCAGGAAAAAGCAGCAAGAGATTTATGAAATTCGTTAAGGGAAAATAAAAACTAACATGACACCTGCTGAATTTAGTGGTCTAATGTTGCAATTTTCATGAAACTTTAAAGTTGGCAACTTTAAAGCACCGGTGAGAGTACGGCACTATTAAATAAAGTTCTATAATGCAAGTCTATTATTCCATGACTGCAATTTATTTCCAGTACATTGTTATTTTATCTGCCAACGTGGTGGTGGCATCATGCATTTTTATAAACATATTTTCGTAGCCGAATTATTTTCGAAACAAAGTCGCACAAACATATCTGAAATAAGTCGTATACATTTTATGGATGTGGACTTTTTTTATTAATAAACTTTTAGTGTGTAAGCTAAAACCAATATACGTCGTTTTTATATCTATTCTCGTCTGCGCCGCAATATTTGTCGAGTTAACAGATTTAATATTCCATCTCGGAAAAACATGCTCGAGAGAAAAATTAACGAACAAAAAGTTAACAATAGCAAGAGGAAATAAATTCGATTGGTGATCAATAGTAATCAAATACTCATTAGGAAACCGTGTAACACGCAAAACATTTCTCACTAAACGCTTGAAAATCCTGGCGTAATCAACTCCAGAACTAAATTAAATAAGTGATTTTTTTCTCTCTTCGCCAACATATATCTCGAATTTAATTAATTCAGTATGTTTATTTCATCCCTTCGGAAAATACTGTTAACTATCGGTAATGAATTGCGGCTAGTAAACAGAATGGATCGATAGTTTTTATAGCGCCATAAAGACAAATTAGTCCTTTTAGATGAATGAAATTGAGGAAGAACTTTTTTATATAGTTTAATTATATGAATATTATGCATGGGAAGCTTTATTGTAATAGACGAATCGTGACCGAAATTTTTGACGAACTTCCTAATAGATTTCACGTTCCTCAAAATTTTTTCCGCAAGCGACAAAATCTTTAATTACATGAACGACAAAAATTCGATTTCGTTTCGCAATATCTGGTTATTTCCTTAAAATTTCTGCCGTTAATCGTATCAGTCCCGTAAATTTAATTTAGCAATCGTTTCATTTTTCCTTCGGTTCTGGCACAGGATGTTAGAAAATTAAAGATTTACGTGCAATCAATATTCAATTTCTGGCTCATATAAAACAGCTAAGAAATAATAAATTTCATTGGCAATGGAAGTTTGCTTAGTTCAAACAGCAGTCGGAGAAACGATGGAGTGTAGTCCTTCCTAAGACAAAGATTCCCTAAGGAGCTTTCAGGATAGCTCTAGTTGCCACAATATTTTAACCGTTCTGACTGAATTGTTTAGAGATGTGTCACATTAGAAAGCATTAGATCCAAGAAAACGAATACTATCGATAAATAATCTGCTCAAGCATGCGATCGTAAATAATAAGATTACATCCAAAAATATAAATAGATTTATTGTTGAGGCAACGCGAGAAGTTCGCACCCAATTTTCAGATAATAAAATAGAAACATCCGGATTAATTATTAAGAGAAGGTAGAAAATAGCACATTTTTCATTGGAAATTTATAGCGTACTTTCCTCACTCTAAGATAATGTGCAGGTCGCTGAGTGTATACAACTAAGTGCTAAGCACTATTAACGCCGCATTGAATTCGTCAATTTGATTTATATCCTTCAGAAACTAGTATAGACACGAAAAGCTAAGATGAAAGCTAAAGCTTTGCTTTGTTGGTGGTTGTATGTTGCATCTGCAACCATGGCAAAGAATCGTTTACCGATTCATTTCCATTTCAAAGTGCACCGGGACTTTTTTAGCGTCAACTTTTTTTCGGCGAAAAGATAATGCTTGGCACTATACTAACTATCAGCATTATTTATGACGTGCTTTGCAACTTCCAAAACTGCGCTTTCAACTTGAACAAACGGAAATTTCGATAACTAAGTATAGGTTGGTGTTTATTTTCGCTTGTATTCGCGTTTCAAACACACCAAATGCTAATTTCGTTGCGGTAAGTAGTATATTTTATTTTCCGATCGTGTTTTGGTGAAAAAATTGACTCTCACATACAGTTTTCCGGGTCGAAGGAAAACTTATTCAAAAATGGGATATTACGGAGTAATAGTTCAATTTCGTTCGCAAATCTAATTTTGTCGTTTTGCAACATAGAAAACATGTTTGGGTGTAGCGAAATCGATAAACATCGCAAAAATATGGTACATTACAATTCAGGTCATACATAAACACGTAGAGAAGTTATCGTTTTTACCCTAGGTGCCAATGGACACTCTTTCGCAACGAATACATTTTCGTCCTAAAGACTTATCATAAATTTTGCTTTCATCATAAAGTGCTACTAGGTAGCAGAAATACAGCAAGACCGAAAAAAAAAGTGGTAAACAGAACTAATTAAATCTCGTCAACGTTTTCAGATCCAGAAGTAGTTATTATGAAAATTATAATTAAAGTTTATAAATAAAATCTCATGCAACATGAAAACAATTAAATCATCTGTTATTATATTTTGTTTTCTAAAACAACCACTCCATTTCATTAACAGATATTCAAATATAAAGTGATATTCTAAGTCGAACTGAAATGTATAGTTCAAAATGCAAATTTAGTATTCGTATTTCAGCATTACGTAGGTACTTGTACAGAATTCGTATAACTTTAAAGCTCACCACATAGTAATTAATTAATATGGCATTAAATTGATTGAATGCAAGTTACTGTATTAATGATGAATTGGAATTAGTAGTGAAATTTGCTATTCAATTCATGGAATGACAATGCAAGGTAATATTAAATTAAATAGACTATAATATTTTCATATAATAAATGTCGTGCATATGGAATCGTAAGAATAGAATAAACCTTTTTAAATATAAAATTTTAATAATAGTATTATCCAGGAATTATTGGAACAGAATCTCCTATAGTGGCTGGTGTTCCGCAAGGATCTACTTTGGGACCTTTAGTTGTGAAGACGCATGCGTATTGTCTTCAATGTGATGACTGTCTATTCCTTCCTTCCTTAAAGCGTCTTAAGGAAGGAAGCTTCTCTTCACATAAACTATTATTAAAAACAGTATCGATTCGTGAATTTATCTCAGAGATATCTTTTATCTCATCTATTGTATTAATAGTGCCAATAATAATAAAAGCGGTATAAAAACATCATAAAAAAGCAATAAAACTTTTTAAACATAAAAGCAATAATAATGTCACCGCAGAATTATTTATATCCAGTACTGAAAAAATAAATTCTGAACAATCCAGTGAAATTAGGGAGCACGAGTTTCAGCTCAATGATTATCACTCTTGTTTTATGATAATGTAATAGTGAATATACGTGTACAAAGTAGATTCGTAATTGACTTTGGCTCGTCTAATATTCTCTGTAACATAATAATTAATCCTGTAAACACTTAACCTTCAGTGAATTTCGTTTCTAGCATCCGGTGTAGTACGTATAAAATAATCCGGTGATATATGATTACATGCCGGAAACTCAAACAACATACTCGGTATTACAGTTACAAGTTTTCCGTTTATATTTTATATACTTCTCCCATTCACCGAATCTATTCAATCAATCTAGCGATAACATTCCAATGTGTCTGTATTTATAGAGAAAATAAGATTACACTACCGAAATGTTTGAAATAAAGCAGCCATACCGACAATTTTCCCTTACGCCTTTGATTTTATCTTCATAGCCCGTCATATATTGTATGTGCCTTCCTGCTCCGCAAGATACATAAATAACCGTTCTGACAAATTCAAGACATTTTCTAGCATGGCTTTACCGAAAATTAAGATAGATTCTACTTGTATATGGATGGATCTAGTTCCAGCAGCGAAAATCGCATAAAAATTGATGTATCACCTCCGCCGAACTTTTAACGTTCAATATTGATGAGCAAATACAAAATAATCTCTTTCAGTATTGCCACTGAACAATATCACATGTGCCATTGTCCAACCTGTCATAAATGATGATTGCAATTTATACTCTCGTGTCAATAATATATATACGAGGTAAAGTTATTACATTTTGACGTTTCAATTGGTTTAATTAAAAAATGCGCCATGCAATCTAGCTCGACTTCAGATGATCTAGATGTGAACTTTTATATTATTTCTAATAAAATAGCCTCGAGTTAGAAATCTTGTCCAGCCACTTAAATTTTATCGAATCGACATCTGAAAATGTGATATTTAAAATGAGAATCAAAATAAATCTCGAGAATTCCCCATTTTCGGCGTTGATCTTGGAAGTTGGAAATTTGCAATCACAAAGCACGTGCCTTGTTTGCGTAAGTTTAGTTTGGACCGGTACGGTATTAATTGGATCAGTCTCTCTCAGAAAAAACGTAATTCATTTCACACGTGTAGTCATTCTCGGAGGACGTCCAGAATCTCATAATGGCTATTATTTCGCACTCTCGCAATTAAATCTAATTTTTTAGGCTGTGATAATTTTGAGTGCAGCAAAGTAGAAAATAACCATTTTTCTACTTCTCAGCATCCCAGCGCTTAATTGTCGTATAATTAGATTGTTCTGTTGAAGTTTCCACCCTAAACTTGTGCGCTTCTCTCAAGAGAAAAAGATAAAAGATTAAGTGCCCGACTTGTATACAGCATAAACATAGTAGTACTAAAAATATAAAGCAAGATTTTGGAGTTGATGGTTTCAAACACAAATAGAGATTAAAGACTGGAGTAAATGTACTCGTAATTTCTATACAAATATACTTCCTCCAAACTCCGACTTGTTCGAGAATAAAAATGCAAAGCTAAATGGTCGAAATGCAAATGAAAATACATACACAAGTTCCATTGCAAACATTGTGGCTGGGTGGTTTGGTAATAGTATCAGACTGCTGCAGCGTGGGTGATTTGTTGGTATCCAACAAAGAAGGCTGCTCGCAATCGGCATGATGCTGCGATCCGGGACAGCAAAGCCAAGACCTTCTGGGCAGATCTCCGGTGTAGGGCTCATCGTAAGTCCGTTCCTCTCTATCACTCTTACTAATTGTATATAAATGGCCGAAACTCAAGTCGCGCCCAAAATGCCCGCCAACACAACACTTTGCATGATTAACGGCTCCGAAATTACAGTTCCGATAACTCAACTCGTAGTCCGTTAGGAAATTCGGTCGTCCATCAGGAAGAATTTTCCCGTAGAGAAAATTCGGGTGCATATGCGTCTCCACCTGATTGTGAATGACATCATCTCGCGGAGACAATTTCCGATCTAAATCAAGGGCCTTAAATGGGAATTTTTCCGGACTTGGCGTTCCTGTGCATGTGTCCACAGGATTGAAGATGTAAGTGGTGAGGCAGCTTTTATCACCACCATTTTCAATGTTTAGTTCTGTGCCCGCCAGTCTGGTGATTTTTCCGTTGCTACAGCACTTATCCAAACATGTCAAAATAATTCCGATGAATTATTTCGTCTCCTATATTTACAACGAAAATCTACATTTGGTATGCCATAAACAATCTTATGGTTATGACATCAATCAAACGTACTTTTTATGTTTCAGAAGGTCCATTAAGCTGTGTAAATATAAAAAGCATATCTTATTGGTTTGTGACGCAATTCGTAAATTGATTTTGCTGTCTGGGAGATATTTATAACGTTATTTTCGTATATCAAGGATAATTTCATTTATGTATGCGCATATTAATTCGTTAATTTTCATTAGAAATTTAATCATACCAGTTGTAATACTTGTATTATTAGTTCTGCAAGCATCTCAACGAACAAAAAATGAAAAACTCTACTTGACCAGGAAACTGATCTTTTCCAGTTTCTCTTCATCGTCAGTTATAAACTTCTAAAGAAACCAATAAAAGGCTAGCATTTAATAAACAATTTACTAAACTGTTAGCTAAACAAATCAATTACGCCCGTAAAAAAATATTAATTAAATTAATTTGCAGTTTACAATTTTCTACCTACATAGGCTTAACGGTGAATTAAATTAAATCAAATCGCGATAATAAACAGGAAACTAATAGCAATGCATAGGTGCGCAAAATAGCAGTAGGCAGAAGATATTTCTAATTAAAAATGAATATCCAATTACAGAGATAAATGCAAAAAATACTACTGCGAATTAAATTAATTGGTTACCTAAAAAATGAATGCATTCAATTGTTGATGGTTGAAAAATTTGACAATTTAATTGTTGTATACAATAAAGTTTTGACAACCGAAATCATTGTTGCCATGTTTATGAAACTGGATTTCAAAAAAAAAACCGTTTATTGTTTAATTAACATTGCAATGCACATTGCATAGCTGCTTTGTAAATCTGCTCTTTATGGAAGTGACAAGCATTGTTGTACGAATAAAATTTATATGTACAAAGATGGGGAACAATATATATTTTAAAACAAAGTTGTTTTATTTATCATAATCAGCGGAAGTTGATTCTAATCTAAAGTATTATAAGTTTGAAATATAAATATTAATGGTCGCCGACGTTGATTGCTGAACATTGAACTGTGTGTTGTTTAATTTGAAAATTATTAGACGTATTGATTTTCAGTTTAGAAACTTTTCAAATTTGCGTATATTTTGTTTCAATTAATTGTATGTAAAACTTCCTTGAACAAGCGTTTCATATTACTCATTCAGCTCTGCTTTGATAAAATATGCATGTTCTTGAACAATAATTAACATAACAAATAGATGCATTCTTCGACTGACTCTATCTAATCTGGCGAAGTAAGGGGAAATCAACCGCATTGATATGTTTCCTTGTTGAACAAATTAAAATTGGCATTCAGTCGTAAATAAATCATTTAGAAATTGTGTAAGACTTCAAGCCATTAATCACCCAAAAAGCTAGACTGAAAACTCCCTGAAGCTTTTATAAGAAAATATTCCCTAATGTATCACAAATAAATCTAATAATAGACACCTTTCTTTTAAATCTTACTTTCCACGCTTTATTTATAACAATCAAAATCAAAAATTTATTTTGATTAAAGGGGACTGTTTTATATATAGTCGGATCGATTTGCGTGAAACATGGTTTAAATGCTCAGAGTTTTAATGGTTTTTTAGTAAATAAAACCTATTCAATCATCGTTAAATTTTTGTGTGGAATAATCAAAGGAAAAGCTAGAATATTGTCATGCTAGATTATTATCATATGGGTAATGTAATTGCAAAATTTACATTAGTATCGTAAAATTACTTTACATAAATCAATTATTATTATCGTCAAACTGCAATATAGTGTTCAAAATTGAATTGAATTTCATCGATATTTACACGACCTTTTATCATCAGGGTTGCCCTACATAGTATAAACCCTATAGAAAATAAACTGAAATAACCGCTACCTATTTTCGTTCTTAATTGCCATTATATTATTCACTGCGAAAGATTGTTCTATGTTGGCACATAACTACTCTCAGTAAACTGTCGCTCAAATATAAATAAACGACTTAATTAAACGCCATACTAATAAACAACAACTGCAACATTTAGCTTGATTAAAATTAACAAAAAGGAAAAAATGGTATTTTCTCATTGCAACTTTTCGAAACAATGATATTTATAAAAGTAACTTAGATTTACTCTTGACTTCCTTAAATTGTTTCAAGGGAAATAAATTGAATTTTTTTCAAAAATAATATTTAGTTGGAAAGTTTTAATTAAAAAAAAAACTTGCGATTAAATAAATTACATCACATAAATGAAAATGTTCACTGAATTTTAATTTTCAGTGTGCAGTAATTATATTAACATGAATTTTATGAACTAACTGCATTACATAATACAATTTTTTGTCGGGTTAATTATTCCATTAGAAAATAATTTTCCTTGTTAATATTAATTAAATTTGATATTATTATACACAATAAAAGCAGCATATAACGGAAATTGAATATGCATTGTACAATTTAATGCAGCTTTTAAACGAGTCCAATATAATCGTAAATATTTTTATTTATACTATAGTATTTGATTTTAAAATACGTTTCCGTTTCAGCATGTATTTAAATTTAATGCCGATAAAAAAATCGGTAATTATGACCGTCATAAAAGTTGCCAAAGCTTTGAAAATTTCTACTGAAAATCTATTTAAAAAGGCAATTTTCCTTTGATGGCTGAAAAGGTACAAAAAAAAATGATAATAAGCATTTTAGTATGTGCATACATAATACGGAAACTACATGCTGCAGATAGGGCGAGACAATTAGAGATATTCCTTTTAAACGGTTTTTTTATCGCCCAGATAAAAAAGAGTTGTACGATAATTTAGATAACCCCTATAAATGTCAGGGACTAATGCAATGCTCAAAGCTGACTTAAATAAAGATGATTACATGAATGAAAAAGTTAAAGCAATACATAGAGCAACACCCTGTATCATCATAATATTACGATTCTTCTTCAAACAAACTTTAATTACCATCATAAACCATCGCTATGGCCTATTTTCAACCCAATTAAACAAAACTAATATTACGCGATCAGACAGCAAAATCAATCCAAATTAGAAATCGTCCTTCCAAAAATGTGAGAGAAAAAAAAATATGAAATGAAAATTTACCGGCAAAAGCATCCGATTACAACAAGCACTTAACAAACACTTCCTAGCGACCCATGCAGCTTCGTCAATGATCCAAGCGAACAGTTTCAGCTACTGTCGACCAAATGCACCAGCTGTCATGTGAATGTGGAAATATGAATGTGACATACTTGAAACCGGAACAAGATCGAGCAGAAGAAAGAGTGATGGTGACTACAGCACGCGTGTGTTTTCACTGCGCTGCAACCGCATTACGTAACTCGCGGAATTACGGCCGCGATGCCGAGGCTAGGAGTGGGGCGTAGGGTCTACGACGCGGGCGTCTGGAGGACCGCCGTCTCCTCGGTGGAGGAGACTTCGCCTACGACGACAATTTCGAGTGAATCCTTTCTACTTTCATAGCGTCACTGGAGAGACGTCGGGGTGGTATGAGTTTTCTTCAAGGGGCCACTAACGGTCTCCAACTGGTGTGGGTACAAGCAAACTTTTCAACAACTACGTGATAATGAGCGGACCTGGATTTTGCAAAGGGTTGTTGTTTTGCCGACTTACATTTCCAAATCTAGACATTTGCATTTAAATGACTGCTCAATTTTCCCCGCTTTTAATTACTTCTACGTTGAGTCGTTGACTAATGAAAATTGTTAGCTATGCATATCGTTCTTTTTTTCCTTCTTCTGATCCTTGATGATAAGTAGAATATGTGAGGATTAGAAAGTGCAGTCAGCTTTCCCTCCGTAAATTCGATTAGATAGTCTCATAAAATCAGTTTTGCCATTGTATGGTTCATCAAGCTAAACTAGCGTTTTCCACTTGGTGCGTTTTCCTTTTCTCCAATTGAAAAAGCGTTAAATTTGTCGAAATTAGCAAATAATAGCAATTGTGTCAAAAGTCAGTCAGTTATTTCAGAAATATGCGACTTAATCAAATCATGATGATATAAAAAAAGAGTCTACGTGTAAAAGCGTATTTCTTTAAAATAGAAATTCTCACAGGAATAAGGATTCTGCCAATGGGTTTATTGAAGCTTTCTTTCGGAGTTTCAAGTGATAACCATTGTGCGACTTATTTGAAGTTTCAGGCTGTTGATATCACATATATGTACATAAAACATTCATGCCCTTATATACTTTATATATGTGGATTTGGAGTATACAGTTTGTCCCCGAATTAAATTTCAAAGAAGATTGATTTCTCAACAAATTTTACTATTTTTAAACTCCTGCAACTCATGTCTTTTTTAATCCAACAGCTACAATAGTTAGAGTTAAAACGTTCTTTTAGAAGTCTTGACTTTAGATGTCTTTTAATTGGATCAAAAATAAAATTTCCTGAAAAATCAATAATCAAGTTGGTGGAGCTCAATCCCGAGACAGACTCTATATAACAAATCGAACTTTTGAATGACAATATACCAAAATCCCCAGAGAAACGTATCAAGAGAATGATTATTATTAAAAACAAGTAAAAGCATTTTTTCTCCGAAGAGCCAATGGTGCAGTAATAATACAAAATATCTACGACCAAAAGAAAAGCGAAATGCATTTGCTTCTTGGGTCGTGCCCAAAGTCTACAAATATTTTCACCATCATCATCTACTAATTCAACATTAATGTAGACCAAAACAAGAAACGAAATTATTTATTATTGCTTGGCTGAAAATTGTATCTGCAGAAACTTATGCACATAATGAAACGTCTAATGTAAATTATGAAGAAAATTTCGCTCAGTATGCTGATGCAGATAATATGCAAGAAACTAATTTAAAAATGCATTTCCTTGAAATTGTTGTTATACTTATCATGTTTATGAAATGTAATCTGATATTATTATAAATGCTACAAAACTTTATGTCGTGAGTTCAAAAATAAGTATGGATTTGTATTTTGCGAAGCATAAGCTAATTAAAAATTTATAGGAACTTCTCAAAGACTTCCAGGAAAAAAAAATATTCAAATTTCAATTTACGTTCATTAGAATTATTTGAATACGTTTATCCGGAAAATTATTCATATTCAATTATCTCAGACTTTCAGACTTTCAGAGAGTTAAGTTCGTAAAGCAATAAAACCGTCAGGAAATCTGTTGGAGCCTGTAGGTCCACAACATTATACTTATACATATGTATTTCACATTCACATCATTATTTAACATGTTCCTTTATGATCAAATGCAAGATGACAACAGTAATGACCTAAATATGTTATTATGATCGTTAACATATTTTAAAATTTATATGGGGGAACGGTCGTCGTATCACATTCCAATTGCTACAAAATTAATCTATTTTATTATGCATGAATAATATTCAAGTTGAACGGTTGAGGGTTCTATTTTTAAACCGAAAATTCAGCCAACAGAATCAATCATTTTTGTGCATTTAATTAAATGCTAGCGAAATAAATTATATGCGAGTATATCACAGGTGGATAACTGGCTGCAAATAAAGCATTCAATCATTTAAATTTAATTAATTGTACGTTTATTAGCATAAATGCAAATTATTACTAATATTCAATAAATGAGAAGAGAATGTAAATATATTGTCGAATGGATCTTGAGCGCTACGTCACCAACGCATCAAACTTCAACATGTAGAAATACGGTTGAGAATGTAATCGCTTATATTTAATTAAAAATGGTCCAAACACTTTTAGGAATTCTTCACAAGACAGACATGAAGAAAATAACAATTTCATTAATTAGGAAGTAGTATAGTTGTGTAGATAAAACAATTAAGCGAAGAGATATTATCGTTGAGCAATTAGCAATTAACTCTAAAGACAGATGACAGAAATGAGATCCATAAATTATCTGGTTAAAATTAAATAACCACTAAGCAGTGCTATCTTTGTAATTTATACGTGGTAAAAAGAAACATTTTCTTATATCTGGATGGCAATAAACCTTACATAGTGGTGGCGATAAATTGACACTGCAGAAGGACGTTTTTCCGTCTACTGTTGCTCATGCCAGAAGAATTCGCGTTTTAATGAATTTTATACAAATGGTTTCGCACAATAAAAGTGCATTATAAGATGTGCATTTACATTCAAATTGGAAAAATATCCATAATGTATTAGTCCTTTATCGAAATGCAGAGATAACTTTTTGTCAATAAGCTCGTTATGGAAGTTCGCAATTTTCATTGAGCTGCAAAATGAAAAGTTACGGTTTCAAGTACGTCCAGTTCAAACATTTATTTAAATTACAAAGTGCATTAACCAAATGCAGTTGTTGCTGAACAAATATTAACACAAGGGTTCAAGCTGAGCTGCACCTTCAAAGCCAAACAGATAAAGCTGTTCGAAATTATTTTCATATTATTTTAATCTACTTCACATGTATGAACCAGATTTCTGATTCTATGTTACATGACATAATGAGACTGTAATTGTTATTACACAAATAAATTTCCACATGAAACAAAATTGCTGAAATACGACTGAAATTTCCCAGCGGAAACGTGCTTGCTTGGTTTACCACTAATATTGAGATATTCGATACGAAACTGTTATGAAACCAGATACATAAGTCTATTCTCAGACATAAGACAATCAATAGTTCATAATTCCGTTGAGAAGTATAATTTTCACAATTTCGCCAAATTTATGTGGAAACTAGTGGCGCAGACATGCACGAACCCGCATATTGCATTTGAGGATTACTAAAAATTTAATCTGATTAGCGCACCACAATACAAATCGTTCATTAAATAATGCGAGTCTAAATATCCAGGCAAAATCCTAACTCTACAGGGTGGAGCACGACAAATTTCCTTTAGATAATAATTCTAAAAAAAAAATTAGAACATAAGTAGGTACTTCCCAAATTATCGCAGCCTACTGAAAAGGAAACTTCAACTTTATGGGCGTTTTTCTCAGTTTTTGGTTTCAGTTGATGTTCAGGAATAGTGTCCAAAACTTTGTCATATTTGTATGAGGTACTTTTTTGACTATCATGATTTTTCCTAACAAGTTTCGCGCACTAGAGCGAAAAACCGTCATGACCAAGGCAAACCCTGTATATTGCTTGGCTAGACTTGCAACATTGAGTTGCATTCAATGCTTCAATTAACTTGCAATTTCACGGAATATCAATTTCTTTGGCCAATTTAACTAACCTATGCTAATTCCTCCTATCCTATTAATTAACACTAAAAAAATCCAAATTCCAATTATATAGCAAAAATTAAAGCGCAAAAATGTAGATTCCGAAAACAGTAAGGGCGTAAACCTCCTAAAAGATTAATTTTGAATTTTTAAATCGTATTTTAGTCTACTATTACACGTTTGTACCTATTAAGTTAAGATGTCGAAACAAAAATTAACTTAAATAATTTGAAATTAGCAAATTAATTTATTAAATATTAATTAATTAAAATAATAACTTTTGGTTATTAACCTACTTAAAGTTCTTCAACTTTACGCCAATGTAAAATATTTATTCTAAAAATACATTTATTAGAAGCAAATGTTCATAAAATCAAAGCTTTCTTTCATTCGGGTTGAAGGTCGAACTTATAAAATCGAATTACTATTAAAAATGCGTATAACTGGTTGCCTAACTATAGCGCAATTTTTAAATGATTAAAATTATTAATTAAAACTATTGAGAAACATTTTTGGATTAATAAAGTTCAATAACATTCGTTCATCTGAAATTGACCTCTTCTCTCAAGGATAAACATCTTCACGTGTAGTTTCATATACATATTAATAATTAATTATAAATAACATTTGCATATGCTAGAAAATAAATAAACAACAATTTATGATAGAAATTTTCATATTCATAAGCAAAATGTATCTAATAAATTTAATTACCATAAAATATCAACATACAAAATTGCACACCGCACCATTCAAAAATTCAAACCGGGCGCCACACATTGCAGCCAACCGTCTGGTGCCTAAATCTAAACACCCCACCAGAAAATCAATAACTCAGCTGTCAACTATGTGCTTGTCAAATCTATTTACATTTACACAAAAACCACATTAAAAAAATTAGTTTGCAACGATCAATGAATCAACTGAACATTAAAACCACAAAATGAAGTGCCAGCACCGCAACGTCTAAAGTTACGTAATAAACAAGCAAACTTCTCCAATATACATAACCCCACATTTACAACATGTTACGATTTACAAGAAACTGTTCCACGTTAACTGAACGTGCTGTCGAACGATTTAAACAACGCAATGAACAATTCAACAACCGAATTAAAGGCACCGTCTTCGAAAAATGGGTCGGCTATTGGAAGCAAATCGTACGCGACTATCGAGACGTTGGCATATCCGTCCGGCAAGAAATGGTCGACAAACCAAAGAAAGCCGCGTTCTATTTCGGTGGTTTAGGATTCCTCGCTTACTGCTCAACGCATAATCCCAACTTACAAACATTTCGTGCAAAATATGTACATTGTGCGAACCAAGTAGCATTGGTATCGCCGCCGCTAGCCAATCCAGTTTCAGTGCAACATTTGAAATATGTAGAACAATGTTTTAACGCGAATGTAATCAGGTATACAAGTTTAGGCATTGCATCCATTATTTGGGTGGATCAATTCAGCAATGAGTGCGATACGTATCAAACGAATTGCTCGTATCTTAAGATACAATATTTGAAGTTCGCCGAGCGGATTTTAGATGTAGGCTTTTTAAATATATGGTGGGTGACCTCACGCAAAATGTTAGATTATGACGTCAATTTATAGGGGGGTGGTTGTTAGTTAAAATAAATTATTTACCTTAAAGATGTCTTCTTCCATGTATTTCTCAATTGTGGCGTTCCTCACGATGTTCTTGGGCACTGGGCTCATGTCTCTAGCTCCTGAGTCCCATTCCCAGCGGTCCATTTTACCTGGAATGAAAAACATGATTAGAGAGTGCGTTTGATTATTGTGAAGTAAGTTTCTATAATTTTTGAAATTAGCGTGGTTTATAAAAAAATGCAGGAGTTCCATTCGGAATTAAATTAATTTAGATAAGATTTATATTGTTTCAAATAAGATTGGTCAATTTACTATATTAATCCAATTATTTGAAACTTTAATTTACACGTAAAATTAAGTTTGAGATGAGATTCGCAACATTGCTAATAAGTATTTAAATTTTACGCCGTGGAGAAATGCACGTCATGCACTATTGATGACAACACTTCTTGTTAGAAAAATTCCGACTATATAATATTAATATTTTCGTGAATTTGAAATTCTTATGGGATTCACGAAAATGTATGAAAAATTGCTCGGAATTTACCGGAGAATTTTGTAGGAAAATCCCCAAGCAAATTCCATGTGCACAATTTTAGTAAGAATTCTTTCTACTACCACTACACGACGATAAATTGAATTTGAAAGAATATTTCGCTTAGCTACCTTGACTGTGATCGCTGATATTGTCCTTGTTGTTCGTAGTTTTTAGTGCATCAATTTCGGGCCGCAAAGCCAATCTTCGTTGCAGAAACTGCTCGTACGAGATCCTGCCTTGTGCATCAGCCCCAAGTTGCAGCATAAGCTCGTCCAGAGAGTCTTCAAGGCTCAACTCGCGGCATATTGCAAGCAAGTCTTGACTGAATGGGAACGGCAATTGAATTTAAATCGATATAAAATGTCAAACTTCGTTTCGCTTACCTATCAATGTACCCGTCCCCATTCGCATCGCAGGCTTGAAATAGTCTTCTTACGCGTTCTTCATCCCCAACAGAGCTGGCGCTTTCACTTGCACAGTCTGTATCAGCCATAACCTTACTTAAATCCACCAGATTTGCATCGAACTTGCTACACTAATTATAGGAACACATTCATTTGTTTAGGATTCAGTTTGAAAATATAGATTTTCATTTGTTTATACAAAAATTGAGATTTATTGCTCTCATTTCGATATTGTAAACAAATCTGGAGAAACGTCAGATAATTGTCAAAACATTTTGGTTACAGCGACATCTTGCAAATTGTGCATTAACTAATACTATGTTTTACTGGTCACATACATCGCACATCTGCAATGCTACTCTCCTTGTGAAATTTTATGTAACTATTTAGATTTAATACTAGCTTCAGGTAAAACTCACTAGATGTCGCAAGTACAGCAATAGTGCTATATTGGGTCAAATAGAAGCGCAAAATTCAAAGTATAAATACAAACAATTATGTAAGTATGAAAATTATTTATTTGTATAGCAAATAAGGTTCTTAGTTAGGTCTAATAAATTTACTTTAATTTAATAATTAAAAATAATTCAACAATACAAAATTAAAAATACAAGAACGGACTTTAATACAAAATTAATTGACAATTTCTGAAACTAGATTTAAAATTATTGATGCTGCCTAACAAAGAAATAAATTATTTTCATTAAAATCAAATACAAAAGTTACATGACTATGACTATGAACGTAAAAAAGGTACAGACCGACATTTAAAAAAACATTAATAATTCACTTGCGCTTGGAGCGCTTATTTGAGGCTTCTTTATCATTTCCATCACTTCCTCTTTTCTTGGTTGGCTTTTTTTCCACGACTTCTTCATCACTGCTTCCACTTCCACTATTGGAGGAAGACTTGGCACCCGATCCCAGCTTCTCCTCGAACGTCGCCAAATTCTTCTTGATTCTGGTAGCATCTGGACTGTAGGCCCAAAGAATCAACTGCATGTGCTCTTTCGTAGGTAAATCATCCTTCCATAAATCGGGATTATTTTTTTCGATGTCGACTAGCAGCTCTTTCAGACTACTATTTCGCACTATGTCCCAAGTGGGCTGGTCTTCACCACTACTCACAGTTCTCAAGTTCTTGTATTCACCCTTCACTTGCTTGTACGCTTTTAAGAATTCTTCGCCCTGTTTATCGCTAATTTTGAATTTGTCGATTAATGGCAATAGATGTTGTACGGAAGTGAGTGGAAGATAAGCGCGATTGTCTTTCGACAATTTGTTCTTTTCGAAATTGTTCACCCAGTTTTCGAATGTGGAAATAGCGTCGTTGATGTTTTGGAGTTTTTCTTTGTCTTTTGTTACTGAAAGAAAATCCTTTTTAAAATTTTGAAAAATTTGAATTTTCTAGTAACAAGAATTTTTATTACAAGAATCAATATAATTAATTTAACAAAGGTCAATAAAATTATGTTTCGAAGATAAGATATTGTTTTAACTGATTGATTGGAATCACTATCTAAACACTTGTAAATTATTTTTCTTATGTCTTTCCTATATCTACTATGTAAACAAATTTTAATTTGTTTTATCTACGAGAATATCAACATTTTAAATTAATTTTCTTAATTGGATAGAATCAAATTAATTGAACAATATTCTTACATGTTAACGTTCTTTTGGCACGTCCAATCAACCCCTTCACAGCCAACCTCTGGTAGTCCGGATCACGTCCTTCCAGATTTTTGATCGTCTCCAGCGCTTTTTCCTTATCCTTGAAACCAAGACCAGGAACAGTATCGGGTTTGGCGTCCGACATGACTTCGTTTGGCTAATGCAATTAATACGAAATTATGAATCTGCTAATCAAGTAACTGAATTACCAAGCGCGTTGCGTGCTAAGCAAATTAATAAATGCTGCAAGTTATAACTTCGATTCACGATTTAATACTGGGATACCTTCAGGATTCCTAAATGAAAAGATAGAAAATGAAATCGGCTAGTTTAATTGCAGAAATTATAAAGCGGCACTTAAAAAATCATAAACATGCACGATTAGAAAGAAGGTCAAATAGATGCTGCTTTGCTTCGCGTGTGGTTTCAAGATGACCAAATATCTAAAATCGGAAATTACGTCATGTTTTTGGGCAATAATATAGCTGTGTTGACATTCATTTACTGCAGAAACATGTAATATAAAACAATGTATATTTTTAAATTCTTATTAATAACTTCACAGCATATTAATTAATTGTAGTAAATTCATGATATGATTTAGATGTAATTGAGTCAATATTTGAAATAAAAATTGGCAAAAACATTTTCAATTTGCTAAGCGTCTTCCAAAACTAACGAAATTTGGAAGAGATCAGTAGGAAGACAATCCAAAAGTCATTTAACCTACCTCAACATTTGGAGATTTCGACCTGCGAATCTTACTTCCAGTTCCATTGGTTGAGGATAATCTTAACAATCTTATTTGAACGCTCTTCATCTGGACGTCATCCCTCCTATTCGAATTTTCCTCGGACTCTTCTGGTTTAATTACTTCGATGTGATTATTATTATTATTATTTATAATTGTCTGTTTGAGCTTGCTTTCAAACTGATTGAACTTTTGCTCCAAAATGCCATTAAACTTTTCGTAGAAAATATCCTCTATTTTGCTACATATCTCACAAAACCATTTCAATTGACTCACTGAGTTCAGCTCATTAAGAAGGGATTTTTTCACGTGGACACATTTGTTGTGGAAAACCAAATGGCACTGACCATCACATTTGATCAAATTTTCATGACGAATTAATTTCGAGCATGCACTACAAAGAAATTGCGTGGTATCATTAAAAGTGTCGGACATTTTTACAAACTTGTTCACTCTGTAGTGATCTAAACCTACTGAAGACTTTTTAGTGCATTTTTTCCAAAAAAAAGTTGTTTGAAGGATAGAGAGACAGTTTTTTAATACACATTACTTTATTATATACAAATATGTACCAATATAAAAGTATAAAGAGTCGTTGTAAAACTTAATAAATAAAACAACAAAATAATATTAAATTAATTAGAAAAAAAATTATAGTTCTTCTTCAGACAAATCCGGCGGAAGTGGATCAATTTTACTATGAGGAAAGAAGTTGTTCAGTTTAAACTTAAATCATAATTCAGTCGTTTCTAATTTTCGTGGAGGTGGTGCAGGTGGCAGTGTTTGGTATAAGTTCTGATTTCTAGTTAGATTATTACTTTGTTGCAAATTGTGAATTGATGGAGAATCGACGCAACCGACCACATTTTCATCCAGCGAATCGTGTTCCGATGTTTGGCTGGAAAAAACTAGTTGTAGCAATTATTTTGTGAAACAATCTGATTTTTACCTAAATTCATCTGCATTTTTATACCATTCGTTTTCATAAGCACGTAACCAAATCGGATTACTGCCTTCCATGCTATGCTTATTGGTATTAGGCACACGTCCGCTTATTACACTTAAGCCTCGTCCATCAATTTCTGAATCTGCACTTACTAATACATCAACAAATAAATTTCGGTTAGTTAAGTTATTTGAGGAAAAACTTTTTTATTTTACCATAAGCAGTAGCTGTCGCTGCTTTTAACTTTCGGTGATAGCTTTGTCGTTGGTTGATACATAGAGAAAAGCAAAGGAGCAACAATAGGAGAAGAAATAGACAAGATGCTGTTAACCAAAATGTGGTATTTGCATTTTGAGTCACTTTCAGCGCTAACGTCCCACCAGGTTGAGTATCCAAAACATTGAACTCCTAAATATTACACATAATTAGATAAAGCTAATTTGTAGCAATTGAATTACCTTAAACAAATTATCCAGTTTCTCTGTATTTTGGTCCACAAGTTTCAAGACCTCTTCCACTTCCAATATGGAGTTGTCTCTCCGGTCAACGAGATGCAAATACAAATCAGTTCTAGTTTTATCCACTGTCCCATCGTGATTGGCATGCACTCTAAATTCATCGACATTTACAATAGCACCAGTTACATTTCCCAATACCCTACAAACAAAATGCAATCAATCATGTGGATACATTAAAATAAAATAAAATCCAATTATTACTCTCTAAAAGATTCAATTCGGTTGCGTAATTCTGGTGGATGTTGGCGAAGAACGAACCGAACTCTTTGATCTTCTCTCAGTAAATAAATAAAAACTCTTGCGGTGTCTTTCAAGCCTTGCGTATCGTTTGCCAAAACCATAAAATCAAAGTATCCTTTCATTCCTTGTTGTGGGTCAAAATTTAGTTGAACCGCTCCGGTGGTTCGGTCTACCAAAAATGGAGATCGGTGTAAATTTTCTAAGCCTTCAGTAAGAGTCATTTGAACTTTTCCTATCAAGTGGTAGGATATCATGGCATTTTTGCCATCATCTGCATCTTCAGCCTGTAATTAAATGTGGTTATTATTAATTACAAATCTTGTTGATGTTTCTACTTTTATATGCATAAATTTGGTTCCAAAACTGGTAGCAGTGCTTACACCCCCAGTAAATACTTGATGAACGAATATTGGAGGGTTGTCATTAATATCCAGCACTTTAATTATAACTTTCAATTGAGTATCATCGGAGGAATCAAAAAAGCTCTCATTTTTGGGTGGTGCAGAGCATTCTTCCGTGGCTTTCACTAGTAGTAAATGGCTTGCTATTTGTTCTCTATCTAGCATTTTGGTTACCTAAAAGAAAATCTTATAAATTTCTTGATCCATCTTCTCCAATTAGACTTACAGTTAAAGTATGCTCCTTTGGATGTAAATGAAACATTCGCTCCTCATTTCCACCAATTATAAAATAGCATATTGGCGCTAAAGGTCCATCAAACTCCAGTTCATCTCTGTCTATGGTATCTGGTAGTTTCCGAATTTCCATGCCAGCTTTAAAATTTTCTGAAAAAAATCCCAAATGAGCTGGTGGCTTTAAACACGCTGAAAATAATTTACCTGTAAAATTAACTGCATATTCGTCAACCAGAAATTGTGGCTGATAATCATTGATGTTGCTAACGTAAACCGTTAAATCTAAATCAGAGCTCAGCGGAGTAGGGACCCCTAAATCATAAGCTTCAATACGTATCTAAAAATATAAACATTTAATTTTAGATGTTCATAAATCAATTGCCTCGTTTTACATCATATATTTTCTGTTTCTTTCTATTAAGTGGCAATCGAAGCTCTAAAATTCCAGAAACTGGTTGTAAATTAAACGTTTTCCAGTGGCCAGCAGGATCAGCTTTCAAACGATATCGAATTGCTCCGTTCGTGCCCACGTCTTCATCTAATGCTCTCACTTGGATCAAAGCGCTACCCACAGTTGCATTCTAATAAAATATTATCACGTGATTGAAATATTTCAGAATTAATTCAATTACCTCAGGCACCCTTAAAGTTGAATTATGTGGAGGACTTATAAAAACTGGTGGATGATCATTGTAATCAGTTACGCAAATTTTCACTGGCTTTTCCACCAAATGACTCGGTGTCCCTAAATCCTGAGCCCGCATTATTAAAGTATAGTTACCATGTTTGCCTCTTAACGAAGTTAACGTTTTAATTTCAGCGGTCCATTCGTTTACTTGATGTAGTTGGAAGTTATTTTCCAAATTTCCATCAGCAATATCAATAATTACCTGGAAATATTTACAGTAAGACCAAGCATTCATTTTTTGACTGGAATGGAAATCTATTTACTTGTCCATTTGGAGTTTCCGGGTCATCAGCGTCAGACGCATGGACAGTTGTAATTGTTTGGCCAATTTCATGAAACTCAGTGATGTTAATACAAAGCGAATTAACGTGCAAAACTGGCGAGTTGTCATTAACATCCAGTAGAGTCACACTGAAACCGGACACAATTTGCATAGAAAAATGTATCATATAGTAATTATTTACTTGATATGTTTAAAAGCATTTCTACTTTCTCCACTATTAAATCCAAATTGGTAATTATCCCAAGCTTCAATCACCAACAAAAAGTTGGCCTTCTCCTCTCGATCCAATTTTTCAGCTACTTTTAAAATGCCGGTATCAGAATCCAAGCTAAATTTACCTTGTGAGGATACTCTGTCTAATAAATAAGTTATTTTTCCAAACTCTCCAGAATCCGCATCCATGGCTTCTAGAACCGCAACTTGTCTTCCGGCTGGAGTATCTTCAGGTATCATAATCATTCGTGGTTCAGATAAAAAGTAGGGATTATTGTCATTTTCGTCGAGAATTTGAATAAACAGTTCTACTCTGGATGATCTGGGCGGATTTCCAGAGTCTGTGCCTTTAATCTGTAACGCATTTCATTAAACATTTTACAGATACTTTTCATTTTCTTTGGCTTACTGTTAGGTTTAACCAATTATACACTTCGTGGTCTATTTTATTAGCTACAATTACATCTCCGGTGTCTTTGTCAAGATAAATTAAATTGTTAAACTCTTGGCGGCCATCTAATGTATAAATAATTGTTTTATTCTTGTCGGCATCATCTGCAATTACGGTTCCAATTGCAGCACCGTTTTTACTATTTTCGGCAACAGAAAACTTGTAGAAAGCTTTTCGAAAATTTGGGCTATTGTCATTAATGTCTTCAATCTGTATATTAATAGCGGCTAAAAATTGCTTGAATAATAGTAATAAATTTTAAATAAGTTGAATATTTTACTTGTCGCTAACTGTGTCCCAATATCGGAAGCTGTGTCCTCTACAATTAGGCCAATGCGAAAAGACTCAACAGTTTCTCTATCAATTTGCTTCGCTACACTTAAAATTCCTTTATTAGGATGCAAATTAAATGCTCCAGCGCAGTCATAATCTGGAAGTTTTAGTAAAATTCCTCGTTCATCTTTCGCTTGACAATTTTTGGGGTCAATTTTATATAGCAAATTTGCGGTTGTATCTAAGTCACTCGCAGTAATTTTAGTTAATCTTGAACCCACCTAAAGAATATTTGATATAAATGTGCAAAAAAATACGGAACAATGTCTTACTGGGGTATTTTCTTTGAGAAATAGCATTTCAGGCTCAATAAAAATTGGATTTTTATTGTTAACATCAAGAATGGAAATATTTACTGTTACAGCTGCTTGCAATTGACTTTCTCCGGTAGCTCCATCAAGTGCAATAACATTTAAAGAATAATGCATTTTTCTAGGTTGCGTTAGATCAGGATCAAGAGATGCTCCACGAGCTACTGAAATTGTTCCTGATTCTGCACCTATCACAAATTTGTCTGAAGCACCACTTTGTATTCTGTAGACAATGTGATTGTTTGGATAAGAACCGTCTTGATCAAACGCTTTCACCTAAGATATAAAATTCGTAAAATGGGTCATAAATAAAAATTCGAATACATTTACGTTTAATATTGCAGTTTCCGAGGGAATATTTTCAGCGACAGAAATATTGTAAAACATAAACTCAAACATAGGGGCATGATCGTTAACGTCTTCAACATATATCAAGACTGAAACATCTGAAAATAGACTAGGAGTGCCCCAATCTTTAGCTCGCACAGTCAATAACAAAGTTCGTACATGTTCTTTGTGAGAACCCTCCAGTTTCTCGAAGTCAATCGGTGTTTTAGGTTTAATTACTCCAGTTACAGCATCAATTGTGAAATTATTATGTAGTTCTCCGAAAATTGAGTATTCAATTTCGCTATTTTTAGTTCCATTTAAGTCTGCGTCCCTAGCTTCAACTTTCAATGGAGTTTCGAAGCCGTATTGGTTTTCTAATAGTCTAGTTTCATAGCGGCTTTGGGTAAAGATTGGAGGATTATCGTTTACATCTTCGATGTGTATTATAAGTTGCACAGAATTTCGGTTCCCATTACCTAAATCGTCTCTAGCTTCTACGGTTAAGTAGTGCGTGGTTACTTGTTCTCTGTCCCAGTTTGGTCCTCCAGCGGTTTTTACTGTTATAACTCCTGACGTTGGATGTAAGTTCAGCATATGTTCAATACTTCCAGCAAGATTGGTGTATCGCACTCCATGTGTTCCAAAATTTCCAGAATCATCATCTAATGCTTGGACCCAAGCAACTGTGGTCCCAATATTGCAATTTTCTGGTACCGTTACTTCATATGAACTCTTGGTAAACTCAGGATAGTTATCATTTCTATCTAGGATATTTACAATGACAGATACTTCACTAAATTTAGGATTATGTTTCACCACTTCCTTAGCAACTATAGAAAAGTTGACGAATTTCATGCGTTCGTAATCTAAAATTGCACTATTTTTAACTCGAATCATAAATGTGGCTTCGTTGATCGCTTTATTTGGCGTTATTTCAAAAATATCGCTTGCTCCTTTCACGTATAATTGAAATGTTCCATTAATACCCTTAAATTGATATTAAAAATATCATGTCTGTAATTTTTAATTAAATATTTTACTAACTTGATCGTAATCATACACTTCTGGTACACCGTTTTCCAAAAATGTTAGAGGAGTATTAATTGATGCGCTTTCCGAAATCTCACAAACGTATTGCGCGCTTTTGAACTTTGGTGTTTCGTCATTAACATCGGTTATCATTATAGTAACTTCTGTTGTTGTAGTTGGTGGCGGATTTATTTTACCACCAACTTCTTCAGCCTATTATTTGTATAACTTTAGCAACCTATTAAAAATCTTAAGTTTACTTACTGTAATAAGAATAATATACGAGGTTGAGCTAGACGTGAAAGCTTCCCGATCTATGACACTAGTCGTCAAAACTGTGCCTGTGTTTTTGTCAATCATAAAAAGATTGGAAATCATGTCAATACTATTGGAGGATAGTGAATACTGGATGGGATTGTTTACCCCTCTATCTCCATCCACAGCAGTAACTAGATATTTAAAAAAGCGTTAAACAATTATAATTATTGATGCTTAAATTAAGTTGCCTTGAAGAATCGATGTGCCAATTGGTGAATTTTCTGCCACTTTTGCCATTGGACTAACAGCAACAAATTCTGGTGGCTGATCTTCAACATCTTCCACTTTAACTAACAAAACTGCGGTGCCAGTATTTACCCGGCCCTCTTTAGCCCTATCTACTGCAAGGATTTTTAATTGATGAACAGTTTGCTTTTCGTAATTTAAAGAGCCTATAGAAAAATTATTTGAAATGTATATTTTTACTAAAGACATTTTTATTTACCAACTAATCTAACAACAGCTTTTTCCGCAACTGTACTGACCGAAAACAAAGCCTTCTCCGAGTCAACTTCCTGCAAATGATAAACAACTTGACCATATGGCCCTTCATCCGCATCAGTAGCTTCAAGGGTTGTAATAACACCCGGTAAAGCATCTTCTGGTATACTAATTGATGGTTGATGCGATTTGAAAATGGGTGTATTGTCATTAACATCCTCCACTAACAATAAAAGACTTTGCGTGACATAGTTTCCTTGACCAAGATGACCATCGCTCAAGGTCAATACCAAAGCATATTCATCACGCTCCTGAAATACTTGTGTTTTCATTTAAACTGATTGAAATGTGAAGTGAATGGATACCTCGCGATCAAGCTCCCGGTTCAGGTAGACCTTCGCCTCCGTAGGAGATGAACTTTCGATTCTGATTATATCGCTGCCTTGCTGAGATCTTACACCAAATTGCAAATTATCCCCGTCCGGATCAACTCCTCTTAGTTTATAAATTAATGATCCTACATTTCCATTGGGTTAGTTTTCAAATTGATTCCGGATATTAGTCGCTTACCTATTGGTGTTTCTTCACCTTCTTTCAGTCTTAATACGATTTCGGTTTGGCCGTCAATTAAAAATCTAGGTGGTCTATTACCCTTCACTGAGTTAGCACTAGCACATAATATAAATAGCAACAAATGCAATCGAAATAAATTGTAATTTGGTTTAAACTTGATTTTCACAAAGTATCCACAAAAAGTCCTTAAAACATTGTTGATTTTAATATTAATCCTATGTTTCACCATGTTCATAATTAGATTTGCACTATTTTTCCACAATTTACAGTCATAATTTTGATGCTCGAGTTGGTTTGTAAAATCTTCATGTTGACATTTTTACTATGACCGATTTTAAGATGAGTTTTTTTTTGTGTACACTTTCACTGAAACAAAAGGCAACATTATTATACTATTATTTAAATTTCTTTCAAAAAAACGAAAAACGTTTAACTTTTTTTATAATTGATCAACAGATGACATTAATTTGACTATTATTAAGTGGATACAACAATGCACTGGTTTATTGCTTGATTAATTTATTTAATTAACGAAAGTTGAACATTATTCACAATACATTTGCGCTCTCTTTATTGTTCATATCATTGTTTGTTAACAAATGCGTTAATAATTTGATTTTTTGCGAAATTTCAATAATACCGTTATTCTTTTGACATTATGATTTATTCGGTGTCGGGAGATTTTGAAGTTATGACATTTTGAAGTAATGACATTCATTGGAATATTCGGCGCTATAACAAAAAGAGCCCCCTAGGCCTAGTGGTATTTTTTTTTCATTATATGTTCCAATCAAAATTAAATCGAGTAGCCGTGTCATAAAATATTTGACATTAATATCAATCACAACATTTACTGTTGTTTGCTTGTGAAAAAAGCAAAAAAATGTCCTATACTAATAATGTCCGTCATCGTATCAGGGTGCGTCCTGGGAATGAAGGTGATGCTCATAGGAGACACCTGATAACGTTGTCTCGTAGAAATCGGGGACTTCATATTCGTGTGCAAATTGCCAGCTTGGCTACGGGGATGATTCTAGGTGCATTGCTTTTTCCCTTTATGCCCGAAGGCGAGGATGTGGCGAACTTCATCACGTCTGTATCGACTGACATAATGGAAACTGCCCTAAACATTGCAGATCGAATTTTCGATACCGCCATACATTATATAAATATGTATATTTGGATTTTTGAATAAATTAACTGTTTTCTTGTTCTAATGTATTTAATTTCGTGTTAAACCCATTGTGTTGATTCAATGCAAAAGTGATCGAAATGGAACAGTACTTATTAAGTCATCAAGAAGTCGATGATTTTTAAAAGTGGGTAACTTCAATAGTAATCATTTTCATCTTCATATATGATGGTCCGTTGTATATCCAAACTTTCGAACAAATGCAAGTACATTTTGATCGGGAATTAGTTCAGGACGCCATACTGCCGTCTAGCAAATTCTGAGCGATCGAGTAGGGTTTTGGAGAAGCAGTTAAAAACGTTTTCTTTAGAAGATATGAATCTCTTTTTGCACGTTTACAGATCTTATGTGCTGTGACCAAGACATTGTAATTAATATTCTGCTTTGTGTTTTCAAACGAATTCAGATTGGTGTTTTCTAGATGCCTAATGATTAATTTTAAGATTGTTCTTGTCAATATGAAGACTAACAACACATTTATCAACATTTAATAGTAAAAATAAATTATAAATGCAATAAATAATGAGAAATAATAAGAAAGGAGTGATACTAATTAATTTAATTAAGTTTTATATCATTAATAAAGTATAATATTTAATAAAGCGTAGACGTTAATTGCAATAATAGTTACAAAAGTAAATATAAATAAATATCCCAGGTGTACTGAAAATATGTGACCAAGTCGGATTCAGTCCTGATTTTGTAATTATATTCTATTGTGAATTTGTGAATTGCAATTGCATTTCTCTTGATGATTTGAATTTCTACAATTCTCATGCGACAGTTTCCTTTCGGATTCAACATATTCTGTTGTGCACATTTCTTTATAATATTTCAAAACATAAACAATGCACATCATCGCGGTTTCGGTTAATATATAACAGTTTAATGAACCTCACATGTCTTGATCCTGTTTGCATGTTGAATGTTTTGCAACTTGGTAAATCACGTGCACACCATTTCTGCGGAACTTGATATTTTTGGCAGCCGGTTTTCCGGAACTAGTTCAACTACTTCAAAAACTTTTTAATGCCAGATATTTTACTACAACGATATACCGCATAATATCAAAGCATTTATACTTGGCAGGTCAAAGCACCATTTAGTCAGGATATAGTTACTATTTATTCCATTTCCATTCGACGAATGTGATCTGTATATTAATTGAAAGTAAATCGTTCAGCATTCCTTGATATCAATCATGGATCAAATGGAACATAATTAATCATAATTAACTGGTAGCTTGAGGTCTAATTACATAAGTTATGCATTACTTGATTCTTGTACATTTTCGTAAACATATACATTCTCTGGTCAGTATACTCTTGACTCTGTGGTCAATGTCCGCCGTAACCACGACTCGTTGCACTTCAAATGCTAGCTACAACCATGACGCTAATGAGATCTTCTACGTAGATGCTGTCATCGAATTTGATGAAACAGTTCAAAATACATATTTTTGTTCAATATATATGTAGACATGTAGCTCCATACATATGTTATTGTCATCTTTCTGTGTCGCTTAGGTTTGTTAGCTATGGAGGTCACAAAAAAATATCGCAAACAGTTTTCATAAAAAAGTACTATTTTTTAATTAATGGAGAATCTCTTTTTATGACCATTTGAAGAGCACTTCGTTAAAGCATGAAGGTAAACTGATAGTTTTAGAATGGACACATTTTCCCACGAAAATTGGGTAACTTAACGAGTTTTGTAATATATTGTAGTCGTAGTTTATGTAGTATTTACGCACCAGTTTAACAATGCAATTAAAATTACTATTCCATGTTTCCTTTATTGTGTAACTTCATAAAATTTAATCAATTGTTCTGTAATCTTCTGATTTTATATTCAAATCTATTCAAACACAATCTATTCACACCTATTACGGATAGAACTGTCACGAATGTCTCCAAAAAGGCGTGCGAAAAAATGAAATGGATCCAAATACAAGGATTTACCAATTTTTTGGTATTTGTGTTGATTCTTATACTTCATTCAAAATTGAACCAATTACATACTGATTAAACTGAAATACGTTACATTTCAAGCTACTATTTTGGAGCTTTCCTCCGAACGGAAGTGCATTCAAATTTGACAGTTTAATTATTCCAATATAGCGTACTTCATTTACCTTGATTCATCAAACTGTCTATTTCAGCTTTACCACAAACCACAAAAAGACACGCGATATTATTATTCGTTAGTTTCCTTTTTTTTTCTTTCTAATTATTATTAATGTAACCATAATAGAAGCGAAATAAGTTATAATAATTACACAGTTCATTTGCTCCAGCCTCAAGCAGTAGTCGAAATTGTTTAAATATTTCAGGTCAATTGGATAAAACAAATTAAATTCGATATCTTCAAGTTCTTTTAAATAGAGATATATTTGTATAAATTGGAGCTTTCTTTTTTTGAACGTATATAAACTAAAGAGTTAAATACAGGATGACAGAGAAATCAGTTCACACAAATATTTTCAATGTTTTGTAATTAATTGAGGATATCCGCTCAATTTCGCACGAGCAAGATCTTTTTCTCGAACTAATATGTCGAACAGAAATTTATTGGTCAATTTACATATGTTCCAATAACGGATCCGAATTTTGGTTGAGAAACAAGATCAAAAATGTATACAATTAATTTGGTGCTTATATAATTGTCCCAAAAATCGTTAAAACTGACCTAAATTTGATGCTCCAATGTACATAGTGAAATACTAGTTGGATATTGAATTGTTTACCCACGCGTTATAATTGTTATTGTTATTTATTTAATTTAATATTTAAATACGTTTTGATTTTATTGAATTTTAATATGTTCTTGATTATGTGTAATGTAGTTAATCAGGTTACTTTTGTTTGAGACGCTTATTCCCACGGCGATTTTGCATTGAAAAATATCTGAGGAGAAATTGATCGTTTACATTTTGCCTCCTGGAAAACGAATTAATTAGAATACATTGAAACATCCGCCTACAATAGTGAAACAGAAAAGCTCGAAGATATATAATGAATAAAGAATTGAAAGTAACACTAGTTTCAACTCAAAGGCATTTTGCAAATTATATACTACTTATAAGCATATACACGACACGCACCATTACCAATTAACTTATTGTAGTATTCTAAATCTAAATAGAAACGCACGATTATCTTGTCGAGATACAGCGATAATCGATGATATGTGTTCTATTGCAATTCTTTGAGCTACATGAAAAAAAGTCTGGAAACTAAAAGTTCACAACATGTACGAGTGCTGTAATGGACATCTAATGCTGAAGATCTGGGTTAAGCTCCACACGAAATTTGGAAACGTAATAACTTTTTTCATCAGTGTACCAAAAATCTAAACGAAATTCGTCTTACTTTAATTAGCTAATATTTCGAACAATTACTGACAAATCAAAAAAATTTCAATGTGAAATAGACTAGCAAAAAATATGACTCGTATGTATATTTGAAAGCTATATTTATTTAGAAATTTTATAAATGGATGATAAGATATTTATCAATTACACTTATATTTTATATAGGTAAACGACGCATTTTATTTATTTATCTTTGAAATAGCATTAATACATTTAAATCTCTCTTATAATTAATTAATTCCATCAATTTAAATTAGCGTGAAACGAGCGACAATTTCTTTCGATAAATTAAGAATCCAACTATAAATGGAAACAATAATGACAACATGCTAATTTCTAGATCCATCAATTCGATAATCTGTTCATTTCTAAGGGCATCTTTTATTTAGTATGGCTGGCCTTCTAACTTATTCAGTAACATCCGATCCGAATAGTAGTTGAAAGTCGCAAAAACCTTTTTCATGGCAAATTGCGCTGAATTTCTAAAAATTTCACCAATGCTGTCTTTGACAAAAAATATTTAAAGGGCAAAAGGGGCAAACTGAAAAGGATGCTCCTTCTACACGATGTTCCTCATTGTATTCCTAATATGTGTACAAAATTTCTTCGAGATTTGCTGGTTGGTTTAGATTTTAGAATCTCTATTACAATACTTCCCCCACGAAAAGAGTAATTAGACATTGGATCGGACTGAAAAACAAGTCGTGTTTATCTATTTCAAAAATAACATAGGGGTTCCTATAGTGATACGTTCAATTTCCGCGATTTGGTGCTATCGTGACTTCATTTCCTCAGAATTACACCTGTGCGTCCGGTAAATCACCCCCCATATTACGTTTGCCAATGACCTCGCACGCAGTCATATATTAACAAAAAATAAATAATAAAATACCGTGTGGTATAATCAAGTTTTATTGTAAAAATTCACGTAGAGTGTTTCCTCTGCATCGGTCTACTGCGGAAGCAGCTTTTAGTTGGAATTCGGTCGGCAACGCAAAATTTTGGGCAATTGAAAAATGCATCGTGGTTTTAGCCTCTTTAAGCATTATTTAAAATTCAAATTAACAAACGGTGGATTTCAGCCGCTTAATTGAAATATAACCGTAATACAGTAAGATCCTTGGTACATATCTAGTGAATATACAAATTAGTCATCGAACCATTAAAGTTATTACCAGATTTTCCGCTATACTCCTCACAAATCATAAAATTCGCAACAGTTGAATTATTTATATTAAAATAATACTTGGAACTATTATTTCCTCCTTGTTACATATTAGGCGGTTTTTCTATAAGGCAATTGGTTTTATACGCTTGAGATAAACGTAATTCGAAAATAGGGCTGTCTACTAGGTCGGAAATTCCATAAAGAAATAATCGTGGTAGATAAGGCAGTTACTAAGAAACATGTAAAAAAATTAGCAACCCTTAATAGAATTTAAATTAAAGACAATTTAGTGAGAAAATTACGTCATAATTAGACCGTGAGCCAAGGCGTTCTCAATGTAACGTCACGTCACTTTAAATTTAAAATTTCAACCCCTTCCGAGCTCCAAAAAAAAAACGCAAAAAATTATATTCGTATGTAACTTTTTATACTCTATAATAACCACAGCCAAATTATAGTTTTTCACGATTGGGATGATCGTAATTCGAAAATTGGCGTTATTGGTACTACTTGCGGTATATAATAATAATAATTGCGATTCAGTCAGTTGTTGCAATTTTCAGCAACTGTCGTGCAACTAAATGATTTACCTAAAATGCACGATTTCTTTTATCATAATGATTGCACTCTGAAAATAGTTTCCATATTAAGCAAAAGTCGTGCGACAAATGCATCTGAATTATACTAATAATAAGAATGCTCTACATTAAGCAAATAACGTAGGTACGTATATTTTACAGATATACTAAGTAAAACACTTTCCAGGAAAGTATAGTCTAACTATAGTATGTTAAAAACAAAGTTATAATTTATCTGCTTTTTATCTATTTATGATAGATTAAATTTATTAGCAGATTCTTTCGATGAAATAGAAACAAGTGCGCTGCAATAAGATACATGAATAATTATAATAAATAATACACAGATACACAAGAGAAAACTGCTTATTTAAATCAACTATTTCTATATCAATATAAAGTATAATAACATATATAGATAATGATTGGAGAAAATTGTTCACGCATAATAAATAATTGTATTAAACGTTATTTTACATTATATTTTTCTTATTGAACATTTTGCATATTCACAAGAAAAACCTTTGATTTACTTAGGAAGACTTTCCATAGTAAATTAATAAACTCATTTTGCATGTAAATCCGAAACGTACGGTCTTTGAATTTCATTTCACAGCTATGAGCAATTAATTTGAATATTGTTTCTAAACTAAACCATTATTCTTGCTGAAAGCAAAATTCAACTATGTACTAGGTAATCTTTTTTGCAAATATAATTAATTAATTATAAACAAAAACGGTTTATGCTAAATTTATTATTATTCAAGCTTATTATTTTTAAAATTAAATTAATGTACAATATTTTAGAAATTTTTGTTTCAAAAAACACCAAATTGCGCCAAAAAGCCAACGGTGCTAGAAAAACCTAATTACAAAATAATACTAATTTCTAAAATATTTCTTTTGTTTCATATTTATTAGAACAAACATTACATGACTTTTTAAATTATCAGGTGTGAAATTAAATTTACATTTAGATTAATAAAAAACCAAATATTGCATTATTTACATAAGAATGAACTGAAAATAAATGGTTGGCTAATTAAGCAATTATTATATAATTAGGATGAAATTGTTGATAAAATAAGGCAAAGGATTTATTGGCAAACCCGAAAAACTATCGAATAAATCCTCGCACCAAAATGCCAGGCCAGGGTACATAAAACTTTAAATCGTTTTTAATCAATATGGGTACAAATAATTAAAATGTACATACCCAATGAGACTTAGCCTAAGCTGGTGGATAAATATACCATCGTATTTTCCGAGCTGAGCTTTTAGCAACTTGAAGCACCACACAACTGCACCGACGAATTCAAGTACGGTCCGGGAGTCCGGAAATTGTTTACGGAGCTTATTCGGCGCTCAGTAGTAAAGTAGCAACAAAACCGTAATTGCCGATAAAACACTTCATATAGAGGAGGTAGGTGTACCGGTGCCGGTCTCCGTGGTAGCAAAACACCAACAACTTGGTGTCAGTGTACCAACGAGAAGTGGATGGGTACCTATATAAATGAATATTATAAACTAGAGCGGCAGTCCACTAGAGTGTGGCATTTTCATGCGTTTGTTAGGGGGAGTCCCTCATGCGTGTCTTCCTTGCTGCTAGACATCGAGCATGTTTATTTTGTTTGTTGGTCTGCATAGTCAATACTCATTCCTCATTCTGCTGCTCGACTGTTCAGCGAGACGTATGACTGTGGTCCTAATTAATTTCTACTAATTAATTTTTATTTAATTTTATTATATTTACATACGAATGTAAATATAATATTTTTTGACGCTTGGAAGGGGTTGAAATTTCAAATTTAAAGTCACATGACGTCACAAATTTGAAACGCCTTGTGCCATTATTTTAATTATGACGTAGTTTTCTCATTAACTTAGAAGCAATTTTTATTATTTACTTTTATTATTTAAAAGAAATTATTGACGGAAATGAAAAGCAGCGCAATATTTGTAATTTAATATAGGTACCATCGCCATCTAGATCTTTTACACTCAATTTAAAATAGTATACTTTAATTGAACTTGTTGCTAAATTAATTACTAATTAATTAAGAGTTATTAAAAAAATTTAAACGGTCTATATTTAAAAATTTGTAAATAACAGCAGCGCCACCTTGTTTGAAAAAGCTGAACCTGGCTTAGGCAACTTGGTTTGCGCATATACTTACTTAACCAATATACTTACACAAATATCAGTGAAATTTAACTTGAAACGGTGACGTTTAAAATTATTAAAAAATAATTTACTAAATTTCTCGTTATTTTTTACACATAAAAATATTTTTAAGTCCTGGACGGACCTTTTTATTTTTAAGATTTCAATATGGTTTTTAGTAAATTGTGCATATTTTAGACAAGAGTCAGTGAATAATCTATGTTTTGCGCCGTGCTGATATCTTTGAATTTCCAGCAGCAGCTCAATAAATTAAAAACGCATTATTAATTTCAACGATTTTATTTATCATGTCTTTGGTTTTGAATCAAAATAGAACACTCGAAATATTTTAAAAAATCTATGCATTTACAACAAAAGTAAAAAGTATAGTTTTCATTTTCACAAATAAATACATTAATATAATTAATTTTTATCTCATTTATAATATATAGTGGTTTAAATATTGCTAAATATAATTGATTTATATTTTGATTTACATTTGTCTCTTACAAAAAATAACACATTTCCTATGTAGGCAAAAATTTAGAATGTATTGTTTTGAATATTTATATAATATATTACTTTATAATTGAATATTATGAATACTGCATATATTATTAGCTACTGTTTTTTTTTCTTTAACATTCAATCTAAACTCTAATATTTCTTTATTTTTAGTAACTACAATACAATAATATACTTATCTAAAACTAGACTTATATAACAAGTCCATATAATTTAATGTACCATATTTTGCACAATACAGACTAGCTTACAATTCTAAATATACAAACAATGAACAATTTAAAATTTAAAATATTAAAAACTATATAGTCAACAAAATACATTAACTATTCTTATTAAGTTTAAATTCAATCACAAGATTTGCAGGAAAATTATAGAATAACTGTTAAAAACTATCACAATGATTTTACTTACAAACTAGTAAACTAATTAAAAAAAAAAAAACAATATTAAAACATAGAGAAAATACTAAAAAAAAATAATTTACACAACCAATGAAAAAGCAACATAAAAAAAAGGTGATTTACAATATTTGATAGATGCTCTTAGAATATATTATTCTTGTACTACAATTCAATTCGCCGCATTGCTTTTTGGACAGTCTTCATGAGATTTGATTCTTGATACAACTATACACACTGGACCTCTGACAATTCGTAGCAGATCGATGATTTCATTCGTATTCAAATTCTCTACACTCTCATCGTTAACCTTCAAAGGAAAAATAATCAAATTAATATTATTAAAGCTCGAAGTAAAATAACGCTTTTCGGAGTAAAGAAGTGGGTAATAAAATTAACCAGTTATTTTGTTTGCGGCAAAATGCGAATCCCGAGCAAGATATACGATCTTGTTTATGAACATTTATTTTTAATCCCAAGCATCAAGCAATTTCCACGATTGCAAGCTTTACGTCTATTTGCTCCACGGTCTATTTAAAATGCGTATTATGCACGAATTGAATTAATAACTAGACATTCTCTTTTGATGGATGCCAGTAAAACAATTATATAATTGCTTCACATTCTGTATAATCTTCGCATATAGGAAGGGAGTTAAAATCTTTCTTTGACTTCCAACCCTTATAAAAGAGTTGTTTGAAATACTTTTTTCCCAAATTTTATTGGTCGCTATTTTAATCCGGAAATTGAGAGCACTTACTTTAATTACACGATCTCCAGGCTTCAATCGTCCGTCTTTTGCAGCGACACTGTCCGCATGCACTGCACTGACATAAGTAACTCCGGCAGCTCCTTGTAAACTAAACCCTAGGCGACTGTTCCATCCTCTATTAAGTTCAATTGCAAGAACCTGGAAGCAGAAGAAGAAGATAAATAAGCACTGGGATCAAATTGGCTGAATCAATCGAATTGCCGTACCTCGTATTCCTCTTGCATTGGCATCTTATGAGTGTGGCATTTTTTGGTGCTAGACGATGATGGCTTTTCGCTAAGCACAACGCCATCCCACTTCTTAATGCTGGTCTTATGCGAGGCTGTTGATTTGTCTTCGTTAGTCTCGAGAGCGAGAAGACCGCAATGAGGATGAGCAGATTGATAAGCCGGATTCTTATAACTAAATGTTGAGTTATCGATAGGGATATGTGGCATGCTTGCAGGTTCTTGTGGGAAACTGTCACCGCATTCAACATCGGTACTTTTAACGTCATCATTACCTAAGTTATATGTTAAATTAGGAGCATCCAACACTTCTGGATCTAAATTATTTAATTCATAGGCATTGTGTGCTAGAGAGAAATTGAATCTGGGTTTTCTAGCGGCGACAGGAGTTTGGTTTGGATTGTACAATTCTAATGAACTTGGACGAGATGGTTTATCACCATCCTCTGACTCGGTATAGAACAAGGAATTAAATGCGTCGTCGTCAAAAGGATGAGAACATTTCTGGAGTAAGCCTTCGTGAAATTGCTCATCGTTGCTCAAGTATTTAGTGGAAGAGTCTGTGATTTGAGAAGCATCGGAAGGACAGGGTTGACGACGCAGTCTTCGAGGTGATGCGTTTGGTGAGAGGGATCGTCTGTATGTGTCTTGGTTACCTGGAATTAGTTTTCGCACTGCTATGTCGTTTAGCATATCAACAGCCTCTTGTCTGGAAAACAAAAATACGTCCAACACTGAATATTTCGCTAATCCCAACAAAAAAATATAATGCAGATGAAATAATAAACAATACATTACTTTGAAAGCTTTCAGTAGGTTCGTAGTTGAATAATAAAACATGTTTAATAGTTTAGAGTGCGGTGAAAAAAAGAGAATTCCTTCGCATTGTGCAGCAACAGCAGTTCGTCCCGTATACATTATTGATCATAAAACATACCTTAAATGTGCTTTCCGAGAAAATGAAGCTCTTGGTGTAGTTTCTGTTGGTGAAAGAGCAGCTACCGGAGTTTGAGCTGCATCTCTATATAAACGCAATTTCACAATGTCGCCGCATTGTCTCAGAAACTGTACGGCCTGTTCGTGTGACATCGCTGATATTTCAACTTCATTTACCTAAATTGGACAGTTTTTTTTATTTCAATTAGACAATCGCATGAATATTTCATCAACTACATTTCAAATTTAATCGCTTTCATTAAAAAAACGTACAATATTTAATTCCAACACGTTTAGTGGACATCAAACTCAAACATTTCATTATTTGCACCGTGTTTGCCAATAAAAATATTTTCAAAACACTTTTTAATCCCCAGTTTGCTAGTTATCAACATTGACTCGCATTCAAATCAATATTTACATTCTTTTTGTTTGTACTAATATATTTTTGTTATTTTTTTTTGTAGGTACAATGGCGGACAGAAAATCTGGTACACCGAGTATGCAACCAATTATACACCTTTAATTTTTTTAATTTTGATAAATAAAGTTCCATTGTACATTAAAGTGCAAACATTTCATTTGCAGCTTGTTTGGCAATAATAGTAGTTTATACAACAAGTAGCAAAATGTAGGTTTTTTTTTCATGAGAAGTAAGTTTGTCCAACGAGGCGCCAGCCGAGTTGGACAATACGACGAATGAAAAAAAAACTAATTTTGCACATGTTGTATACACTACTTTTTGCAATTTTCTTGCTATTAACTTTTTAAATGATAATTTGATTCATTCAGAAAATTTAAGGTTGCTTGATTTATGCTTAATTTGTTAGTAGTCAAAGTGAGCAATGGAAAAACAATTGCAATCACCCCTAGATACCTCGCTAGATACCTAAAAACGAACAGGGCGTTTGTTTGTTCACTTGATTTTTGTGAAATTCAATGAAAAAATATAAAAATCAGTGAAAAAATGTAGAAATTTGAGTGAAAAAAAGACTTTTTTTCATTGATTTTTAAGACCAGTAAAAAAAGTAGGCCGTTTCAACATTGGAAACAACAACTGAAAAGTTGTCATTTTGATGGAAAATTGCAAAAAAATATTTAGCAAACCCTTTTTAATTCCCAGTGCGGTAGTTATGATAGAGCCGAATTAAAATCAATATTTACATTATTCCTACAAAAATAGCGCCGTATTATTATTATTTATGAGGTTGAAAAGTTTTTCAAGTGTAATTAAAACGGTTGCATTGGCTTCACATCCGAACATATTGTGCGGTTAGATAATAACCTGGGGAACTTACAGCAATAATTTTGTCACCGGCTCTAATCCTGCCATCAGTGAGTGCTGGCTCCCTAACCAAAGCTCGAACATAATGGCCTAATGCGCTGTCATCTTCCTTTCGTAAAGTAAATCCCAAAGATCCTTGAATTTTGGTTAATGTAACTTCGAATTCCTGCAAAATTACTTGTCATGTAAATTCTCTGTATTGTTGGAAACAATAGCGCCGCCGTCTAGTTCTGGGTGATGCAGTGCTGTGTTTCAACTACTCACCCCATGGTAATAGTCGTCTTCCGGCGTGGAAAATACTGCTGATGGCAGATTGAGACTAGTAGGTGGCTCTCGCCTAGGCGGCGGGGGAGGAACTTCAGATATAGGACTTACACAGTTTAACACGTCTGGCGGCGGCCGACAGACTCTCAGGTCGACTTGATTAGGTGCGGTTCGTAATACTTCTAAAGCCTCCTGCAAATTAGCATATTTAATTAAATTGACGGCAATATTTAAATTTCGTCGTCGCGGAATCGTTTTTCAGGCAAATAACGCGCGATATTACACAACTTGGTTGGTAGTTGGAAAAGAAAAACGGCTCGGAAAATATGACGCGCTTTATATTCTGTATCTTTCTTGTCAACAAACTATTCTTGGCAGCAAATTCCTTTACAAGTTGAAGTATGTTTTTTTGTTTTGACCTGAAGAAGAGCGGAGAGCTTCTCGTTCACGCCTCTTACAACAAGCAACCGATGAACGAACGAACGCAAACAAAAAGCTTTCAACTCGGTGGAAGAAGAAATGAAAATTGCAACTTACGTAATTTGTGAGGCCGGTAAGCGTAATTCCATTAGCCTCTAATAAGAGATCCCCTACATTTAAAAGTCCACATGCTGACGCAGGCTGATGTGGAAACAGTCTTTTGATTCTGATAAGACCCGGCCATGATCCAGTGCTATCAATTCCTCCGGTAACGCTCAAACCCAAACCTCTTGAACCCTTTGTCAACTTTACGGTAAAGGTGCTTTCTGCAAACCAATATTGATCCAGTTCAGTTCAGTAAGCGTATGCAAATCATTCGGAATTAATAATACTACTAGTACTATAATGAAAGGAATAACGCATGTTAGAAATGAAAAACCACCAGCAGCAGCGAGAGATTGAATTGTGTGTGTATTTCTTCTCTCATTGTCATTCGCAACCCGATTTTAATTTACATTTTCGCTGAAGTGGTAGTAGCAGATTTTCCGATTTCGAGGTGCTGTTTAAGTAAATAGAATCGAACATTTGAAATTTTAACATGTTCGGGCGAATTGGCGGTTTTTATTCGAACAACTTTTTATTTGATATTGTAATTTCGTTTTTATGTAACTGTTTGCCTTTAATATGCATTGACTAACGCAAATCCTATAAATATGTAGTAGTGGTGTGGATGTTTTATGCATTCAGATTTATTTTTTACCTTTTTTCGCACTACTACGACTAGTTTATACACTTATACTGTACAAACAAAATGTATGGTTGGTGTACATAATAGACGAAGAACGTTGTTGTTTGCTGGAAAGTAAACCGCTATTATATTTCCCCAGATGATGATGCTAAAATATCATATAACGCACTTTTGCCGTGAGCTTGTGTACCAGAACAGAGCGAGCCAGCCAGCCAGCCATATGGACTCAGATACAATGGCTTTCCACCAATTCCCATGAGCATTTTGATGAATATTATGTGCGACTAAAACGCTCCTAATTAGATTAGGAATTCTAATTATATTATTTAGATTTTTTCCAAAACTTTTGACCGTGTAACCACCTCAAAAAAAGCATCTAATGAAATTAAATCCGTTTTGGCATTCGAGGCGAATTACTCGCTTGGCTTGAAATTCTTTTCCAGATTGCACATTTTATGTTGCGACTTGAAACGGAATATTCATTAAAAAGACCAAAGCACAAAGTGGTATTCCCCAAGGACTCATTTTGGGACCATCACATGATTCAATCAAACGAAAAACTCTTATAGATAGAAAAATGCCAATCCGGTTCAATTAACAATTCCCAAATACCAATAAGAATCTTACGGTGAATTTTAAAGGAAGAAAATATCATCCAATTCCACAATTCTGGATGGTCTTACTACTGGCATTTCCATAACGTAAGATAGTCTCAAGTAGTTCGGAGTACAGAGCAGCGAATGCCACTAGGATAAACATAAAATCTGTGTAGATCATTATTTTTTCTCCATTATTTACTTTTAGCTTTATGCAGTAGAGAGTATAGGTCGTTTGGGATTTTTTGGCCATCCGGTCATCGCAATAAAAGCGAAAAAGCACTTATGCCTCGAATATATGTATTATAATATGTACCGGCTTCCTCTTTGGAGTTTAATTAACCAAATAAAAACTGAATATCATATGTGCAGCACTCTTCACTCTACTAACAGAACTTTTGAAGTGCAAGCCATAAAAAAAAAACGAACGAACGATACATTACATATTTTCCAGCACGAAATTAATAATTTGAGTATAATATGGCCCGTTTCCAAGAAATAAATTAAAATTAGATTAAAAATTCTGCTTTATATAGTTGGAAGTTAGACCAAAAAGTTGAAGAGGCAAAAAAGCGAACGAACAAGCAGCTCGACTCGAAAAATTACAACCTTGTTTGTCGGTTTTAACTTTCCAAGATGATTTGATAAGAGTGGAGTTGCTTTTTGCGTTAAATTTGATATAGATTTCTGAAAGGAAGCGTTAAACGTAATTTATGGATGTGAATAAAACGTATTTCTAAATGATCCCACCTATAAAAGTCGATATCTTATTTCCACATTCAATACACGTAACATTCGTTAAAATATAGTAAATGTCTGAAATCTGCTGAACATGAGTATATTATTTCCATGTCAGTTAAATTTGATACCCATAAAATGCATTTAATATTTATTTGGCTTGTTGGAGCAAACAGTTTATAACTCGTTATATGAGGGTCTCGTGTTATATGAAATATATATGAACACGATACTGCTTTTTTTTATTGTAAGGCACGAATGCAGGTGCTAAATTTGATATGACGAATGCAAAATTAAAATTTCTGGTTAGTCAGTCAGTGAGTCCGACCCAAAACACACATTCATGTTTTACATGATGCTATTTCCATTATTTATCAAGCTTTGAACAAAATAGATGTGCTTTTGTTGTCATGTATCCAGTTATTTATTTACGTATTAGATTTCAAATATCGTTCAGCTTTCTCGATATTTTCCAGCAAAATTCTTAGTATTGTCGTCTAGATTCTCCACTATTCATCACTTTGACGTAAATTCGCATTAACAACTAACAGAAAGGCATTTATTGATGATGGATTATATCTCCTCTTCCATATAAGTTAGACGTGCTATTTAGTTTTAAAATAAATATTATTATTAATACAATAAATAAATATAGATATAAAGTATCCATTTATAAAGTTAAACGATTTTTAGAAATATTTTTAAGCCGGCACCTTCGCCATAATTTGAAGAGTTTTTTTAATAAATATTCTGTTCCTATTCGAAGAGAAAATGTGCGATCTGATAAATAATTTAGAAAGCAATAATAATAATAATTTTATGGAACGAATCTTAAAATTTTCAATTTAAGTAGATATCTATATCCATTGGGATTTTCTTCTCGAGGTTTTCTTAGATAAATCGATTTGAAGCGTGAATGTACCATTTTATTGCTCATCAAAAATTAATATACCGAGTGTATGAAAGGTTAATGTCATATTGACTTGTGAATAAAAGAGGGCATTTTGAGATGGCGGCGACGGAAATCCATGTAATAAATGAATTTTCCATTTCAGCCAGATCTAACAACCTGAATAATATATAACACATGCATTTGAACTTTGACACAAATATATATATCACATTCTTCACGTATCATATTATAAATGATTAAGCATTCCTGCAACAGCAATTTTTCTCTTCCTCTTCATGTAACATGTAAAACTACTGTTACGGCCTGGTTTGCATCCCTGGAGGGCAGTTTGAAAAGCGCTATACGTCTCACCATTAGCACTCATGTAAGGCCCTTCAGGTTCATTTCTGCACAACTCTCTACTACAACATTTCGAAATTGTATACTTGAAAGCGCATGTAAGTGCTCGGGACTGAATTTGAGACAAGCAATTACATTGTATTAGTTCAGGTAGGTGGATGGTAGACGTAACCTAATTAGGAATTTATATTCAGCCGAGATAATTAGCCAACACAACGTACGTAGTATACTTTTGCGTTTTTCTTCTCGTCCACGTCACGTGCGTGCCGTGCGGAGCGCGTTGCGGGAAAAATGAGATAAACCGCAGGCATAGGAATACATAGTAAGTTATCCTGTGTAAAATACTCATTAGCACCCACACTCAAAATCAGTCTGAATGCAGATAACAAACACAAAGAGTTCAGGAAATGAGGTCGCCATTTGTAAGCCGCTTACGAGAAAATATATACGCGTTTTATATGGGGGATGTCTTTCTTCCCTTAGACGTAAATTTCATAATACTAGCGTAATGCAAATTAGAACAGTAGGTGGCACATAAACTCTTTTATCTGCGTTTGCTTCAACGATTATTTTCAGATTAGCAGTGTGGCTTTGTCTAATTTTATATCAGTGAGCGAAGCTTATCAACGCAGCTATTAAAAGCCATTGTAGTTGCAAATGAACGGATTAAACTTTTCAATTATCTATGTATGGAACTTAATTAAAAATTATCAAATTATTATTATAGAAGGAATTTATTTAATACTGTTGCACTACTACTCCATTCATTACATTTTGCTGTGCAACTCGCTAATTCGCATTGCATATTATAGTTTCTTTATTCGCAATTAACAATGTGATTATGTTCAATTACATTATTGGAATTCATTGAAATGATGCCGTAATGCCACAACAATTATATTGAATTTAACTTCAACTAATTTCCAATCAAATTATTATTTTCGTTTGAATTTAGTTAAATACCTCTTTGCACCCCAATTTCTAGACGCGCTGTATAGTGCACTCAAAGTGTCTTTTATTAGAATCATAAAATAATAAATTATTTACGTACAAAACTTTTCAGAGTATAGTATTCCAATAATCCCAGTAAACTAGTTTCAAACAACAACAATCAACATATTTTCCTCAATTTATCATGAGAAACTTTTTATAAAATTCTCAAGGAATGTATAAAATGATTGATCTTTTTCCCCGTGATAAATGGTTTGTCATTTCCTCAATTCCTCTTCACTTCCATGTGTCTTTTTTCTTAAATAAGACAAGGGGCTTGAGAACACAAGCACCACATTGATTTCGATGTAAATTAGTTTTTGGTCTCACTATTATTGATAACTTGAGATTCTTCATCACTCAACCTAATTTCTGTTCAAAGACGACGACTAAGTGCTTCATTAATATTTAGAGGCATTAATAGAATTGTCAGTTGTTTAGTTTGATCTTATTGCGCTGTTCAAGTACCAGAAAACACTCAGACGTGCTTCGAAAAGCTTTGATACACAACATAGACGACGACAGACGGGCTTTTCATATAGGGGCTCCGACGAAATTCATGTTTTCCCAAACATTTTGTGAATGTTACTACCATTACGCATAATTAGATGATTAAACAAATTTCATTTGAAGATTTCCTTTTAAAAGGCAAACTTTCACAATACACTCGCTGAAAACATTTAATCGGAACTGTAGCATAATATCTGAAACGCGAAAACCTTACGACAAAACCCTACGGAAACCAGCAGCACAGCATGCCATCATATATTCATTTATACACAAATTGAATTCATCTAATTGAAAGTCTCTTTGAGTCGGCTATTCGAAATCTATTCTAGAAGCAGCTCTTCTGGCTAATTAATCAAAGCAAACGCACGGCACGACCTTTCTACATACATTTTCAAGTAGCTTACCTGGCGTTATAAAAGGATAGCAAGCATGCGGCTCCAGATGGTGATGACATTGAATATCATGGTCGGGCAGAGGCGGTGGATATTCCTCCTCTGGAGATCGTTCCGAGCCGTAACCCTGATCACAGAGAGCTGTCTGGTTGTCGGAGAACTTCCAATGGAGTGGCGCTCCATCTCCCAGTGGAGGAATCCTTTCAACCTGCAATCATAAAATATTGATATTGTATGATGAAAATGCAGGAATATTCGGAATTCCTTCGGGCCTACTAAACGAGCAAACATATTAAATTCGCCGAAAATATTTATACCTACGAAATTAGTACCAAATCAGATTTGGGGGACGTGAAATAAGATAAATAAATTGAAAAGATAGACGCTCGGCGCTGGCTTTTCCGATTTAAAGGTACTGCAGATAGATTTTCTTTAAGAAAAGCTACTTTTGTGAAAGGTATTTATGTTTCCTTGTTTTACGTCGATTTCACATTCAATTGAATACACACGACATCAAAAGAATGATTAAAGCATAGCAAATGGAACAAAGTGTATTTTCTGTTGATACGCAATGGAATTTCAGAGGTACGAAAATATATTAAACAAATGTTGCTTTTCCTAAGTAAATGAAGTTAGATTGGTAGACAAAAGCGTGGATGGAAATCTCACTTACCTCTTCAAGAGGCGGCTTTTCGCAGTCGTGATGATTGTTATTACAGCCGTTCGAGTCTCCGTCATCCAAGTAACTGGGAAGACTGCTGCATATTTTGCCATCATTATGCCGCCCTCCTTTGCCGTTGCATATGCTGCCACTCGATTGAGATCTTCGCCCCGACAAGCCCTTGGCCGAATGACGGCTTACGTTTGCTCCCATCTTCACATGATCGGACGATAGACGTCGGACCAGCTGCAGTAGATCAGCAGCAGCCTTCCCTGTGTTGTTCCTGTGGGGCTTTGCTGAATGCTCCTTTATCAAGTGACCTAAAACAATAAATTCCCTTTTTACTAATACGTTATAAATTCAATTGCGTGGTGCTAAGAGAGCTTTCATTGTTCATTCAACCCCACACACACAGAAAAAATATATATAACCAACCGAAAGGGTATAGAATAATATTGGAATGCCGTCGACGAAGCAGCGCATAAATTCGATGCACATAAATAAGCGAGTATGCAATCAATTTCCTATAGAAATATTTATCATACAGTTGCAATCTACCAATTATATTGTTTTCTAATATTGTAGCATTGTTTCGGAATAAAGTTAATTGGCTCTATCCCCGGCCAGCTAATATTATACTTCTGGTTGAAGGTAGATTTCCGATGGCGTAACGCGATAAGCACAAAAGACGCCTTCAACATCTTGTATCTTGTGTAAGACTCTTGCAGATAATTCATTATTTACATCTGTAATGCCTTTTATCAATATTGTTGGTTTATAGCTGTATAATAATTTATATTCAATCAACTTATAGTTCATTTTGCGAAATCGAATCGAAATCTTTACATCGATGATTCATAATGGAAGACGTCGCCTAAAGTCATGTGCATAACGAAGCAAAATGCACTATGCAGATTTCTTTCTCCGTGAAACACAATATAAGCTCGTTAATAAAGACCAACTTTTCCATCTTTATTATAAAATTATTAACATCTTTGAGACACAATTTCATCAAGCTGAATTTTAAATTGCATTACTCCGTGCATATCTTGTGCTCTTTCAAGTTGAGAACATAGCGAAAAAATTAAATCCACTATCATCCATGGGTAAATTTGCATAATTTCCCTCAACATCACTTTAATATTAAATACCGCTAAATAATCCGCATTATAATTAAATAATTAGAAAGTTATATTGTTTGAGGAACAATAATTACGGTTTTTGGCCACTAACACTCTTACTATTAAGCGGCGGACTAGTTTCCATTACCATAATATTCAAATTTAATAATCTAATTATGAACAGAAAAAAATGCCTAATTGTACTTAGTGGGAAAAAAAGAGACGAGCTAATTAGATTAATATGCTAAATACAATTTTGAGTACGTTATTTAATTGGATCTAAGTTAATAATTGGATTAATACTTCTCAGATAAAAACGGCCGAGATTGTTAGAGCAACAGTGTTATGGTAGAAAGTTTATACGGAATGTAAATATTTTTCAATTAAGTTGGAAACTTTTTGCTGTTCAATTCATTAAAAAATACTCTAAATGTATTTATGCATAACAATTACTGTAATAATGCTGGATGGAATTCGCCATCATGTTACTTTTTCAATTCAATTCTCGTCCTTGCAAATGCTGCATTTCTTCTAATTCGAACGACTCTAATTGTTTCTGCTTCTCTAGCGACGAAATCGAAATGATAGACGACGATAAATAAATGAATGAGTTCGTGGAAAAGATGGACCACAAGTCCACCGAGCATGAGTCATAAGAGAGCAGCATGGTCATTAAACGATAGTGAAAGAGGTTTGGGTGAGGTGAAACCACGCAGCTAGAAGCCGAAGCATGGCTGGCATCGCAAGGACATCGTTTTTGTTCGATCAGCTGTAATAGCTATTAAAATACCGGACGAACTTCGTGACTGCAGAAGGATCCACGTACAGACGATAATAGTAGTATGTTTGCAATTGTCTGTCGTCGTTTTGGCTTGAATTTTTACTAAGACATTAATGTCGTGTAGATGGACAACATTGTAAACAGATAACCGTTGCTAATGTGGCAAATAAGTAAACGCGTGACTCCTTCCGTGTATAATTGAAAGTCCTTGTTCCAAACTGAACGGACAATGTTATGAAAAAATCACCAGCTTTAATTAAAAATCAAAGATGGATTCTTCTTATACAACTAGCTTTTCCAACCAAATATTGACAAAATTAAAAATTGGCGGAGGCGCCGGTGAGTATGGAAGATGAACTAGACTCCGCATCTCATGGTACCTACCAAAGTTGTACCGTACACTCGATTTGCTGCCTCATAACAAATAAGTCGAAATATCCTCGGAAAAATCGTTATTCCTACTAAAAACAATGTTTGATCACTGGGCTGCAAGTTTTTGGAAAATTCTTTTTCAACTGAAACTATATTGTTTTTTTTATAATACTGGCGGAACTTTTTATGTTTCCCATATAAATAAAATGCATCGGCGCATATCGCTAATTTTTTCGTCTTAAACAGCCAGCTGCCAACAATAATGAAATAACGATCGTAATTTATTAATTGTGAATAATATTTGATTTGAATGGCAGTGATTAATGTTCCGTTGAGCTGAAGATGGAATCATAGCGTGATAAATTAATTATGCAATTTTGATTTTCTTTGTTTTCAATTATTTATTAATTATTATCTAACTTCCTTTTATGAGAAACTTCAATTTCTTAATGCGATTTGAATTGCCTTTAGTATACGATTTAATTGCTTCCCCTCAATCAGATAATGCACAAGTTTGCGATAATTTTTATTGCTGTTGAACAACAAAAGCAATCATTAATAATTTTGTAATGCAAAATCGCCACCCAAATAGTAGCAGGTCATAAATAAGGAAAACGAATTTTTTGCAGTATATGGCAGCAAAATAACAAGCAACAAACAATAGTAATCCTTTTAACAAAAAGAATCTATGCATATTAATGAAATTGGGTTTTCTCTGTTTTAATGAAACTCATCAGAAAACAGTCAATGCAAAATAATGTAAATTCATATTGACACTTTTTGTGCTAGGCGTTTTTGTTCATTAAATAATATTTTGCTTGGCCATTGAATATTTCATCCATTGTCAAGTAAATTAAATATCGAGTTAAATATCAATATCTGCAGCGCTTTATCATCAATATAACTGAAACTACATTGCTCCACATACCATAGTCTTCATATGCACGTCTATGACGATGACCATAACAGTATGCATTGCTCGACTGTCTATTAATGCAAATTAACGAACACATGATTAACTCGCCTCACAACATTAAATGCATTTAATTTAATTAATCGCTTTGTGAGTAGGAAAATGTCACTTTTCATTAGCGCGTCTATTGTACGGAGTGCGATCGTTCTACCAGCTACCGGTGTACCATCAAGGTACTCAACTGAACTAAGACCATTCACGAACTGTACCATAATATATTCTGCACATAAGATATGGTGTATTTCATTTGATGAATCGTCCTGATTCACACGTTTCCTTTCTCGGCTTTTCTTATACTTTTACTTATCAGCTTTATGCTGTCTCGAGTATTAAATATAAACAGAAAACTGTACGTGAAGAATGAGCCAAAACGAATGTTTTAAATTCCCTCGGTGATAAAATGATAACAAATGATAATTTTGAACATTTTTAATAATAAAAACGCTACACCCGCGAGAAGAAAATAGACGCAAAAGGAAGACGAACGAAGGCATGAGGCAGATTTTTGATGACTTTATGTACCTACACGTATACTAGTAGATATTTGCATAAAAGAGGTAAATTTATGGTAATGGTAAATATACCAAAACATTCATCAAAAATTGTACGCCACCAAATTCGATTTTGGGACCTATTTGGATCCAATTCAAGTTACCGATAATGAGATATTGTGGTCAAATGACCGCAAAGACTAGTTTTATTAATAATGCATTCAGTTATAAAATACATCTCGCATAATCCTACCGAGAGAAAAACATTTATTTATTATTATTATTATTGTTATTAATACAATGAATGAACAGATATAAAAATGATCAAGTTAGAAGTTCAAGGTATGGATAAATTCATCTCTGGATCTAATCGATTTTTAAAAATATACTAGGAACACTTTATGGTCATTCAGAACATAGTCAGAAGGAAGAAGAAAATATTAGATTCTTCTACAAAAATTTTGACATCTCCAAGCTGCTTGGTCTTTCTTCAATTTGAAGTTCTGACCACATAGATCAAAATACATTATTTATTTTGGTCATACATTAGCAATGATATCTTGATTATGAATATGTAAGTGCAATTACACACCATGTTCAGCTACCTCAAAAAATAAATGTAATCATTATAAGAGCACGCAGAACATGAATTTAAAACTTAACGAGATGGACAAAATGTTCATCCAGTTCAATGATCTTCAAACGCGCTCAATTGGCCGATTTAATATGCAAACAACATACTACATATACATTTTTTTTAATAAAACTATAGATAAATATAATATCTTCTTCCCCATGTAATATAAAAAGGAAATAAATGCCGCTTAGCTCTGATGTATTAGATATGGTCACGGATCCATACCTTATATTCAAACACATAAAATCATAAACGATATCATGGGAAAAATGATTTCATGCATTCCTCGCAAATTGGTGATTATATGAAATTAGATGCAAACTAAATACAAACAGAACCAGGGAGATCAAAGGATCCCAACAACAAGGATCCAAGGGTACAAACAAACTACTATTTGTCAGAAATTTTTTGCCACAAAAAAGGGTAGGCTTGTTAACATTGTACAAAGGTCTAATTTGAAATCCTATAATAACAATGACACTCATAGTAAAAGCTAGTCAAATTATTTGCAATACACAAAACTAACTAATGACGAAAATAATAAAAGCAGCTTGTATTGTAGTGGTTACAATTAGCAAAACTGATAAATATTGAAAAAAAATGTGTGCAAAATATGCTTTTAATTTCATATTTGTCGGCACTAGTAGGTTTATGGAATAATAAATTGAAAAAGTGGCATTGCAATTAATAACAAAGTGCATATGATTTTATCTCGCATTTTGCAATATGTGTGTGCTTATTTACTTTTCAACTAATGAAAAACACATTTTAAATCGGAATGAACGCTTTATGTACTGAAACATTTTGTAAATATAAAAATAATCCTCTTCTCTTCGACCAACTGTTTGATATAGTCCATAGTTTATAACGTGTCAGTCACGGGACTGATGTATCGCTACTTTATACGAGCGCATGCTTTAATACAGTAGTCACGTGAGTGACAAGTTAGAAACTGTGGACTATAGTAGTTTGGAGGATAGAATCGATGAACAGACAACTATTACAATTCTTTCTCTACGAGAGAAAAAAAAAATGGTTCATTGATTGGTGTTTAGTTTAAATTACGGCATTGCATTTAAATATAAACGAGCTCAGTGGCTGATTATCCAGAAAATACTATCTTTGAATGTGTAGAATGATAAAGATAAACTACTAAGTAAAGTACTTTTCTATGTAAATGTCGGCAATAATTAGGTGTTTGCTTCACATCCTGTCTTCAATTATTAGCACGAACTCGCTACTTTTTCTCTCATTCGCTGCGCGGCGATGCTGACGAATAATGTTCAAATTGATTTTATGACAGAAATTAATTTTCAAACGATGAGTAAATATTAATAATAATTGGAAGTTTTAATGGTATTTGTGGATTAATGTTCGACGGACGAAAAATCAATGGACGGTTTACCTTAGACAACATAATTCAATTTACACAAGTTGCCTGCAACAGTTTCTGCCCACTGAACCAAATCATTTTCAGTGATCATTAATAACCCCGAGCCACAATTTTTTTCCCTCTAAAGAAATTGAAATATATTTCATAAAAAATTATGTGTATGTAAATAAATGAATGGTTGAAGAAGAAGAAGGAAGGCAAAAATAGCCGCCCAGTTGAAATTTGCTGGATAAAATCGTATGGCATTTATAACGTTCATTTCCATAATGATGGCTTTGAAAATAACTTTTGCATTAATTCATAAACCTTTTAGAAACGGTCAGTGCAACTGACTTCACTTATTTAAGTGCTAATATATTTTTTGTACTTATTCAAAGTGCGTAATTTAGTTGCTAACTACCAATAATGCTGCAGTGGTCATTTAATATAATTTATGACAATAATTATACGTATTTGTAAGAAGGTGAGAAATATAATACCATATTTGAACAGATTCGATAATATAACTGTAATCTGGCGAGGTTTTTAATTTAATTCCAAATTGAATTATATTGTATTGTATTTTTGCAATCCAATTGCAATGAGGCGGTAATTTTCGTACAAATGAAAGGTATTTCTGAGGGAATTGTATTAAATTATGAATTATACTCATGCTCTTTCTACAACAATGAATTATGTATTTTAAGCAAGACTTGTAGTAGTAGATTTATTTATAAACGTCATGTATTATTAATTTTTTAATATTTCTTTCTATTTATTAAAAAGTTCTGTACACCGAAGGAATAACTATAGTTATTCAAAGAAATGCATAATACACAATAGAGTTAGGAAATTGCTCAGGAAATTGTATCAGAATATACATACCATAATTAAAATCCAACATTTTCATTTCCATAATATAAACTACACACACAAAAATTTCGAAAATTCGAAAAAATATGCGCACAATAGTGAAAAGGTGCACCTAGTCTACATTGTTGTTATTATTGTAATGCTTATTATAAGCTGCATCTCCGCGAGTTGTATCAGCTCAGCTTCATAAAAAGTTTATTCAACTGCATTCAAGACTGTTCAGAATTAAACAATAATCGCTGACATTTCAACATCACAATTTACTATAACAGCAGTCCATGCACTTTCACTCATTGTATATTTATAACATAATGTATACATATAGATTATCGTTTTGAATACATCTATAAATTGGTATTCTTTATACAGGGTCTTTTGTTCCAATATTATTCGCGCATTGCTATCACACACACACACATCTTGAACGCTACGTCACTTAACCACTGAACCCTTCCCCTTCCACAACAGCGCGAATACTATGACCCGTGATCTTCACCATTTCAATCGCACGGTGTATGCAGGTGAAAAGCTCAAATAGTCGGGGTGACTGTTCTCAAAGCACCTGACTTTTAGAATGAGAACAATAGAAAATACGTAATTGTACTTTTACAAAAAGAAAATATATCAAAGGCTTCTCATCCCATGAATTAGCAAAATAATATTTTTATGACAAGATCCGCGAAAAATTCACGCCACATGTTTTACAGGTGTGAATCTCTTGTTTCCGAAAGTGTCATTAGATATTTTCTAATTGTCTCATTATAAAAGTGAGATGCTTTAACAAATATTTAATTGGAATTTTTCACGTATTGATTCAGATAGCTTGCAAATATTGACAAATACCGATAGAAATCTGTTTGAAACACACTGTATACACTTGTTCATATATTAAGTAATGTAGCTTATTGGATTGCAGCGGTTTATCTCTATGACTAACCTCAAAGTGTTCTAGAACTCAAGAAGTAGGCTCCTTGAAACATTCTCTGAGACACTTGAAGGTGGGGAATACTCATTCAAGTGAGTGTACTATACCGTCTGTTTACATTCCGGAAAATTGGCTCGGCCGGCTGAGTAATACTATTATACCAGTGCAACAAAATTCATTTCCATTTCATTACAATAACAGGAAATTATATGCATAATTCATTTATTTAATCTATTATTGTCTCCTCACACAGAACCTTTTGGTGCTCTTGAAGTCGACCAAAAATTCGGTTTTAATTTGATTCTATTGATTATTAAGTTCAACGTCCACTTTTTGATTCGAGTGTTATTACTTCCCTGGTAGTGGAAGTAAAGAAATCATATTCACAAATTTCCGTCGGTTTGTCAGTCTGTCTGTTGACTTGTTCAAGCTGCTCTATCTAGTACCGTGGAATCGAATTTCCAGTATTTTTTCCGTTCATTGCCACCCGGGTGCCTTTATAAATAAATAAATTGAATGTATGCTGAAATATAAACAATTTGCAGAATATATTAGTGATTAATATAAATATAAACATAGTACTTAATATGAATTAAATATATAAATGCCAGTAATATTGAACTAGACTTGATGTGTTTTTAATGACTGTATTTATGGCATTCAAGTTTACATAGTTTATTACATAAACAACTAAAGTTGTTTGGATACTGTGCACATAATTCTGCCAACACTATTTGCATTATTTATAATTTTATAAGATTGGCTTATCTAGATGGATGGAAAACACACTTTTTACCACTGGCTTGTTTTTAAGAAGGATTTAACTAAGAAGAAGGGTCTTTGGATTAAATTCCACACCAACAAAGGAAGAACGTTCGTTCGGGGGGGACCTGGCTGGCAGGCTCATTTCGATTATCGACCATCACGAAGTGGAAAATCTAATTCTCGATATTTTTTATAGAAATAAATATCGAAAAAGAAAGTTCGTTTCAATTTTGATAAGGTAATCGATTTGTAAAAGCAATAGAAGTCACGAATTTGTCGGGAAATTTCATTTATTTAAGATATCCTTGGAAAACCTCTGAAAGTAAATAGAAATAAAGCGGTTCTTGGTGGGTACGTGAAACAAATAAGTAATAAAAATAAAGCAGCTAGCTCTATAGTCCACCTATCTAAAGAAAAGGGAATGTTTGATCTACTTTTTATAGTTCGCCATTTGTTCTCTTTCGGATGAAGGTGAAACTTTTTGTTTAATTCATGTGATACCCTGATGGAATAAATGTAACTTAAGGAACTGTATTTGTAGATAAATAAAGCACGACTAGTGCTCTTTTTTTTCTTCTTCGGACGAACATTTGTTTTGTTTAGGACGGGCGAAATCGGCTAAATTAGACTTGAGTAAATTTTAAACCATATAAATTACCGCAGATGGAGATTAAAGATAACTGCTACCTCACAAAGTACTACATTATAGCGGTACAATTAAAATAAATGCAGCTAGCTAAGTTACCATTACGACGACTACAACTCGCCTCCTCCACCTCCTCGCTATTATCTAATGGAACTAGTTTCATCTCCTCATCTTGGACGTGGATTGGAGGCTGGAGCAGCAGGCAAAAAATAAACGCGTGCCACCTTCTATTTAAATGCGAGAATCTCAAGAATGTGACAATAGAATAACCAATGAATGTTTATAAATAATGCTGGCAGCCAATTAGCATAATGCAAGGCTTAACATTTATTTGGCTAGCATAGCATTTGTCTTTGTTAGCTTATGCACAGCCAGAGAAGAGAACAGAACACACAAGCTGATTTAGCGTTTCTTGCTGAATCCGCTATTAGACGCCCTCGCTTTGTTCGACAACTGCGTGGGTATGGAGGCTGGAGTTGGAGTTGACAAAACAACAGCCAACCGAGGTCAGAACGATTAGGAACTTGATTTCGTTAACTGGATGTTTTGTCTCTCTATTAACACACATTGCATTTACGGCAATGATAATTGCTGTATACTTGTACACATCGTCGACGAACACGAACGGCTTTTAACTATATTCAAATCAATTTATCAATTCCTCCACTTCCAGATCGAGAAGTGGGATTTGAAATGCGTCAACCCGATTGGTTGAAACTATGACGTAGATTTCCCACAAAATAACTTCTACTTTAAAATCTATTAAGGGTTGCTAAAAATGTATACATGAATTGGTAATAATTTTTGCTGGCACTATTAATCGTTTATCGAATTTCCGAATTAGTGGTAGACCGCGATTCTTCCAGCTCCAGTTCGAGATCCGCCTATTTGCCTATTTGTACGAAATGAGAGATTTCCAATTTCGCTGTAAATTAAAAAATTAGTATGCCGACTGGATAGATTAAATTTATAATCAAACTACATTGCACGTAACAAATTTCATTATATTTTCAAGAAATTTCTCAATACTAATTAAACATTCAATCCACAATTACGAAAATATATCCAACGTGGTGCGCATCTGCGCTAATTAGAAATAAATGTAAATCCTTCGCGTATAACTAATATTATTTATAATTCATTCGAAATAAATTATTAATAATTTAACGCTTTCAAATTATTTGCGTATTTAATTAAAATTCTCAGCAGATGTAGTTAATATAACAACGTTGACGATGGAATTTTTATTATTTTACGTTGAAATTTATTATTTACAAAGCGCGTATGTTTTTTAAGCATAATTTTACCTGTTCCATTTCGTTAAGAACCTTGAGTTCCAACAATACTGCTTATTACTTCAAGGTTAAATAATAATAATATAATTGCATTTTAGTGCAGTGCAGTCTATATCGATACCACAAACAACAGCCAACCAAAAGCCCGGTAGCCAGAAGCAATTCCAATAATTATGTATTATCAGCAAACCTTGGGAATTTTTTAAAATACGACTTTAAGAAGAAAGTTCAAGACAAGGGAGCTCCCCAAAGTGCCCTATCTCTCTAATATTAAAAATCCGGCGAGAAACTTTTGCAAACTGGGCCATAAATTGTTTTTCGCAAAAGCTGAAAAGAATCTTTTTAATTAGAATATTAAATATAACATGGTCTATGTTTTTTGTGGCAAGTTCTTCAAAATTAAACACGAAAATTCAATAAACGATTAATAGTGGCAGAAATTTAGTGAGAAACTACGTCATAATGAGAACCAGCCAGAATAGCGTCCTCCCATTTCCCCCTTCTTTTACTGCGCTAGGTGTCTATTTATGTAATCTATAATACAAATAGTGGTGTTCTCAAATTGTGACGTCATGCTACTATAAATTAGAAATTTCTACCCCTTCCAAGTCCCCCAAAACGCAAATTTTGTGAAAAGTTGAGAAGAACCTTTTTATGTGAATATTAAATATAACATGTACAGAATCAGACAATTGTATGTTTTCCATTTATACATGCTAGATTTAAATTAAAGGTTCCGTTGTAAAAATTTCACCCTAAAAGCACATAAAGCAAAATTGGTTTATCCAACAACGCTGGGCGAATGTAAACACAAGGGAATAAAACCGCAACCAGTGTAATTCATGACCAAGTTTTACAACTGTAAGTTGCCAACACTGTCGCTAGCTAAAGATAAATAAGCAAAATGGGAAAAGAAATAAATTAAATTTGAAAATCTTGTTACAACCACTGTGATAACCGCATCCATTAAAATAAACCTTCTGTTTTTCACCTTAACAAAATGTAATTTAATATGATTACACTCAATTTATGCTCGTGAAGGCTAAACTTCTTTTTCATAATTTAAATATACAATTATTAACTCAATTCAAATTAAAATATAATTAAGATGCCTGTCCTATTATCTTGTCAAAGAGCGATTATTAAACAAAATTTGTTCGGTTTAAAAAGCCAACATTGTAATTAAGAAACATCAAAAACAGTAGCAATTTAATGTGCTTAAACATAACCGCGCTGCTTTTCAATGTAGTTAGTTATTATACTGTGGGGTTAGTGTAAACAGACAGTTAATTTCACACTTGACTTCGAAAATATTTTCAGACATTAAATTTGCAACGAAAATGTTAAATTGAATTTACGTGTTCAGCGTTTAAACATATAATTTCAGGTTACACATTTTGCAACGCCCATCCGAGTTACATAAAATAATTAATATGCCATTTGAAATTATAATGCCTTTCTGCTTTTTCTTCAAACACACTAAAAGTAGTTTCAGCCAATTTAGCGCATTCTGAAAGCGTGGAAATATGTAGGACTGTGCAATAAACCTCGCAATAAACTAAAAAAATATATTATCTCCAACATAGGAAAATTCAAAAGACAAGTTAGAGTACGGTCCGTATTCAGGAAATTTGCGTTGCGCAAACTCAAAAAACAGTTTTTTACGGAACGGAAAACCATCCGGATACCAGTAGCTGACACGACTGATTGGTATACGGACCGTACTCATCGTGCAACCTTTCCACCACGCGCGGTACTATATAAATAAGGATAACTATAATTATAAACTAATGACCATGTCCATATGCCTATAAAATTAAATGGGTGCGCTCCTGATGTCTACTGCATATATAAACAGAAGTGCATTATAAAGTTATATGCTGTTTATTGGCCATTCATTATATTCATTGAACATGTTGATGGCAGATGCTGATTGAATCAATAAATTTTTTTGAAAATTATGAAACATAACTAAAGCTTGGAATCGTATTCGAATTAGTCGACCATAAATGTGCATGAATATCGATCAATTTGAAGTCAAAATTATTCACATGTCCAGCTATAAATCGACAATACGAATAGTCGACTAGCTAAATAATATGTAGTCTAATTAATATCAATATTAAAATTTTTGGTTTAATTCCGTTTTGAATTTAATTTTCAAATAAATTACAGTTTACGTTCCGTTAATGTAAAGCAGGCCTTATAACTCAAACCAATCACCGCGCCCTTTTGGTTGCCATAACAACTAAATTAAATATAATTTACATCAAGTAGCTGTGATATTTTACTGTCATTTGCTGCATTTGCAAGCATTTACATCAGTTTTTTTTTTACAATTGTAAAAATCTAGCAAAAATGCAAGATATTGATGAAAGTCTAAGTTCTAGAAGCAGCAGCTCTTCTACAGTCGATCTTGCCGAAAATAACGCAAGACAACGACGCAACCGCATTCGTCCCCGACGCCGTAATGGAAACCAACTAAGAAGGGTGGAGCAAGACTTGAATTTGTATTTGCATAGAGTGCAACCATTCCAAGGCCCAAGACACGGCCCAAGATTCGTGCAAGGAGTACCAGCATTCCGCCCAAAGGCCCGAGGAGCTCTAGGTGAATGCTGGCAATGGATCTGCGATTTTTGTACCAATCCAACAAAGCTTGCTATTGCTTTTACTCTGCTGATTTTGGGGTTCGTTAGTTCACCTGATGGCCGTGCTTTGGCCATTGCAAGTTCAAGAGTAACCAAAAAGATGCTGGCCAAATTGGCGGTGACCGGATTGCAACTCTTTGGCCGCCTCTTGATTATGGTAGTAGCATTTTTGATGGATTTCGTGCAACTGATGTACGAGAATTAATTTACCATACGTTTCTTTTGAACATGTATTTACAAAATTGCTAGTATTACAAAGATCCACGATCATTGTACATATTCATTCATTGTGTAAGATATTCTATTAAATTCTGAAGTAAATATAACGTATGTGAATCAACAGTTTGAGTATTATTTATTGTTAATTTTTGTGGGATGATCTTCCGAAATCTTCCTCAGAACATTTTGTAAATTGGGTCTGTTAGAAATGCGTAGATGTAGTTTCCCATCCTTCTGCTCCTCGTGCTACAGGCGCTATGATTGTTTCACGGGCTGAGTTTTGTTTGCAAAATAACTCCCTCCTTACTGGTTTTCGGAAAAAATGTTTCTCAAACGATTTTTTCCAAAAACCGATAAGGAAAATATTTGGCAAACAAAAATCATTACGTAAAACTATCATGCGGTTGTAGCAGAAGGAGTAGAGGAGTGGGAAATTACATTTATGTTCGTTATATCCCCTCTACAGACTCAATTTCCAAAATGTTCCAAACAAGATGTCGAGCGCTCACCCCTATTCACTTTTTAATAATTTTAAAAATTGTCAGCCTCACCAGATTCACTCCCAAAAACCATCAGGTGCCATAAGAAGAAATATTTCGAAACCAAAATATTGGAGCTTAACAAATTAAATCCTACCTTGAACCGTGACCGTAAACTAAAAGTCGCAAACGAAAAAAAACAATGTTTTTTAAAATGAAACTCGCTTGGCAATGGAACACTTATACGGTCATACAGCACAAGCCATAAACCAGTTTAGGTAAAACTGATTACATGCTTAATACTTGACATTATAGTGTGCTCAAAATTGATCTAATTACGGTTTACATCTGATAAACTAAACACACGTCTAATATAAACTTGTAAATGCAGAGAAGCATATTATTAATCAATTGCAAAACAGGGTCTGTACAACATCGTATTTCTAGACTTGTGTTAGTAGTTTAAACACGTGACAGAGACACTAATTATATACACCTTACTTAGATACATTCAAGAATATGTTAACTAAGATTCCATCTAATCAGCAAGCGCTTGAAGCAATATTAGAAGCTTCCGAACTTCCGTAGAAATTACAGGAACGATAGTGACATGGGAATTTATTTCGTTGGACGGATGCAAAATGCCTTTCATAAATATAACATTTTTCCAAATCATACCAATTTTCTTTATTGCTTTGAAAATGCAAGAAGAAGCTTCATATGTTACTTCCATATGATCTTTCCTGACACACACACACATACACACACACAAACACACAGAGATCTTGAAATCGTAAAATCGAAATGCGGAGAAGAAGATGCTCGTTGGCTGGCTCCAGCAGCAGGAGCAGCAGCATCTCGCCTTTTTCTACAATAAAAATAAAATAGTCAAAAAGCCGTCCGCGAATGTGAATACACGTTTTCGCAATTTATACGTCATGATGGTTGTCAATGTCATAAGTCAATGGATATCGAAAGACGAGGCATCTCTTGCGGCAGTTTGACTATGTAGGTATAAAGCCTGCAGAAAGCTCAACTCAAGATGTGGAATCTCTCTCTCGTCCTCCAGCTCCACCACCAACTTAAATATATACGTTTGAACCACACAACCCATTCCGAACGACTCTCCTCCTCCTCCAGCCGCCTCCACCTCCAGTAATCCCCCGGAGTTTCTTTATCAACTAGTACATCAAAATTGCAAAGCTGCACTTCAAGATAGGATTTCTCCTTCCTTTATATATTCAACCTTTTAATCTCCGGCATCCATACATAGGTTTGAGGCTATTTCTTTTATTCTAACAACGACGACGACAAAGCGAGATAGACGCCGGAAAGCTAATTACCTATTATTACCCAAATTGCAACCCTCCAAACTTGAAAGAATTATATACGCATTATTAACGTAATGATAAAGCTAATGGCATTAATTAATTTCAAAGCAACATTTATCATAAAAGCCCATAACGGCGGCGGAGAAAGCTCAAGAAGTCTTGCAGCCACATTCTTTTATTTATCCTTCAACAAATAGTCGCTGGAGCTTTTTCAATACAATTCCAGTTGAATTTTAACGATATTTATATAAATAAGTAATGTTTTATATAAAATTGAAATCTGCTGGCAAACATTTATGAAATGCCGTTATTATAGTAATTTAGGAATTCGAAAAACTGCACAAACACGTTTTATAAATAAAATTTGCTATAAATAAAGTAAAATGATCAATAAAATGTTGAATAAAATTGCATTTCATACATTTTTAATTATTAGGCACCTAAACCGCCGTCCAACGTATACGATTTCATTCTTCTGATGTAGTACTAGTACGCAAATTTTATAGTAAAATAATGTGACTAATCAAAATGGCACCATAAAGCATACTGCCATCAATAACACACTTTAATTAAAGTTTTAATTAACCATTTTAGTACAAAATAATGATTACATCATTTCTTTACAGCCACCCTGGAGCTGAGGGTAATGAGTAATTAATTATAATTTTGTAAACTCATATATGGGAACATGTTGATCCCAAACTCATTGATTATAAATAACTAGGCCATTTAATTAGCGCCTCTGCAAATACAAATTAGTGCGAAGGCACTTTTTCAAATTGCAAACTTTAATAGTTTCCACCGAATATAATTGAAAGCAAATTGTATTTACTTTTATCTTTACGACGTGCAATAAAATACGGAAAAAAAAAAGGAAAACAACAACCGTAAACATCAGCCCAATAATTTTCCTCACATTTTATTTTTCTAATGTATTTATCCCTTAGCGTTTCCATTATTACGTTTGACGTTATACTTGAGAAATAAAGCCAGTTTATTACAGTATATTAACTTATATGACATTTCAATCCAATCTTGGGAAAATGTTCGTTCAACACACTAACTCACCGAGAGAAAGAGAAAAAAACAAGTGGGAAAATCTAAGACCGCGATGGATCCTTTTCATTCTCGAAACTTGTATGTAATTAAATTAGCAAATATTATAAGTCATTCGTGAGTCGACTATACTAGCACCAAAAAATACCGTTTCATCTCATACTTTTTGAACGAGTTTAAAAGCAATCTATTTTCTTACACATTTTTTTTTTCATACTACCTCATCCTGACAGAACTGGGCCAAACAGACAGATCTGGATGCGTCGGGAATAAAATTCCATCCATGTAGTAGTAGGATGTGTTGAATTTGCCAATACGGAATATATTTTGTTTTTTTTTTTCGAACACAAATGGTGCTATAATGATTGATTGCTTACCTGTAACAAGAAAATAATTTATTACCATTACTGCGAAACGAAAAAATAAAAAAAAGTGCGTCGTCGTCTTTGATATGAATAGCAAATTATCAAGGGGATAACATTTTATGAGACCATTACCACATTTGCTTGACCATTTACGCCTACGTGGACAAAATATTTACCAGTAATTACCTGGTCGCAAAATACGTGTTATTTACAAATACACACAATCATATTTTATTAACAATGGAAACAAAAGGTCTTAAAAACCATTTGAAAAGCGTGGACGTCGTATAATAAACGAGTGAATTGAAAAAAAAGGTGACAAGCTGAAACCGATAATGGAATAATAATATTTGATAGTTTTGCTAAAATAAGCACGTTCCGTTTTGATTACGGCCCTCATAAATTGGTAAAACTTATTACATTTCGATGTCATGTTATCAACAAGACCAACAAGGGTTCTCTCCAACGTCTTAAATCTGGACATATAATAAAATCACGCGTAGTTTTCTCCGTTTCTATAACGTACGTGTTACATATATTTTTTTTTATTCCCTGGAGCTGTTGAAAGACAAATGCGGCGCCAGTTATATGCTTGTACAAACACTTGATCTGCTTTCATGCCATGCTGATATTGAAAATGCTTCTCTTATATAAGAAAACTATTTATAATACCGGGTGACCAACATCACTGGAAGAACTCCTAATTCCAAAAAACCAAAACGAAAAAGAATCACCAATAATAATCTGAACTAACCTTGAAAAGATGATATTTTTTATTAGTTTGAGCCAAAATTATTATTCAATTTCCCACGAAAATGATATTCAAGTCTTGGTCTTGAACTCGTTGAAGAATAGTCCAATAAGATCTCCTCCAATAACTTAGATAAACCCCGTATAGTAAATTTAAAATCTTAAGATAGTATATGTATGCAGTAAATCTGTATATACATGAAGTTGTGCACTTTTATTATGTGAAACTTAGTAGCGATTTATGTCGGGACTTTTATGAAACCATGCTGAGAATTTAGTTCATGGTGAGAAAATAGCATGGTAGCACTTGTGACTAACGTATATTTATCACACACTTCATACACGACATCAGTAGCAGTGCATAATAATTTTTTAAGGTCATTCAGTTGCAATTAAAAAAAAAATAATGTTTATTTTCGACGTTACTGATGTGGTAGTTTCTGAAAATCGATAAATGGCAAGAACTGAAATGAAAGATGTCAAAAAAATTTCATATAGGTCAAAGTTTATTTAATTTCAAGTTGCAAACAATATATTAACTGAAGAGTTGCTTTTTCCGCAAATTTTTATATTAAATTTAAAAGTTCTTGACGTTTTTCGAACCTGAAAGCTAAATATATTTCAGCTGAAAAGCTCCTAATTCGGGACATTAAAAAGCTTCTACAATTGACGGCAGAACTACGAAATCTTATTTGCAAATAGCGACTAGACTTACAATAATGTTTGCAATATTGTGCATTCAATGGTTTGCCGAAAACTTATCCGTGGTTTGATATCAGCTCAGATAAATTCAAATATTTCATCGTATTTGCATTCATATCCAAATAGATTTCTATCAAAGTTTATTGAGCTTGAGTATAGGGCCTTTTCTGTGCCAAGCACAAGATGATACCCTCAAAGAATTTAAATGAGATATCTCAATACACATATCCAAGTATTTCTTTATCAAACTCTAAATTGCAATAAATATAGAATTCATATTGAATTCGTATTCTTAGTATTTCCGGGGAGAACAAAATCATTTTTTTTTTCGTTCTGGAGTCAAAGAAAATGCAATTATAGGTTCAAAACCAGTGTAAATAAATATACAAGAATCTAATGCAAAAGGCCTTATCGCTTCCAATTAATTTTAATAATATAAACTTTTTATTCTTCATTTTTAAGCCTTAATTAAATTGAGCATCGATTTTTAGCTTGAGATAAAATCCGGAAGTGCGAAGTGCTAAGGATCCAATAGTTCATTTCGAGATTTTTCGTAAATTACGTAAATTAACCGGACCAAATAATATAATCTAAAAGTTATTCACCTTTTATTGAGTTGGCGAAGATGGAATAACTATACTAATCTAATCAAGTATATCGTCAAAATTTATAATCAAATCGTTTATATTTTATACGCTATTTGCTTGTATATGTGTAACCATTATACTGATGATGGTATTGTGCATATTATATCAAACTAGTCTATACAATGGTGTTGCCGTTTTGGTGTTGCCCGTGAAACCATTATCGTAAAACTATAAACATTATCTTCAATAAAAATGTACTTTTAAATGACCCTATTATTTTGCAACATGATCTTTCACGTGGCTGTTAAAATGTTATTAAAATCGAAAAATTTTATTGTTAATTTTATGCCACAATTCAACAAGCATTCAATTATATTCAGACTATTTTTAAAAACCAATTAAACTGACGCCAATAAATATTTGACTTCCGTAACAAAATTATTGGATAAGTTAATATGGATGGAATATTGATCACCAATATTAGCAGAACCGAATAATAAAGTTTCTCTTGACTACTATCAGGGGGTTTCCCCTGAAACCATAATTGAATATGGTCCTTAATCCATCACCTTAATTTGATTAGAAAAAAAATTATTCTGCTCTGCTAGTATAGTTCTAGAATTTTGGACTTGTAGTTTTTTTCTAAAAATATATTCGATAAATGAATATTAATAGAATATTCGCCTGTTCGGTACGAACGTAATTCCTGTAATCATTTTGACCAAACAGGAACAATGGTGTTAACCTTTGACATGCTATAGTCGATGCTTTTAGCATAAACTTAATTCGTTTATTTCGAATAAAGAATCCTTCGGTGGTTGAACCATATAGTCGACATATAGTATTTTGTGCTGAATAACTTTTCTACATGCAAAGTCTCCCTCTTTATTTGCCAACACGCCAATGCGGATTTTTCGTTCATTTTAAATTAAACAAGCCATTTTTAAAATAACGATTTGAATCTTATTTAAGGTAGTAAATGATTGAAGATTACATTTTCAAGTCGACTTTCTACACGGGATTTATTTTTCCATTTACGTTTGCACTGAAAATCTATTGTGAATTACCGTCTGCCGCAAATCTCCTCAAATCAAGAATATTCAGACATTATTTCTCTTTTATAAAAGATTTAATTAGAGTAAGACGCTCAAATTTGACGTGCTGTGAAAAGTGCAATTAAGTTGGAGAATTGCACTCAGCTTTAGCTTCAGTTTCTTTTTCGTTTTCATTAATTTATCTTCTTCTGTAGTATTTTTCAGTGATAAGTTTGCGCTATTAAAATGAACAGTGTCAATGGGGCAGTCCACTATGTCGGAAATTCGATAAACGATTAATAGTGGCAGTAAAATTATAACGAAAACATGTAAAACTGTTCAGCAACCTTTAATAGAATTAACTTGGAATCAATGTAGTGAGAAAACTACGTCAGCTAGCCACTACTCCCACTTTTCCTCTCCTTTTACTGCAGTAGCAGTTTCTATATGCAATATCAAATACTACAGGCCAAATAACAGCTAAAGGCGTTCTCAAATTGTGACGTCATGTCACTTTAAACTTGAAATTTCAACCCGTTCCGACGCTCAAAAAAAAAAACCGCAAAATTGTATTCGTAATTGTATTTATTTTTACATAGAAAACCATCCAAGACTTCATAGTTTTAATTAGAAAAATAAAATTCCAGCATTTACTAAGTTCAGTTGGAGAGTGGCCAAGAATTTTTGCAACCTTAAAACACATATACAAAAATCCCGGCTTGTTTAATAATAGTTAAAAAACATTTACAAAACTACTAAACGTATTTGCTAATGTTTATTTATATAGATTCTTGAAACATATTATGTAAGAGCGAATGTTGACTTTTCTCCAGACAAGTTCATGGTCAACCGTATAAACATTAAAGTGAAGGTATTCATAAATAGTGTTTATAGTAAATGTTGAGGTTCTCCGCGTTATTGGGTTGACAATGAATGGTTATTTCGGTTTATACTTTTATTATGTATGTACATCCGGCTGTAGTTGGGACCTATGTGGCTTACATCCGGCATTCCTAATTGTCGTATCCGGCCTTTCCAAATATGCCTCATTCAAATTAAACATTGATATCAGCCTTCAATTAACTTTCACTAAGCCGACGATTATTTTCGATGGATGCATGCTGCAATAATTAACGTATTTGGACCAAAGGATTCTCTTCTGGTCGATTATTCAAGGCCGGACGGACGGGCGGGCGGGCTCTACATCAAATAGAAATTGATCCACAATATTTTATCAACCTCAAAGGAGCCATTTGAAGCAGACGCAACCCATTTTTCATCTGTTATCACATCATTGTCGATTATGGTCATAGTCATCCATATATACATTGGCCTTATTAATTGCTCCCTGGGAACAGATGGTCGTTTGCATGCAGAACACACAAACGGGGGCGACATTCCCGATAATTCCAGGGAATGCACCGTGTTTCTAACATGGTTTCAGGTAATTTAAACTTTCGATGCAGTATCACTGTTTAAATAATTTATCGCCCGCATTCACATGTCCAGTTTGATTTATTTTACAGTCAGCGTTTCTGAACAGTGTATGATTTATTTGTGAGAGATTGTTTTATTTGCAGCCTTTGGTTTTTACAAATATATAATTGAAATGAATTGTGTATGTGATGTGATTTGGTTGCTTTTAAAAACATTTCAAAAAATTTACTCAAATATTAACACGCTCACATTCATCAATCAGGATTTGATTCCCCTTTTTTATCGCAAATTTATATCTCTTATCAAATGAGAGTAGATAGGAAAAATGGCGTCAATACAAGGTGTTTCTGAATGGGGTACCAAACAAAAAATCAACCATGGAGGTATCAAAGTAGAAGATTTTAGACCGCCAAAAAGGCATCTCCAAGAAGTGAGGAGTTGTCGACAATTCCTCCAAGATACCTATGAGAAACACCCTGTAGTAGAGTGGATATCAGTCTTCATCAAGACGCTTTTAGATTTAGATTCACTGTCGGATTTACTAATCTGGAGTTAAAGTAAAATTCTCATATCTGTAGTCAAAGCATTGTTGGCGTAAGAAGCTGGATGGAAGAAGAAAATCCATTAGAAAATGAATTGCTATTGTATGCATGAAGAAGTTTTGTTTGGTGGAGGAGGAAGAAGAACAATATTTTGAATGGATATATTCTATATAAACATTGTCACGTATTAAATTTTCCATTTTCCCCAAATGAAATTGAAACAAGCAATTTAACAAAAAAAAAAGAAGAGAGACAATAGAAATAGATTAGTTGAAATGTTGTGCTGCACGTCACATCTTAAAGCAGCAATAATACCCAAGTAAAGATATCAACTAAATTGTCGTTGGCTTTTATTTCACGACACAGCGTTAATGGAAGTTTACCAGTCGAAACAATGAACTATATACTATTGTAATGTATCTTTTACGCAATACAACAATGGACAGATTCATTCCTTTAAGCCATGGTGCACTGGATTTAATAGATGACCTATATTTGGTTTAGTTGTATCGAGTTGTATAATACTAGGCGTCCGTTAGGGCTGCTAAATCGGAAGTAAATTACCGCCATAAATTAGAATAAGTGAACGGATCTCTACATTGCAATATATGTACAGCAAGCAATAATTGTTGCTTATAGATATACTAAGCTATCATTATAATTATTAAGCGCACAAGTTAGAAACTACGATTTATTTAAGTTGCAGCAAAAGCATTAAATTCGTAATTGTATACAATTACTTAAGTTTATAAATAAATTCACTTCCATACCGAAAAAGTGTGAATTTATATCTGAATTTGTGCCTAAACGTCACCTTATTAAATTTTATACTGTAATATAGACTCCCGAAGGGTGAATTATGAATAAGAATTTTTCGTAATATTAGAAATTCATATCGCAGTAAATTGCGAAATTATTTCGTAATTTCCGCCGTAATTTTTACTGCTCTTATCATAATAGGAATGTCTTAAAATATTCGGTCTTTATCTTTACAATTATAATTATTAAACTCGATATCACATTATAAATAATAAAAAATACCGAGAACTTTACGCTGTGCATTATGCTCGGATTGGTAAACTAATATAAATAATCGGTTCTCGAAAAAGTAATCTATGGTGCTTGAAGTGAAGTGAAGTTGAATTTTTAAAAGTCGGGAAACTAAAAGTTGGTGTTCATTGTGCGAAAGGTTTTTTATTAAACGCTATTTTGTAATATAAATAACGTTAACATAGTCAGGATTTAATGTTTTTCGAGTTTAGATCAAAATACAAACAAGATATTCATCGACTCGACTCGATAAAATATACAGATCGCCAAGTGAAAAGCGTTACACAGACAATTCAGTGCGTGTGATCAAGAGAACATGCTTTTGACTGTTGTCTGAAAGAGACGGCGCTCTTTTCTCCCACCAACTGTGGAGAGCTTTGTCTGTTTCAGGCTCATCTAACGCTTCTCACCTGTCGGTCGGTATAATTAACAACTTCGTAGATTTATGGTGAAAAAATTTACTTGAAAATTAGAATTTTTACACCCCTTGGCTACGTTAAACAAAATCTACTAAAAATAAAATGAAAAACTTTGAAAAAGACAATGCACTGCAGATAGGAATGCAATTTGCATTTATATAGTTATCGTACTGCAATTTATATCGGTTTCACTATGCACATCTAAAGTATGAATATACACATATCGAATCATACTCTCTATTGATACAATGTAAATATGTACCCACGTACTCCACCAAAAACAAAATTCCACCACTGTTTCTAAAGTCGAATATTTTTATTTATTCAGTATACGATAACCACATTTCTCGAATGCATTTTCGTTAAACACACCTACCTACCGCACTTCTTTTGTTATATTCACAAGTTGAATAAAGCCTTCTACTCAAATTAGAACAATGAAATACATAATGGAATATTTCAGCCGTAAAATTAGTTTTCAGTGCAATAAAAATATATTGTAGACAGAGGGGTAAAAGCCCCACCCAATTTTGAAGCTTTTAAAACCGCTTTTGTTTCGTTGCTTTCTAACTAACTACGAGACTAACTATAACGTCATCATACGAGCTCAATCTGATTAAACGGACCATTTTTCTTTTTTTTTTTTTTTTTTGGTTGGACTGCTTTGGCTGATGAATACCACACATATTGCAAACTTGCATTAGACATTGAAACTGAATAAATTCATTGCAGTAAATTAAACTAGCAAATTGGAGCAGTGGCACATATGTTTTACACATAAAGTACTACGTTTGTTTTTTATTTGCTATGGACTCGTTTAATTTAGATTTAATTGTATAACAAACAAGCTTGACATGCAACTGCGTGCATTGGAAAAAGTGAAGTAAACTTTCCTAAATCGCCACAATTTAATACGCATTGTTAATGAATTAACGTCGAATTAGTACGCAACAAAGAGCTATAGAAATTTTTTCCTTTGATTTTTTTTCATCCCGTTTCAACAAAATACTGTATTAAATTTCATCCCCTATTTTTCGGAATTCTAGAAGTCTATTGAAAAGCGATTTGACACAGCAAGTAATAGAGTATCATGTTGTAAGTAATTTAAGTCCAGTCGGAAACACACAGTAAAGATTTTTGTGCTGTCGCTGTATAAAACAAAACTTTGTAATCCCCTAGTCGTTAAACAAATCTAGAATGTACAAGTTGCTTAAGACAGGAGAAAAAGAGTGTACAAATTCAACTTTAGAATTTATAACTTGAGAATTTCCGAAATTATATACGTTGAAGAAATTTGTTTTTCTTAATGTTTTTTCGTGTAAATACATTAAAAACTTTTCACAACTTCTATGTAACAATACATATAGAATAAAAGTTTTGCATAAGTTAAGCCAAAAACTTTCTAAATTATTTACAGGAAAGTGGACTATTATCGCCGTATCGTACTTTGCGTGAAATAAATAATATAATTTCAAACTTTACTACTTAAATAAATTTGTTTTCCTTCCACTTTTTGTCGAAGATTAAGCACAATCATGTGCAGATTCCGTTTTACGATCCGTTGAAATGCATTTCGAAAATCGTCGAAAGACACCAGCAAAAATTTGTTACAAAACTTTCCAACTATTTGCATTGCCTTATAAATTACTAATTAAAAGTTAAAAGTGCTAATATTAACTTTCAAAATCGTGCTCATGCACTGGCTACTTTATGCATCATTGTACAATGTGTTCAAATTACTAGACTTCCCCTACTAAACACGATTAATTGGCCTTTTTCAATCTATAGGTTTGATCAATAAATATTTTTCCAACAAGAAGTTGTTCAAATATTCAAAAAAAAATATGGTCAGTAGGTGACAGATCCGGTGAGTATGGAGGACGAGGCACCTTCTGTACAGAATAAGAACTGTTCTACCCACCAATCGCGATAAAATCATAAAACCTGCAGTAATTTCTGAAGAACCTAATAGGTTACCAAATCTGGAATGCGATTTGCGGTTTTCTAAAGTTACTAAATTTTAAATTAGCATTAATATCATCAGATAAAGAGCCTACGTATAATGTTACTTTATGGTTGAGATATTCGTAACAAGAAAAACTGAAGGCTAACTTAAAAGTGATCAGATAAAACTCCACTACTACTTTTCAGTTCGAAATTCTCGAATTCATATCGTAAAATATTTCAGACTGGAAGTTTGTGTTGGATGAGTCAAATTATATTTGCAATTGGTTTTGTCACTATGGAGAATATATGGATTTTCATAAAACAATTCATTCGATTCGCATTCAATAGACTTAAATCAAATTAGAACTAAAAATAGGACAATCCCGAAGCCCTTTAAGCTGACTTTATCGATAAAATAACTTCATTGACGTCAGACATGTGTAGTAGGAAAGGCGCTACACCACAATGTTATCCTGCCAGAATATGTACACTTGAATTGTTGAAAATTTGTTTGCCACAAGTTCAGAAATTGCCGGTGTAGCTTTAACGCATTGATATATTCGTCTACCTACTTCTTGTCCCAATTTCCTTGTTCCCATATAAACTTTATCCTCCAAATTGTTCGCGTATTTGTTTTATGCATTCTACTTTCCATTTAGTTGGTTTTTATCTTCCATAGAGCAAACGTAGACAAAACCATCAATATCATAAAACTCCTTATGTTTATACCTCGCCGAACCCATAAAAGTGTTGATACAATTATAATTATTATTACTATTATTATTGAAATTGCATTAGTAATATCTCCGAAGCAGCTTACTCATATTAAGTGGTTATTGATGTTCACAGGATTGTGAATATTGTATACAGTGCAATTGAATTAATAGGAACACGCGCCTTAGTAATGACTATTATAGTTTGTGGCATTAATGTTGGCTTTGACGTCACTAAACACTTCTTCAGTTTATCGTGAATAAATCAGTCAATTTCTATGATGTTCATTGGTTAAAGATTTATTCGATTTGGTTCAACGTTAGTGACGTCACTCTGTTCCTACAAAGTTTGTAGATCGTCACCAAACGGTCAAAAGCAGTCCGTCAAAAAAATATTTAGTCCGGCTGACCAATTTGGAGACTTGCTGGAGCAGACCAATTATTGCTCCTGTTCTTGTTCACTCAATCGCATATACCACCAAGTTATACTTTTCCAAAAATAGATATATCTCTACTAAACTCACTTAGAAATGTATTCTATTTACTAGAAATTATCTATATGCATGTACACCAAATTTTCCAGTGATTACTCCCTCATGTTTACATTAATTTCAGTCAAGCTGCACAGATTTGCGAGCTACAAAATGTGCTCGAATTAATCCTAAGAATTTCCGTCAAATATTTACTAATATCCTTTTCAATTAATCTTCAATAATTAGTATCCAATTCTATATCCCACTCTCTCGGCCACGATTCATGAAATTAATTCCAATCCGATGTCGTCGTCGTCGCATTTTATTTGCAAAGATTTTCCACCCCAGTTCGATTTTTTGGTATTCGGGGTGTATAAAGAATATTTTATTTATGCACATTAAACACAAGACACTTTAAGAGTCGTTCAGACCGTTAGCATAGCAGGCAAAGCGGAAATTGCATAGAACAAAACAAAATTAATGAATGAGCTTGGTAAGGCCAAAACAAAACGAAAACACTATTAGTCTATGCAAGTACATATATAAAATAAGGATTAGTAGTTTGTGTAGTTATGGCCCAATCCATGCATGCATATTAAAGTTAAGTGACTTTTTAATTTACATTTACACGACGACGGAGCTGTGGCTTTGCCCAATTTCTTCTCAAACAATAAAAGGAGGGCAAAAGAAAAGTTCAATAAGTGCGCTTTAATTAATTTAATTGCAAATTAAGAGTTATTTCAATTATGAGTTCCCTTTTTCTTATTAATGACCGAAAAAAAGTGGTATAGGGTCGATTCAATCATAATTAAATTCAGAATGTACCACCACTTTGTAACCTGCAGGTTATACGGTGCTAATTAATAATCAATTAATTTGTATAATACAGTACCTACGTAATAAATTCGAAATGTAAATGAAGATTTATTGATAAACTTAAAGTAAATTGAGCTCCAAGATTAAACTTTTAAAGAAAATATCAACGTTGAAATGTAATTTATACGAATTTAAATTAATTGAAGATCAAGTATGGCTTGTTTAAATTTAATTAAATTAAAACTATATTTGATGTTTGTCAGGAATCGAATAACAAACAGTTTTGCAAAATAATGCGATGATGCAGTCTCGTTTCGGAAACTTGGGATGCACTTTATGTTGATTCAATTTGAAGGATGATGCAGTAAACTAATTTCCTTGAATGGACCATGTTCTATAATTAGCCGTATATAACAAAATTCGTCTTTTGAACGTCAGTTTTCCTATACGATATATTGTAGAAAATTGCAGGTATCTCAATCTCAAAGTAACTGGGTAGTCTGTTCAAACTCACAGAATATGACAATACTATCTGAATAACAGACACATGTAAGTGGCATATCCGTGAGAGAAGCCACTTGCCGTAGTCCCAACTGTTCTTCACTCTGATATATCATTATCATCATCTCCACATAATTCCAACTTAGTTTGTAGAAAAGTATACCATAGAACAGTAAAATATGAATTATACTTAAGAAGCTGACTTAATAGTTTCAGTATATCTAGTTTACTTTTTTCCGTATCAAAAAAAAAAAAAACATTCCATATGCATTTTATTTATCCGGAGATCAAACAAATCCCTTTGGCATTTTTACCTGCTTTTATGTGTATTAGTCAGGTGAATACCATAAACACCGCCCTTTTTACAGATAACGTTGGAAAAAAAAAGTCAACACAAAGTGATACTTGAACTTTTCAATTTTTAAAGTCATCACATTCTTTGAATTCTTGATCTTTTAGTTAGCGGCACATTTTTTTCTCTCATACCAGGAATTTAATATTTATTTTTAATAAAAATCAAACCGCCAACGCAAATTGAAATAAAATACGAAGATAAAATTTGAACGCAAAGATGTTTAAATATTTGTGGGATGGTTTGTTTAATTTAATTAGTGGATTACGTAAAATACATAATGTAATTGATAAGATTAAATGAGACCTAGATTTTAACAATACGGAAATATAATTAAATAATTTTGCAAGAAATTGTATTTCTGGGAGAATGGGGCTATCTACCGGTCGGAAATTCGATAAACGATAAGGCAGTTAAAACTCTCCGGTGGTTCCCCTACTTTTATTGTGGTGGGCGAAGCGGTATTATACGATGTTAAATACTAGAGGTCGAATAGTGGCCCAAGGCGTCCTCAAATATCAACGTCATGTAACTTTAAATTCAAAATTTCAACCCTTTCCGAGCTCCAAAAATAACGCAAACAATTATATTCGTATGAAACTTTTTTACTGCATCACAAAACTGAATAAAAAAAAAATTGACTTTAATTTCAGCAATATCCAAAGCATTATCATCTATTCGATGATTTTTAAAAATATTTACAAAAATAAATTTGTAAAATATAAATTTTACAATAGTTTGTATTTTTAATAACCTTTATATATGCTTAACTGTATTTATTATTAAATTTAATTAAAATTAAAATACTGAACTGAAATAAACTGCAACTGCGCTCGAAATTGGAACTTCCAATAATCGAGAATTTATTTTCATTATACAATAATAGTTATTTAATGTGCCTAAAACAAAGTGGCTTTTAATAATATGTTGGAGTGTTTATTTCCAGTGGAAACTATACAGTATTGTCATTTTCCTTTGTTCAAAAAAAATATGCTATAAATAATATACGGTCTGTTTCCCGTCCACACAACAGTGTTAAATATTAGAGCACAATGACTACTTTGATAAATAACGGAAACAAAACGAAATTCTTATAGTGGTAATAAAAAAATCGTAAAAGATCTTCACAGAAAATTAGCTATTCTCAATAAATTTTCCTCTATTTTCGAAAAAAATACACTACGATATTTTTAATCTTTTAGAGAGGATGACAAAAAATTGAAAGTCCTTTGTAGGACTGTGGGAAAGTTGGCCGTATCGCAGAGCATTCAAAATATTCTCCGATTTTGCTATAGAAAATCTATTGAACAATCATCTATTGTATGTATACAATAAAAAAATTGAAGAAAACACATTCACTAATAAATTTAATTTGTTCTTTTCGAATTGCAATTTGCAATAAAAGCAGTATTTTGTATTATTGTGGCTTAATTACCGCCACATAATAAATTCGAAAATTTCTTACATCATTAATTTCAATATTCGAATTAATAATCTAGAAACTCACTTATATATTATTCTATAACTGTTTACAGATAATTAAAACAGCTTCTGCAATAAATTATAGATCATAACTTACAATTAAATGATTAACATGTTAGAACTTTAATTACGTCTATGAACATTATTTACAAATATATCCAAAGACACGTTGAAGCTGTAGAGATCAACCGAGAGATCAACATTTTCCTGGTTAACGTAAATAACAATCAGTTCACATTGTGATTTACTTTTCCAGCGTTTCAAGAGCAGGGTTTTAAATTGTTTTTAATTGAAGTATTTAAGCACCGCTTTTCAAGTAAACCACCGAAAAAAGGCCAATCATTTTTTCACTTCAATATTCAGTAGTGAATTAATCATCGCAGGAATATATAAATAAAATAAACTTCCCTTTTGAAAATCATAACGAACATTGCGAGGAAAATGTACAGACAATTTAAGTTGGTTCCTCCTATTTGCGCATCTCGCAGTTCTTCCCAAAATGTATTAGAGGTCGCGATTGGGAAATTACCCCCGAAATTACCTATATTTTATTCCGCACTAATTAATTTCGAATTTAAAGAGTTTTTGCGCTTCCAAATATCTCGCGCTCTAAATAAAGGATATTTAAAAATCAAAAAATTTGGGTTCCAAAATGATTTTCTATTTGCATTTAGAACAACTCTGTACTTACAAACAAATTATACATTGTTGTGCAAAGTTCTGTATTTACCTGATTAAAAAAACCTCTAAAAATAGGATTCAAAATAAATCCAATTAGTTTAATGACAAAAATATATAATTACAATAGATGTTTGTTGTTTGTTCCGTTTTTTTTTGTATAGTAATTACCGCGACTATCAATAATTGCAGTGGAATTACCTATCGAGAGATATGTTTTTTCCCAAAATTGCAAAAGCAAATATTCTGGTATCGGTATGACAATAATTATTGTTTGGAAAATAAAATCCGGTTATTCAAGAACAAGAGTCGCGAATTAATTGCAACTGATAGTATTATGTAGCATGGTAATAATTGAAAACCACAAAAAGTAATCCTTGTAATAAGAGGAGAGGAGTACACCTGAGTTGAAGAATGCACATACCTGTGTTTGAAAAGTGCGGACCGAAATTTGCGAGATATGTGTGTGACGAATTAGACCAAACACTTGCGAAAATCACACATTTAAATTCACTAATTAAAGGTAAAGAAACGGAGAAACATGTCTGGCATGGAACGAGTCGTATACAACGTGCAACGAATTGTGCCCAACCGACGATAAGACCGCGTGGACGTCTGCTAGCATGACCGACACCGAAACTCGAAGTCTGCTGCTGATGGAAACAGGCAAGGTGAAGAGGCGAGGTCGAACCGCCTGCTTTTGCGCCAGCGCATTCTACTTGGGGTGCCGGTTCTCCCAGTCCCAGATCATCAGGGTTGGAGGCAGCTATGACGACGACGGCGGCGGCAGCCGATCCTTGGGATTGCAAGGATATATGTTAGCCAGACTAAAACTGGCACCAGATAAGGATTATGACAACCGTTCAGTGTACCTGTTTGGATTTATGGCCTTGTTATTAAGGGCTAGAATTATTATCAAACGTTACTATCAATCATCATCTATCGGCTTATCGAGACGAAATTTCCACCTTTTTATTAACCATTTATAAACACACTTAAAATGCATTAGTCCATAATGCTGTTTGCAATTTACTCAAAATATAATTGAATTTCGGTTCGCAAAATCAGATGATATTAATTAATAGAAATGTTTGGTGTTTGTCTGTTTGTTCTGTAAATGATGACAGTCTAAATATGTACCAGTAATAAACAACTCGCCTAAAATAATTAGAAACATCAACTCATTTTTATACGAATTTACAAAAACAACACAGAAATATCACTTTGAAGATGGAAGATTTATGTGGAATCCCGGAAACTCCTCGAATTTAATTTTAAATGGTGCTATGACGTAAAAGTATTGATATTACTATAGTACACTTTGGGAAGAAGCGCGAAATGTGCATCAGGAGATTATGACATAAGATTTTCCTTATGATTATCATGGGGCGATATTTTTGTGAAGTAGCGTTCAAGATCCAACCAACTGTGCCTTATGAGGTACTGGTGGGTGGTGTGAATGTAATTTGATCCGACAACTTAATTAATCAGATATATTACAACAAAATTTTAAAATCAATTAGTTGCGGTTAAAAATGTTTAGTTATTTAATGAGTTGTTTGCCAATATTAACCCTTTATCGAATTTCCGACCTAGTGGAGCCCTATTCTATTCATATAAAGCTTTATAAAGCGCCGAATTAGCTGGGCTATTGTACATAGAGACATTAACATGAAAATTAACAAAAATTAATTGTTTTTGTCCTTTTTCACTCCTTCTATAACAGATTGCATAATCAATTCAATTTATTGTTATTGCTCTTGTTCAAAGAATTTAAATAATCCGGTTGGCCGGGGGTGGAACTGCATCAACAAAACAAAGGACGACACAAAATCCTAATGTATTTCCGACAGAATTCGAATTGTGGTCAAGAAAGTTAAACCTAACCACTCTCCCAAACTAAATGTATTAAACAAGTTAGGTTTTGATGCGGATAATTTATAATGTGCAATCATAAATGCATATAGTGTCTACTATGCAAAGTAATTTTATAATGCTGCTATAGATAGTTAAGTTAGACGATAATCTGATGGTAATGGTATAATATACCTGTTTAAACTACACAATGTAGTACCTATAATATACAAATTGATTCTAATTCAGTGTTCAATTCAAATTACAAGTACATCAGCCGATGGGGCAATTGATGTTTTCAGTGTAATCATTCGGCTGTGGAAGCTGGAAGGGGTCATAATCTACTAGGCGCCTTCAAAATGTGAGCAAATATGAAATTATTTACTAATTACGCTGTGTACCTGTCTAGAAACAAAATTACTCCTAACTCAAATGTGTTTATTTACAAACAACTCAATTGAAGATAAACTGAATTTCCTTTGAGAGCCGCAAATTAGCTTCAATTATGTTTAAAAATAATAATTTAATAACAATATGCAACCATATATACCACTAAAAAAAACCTTGTAGTACGATGCTACTTTTTTCTTCATATTATGTTAATTATTTGATCAGATTGGGCTCGCTAAAGGACTAGAGACCCAAAAATATTTGTTTCCGCCCGGGATCGAACCGGGGACCTTCCGCGTGTTAGGCGGATGTGATAACCACTACACCACGGAAACAACTTGATTACGAAAGGCATCTATAATGTTCGAAATTGAAACTAAAGAATAGATCATGTAGACGAGTTATTTTTAGGTAATTAATACACATTCAATTAAATGGTTGCGATTGGAGGCGGATTTCTCCCTTAGTATCAAAATTATTTATCAGATTGCAAATTCAATAAAACTCAATGTAATTGAATACGTTTAAATTGCCGAAATATATAATACTATTTTTGTTGTTCAAAATTACAAGAGCCACCGCCACCACGAGATTTGGGGCTCAGCAAACCATGCAAACCATGCAAACTTCACCACCTTCTGACAAAAAATAGCCATAGCTTCCATCAGCGTTAAAGCTACAAATGCGTCCAACCCTAAGCTCAATGTCGAGTCAGTAAAAATTTTCAAAACATTATAATAGTTCCTCACATTCCGTCCATCCGTTGGGGTGGCAATTATCTTCTTCCAGGACCACAGCTTCGCCTAGTAATTCGGCCATCTCGTCCAATTGCGATGAAAATTGGGTGCTCCGATCTCGTTGGTTGCTGCGGTCTGGTTGTATTATTGAAATGGCCATTATCTATGGACCTAGTTGAATTCCTGGTGGTGCCCGGCTCATCCGGTACGTTCTCAATGGATGTTCTGCTCGTGGTCGACTTTTTGTTGGAATTAAAGTGACATTTGAACTCAAAATCTAGCAAGCCGTGGGATCAGCGCTACGGTGACAAAACCACCGAACTAAATGTATGAGCGCGCAATTTAAATGTGTTTCTAGACAATAGTAATGCTTTTGGACTTGCGGTTTGAAATTGGTCCAAAATGCCACTGGTCCAAGTTCAAATTGAATAACAAAACAATTTATCAAAAGTTGCAAATTAATTGATTCATTACAGATGACTTTTGGTGTATCAGAATTGTAAATCCATGCCCCATCCATCAGATATTTTAATCAGTGGCTAAAACGGGCGGAGTGCTAGTTTGACAACTTTGTAGAAGGGGTGGGTTCATTTGAATTTCATTAAAGATGATGTCCGCTCCGCCAATTTCTGACATGTTTTGATCAATTCATCATAACTTTAAGAAACCTGTCAACACTTCTTAATAAACAGTGTTACAGCAACTAATCTTCGAATCCAATCTATAATCATCAATATATTTTCGATAGAAGTGCTTGCAATATCTTATGCGTCATATCTATGGTCCAATATCTTATGGTCCTTTAGGTTTTGCTCTCCTATCCTAATTTAAATCTCGTTTTCTCGTTTATGATGATACGGGACCTTTTTGTGCGTACTCGTTCAGACCATTCTAGTCTTACTGACTGGGCTAGTGGGCTTTTCTGATATGCGCAATTCCCATAGTCAAGGTCAGGGGCCATAAGATACTGAGAGCACTCCACTAATGGTATATGCGCAAAGTTTCCTGAAGCTTTTTCTGCTTGACTGAAAACTGAAATGCATTTGGATGATTTAATGCAGCAGACATTATTTAGCATTTGTGAAAAAGTGCAGGAGCCGATTTCAATTTGCTTTTCAATTTTATCTGACATATAGTTTTCTAAGTATATTATGTTTCTACATGGTTTTTCGCCTTTCTGACTAATACTTTCTTGTGAGCAAAGATAAATAACTTACGCGCTTAAATTGGATCTCAATATCCAAGATACTCTCTCTAAGTCAATAAAGATGCTACGGGCAAGCCCTATGCGATTTATATTAAGATTGGGTTCACATCATAGTCAATATTAGCAAATCCGCTTTAGACAATCAAATTTTAAACAGATACGTGTTGGGAATTTCAATTTCTCCGTCATTATAATAGTAGTTGAATTAAAGTTTCAACATTTTTCAGCGACAAATATTATGAAGGTCTTGCTTGCAATGCAATTGTAGCGTTTTAAATCATATACTAGAAGCTATATCACTTCAGTTCAGTCCTCTCCATTCCTCTTGCTGTTTTCCTCCAACTGAACTAATATTAAAGTTCTTTCATTTCTCCACCACTAAGATAGACGTTTCAAAAATTACTTCCAGTTTATTTCTCCACTAAAATGAGCGATATGAAATGTAATAAAACCTTGTCGCCAGTTTGAATTTATATTTCTATTTATATAGCTCTATTTGCTACAATGAGATATAAAGCAATGAGATGTGCTGGTAAATGTTTACTGTGCAAACTATACAAACTGCAGGTATATTAAACCAAATTAAAAGCCTCACCACAAATTAATCCATATGACATGTTATCCGTCCGATTTTTCTTCACATTTCACATTCACATAAATTTCATATATTTGTAGCATACCGAAATTATTGTATTATTATTATATTCATAGCTAAATTAAATAAATAAATTTGTAAAATGACGTACATAAATATGTAATTAATTTAATTAAAACATTGTATGGTCGAATGAATTTCAATAAAATGAAATATAAAATTAATACTAATAAAATCATTGTTTGATGGATCGTGTTTAGCTTTCGACCAAAAAATGGAATTCAAAAATTCATCCATAAATAAATCGAAACAGATTTATTTCGGAATTGTTTGTATCTAGTATATTAAAAGGTGAAAATGAAAAAGAGCCCAGCTCCGTTCATACAAAAGTTAAATATACATTTTCAACATTGAACCACTTTCATGAATAGCAAAGTATAAACAATAACTAAAACGGGGGTGGTTCATTGTTGATTGAATTGAATCGATAGCACCACCATTTCTTTCTGCAAACAAACTCACTGAAAAATAGCAAACAAATCCAATCAACTTTTGTTTCGACTCGAATTCCACTGCAGTAATGATTTTTTCATATGCATTCGGCTGAATATTATCATCATCGCAAGTTTGAAAAAATAATTAATAATTGCGAGAAGTTTTTCGACGATACTACTACGGAAAATACGAAGATTTACTGCTTTCCACTGATTTAAGCAAGTGTTACTGAATATTTATTTCAGCTAACCCTCCAGCTTAATGTCTGGAACGATTTATTTATGTACCGATACAACGGATACAGCAAACATATAAAGTTTCAACACATTTATCGGCTCTGCATTCAAAGTTTCAATTCGAGCTTAATGAATCGACACTGCAAATATTTTTTCGAATGTGTTGCATACCTAGTATTGACATATTATAATGTACTAGAATTTGAGTTATTTGCAAAATTGCAAAGCAGCGCTTATTAAACAATTTTTTGCATTTTGCAGAATCAGTAGTAGTTTGCACAAAAATTATTTGTTTGATGCGATTTCATTTAAAATGTGTTGTGAATGATCGCATGATTGAAATTTGGAAAATTGTTGATTTCATTCGACAAAGTAAAAGTCGAGCTTCAGCACTATCATCAGGCCATTCATAAAAACTTTGCCCGACTTCAATTTGCCTTTGTACATTGCCACTAATGATATAAAGAACTTGTAAAATTGCTGGATAGTAGATAACTAGATATCAATAGCTCATAATCCTTGAAACTTGTAGGTAAATTGGGTGTTTTTCCTGTTTAACAGGATACGCATCTTGTTGGTATTGTGTACCGAAATAGTCTATCTAATAATAGTTTACAATTATTCTCGTTAATTAATTTGTTTGAAATACAAATTAGTTTTCAAACCTATCTCACAAGTGCAATAACGAAAACCGCAACCGAATAGATTAAGCAACATTGTAATAATTGTAGCGTACTATTATTATTATCGAGATTATTATTATTAATACGGAATAAATGGACGGGGATAATTAGTTATCCATAAATTAATTATCCTGAAAAGTTAAAACAAGAATGCATATATTATGCATTCCTAACATAATGGACAGACGATTACGTTTTGCAAATATTGTATTTGAAATTGATATGAAAGTTTAATTAATTCTCAAATGGAATTAATTCCCAACTTTGGCAGCCCGTTTCAAAGCGCCGCGGACGTATAGTTTTTGCAATCGCCGAAATTGACGATTTTTGATTAATATTATTAAACTGAATCGCGTTTCATGGGGCGAATGTTTCATATTTGAGTTTACTTTAATTATGAGTAGGTAGCATGTTCGCAAGTACAAGTTTTTATAATAATTATTGAATATATTGTTGATTCTAACCTCAAAAAAATCCGTGGCTGTTGCGGGGCGATTCAATCTTGCACTTCTCATTTCACATCCATACCACGAAGATATATTTTGCCGCATCGGGGTTTTCTTTCATACGATGGCCTAAATATGTCCATAAATGTTTATTTATTCGGTTTATACCCACTTTAACACTTTCACTTGCACTTTTCGTGTTGATTACTATGACAGTTGTAGTTTGCAACTGAAGTTGGTAGCGCATGCGCAGTGCTCACTGGTTTGGTGGACGTGCGTAGTATTAGGGATTGAATGACTAATGCTATTATAGTAAGTGGGTCAAGTTTGCGGAACTTGCAGTTGCATTGGAATGCGCCAGCGCGTGTCTTTTTTTTTGAATGCACTCGATTAACGTGATGCAGACGCGTGACTAAATTTGAACGCCCCCGCAATATACAAAGTTGCTTGGATTTTGATGAAATTTGGTATGTGCATGTAGAAAAATACGGAGAATCCAACGAAGCTATCAGATGTTAAATTGGGTTTGTAGTTTTTAAGTTATTAATTGTTTAATGAATTAATAATAAAATGTTTATAGAAACTATTTTTTTTTAAAATAATTAAATTCAAAAAAGAATTGATTGATCTTGATAGGAAACTATTAAATATCCTTACTTATTAAAGTTAAATTATTAATAATAAATAATTAAATTAAATTTCGTAATTAAATTATATTTTTTTTTGGCAAATTTATTTAAATTTGCGTTTTACCCGTGTGATGTTATTTACAAAATATATCCATCGAGCATTTCTAAAGGCATGTTTATTAATCTCCTTGTTTGTTTCTAGTTACGTTGGTTATTAAATTTTAGTTATGAAGCGTAATATTTATATCCAAATAAGTACATGTTTTTTTGCATCAATTATTTTGCAATTCCACCAGGAGAAAGGATGGAATTTTTAAAGCAAGACTAAACGTTTTCGGTATATACCAACTAAGTATTTAGTCAAGCCATATCTTACAAATTTAATAAAAGTTTATTTTTCATAAATACTCATTTTGAGGTTTAATTAAAGTGAAAATGAAAATCATTAACTTTTCTGCGGCTTTGTGATAAACAAATTTACCGACAAACTATAATAAATTTCGCAACTTTATAACGAAGGGTTAATATTAATTAGAATTTTTTGAAAGTTTTAACAGCTATGAAGAGACGCTTTGTTACAATGTATATGCAGCTGGAATAAACGAGTATAAATTACGTTTTAATATAATTCAATTTTCCAGCCAGCTTTTTTGTGATTTAGGAAAAATCTGCGTTACAACTTTTCTTGAAACTTTAATTAACTTATGAAAGATTTGAGTTATATATGTGGCGCTATTAATATTTATGACACCAAGAACTAACTAAACTGTGTGGCTTTAAACGAGAATTTAAATCTGCTCGTCAAAGGAAACGCAAAACCTAAACAATTGCAAGATCAAATAAGCTGGCTGCACCAAACAGCAAATATAATAGTGTATTTCGGGGTAACCAAGAAAGAAGCTGAATTCAACAATCTGCAAACAGAAATAGGCCACACTTCCCTTACCTTTTGTTCGACTTCCTTTCAGTTCAATCGTACTACTCGACGTCGACGACGTTGATCCATCGCTGCTATGTTGCGGACAAAGTTTCCTGCGCTTTTTCTTCTTCAATTTTTCAATAGTCGCCGGACAACTATTTTTACGACTTTCATCAGGTGTGGTAATTGGTTCCTGAACAATGTAATTGCTATTGTCATCTAAATTATCTTCGCCATTTAAAATGTGCTTGAATGGAAACACTTGGCTTAGCGAGTAGAATAAATCCGCCGCCGTCGAGGAGGAGCTTTTTCCATCGGGACTTCTGCAATCATAAAATAATTCATGTTGTTTTAAATCTCTATTTATTAAAACTAATTTCGTTAAACTGCATTACTCTAATTACTGTTGAGTGCTTTCACTAATAAACCACACTGAAATTCATTTCGAATTATGTCGACTATAAGTCAACTTTATCACCAATTTATGGCTTTATGAGGTTTTATATTAGTCAATTAAAGTGCAGTTGAAAAAAATAATAATAATAAACCGATTCGATATTTTATGGTCTCAATTGTACCTGCAAGGTGTGCGGGGTTCGTCGTCGTCAAGCTGCTGGCATTTCGCATATGAATTGGCGACTTGCTTTCCCCTGCTGTACATTGATTTCGAATTGATCGGGTCACTACTAGTGTGTCGAACCGACGTTCCCTTCTTCTCCATTGTAGTATCCTTGGATAGTCCTGCGATTGCATTATCATTGCCACCAAGTGCCTGGGCGTTTTGTATTGATGCGTCCGCATCACGTTGCCGGCGGCGTCGTCGTTGGGGGTTGTTAAAAGTTTCTTCACTAATTATTAATGTTCCAGCACTGCTCGTTCTTGTTTTGTACCTGCGGTGCTGAAAACGGTTTACCTCCATATTAGAGATATTATTGCTTAATAAAACATTTTCAGCAGTCAAGGCGCTTCTAATATTTTTCGGCGCTTTTGGGCTGCTAGGTGATTTATCTTCTGGAATGCTGTTTGGTGATGTAATAAAGTTTTTGTATCCATCGGTTTCGGCTCGTTTCAGGCTTTCCTCGTTGTATTTTAATTTTCTTCTGAATAGATCGTCGCTTTGTGATCGTTTGTGACGACGTGGCGTGTCTATTTCCACGGTGGTGCGTGTCTTCGAATGAATAGATTGTGATGAGTTTGATGGTCTTATTTGTGGGCCATTGTATCCTAAAATTAATACATTTACCAAATTAAACGCAAACACTTCTTCTATTTATTTAAACGACGAACAACGCTGACTGACTACCTCCTATCCTCAAGCTTTAGGTATTAATTGCAATCAGTTTTCTAAACAATCCGTTTTTATTTTGTTGGCTCCGATGCCAGAAAATTTCCATAAATTTCAATAATAAATGAATGCAAATTCGGAAAATTTCTCAAGAAATGTTTTAGCGCATATTTCATTAATTCTTCTAAACAGATCACTTTGTCATTGTTATAGTGCACATATAAATCATCTGTTGTTTATGCGATCTTTGTATATAGAATTTAAAATAGACGCTGTGATTGAATAGATTTACCATAAGAAATTATGCAAACAACAACAAAAAGGCCTCTGCCATGAAAAACTGACTGCATTAAACCGAGCGCGATATCATAAAAAATACCGGCCGGCACATTCAAAATATTTGTTGTGAAACATTCTATTTGCGTTTGGGTTTTATTCTGATGGCTAATTTTCGTACTAGAGTCCTATATATTTATGCTAATAATTCGAAAATATATGCATAGTAAAGATAATTAAATATTGTTTTTAAGCACATTACTAGCTAGTAATCGTTTTAATAAATTATAAGTTGCGTATCAACCAGTCCAGGAATATAATTGCATTTCGCTATGCATACAAATATAACATTAATTTTATTTGCAATTCACTGAAAGTCGTAATGATATTTTAGCAAAATAAAATAATAGTTTTTAACTTGTCACCCACGTGACTAAGGTAACGATCTAGCGCAGGCGTGCGTATTGCATCGCTAGTTCATACAAGCGCTTGAATACAGGAAAACGTATGTCGACTATATTTAGCTGAACTCCTGAAAGTGTCTTACCTTTGAGTTGTGCGACAACCTCACTTGTAGACTTCTGCAAGTGGTATAAATTTTCTTTTGGCACCGCTTTCCGCTTAATTGCATTATCGACACTATCACGTGGTTTTCGATTTTCATTAACACTCTCCCCGTTTTTCCGTGATATGGAACTGTGCTCTATGATAGCGCTCGAGCTCTTAATCAATTTATTATTCGTTTTGTTCCTCTCTCGGAAGTTTATCGATTCATGTTTATTCCGCGAAAAGTTCCTGTTTAAGTTGTGGTCCAAAGTGTCACTCCTACATCTTTGTAAATGTCGAGCGGTTGACTCTCGAAATCCTTTCTTGACATTTGTGGGCAATTCTTTTGAGTGTGCAATTTCTGCACTGTGCCAGCTACGCCGCTGCGTTCCAGCATTATCTTTTGCCTCTAATAGCAAATGCCCTTTGGCATCGTACAGTTGAATGATTGGTAGTGCAATGTGAGGCGACGACTTTGATGTAGATAATTGCCAGTTCCAGTTTTTCGGCTTTTTTAATTGCAGTTTTATTATTTCTTGCAAATAGTCCTCTGTCATTGTCATTTTCTAGCTCTCGACCTACACTGGAACTGTTTAATTACGATTTCATTACTTTCTGGAAATCATCCAAACCCCCAGTTTTTGTTTATACTGGCCAGATGCAATTACACAACAAAAACTTTTCATTCAGTAATAGATTTTTGAATATTAAAACATACGAATGGTATTTAAAGTAAATATAATACGTAATGTTATTATTAAATGTTTAGAAGCTTTTATCATAACTGCAAAATGGCTGTCAGTTACAGTACAGCTGATAGAAGTTTATCCTAGCACAAAGTTGAATTTATAATTATTTTTGAAAATTGAATAAGTTACGCCTAGCAGGTTTAACTCTCAAGGGATGAGTTGATTATGAAATATAAAGAAGCTAGTTTTGCAAAGCACAGAGGTCCTTTTATAATCAAGGATTATTATACAGTGTCCGGGAAGTATGAGCAAAAAATTCCTCCTTCATATTTCTAAAAGTACCATCATAGAAATTTTTATTGCCTTTATCGAAAAAGTTATGTGCTTCAAAAAAATAGTCCCCCTGATCATTTGAGCTATGTTTTCGCAAATATCGACTCGAAATCTAGAACAGTATTATACTAATCGAACAATATATATACCGACAATTTGAAAGTAGTCGCTGCTTTTAAAAATTCTAAACTTTTCTGAACATCAGACCGATAAATAATTGCGTGCCAAAAATAGAGAATATAATGTCATCTTGCCACACAATATTTCAAAGTTTTATAAAGAAAACGATATTTTTTCAGCACCCACGATTGGAATACGTCCAAAAATTTAAGAAACCGTGTTTTTTTTTCGAATTGGAACGCAACATGTTTATGTTTTTCGATTCCGAACCCGTAATTAATGTGTTCTGTCTAGTTGACCCAAATTTGACCTATTACATAATTCAATGTGGAATTGGACGGGAAAAATTGAAAGGGATTTCATACGATATATAATTGACCAGTATGTTGTGATTAATTAACGTCGCATCTATGAAACCATGTACAAACATTTCGATGAGGTGCATGGTTGTTGTAACTCATTAAAAATGTAATGTGCCATATTGCAGGTTTGCGGGTGCAATCGAACATCGCCATAAATGAAGTGACTTTATATATGCACCTATCCATGTAGTAGCGTCATTAATAATTCGAAGTTTAAAATCGAAATTTCAGGTAGTAGCTGAAGCGGCCGATATTAAATAAATCCAATAATTTATATAACAAATTTATTCAATTTGATCCGGTGTACATAAATCCAATTTGAATATATTCGCTAATAAATCATGGACAGCAGCTCAAAATCGTGCAACGATAAATTTCTATCAACACTTAACATAACTTTTCTACCTTGCAAAATAATAAATATGAAATAATTTCCAAGCGCAAAGATTATGATCTGATTAATAATTCACAAGCACTTAAGCGCACTTCGAAACTAAATTTCCTCAAGCAAGACAATGGCTTGCCATTCCTTTAATAACTTAAATTAATTTCACTGATTTCAGTTAAACCTGCGTTATCATTCACCGACCAAACTCATAAAGCGCGAATCGATCGCAAAAAATGTCGCACTTTTCAGTCCAAATCGATCTTAGTGTTGACTGGCGTTCATTTTCGCGTCGTCCGGAGAGCGACACATGTTTTTCAGTTATTTTCAGTTACATGTTACTATCTTAACTGAAATCTCCCCACCTTTATTGTTGCTCCTGAAAATAGATCGCGGTGTTTATAATCATGCACAGATAATTCAAATTCCTGAATAATTTTAGAATCTGCATATTTCCACTAATTATTTTCCTCCTTCAATCTCGATGATTGCCGCTTCAAATAAAAGCTGAATTATTTTCGCAATCCGCGAATATTAATGTAGGTCAAAACACAATCCCCAAAAATGTGGTTTAACCAATACTGTAATTTTTCTTGGCGGTAAGCCAGCACCTTGAAGTTTTCCCTAGTAAATTCAACATAACTTTTGAATGAGTAATCATGAAAATAGCTTTATTATCTGATATTCAATCGTAACCACTTTCTGTTTTCATTTTCCTTTTTATTCTATTTTCAGCGTCCAGGTAATAAAATCGAGTTACGTTTTCGTAATGAGATGCAATAAGATGATTTGTTTTATTCCTTCCTTCGCTCTTCTTGTATATAGTATTTGATTGTGCAGAAGCTGAAAATTAAAATCGGAGAAAAGTTTTCAGTCATAAAATAAATTGCGCTTAACTACGAAAACGTTTATTGATATGACCTCACGAAAATTTCATATCAATCTAAATTATTCCGAGCAATTTGCTTAGTAATCGAAATTTTAACATTGCCTTCGACTTTTATTTCGTATTAAAATTGCTCATTTAAATATAGATGTTCCTCAATATTACGACAATTTTGCGTGCAAGACATAATTACGTCTACTTGAGCAAATTTGGTCACATCAGTTTCATTCATTTCCAATTAATGTTTTTTTCCGGGCTCCAATGAAGTATTATTGGTAGTGATTCAGAGTTTTTTTTTTGCTAATAGTAGATTCTACTTTTTAGATTGTGTTACTGTTGAACTGTAACGAAACTCCGGGTTTCCGGAAGCATTCCGGTCGATACAACGGCGCCGCCTGGATTCTGGTAAATATTTTCCACCATATTCAACGAAACATTATACACACTACTATATGTGTCAGTAGGAAAAAATGCAATCGAGGTAACAATAGTCGTTTTATAGTTACAAATTGCGACTTTTTTCCTTCTGCTTCACATCGAAACGAAAATGGGTGTTTTGGTTTACGAATAGCATATTATAAACTTAGATAAGATAGATGGCAAGCAAAATTTCGAAATCTCCAGTTTACGGTTTCGGAGTATAATTCCTTTGGGCGCCATCGTTTTCAACAACAGTTTGCAGCCGCAACTGAACATATATTAACGTTATTTACCTACTTAACTAAGGGAAATGCTAATATAAACAAAATGTGGTGCATAATATTTTCAGGCAAAACGTAATTTCAGCTCATATTCCACTCGGCACGAATACAAAAAAATAAGCGACTTAATATATTGCTGCACTGAACAATTCTACTTTTTTGGCCAATTTATTATGTGTTATTAAAAAGCTTTCGGTCAATTCATCACCTTTACAGATATGTTAATTTTCTTCCACGTTTAAGGAGGAAACTTCTATAATCCTGAAAGATAGCTTAAAAAGACCAACTTTGAAGATGCCCAAATGCGATCCCTTCAAGTACTCTCCAAGATATCTAATAGTACTTTTGGAAAGAGGAAGAAAAATCAATAATTTAGTATTTACTGCAAGGATCCAATATTGAGAAGATATAAAGAAATCTAGATTATCTTCCCTCTTCCCAAAACTACCATTCGATAGACTAGTGCTTGATCATCAGATTTAGGCATCTTGAAAATTGATCTCCTGAACATTAGGCTTATGTTTCACGTCTATATTAGTACATCGCCCCCGTTAATGACTCGGAACAATGATTCTTTGTGCATGACCCTTTACCAATCAAGATTTTATAGAATATTAAAACGCCGTATTATTAGAAATTTCAATCAGACATTTTATAAATAGTTTCTTATTAACTGAAATGTATTTATGGGTTTTATCGATATTGGACAAAATCAATCAGGATTTTGAACAATAAAGTCTAACAATAGAAACTTGCGCTCCAAACGGGATTCTTTTTATTTTCTTAACAATGGAATTATATCGTTTAGTCGATCATATTACAATGATTATGCAACGAAAATAACTTGTCCTGATTCCTGAAACTACGTAGGTATATGCAAGGATTCTATTTCAGCTATATAGTTGGTCCTTCGCCGCTGAGTTCACTAGCTCTATTCATAGCGAGATGGCGTTATCTCACCCTACTTGGGTTATATTTGAATTCAAATTTGTTCTCTATCTTCCTTATTGACCACTTTATTCTTGTATTTTACAGACGAAAAAATAATTTCTTTTACCAGAAGGGTAAAACGATTGGAGTTTGGGTCCAATATGTCTATTTGCATCAGTTACTAGTGTTTACTCTTAGTATTTAACGTGAAACCCGAACCACGATAATCAGCTATTTGGTATTCCTCCTGCGAGTATTATATTACCCCTTTGGTCAGCCAAAGCTGCTATTTGAATTGTGTGGCACTGTTAATACTAAATTGTAATTCAATAAACCAATCGTGCTCAACAAAGATTGTTATAAATACGCGTGTTACAATAGGAGTAAGGCTCCACTAAAATTTTAAAAATGATCTGTCATCACTGGTGCGCTCAAGATGAAAGAGAAAGAATCTCATTTTGGATTTGGAAATAAATGAAATAAATAAATTTAAATATTTATTATTCTAACATGGTCAGTACATCATTAGGCTTATGATCTAACATATTTCTAATAATGCGTATAACTGTAATGAATTACATTAATTAATAATCAGACTGTTAAAAAATTACGTTTAGGCACAGTTGTACATTGGCCCTACTATAATGTATAACATACTAAGAATTTTGTCTACCATTATGCATGTGTACCATCTACCATTATGCAAGTGTATTGCAAATAATTATTACACTTATATGTATATAATTTTTTACATATTATTATCGTGTCACAAATAAAAATAAGAAAAATATCCAATTTTCGAAAATGTTGATATAGTAGTAGTATTAATATAAAGATGTCTTATTCAAATTGCAGTATTATTTTATTTACAAATTTAGTTAATATTTTGTTATACCTACGAAAAACGTAATTTTATAACTACAAAAAAATTGAAAATACACACTGGCAATTCAAACATAAAGTAGCAACCCAAAACACAAATTTCAATTATCTAGCCCGCCATTATCAAAATACAAAAAAAAATCATTTTCTATTTGTTACGAGTAGTTTATATACAATAAATAATAAATTGGCACTTGACATTTATCTATGGAAGCTCTAATGCGATCGAAATATTTCGCTTTTGGTCTTCAGCAAATTCAACGTTTATGTTTATATTAATTTAATTTTGAGTAGCCAATCTGAATACATATAGAGATTATATTATTCCTAATATCACATTGAATAATATATAAATCACAAGAATTAATAATCATTTTATAATTTTTTTTTAATAAATCAGATAGTTAAATACATTGAGAAAATTATTTATCATTCGACTTGTACTTTCCACCATAGAATGGAACATACTTCAAGACAGCCTTCCAATCCGACACGTACGAAATCACCAAAACGGAAGCAGCACCATAGTAGGCAACACTCGGCATGTAATGCGCAAGCTTCAGCAATTGCTTCGGATTCATGCCGAAAAAGTTCGGCGCGCCAGTCGGCTTGCCACCAACCAACTTTTGCGGCTCACCCTTGTCAGCTTGTTGATCCTGATTCGGCTCGGCCGCACCCTTGGCACAGTCTGGCTGGACTGGCTTCGGTTTCTCCTCGCAAACATTCAACGCACTTCGTTGCTCCTTCTTTTCACAATCATCAGACATGATTACAATATTTTAAGAGACAATTGGTTACGGACAAATAGACGCAGCGTAAAAAGCAGCTGACAAATATTATGAATTGCTGTCAGTATAATGTCATAGGCGGCATTGAATGGTAGTCAATGGTTATAGTCATACAAACAACACCACATTGATACTTGATTAATAGACTCACATTATTAACGTAAAGGGTTAGTAATTTTGTACAAACATAAAAAAATATCCATGATTAATATAGTACTAGTAATATAATATATGAATTGATTCATAAACCAATTTACTGATTTGGTATACAAATCAATGCCAAACATCAAATTGCTGCTAACAATTCTAGTTAATAGTTGTATAAATCACCCTGTACTTAGTAACCTATCTTAAATAAATACTTGTTCCTCATCCGACGTGGAAAAACTGTACGGATCACCTTCGCCGGAATCGACGATCTTCTTGATCGGCGTCACAGGATATCGAACGGGGCCTTTCCATTTTCTGCTCAAGCCCAAGCTACGAGGTAGTGCAATAGACGGTATAGTAATCTTTTCATTCTCATTCGGGTCAATCGATTGAAAGTGGACCGGTTCCAAATTCTCCTTCGGAATCATCTCAACCACAACTGCTCGATCGCTCCCGTTCGACAAGTTTGTGCAAGACTTCGACGAACTGAGCGTAGCAGTGCGTTCCGGTTCAATTTCGTATCGGATATGTTTGTGATATGGTACTTCACTTTGAGTGGAACCTCCAGCAGCGGCACCATATTTGTGCAAATTGGAAGTATCATAGCAACTCTCAGTCAGATGCTTCTCAATCGGACTGTCGCCAGATCTGGGCTGATGGACCACCGCTGTGCAATTCTTCACATGCGGTTCAGTGATATTCGTCAAGTTCAACACACTCTTCAAATCCGACATCCTCAACGTACTCTGCGAATGCACACCCGAATTCGGGGTGATTCTGGAGAGGAGGAATTCCACAGTGTTGCCACGATCCTTCAACAAACTGAGCGCTTCGATGTATGGCACGCCAAGCAACGCTTTCCCATCAACAGCAATCACTTGATCTCCCCGTAACACGTTCCCAGTTAAATGTGCAGCACCACCGAGAATTACAGACTGCACATACACGTTGCCATCAGATCCTTCTGTAATTTGCATTCCAAGGCTGCCTTTCATATCGCGTTCCACGATGACAGTTGAGAGCACACGCTCTTCTGCAAATGACATGGTATTCAACTTATGCAGCAAGGAGTCACTCAGCGACTCTTGGAAGTCTGGCAAGAACGGATGGGTACAGTTCTTCGAATTTGTTGCATCTAAAAAAATTCAAAATAAATTAGTCTTAGTCAAACTTATTGGTTGTTAATCTGGTACCTAAAATGTAAGCTTCGTTGGATGGCAAACACTCAGCAGTTGGTGAACGAGACATGGAATTATTGGAGCTGCAATGCAAGGATACAGATTGCAAGGACATCTGCTCCAAGTATTCATCGTTAGACGCATTCACAGCTTCCATCGATCTGGACACTCGTGGACCAGCATTACAAAAAGCCCGAGTGCCCATTTTCACTCCTCGTCTCTTGTCCGTACTGACCAAATGCAAGCCGGATAAGTAACTGCTGTCCAACACAAGTCCCGAATGCATCTTCAAGCCCGGATTTTCGTTCTCCTTGTTCTGGTGCTCCTCGTTCACATGATCATCATGAAAGTCGTTCACACTGCGAGAGCGACGACGTGGATTGTCGCTAGGCGGCGGAAGCTCGTTGCTGGTGGTCGAAGAAGCGCGAAAATCGATTTTGAATTCTGGATCGGCATCCATAGTGGCCTGCTCTATCGTCATATATTCGTGGTTCGTTAATACATCCAGCTTGTACAAGGAGTTCGTCTCGTTTTTCATGTCCTTCAAGGGAATACCAAACTGTTGCGACAAAGATTGTAGGGACGCATATTCGATGCGAAGACGCAGAAAAAACTGATGGTGCAATGAGGCCAAGCGGAATGCAAAGTAACTTCTGAAACGGAAAGGAAAATGTTTGTCAAGATTTAACTTGGCTTAAAATTTCGAACGAACTTTTTATGGTCCATTTTCAGCTTATATTTCTTTAATTTGGAGGCGTGCAGCATGGTGGAATGGGGCAGAATGCACAAATACTGTTTGCTGTAACATAATGTCTGAATGCTGCGCCACTCGAACATCTCATAAAGCTGCGGACCAAAATTACTCGTCGTCTTTCCGCGCTCGTAAAGATTAATTCCTTGTGCACTTATATAAAGCCACACATCTTTATCATTGTTATCTTTCAGCATCTGAAAAATAAAAGCAACAAGGATTAACTATTGTTTTGTCAAGTTACATTTGCGACTTTCATTACCCAAGTGGCTGTATAAAAGTGTCCACCATAATGCGGCAGTTTTTGTGACACAATAATGAAATCTTGCTCGGCTTTCTCTGGATCCACGCATCTCCTCGCTTGGTGCGCTTTGATGAGTTCTTGTCGCAAACGTCTGGAATCATCGATTGCGCACGACATTGTTTCAGGCACGTAATGCTCCAATAAAAAGTAATCTCTGGTGCCATGCTCCTACAAATTAAATCTCCCTAAATAAAACCGAAGTAATTACACACCAGGACCAGTTGACAAACCCTATCGCTATAGTTGCCAAATTCGGCTTGCAGAGCTAGACCGTCCAGCTCTATGAGTTGCGGGAAGGAGCAAGGAAGCTGGTGCTCCAAAATTGATCTTCTGAGTTGGAGGTAGAGCAAGTGACGTGCTTGCGGACCTCGGATGCCTCTCAGCGTTGGCAAAAAGAAACGCACTCGCATAAAAAGAGTTAAAGTGCTTTGTGTGCTGCCATGATGGAACGCCTTACAGATCCGTGTGTCCGAGGGCAGGAACACGAAATCGCCGGCTATCAAGGCGGACAAGCCCAGCATGAAGTTTTCTTCAATGAGCTCCTTTTGAATAATCAGCTGAAATTCAATTTCAGTTCAATTTCCTCATCAGTTTTTGCACCAACTGGATTCAATGATAAATTGGTGATTTTGGGCCACAATGAATGAAGTGCACAAACTGGTCCTCGAACTAAATTAATTTAGTTCAATTTGCTGACAGTCGTACAACTAGTTAAATGCATAATTCTGATTGAATTTGATTTTTAATTGTGAATGAAATTAATTTCGAAGTCAAAACAGCGTGCAAAAAGTTATCATTTTAATTTGTTCGGATTCTAGTAGCTCCTTTAATGTTTTCGCATAAACTTAAATGAAGTACATTACCGCATTAACCTATTAGCGCTAATTAATGAAATTGCTCGTCAATTAAGTTCGTAATTCGAATTAGGAACTTTGTTTATGAATTATCTTAACAAAATAATTGACTTTTGCTTAGTCAAGCGAATAGAAAATTTTTGAATCAACTTTAAAATCCAATTAGACTGTCGAAGTTTTCTATTTATAGGTTCTTTAGATTCTTCTAAGGAAGCGCTAGATGGCGGAGAACGGCAAGTTATTAGGTTCTAAATTAAAATTGAAGACTATAACAATTCAAAAGAAAAGTTGTGTTAAAAAAAGTTGTGTTAAATAATTAATATTTTTTGTATTGAGGAAAAAAAAGCAAATTTTTGTGCATAAATAATTAGAATCTAATTAAACTGTTATTAGATTACATCAGTTACAGTTTCTACTAATAGGCAAAAATATAATTAAAAATTGATTTTTTGTTGAATGGAAATAGAACCGTTTTTGTGAATAAATAATTTGAAAAAGTGATATTTTTGTACTGAATAGAGAAACAAAATTATTTTGCAAATTAAAACATTTTTTGTTCGAAATTAAAATGTGATTGGTTTTACCTCAAAGAGTTGTCCAGACGTCGTCGTATTGGGATTGCAAGTAATGTCGAGCTTCTGTCCATTTAGCATAATAACAGTGACCGTTTTCCGAACATTTCCTTTAATGTCAGGCATTGTTAATTGTTTGTTTGTTAGTGAGGCTCTCACGACAAACTCAGGACCGATAGTATCCCTTGTCTTAGACACACAGTTAAGTCCATTAGTTGGAACGTCGATCCCAGCACGGTAAAGCCTAGATGCAGCTCGCTGTACCGGATTTCTTCTCACTTTAAGTCTTCGATTATTAATATTAGGATTAGCGCTAGTTCCATCCGAATTATTGTCACCACCACCACCACCGAATTTAGACACTTTACCATTCTCTTCCTTTACACTAGTCAAGATTTTGCTGGTGATCTCACTGAGCCGTTCCACAGGTGGTGGTTCAGGTACAAAATTCGGATCCTGATTACAATTAAAGTTTCGGTTGTTAGGCACGCACATTGATTTTGGCCGAACTACACTGCCCGGGGCGCTAGTCGATGTCAGATCATTCATACTGGTACTTGCTTCTTTGGTCAGTTTCGATGCTGAGCTGTTGTCATGGTGCGTTCTGGTCAGAGCTACCCATCGTCGAGGAATTGTGCCAAACCCATCCGCATTTGACTCGGATCTAAACCATTAAAATGAAAAACTAATTATTTACAAGCACAGTATTTGATTAGGTACGATAGATGCTATTGCATTGTCTTAACAGCATTCTTACATAGTATAAATATTAATTAATTACGTATTTTTCTATACGGAGTTTTCACTCTTTAGAATAAAGTATACACAATTTCATGTAACTTATCTGTTTAAAATAATAATAGGATGTAAGTTATTTCTTACGTCACAGCAAGATGCTTTTGTTTTCTGGATATTAATTAGTCAGTAATTTACTTAATTGTGTAGAATTACATTTTCAAATAACAAAATGATTAAAAAAATCTTGGATGTTTTTATTTTTAATCTTATACATGATTGCATGGAATTAATCAACAATAATGAATAAGCTTACAATTTTATTTTATAATATAATTGTCGTAATTAATTCCTCTAAAACTTAATTGCAGCATGATATTTACCTTGAATTGTGACTCAATAAAATTAAAAACCAATTATCTTATCGATCAATAATTAATTGGACGACGAAAATTATAATGAAATACCTATTGCGCGTCCGTGGACGTAGCTCGGGCATTGCTGGCGGACCCCATGGCGTATCAAACGACAGCTCCAATGCGGCCATTGCTTCCTGATGCAAATCCATTACGATGTGAGAATGCGGCTTGGTTCGATGCTTTCTTTTAAAATACCGTGAAATCACCTGCAAATCATTATTCATTTTCATAAGTACTAAATAAATTCTAAACTAAAAAAGAAATTCCATTTACCGGCACGCAATCTCCTTCACAGACAAAGAATTTTTCTACTATAAATAAATTAATAAATCTCCACTAATAAAATATTATGTTGTTCATAAATGAATGCAAGTTTTATGAATTTATTTATTTCAACAATATTTTTATTTACTATAAAAACTATGTCTACGTATTTTTTTTTTAATCGTTTTACGATAAGTCTACTTAGTCTAGTCAAATGAACAACGAATATTGAAATAAAAGGACATATTTTGTTAGAAAATTGTTATAAGCAGTCGTAATACGTATTGAGTGTATTTAAAGAGTTTAAATAAAATCTTTTAGCAACTTTTCCGAAAGTTTTACAAGAAAATCCTCTTAGTTCAAGCCCGGGCTGCTTTCCGGGAAAGCAGCATGTTTGAAAAATTAAATGATGAAACACATTGCACAAAAAACGTTTAATGTATACTACATCGCAATGCGAGGAGATAAACTGAACAATAATAATGATTAGAATGTGTAATATAAAAGAGTTGAGTTTGAACAGTTAAAAAACATTTTCGGCTCATCCTTTCCGCCACAGGAAATCCTTTAAACTGCCTGGATTAAAACCGAAAAGTTTCCTCATTTCAGTTTTATTTATAAAAATAACGTATAATAGAAAATAAAACGTGCAAACATGAATTCTCAATTAAACCGTGCTTGTACAATGGTTTTTCCTACTTTATTTACCAAGCTAACGATAATTTCAAATTGTAGCTTATTTACATAAAAACAACCGAGAGAAGCAAGTTTATGATGGAATTTAAGAAGTTACATGCGAATATTATTTTGTGCGATTTTTTTGGAGCGCGTAAAGGGTTGAAATTAATTTGATCTAGTGTTATGACGTCATAATTTACGTACGCCTATGGCCAATAGTGAGCATGCGGCATCTTACTAGACAAATGGAAAAAACGTCAACCCGATTGGTTCAAATTACGACGTGAGGAATCTACGTCATAATCGGAAATAGCTTCGAATTTAAGGGTGTTCGTAATAATTTTTATCTATCACTATTAATCGTTTATCGAATTTCCGACCTAGCAGACTCGCCTATTGTTATGAAAATGAGGCGAAAAACAGTTTCATTTTTGTAAAGAGTGCTGAAATTCAAAATGAATATCGATGGTCTGAAAAGCTGCGATTATCGATTCACGCATCCCGATGGTTGGTTGCAGTGCATAATTATATTCGACGGAGTGAAGATGTATTGGAATTTGTGTTTTCGCAAAAGGTTCCAACTTACCATATAATACGTATACATACACAAAGCCAGGAGGAATATCGATAAGGGACGCACGTACCTATTAAGGGTTCGATGGACGTTATAAATCACTTTTGTTCCAGCAGAAATTTATTGCGCATATAATACTACTACTCGCAATTCGATTTTATTTAACTTTGTGTCGCAAACTAATAGTGGAATGAATACCACCGTGATTCTAAAATAAAAGTCGTGTGATTCTTGTTCACAATGTGCACCTCACAATATAGTATACGTGAAATGGGAAGGTGCAGTAGCGGATGCAGCCATAAATTGAGTCTAGTAAATAATTAAACAATTTGCAATTTCAATTTTAACTGCATTATATCGGACGTAGCTTTGAACGCTTTCAAATTATATTTATTTTAAACAATAGTCATAGAGCAAAAACGATTGTGGTTACAACATTAGTCCATTAGTTCTCCAAACATAATTATATTTTGGGTTTCATTTTAATGCAGACATGTTATAGATATCCGGAAATCCATCCATATATTGACTGAAAAATGTCACGACAATTTGCATTTTCCGCACAAAAAAAACTATTCGGGAATTTGTGCGTTTTCAAACTCTAATCACAATTTCAAATATTCAACAAAATATTCAAAATTTCACACAGCATTCCTTCTCCTCCACTCTATGCATCGCGCTCGGTTTAAAAATAATCAAATAAAAACGAGAATAATTAATGAATTTATCGATTGGGTTCTAATTAATTTTCTTAATGAATTTATAGAAAATATCGCAAAACTTGCGCGTATTTCCACAAGAAAGAGCGAAGACTACATTTTCGAACTCCGAAGGATTTTTGAACAAAAAGGAAATATGTGGATAGAATATTAATTATGAATTGAAAACAGACCCATTTTCTAAGTAAAAACTTGTGAATGGATCGAGATTTTTAATCTTGCATAAAACCTCTCTAGTTTTATACATTTATCCTTTGTCCGACTCAAAGAAATTTTCCATGTTGAAAATTAGAAATACTTCTGCTGCTTGTGCTGCGTATATTTTATTCAGCAGAGCACCCACAATCACTTAACAAGCCAAAGTTTTACAACTTATGTCAATCAATTATGTTGCATTACAACCAGTTGTACAACTTCCCATCGTTGTTGGCAGTAATAAGCAATTATTGGTGACCGCACAACAAGAAAGTTGCGAGATCGGCCCTCAGCAACTGTTGCATAATTAAATTAATCAAATGAACTTTAGAAAAATGCTACAAATTTCGACCAACAAACTTTCTTTGGATAGAACTTCGAATTACCCATGAGAAATATTAATAAAAAAATCCACAGTGGGTTAAATTTAAGGGATGAAACTTTTATCACCATTTTGAAATATGTTGACTCTTAAACCCCTAATAAAACTTCAACCCTTTAAAAAACGCCGGATTTTCTAAAGGCATTCCGCACCAGGAGATAAACGTAATGTATGTTCCAAGTTTGATCAAAATCGGTTCGTTCCTTTAAAAGATTAAGCTGATTCACCAATTTGCTCACTCGGGTATGTCAAATTTTTCATTAATGCAATACTTCTTTCAAGAGAATTAATAATTTATCAGCAAAACGCACCTTAATACGAATATCTCGATATTCTAAATGAAAAGGCAAATGTTTAATAAAGTGGTACAACTTTCAATACATCGATATGTGTAGAGCAAAGCAAGCAAAGCACTGGAAAACGTGATTTCAGTTAAAGATATGAAGTATTTTGAGTGACGTTCTACAACATTAATATAGGAGTTTAGCTGCGAAGGAGGCAATTCTTCAGACTGCGAATGAAAAGCACATATATACTTGCTATACATATATTTTAGGTGAGCATTATTAAACTTTGTACAATATTCGTCAAAGTTTACTCTCATCTTCAAAGATAGTTTAATTAAGATTTTATATGATGAGTGCTTATTTTGGTCTGCGGTAAAGCTGTTGTCACAAACGAATTACACTTATTTATACAATAAACGGATGTTATAATTATATGCAATTATAAAAATTAAGTTAATTGAGGTATTATAGCTTATAGCGCATTCCAATTACAAATGCTAATCTCATTATGATCCCCACCTACTCATGCTAATGATATTATAAACTGCGTCGACAGGGTTTTGTTGGTGACCCTATCTTGACACATCCAATAATATTATATCTATTATCACAGCCATTAATGCTAATTTTATGTTCAACTTATTAGCGGAAAATTGAACTACATATGCGCCAGATAGTCGAATCAACCATATTTCAAAAGCATTATAAAATTTACGGTCATTTCACCGCAACTGATAGCAAACGCAAATCTCTTCTAATGCAAATGAATGTTCCATAAGGAGAAATGCAAATGTTATATTTTTTGGATTTTCACAAAATCCAAGCGAAATCTATGCGCAACTTTTTCCATGCAGTTGTGCACGTATTTAGAAACGAATTTATCGTAGAAGTTGATTTCATAGACGCAATTGCATGCATTCAACAAATTCTCGGAATGTATTTTGTCGCTAGCAAAAGAATAGAATCACCATTAGTCTTTCTTTTGTATGTCAAGCATTAGCTTGTTCAAATTAATGCAAGTTTAATGATTTTATTTATTTCGAAAACTCTTGCTCATCCTCCGCACTCACCAGATCTATCGCCAATTGACTGAATTGAAAAAAGGCGTTCAAAGAATATAATGACCATTAGTTTCCTTTTGTATGCCAAGCAGTATTTAATTTGGCCAGTGTGTAAAAAAATCTGTTTAGAAACATGATGATGGTAGTCGCAAAAAAATAAACCGTCAACAAACTATGTATGTACCTAATTTAAATTGAATAAACAAAGCGGCAATGTGCTTTTAATTTTTAATTGCGGATCGTAATTTACATCGCTCTAATTTCACTCAAACCAATAATAAAGCGAGAACGTTTTATAATTTTTCGCCAAAATAATCCAGTGTTGTATATTTTAGAATGGATATTACTTTTTAATCCCGATAGCAGATTACGCTTGAAGCAACCGTCTGCAAAACTCGCAATTTTATTTACCACTCATTTTCTTTCAGTAAATTCTATAGCAAAGCTGATACCCTCAACTGTAAACTTTCCATTGTAACGCTATTTTATTTGCACTATAGTCTGTGAAACATGATAAACGCAATATCCATAGTAACAATTCCCAGTTTGAACTTATTCGCTCTCTGCTCCTCACTACTATTTTAGATCAGCAGATAAATGAAAAGCTTTTGAAGAGAACTTTAAAAATTGCTTCAATAGATTTGATCCGAGGACTACAGACCATTGTAAGCTGCAATAATGCAATACTCTTTAAGCCTCTATAAGATAGCCTTGTGCAACACTTTAAGTTCTGCAAACTAATGTACAAGTTAAGTTAGTTCGCTAGTTTTGTTGACAACTAATTTAACTTGTGTTGTACAAATTGCAAGGAAAATCAGCCTCGAAATCATCACGACCATAAATCAATTATGTTTTGCATAAAAATTGAATGGAACAAATTATAAAAAGCCGAGCCAGTCACAGTGAAACGCAAAGATTACATTTGTTTGGCTACATGTGAACAAGAGTAATTCTGTTGCAAAAACAACCAACCGCCTCCACACGAGTAATTTATGACTGAAAGAGCCACAATCTGCGTCACTTCACTGTTGGTTCAGTTTGTACTGGGCTCTGCTGCTTGACATGTTATTTGTTATTTCCACCCCCTTTTACTGATGCTCATTTTTATATTCAACTAATGACCACCACCAACCACCGCCACCGTATAAATCATCCATCATTAAGCCAAGCCATACCTGTTTGGCATAAATCCGATACGCAACTGCTTGCAATTGCAATCTGATGCACTATAGCAAAATTGAGTTGTTCACTTCCGCTTCTGTTAAACATTTACTCATTCTAAACGCGCGTTTTACGAGAAAGGAATTAAAATACATTATGAAGATAGAGCCTGATTGCTGCTCCTTTATTAAATGAAAAAGCTGAAGTAAATCGTGTTAAAATTGAGCAGAACGTCGTTTTGTCTTAAACAAAATTTCACATGTAACTCTACCTTGTTCAGAACAATTTAGGGAGCATGAAATATCATTATTCTCCACTGAGAGAGATCAAAGTAAAGACGGTTTTTTAGCACAAAAAGAACGTGTTCTCAGCATCATATAATAGCAGAACTAATGTATGAGATATATGAACCCTCTTATTTTAGTTTCAAGTATACTCACGTCCAGAAGATGCATCAATGAAGCTCTGGTCGACGCTTGAAGTCTTGTCATATCCGTCAGAACTTGACACAATTCGCCACTTAGTCGTGAGGTAGCCACATTGCTTGTCAATGCGGCGCGCTTTAATGTCTCGCCCAACGAATAAATCCACATCTAGAACAATGTGTTCCAAATTCACTCCAAGTCAAATCAGTTATTATTGTTAGCTAATTGATGTATACCTCACACACACCATTCAAAAAGTTTTCTCATTCATGAGCGCTTCACACCTTTTTGGGGGCGTTTTGCTGCTGTATTCTAATTTTCATGGGATTTTATGCAAAAGAGCAAAATTTAAAACAAAGATGCTCTTTATCATATTGGGAAGTTTGATTATCTCATTACAAATTTGCCATCCTTGTTCTAAAAAGCAGGTTCCACCGAGATTTGAACTCGGATCGCTGGATTCAAAGTCCAGAGTGCTAACCATTACACCATGGAACCGTTATTGGTAAATTGCGATTTTTAATTACACGGCAGAAATTAGATGCAATCTGAACTTTAGTCTTTAACCTCGGCGGTTTCGTGGCAGATTAAGAGGACGCTGCTAAGAATAGCACAAATTACAATTTGCATAATTACCAACATTCAATAAAGGTCAAATGGTCCAGGGGCCAATGCAATCTTGATACTATTATGCTGGCTAATGACCTTCCAGCAAAAATCAATTAAATCACACTCTATGTGCATTTTGTTAGTTAAGTGTTTTTTAAAAGTTTGTCCCCGGATTGGGATGAAAGAAAGCATTTTTGGCTTCCTAAAAATAATTTATAGCCACTCATTCCGAATATGTGTATTATGAAGTTACTTTAATCTCATTTCATATTTTTAACTGGAAGCTGAAGTAAATTTCTTAAAATGCAGACGCTTTTTGAGTAGTTTTAGAATCAAGTAATGTGAACATTTTCATATTTAAACATCTCCATGTCAATGATAAACCACTTTTATGATAAATCCATTAAAATACGAAAGGCAAATTAATTTTGCAACTAATTAAAAAGAGTGGCACTTTAAAAAGTGATATATGTTCTCATATATTCAGTTTAATTAAATAAACTCTATCAAATCTAGTTCAGAAGATATATTCGAAAATTTAAATAGAAAACCCACATCTGTCTTTCAGCTATACAAATGATGTAAAGTGCAATTGATGACCTGTAAACTTTGTTCTAGTTGAATCCATAAATTTGTTGTTAAAGTTCAAAATGAATATGGTATTCAATCAATCCGAAAGGAATGTTTGTGTAATTGTTGATTCTGTTCTATTGATTAATGATCGCCGAGAGACGCGAAACATAAGAAAAGTAAACAGCTTAATTTGGAATTTGTATTAGTTGGTGGAATATGCTCGGACTTTAATCGAATATGTTATTGGCAATACAAACTACAGAGTTTGTCATGTACTTAGGAAACCGGGCAACAATCAGTTCAACTAGGACTTTTGGGACTTCGATTGAAATAAATCCAACTCTATTGCCTCACCAATGTATCGGACAAGCTATTAGGTGAGTCCTTGGGGGGTATATTCTCTAGGCTCTTGTCGTTATCTTCACGAGACCACTTACCAGAATTGAAGGGTACGTCGTTTTTTTTATTGAAAATTACAATTGAAAATCCACAATTACCTCACGAAAATTAGATGCATCATGTAGTTCAATAACAACTAACTATTTATCCAATCGATCAAATCAAATCGAATTGAAATGAAACACTACTCCATAAGCGGATGCAAATCTACTTAACATAAATCAAATGTAAACACAATGTGCAAATAGCAAGGTTCCATGGTGTAATGGTTAGCACTCTGGACTTTGAATCCAGCGATCCGAGTTCAAATCTCGGTGGAACCTAGGTTTTTGCTCACACGCAACGAAAATTCGCTTGGCCAATTATCCGAATCAGGAGACTCTTTCGCAGAAGAAGAAGATGATAAAACATGCGCTTACCTTTTCGGCTTCAGTGTCTGTGTATTGTTTAGTAGGTCTATATTCCGGTGCAAGATATCCAGCCAGGTGCGCAGGAGGAATACTGCCATAAACCTTATTACTTTGGCATAGTTTGACTCTACCCCTAGAAGATAACATTAGGGTAGCAGGCGTTACCAGAGGAATGCACAAACCGCCGGAAGCACCATCTGCAATGAAAGTATGTGGAAACTGTTTTGCATTTAAACGTCCGTTAACTTATTGTCATGGGATATTATTTCAAGGATGAGAAACATGCATCAAGGATGAATTGGTCGAAACGATCAGCGGATTTGTTATTGTCTTTTACCGGTTGATGTGGTTTATGCATCTTTATGATAAAATTGAAATAAATGGCCCGGTGGAAAAATGTAATGTTACATAAAATCCTAATGGGGAAAAAGTTTGGATATTTTTCAACATTGACTTCGCTTAACTCGCATTTGTTCCAGTTCAGTTCATAAGTAGGATAGATTGTGCGGTTAAAGTTGGCAAATATAATGTCATCAATATTTCGCTTAGTTTATTTCGAACCTCATCTATTTTTATTTGAACATCTAATTTTTGTTCCTTAAGAATCGAACCACATCTAAACCAAGCTCGTTTGTATCTATCTCGTCGCCGAATACATTTATCTTCATGTGTCTCAGAAGCCAACCATATACTTTATTTAACACAACAGGTTTAACCCTCCAGGCGTATAGTATAAAAACATCAATTATTCGACAGAACTTATCCAAAGAGACTCTGATAAATGAAGTTGTAAAGCCTAAAATACATCGAATTTCTTCTTAAGAAAGAGATTTGCGGAGTGTTCTGCTATCGCGGAATAACAGTATGAAGGATAATCTCTAACAACAACAAAACTATGGAAATGTTTGTATTGCAATCAGTCGAATCAGTTCGTTCATGACGCAAACAACATATATAAATGCTAATATAAAATGCATGTCTTTTATTTTTGGCAAACGAAATGTACGGAGAAAAAATTTGATTATAATGGGCTTTCAGAATAATTCGCGTAGGAAGTAATATGCTTCTAAATGTCAAAGGATAGCGCGGTCTGAATTCTATTTTCACAGTTTGCGAGGCTTAGAAATAACTTGAAAGCTCTGAATAATCTTTCGCTACCAAAAAGCGTGAATTTTCTTATTGTGTTTGATGCGCTACAATAAAATTAAATTCAAATTTACGCTCTCAATAATATTCAAAAAAACATCCATTGACTTTCAGATTAATAGTACTCGTATATTGAATTCCGAATTCCCATTTCGCATTTTCTGTTCGTTCGACAGATAAGAAATGTATTATCGCAAATTAATGCAATGCATGTTTACTTTTCGTGAATGGAGAAAATAGCGGATTCAGCTAATTCACAGATGTGCAAACAAATTTCGCGGATAAATTAAGATTTATCTTCATTAAAACGGTTCCATGGTGTAATGGTTAGCACTCTGGACTTTGAATCCAGCGATCCGAGTTCAAATCTCGGTGGAACCTGCTCAAACTTTTTGCTTGAACTGGCAAAATATTGGCTAATCCATTTTGTACAGATTACCCAACCGATTGTAATCCCTGTATTACCTCAAGATGCCAAAACGTAAGATGGGCAAAATGTGGAAGATCAAACGTCTCACTTTGATTTTGGAATATTATACATGGATGGAGTAACTGTTTAAGTGCGAAGTTGAAATGTCACTGAACTAATCTGAAATTTGATTGAAGACTGTTTACCTTAACTTTAGTTTTAGTTATATCAACTCGTAAATTGATGTTTTTTGTTGTTCACTGAATAAGATGATGGCTACTACCTACGCATTTTATACAGATTAGTTTGAGAGAATCATGTTAAGGCTGGTAAGTTTGTTGTTTTGCAATGCTTCCTTGAGTGCACTTTTGGGTCTTGTACACACCATTACCATTATAAGATGATGAATGGTTTACACATTTCATGAAATAATGCGATTAAACTTTGTGCTAGCTTTGTGTGAATAATAATATTTAAGTTTGCTGTTTCCCGGCAAATGTAATGTTTATACGTCTGCACTATACGAAATTGATTTTCTTAATAATAATAAAGTTAATACATTTCTACTGAGAGTCACTGAAAATTCGGCCAAAAAACTAATGGTAGCATCATGACATTTACTTCTAGTCTTCTATTGCAAGAACTAATTCTTAGCACGTGCGAATGTAATAGAACGGAGACAATCTTTCCATTTTGATCTGTTCCATTTCTGGCACCCCTTTGGGGAACACCCTATATAACCCAATCCTCCTTTTAAAGCCACGTAAAAACTTTTCACATGCAAAATAAAAGCACAGCAAGAAATTTCTATAGTGCAAAAGAATAAACATAAAATGTTATTTTGATGTGTCGATATGAAAATTTGAATTTAACTTTTTCTATTCAGGATTTAAGTTTGGAACCGTTAGAACTTTCCGCTATATCGTAAAATTTTATTATTTCAGTTTTTTTGCCGCCTTGCTCCCAGAAACTTAAAATATTAAAAATATAAATGATTGCAAAAACTTACTAGACATCCCCATCTCCACTACCACCACTAATAAAACAATAATACTTCAGAATGCAAAATGTTAGCGACTTTTAAAAGTAAATATTATACGGAAAGAAACAACACTTGTTTCGACGTCAAAATGCACCACTTGTTTGAGACTCCCATGAAGCATATATCACGTAAACCAAACAGTAGGGTAGTTGTTCCACTTTGCCTAACACCCCAACGATATTTTCAACCACCGCAACAGATGGAAATTTATTCAAGTGCAAATTGTTCTGTATGTGAACATTTCTATGTACTGACTTTACGAATGGTCATATTTGACCCATGAGAAAGTTTAGCCCAGTTATGTTGATGGCGGTTATGAAATATGGACTCTAGTCCTTATTCCTACATTTTCAATAATTTAATCATTTATTATAATAAAGTCAAATGCGTGTAAACCCGATAGCAAAGATTATGTCAGTTTATTTGTTAACTGAAGCGGTAATTTAATTATGCGTCTATGTGAAGGTTTAACAGATTCCGTTTTTGCGGTTTGAAAATATCCGTTCAAGTTTTTGTAACGGTAGCGTGGCCGAGCGGTCTAAGGCGCTGGTTTAAGGCACCAGTCTCCTCGGAGGCGTGGGTTCGAATCCCACCGCTGCCATGTTTTTGACAAAATTTTGCCCAAATTTCAATCCATCCCCTATGTAACACAATTCATTATCCCTTCATTGCATTTGAATCCTAATTTAATTACAAATCGCTCTGGGGTGATTTAACACTTTTGTTTCCTGTTATCAAAATGATTATTAATACGCAGGAAATGAGCGGAGATACAATTATCTATAAAGTTAAAGTTGGAACATTTTCTGACCCAAATTTTTTCACATTTTAGAATTGCGAAACTGTAGATTGTGCTTCTACAGCTGGAAGGTGCAAGTTGCAAAAAAAGCGCTCAGCCCTTATACGGGTATAAAGAATTGCACATATAGCCATCAGCAACAAAAACAAGAGCGGTATCATAATTACGTTTAAGCTTGTATCATCCTCGTCGACAATTTCAATAATGGGATGCTCAAGCTGCTCACCTGTGGCAACTGGAACTCCTATTCGTTCAATCGCTCTATTCGCTGCTCTTGGCACACGCCGCAATCCGCTCCGCAAAATCTCTTCTTGGAATTCTAACCTCAATGTGTCGGCGACGAAGATGGGGCTTTGTATGTTGAACATCGGTATGGTTGATAAGCTTAGTCACTATTACCCAAGAAATTGGGAAATTGAATGTTTTACTGGAATTATTCGTTGACAAACAAATAAATTTATTTTTTATGTATTGATTTTTTTTATTTATTGTTTCTAACCGCAGCAGCGACATGAACTAAAACTATCAGCGCGCAATTTAAATTTGTTTGAGACAATACTAATGATATTTGACTGAAAATGCTTGTAAGTACAAGTATAAAATGTTTTAAAAGAAGCTTGAATCAATATTAAAACATTTTGCATGTATACAACTTACAATTAAGCACTTACAGTCCAAAAGCAGTACTATTGTCTAGACACACATTTAAATTTCGCGCTCATACATTTAGTTCAGTGCTTTTATCACAGTAGCGCTGATCCCATGGCTTGCTAGATTTTGAGTTCAGATGTCACTTTAATTCCAACCAAAAGTCGAGCACAAGCACAGCATCATTTGAAAACGTAGCAGGTGAGCCCGACACTCCCAGAAAATCAGCGAGATCTGTCCAGCCAAACCCAGCTACCGCTAAGATGAGCTTTCATTCTCAATCCAGCTTCAGCGGCAGCTTCCATCGGGATGGGAGCACGAGCAGCCGAGAGTCATTGCAATCGGGGGCCCCCTTACAAGCCGTGAACAATTGCGGCGTGAAGAATTTGGCCGGATGTGAGTAACTATTATAATTTTTTGAAAATTTTTACTGACTCGACATTGAGGTTAGGGATGAAGGCAGGTGCGGCTGTATTGCTGGTGGGAGCTATGGCGATTATTTGCCAGATGGTGGGCAAATTTGGAATGTTTGCGGAGCCGCATAGCCCGTGGTGGCATATTTTGTAAAATATATATCAAAATTATTATTAACCTTTTCGGCCAATAAATTTATTAAATTACATTGAGTTTTATTGAATTTGTAATCTGATCCAATCGCAACCATTTAATTGAAAGTGTATTAAAATACCTAAAAATAACTCGTCTATATGATCTATTCTCTAGTTTCATATCCGAACATTATAGATGCCTTTCGTAATCAAGTTGTTTCCGTGGTGTAGTGGTTATCACATCCGCCTAACACGCGGAAGGTCCCCGGTTCGATCCCGGGCGGAAACATTGTTTTACTTTTATTTTAATTAAAATGTGTGGTTTCTCGTTATGCGCCCCTAGTTATTAATATCATAATTTATACGTAATAGAGTTTTCCCACGACCACATTCTGGCCTCTGCCAGAAGCTTCTGTCAGAAGCCTCTGTCAGAAGCCTCTGCCAGAAGCCTCTGCCAGATGCCTCTGCCAGAAGCCTCTGCCAGAAGCCTCTGCCAGAAGCCCCTAGTCCCAGCCAATGAAAAATTTGCATTTACTAGTCGTATTATGATAGATGTCAAAATAAGATGTCAAAATAATTAACATTTGTTAGATTATTGTTTGGTCTTGGGAAAAATAGCGTACATAACTCGCTGGAAAGTGACTTAACACACTCGTGGGTTGCCGCACTCGGCCTAAAGGCCTCGTGCGTCAACTTCTCTCGTGTGTTAAGACTCACTTTCCGCGCTTGTTTTGTAATATACTATAGCGCAATAAACCGGATATTCCGCTTTATAATTATAATCCAAAAACCAATTTTTTAGTAGACACATTGAAATATCCAATATTTGTCAATATCAAATAGTCTCAATCAGCATTCAATTAAAACTCGATTTGTAAGCTTTCATGTACGAATTGATGAACGAATTTTTTTATCTAACATAAATAGAATGTCACATTCAATTTGGGCCAAACGTTTCTTCAATGATAATAATTACAAGTGTTGTTCTATAATGAAAGAGAAGGATAGCAAGACAAAGGAGCCGTAGTACAAAAGAAGTACATTATATCTTTAAATAGAATATAATGTAATTTCGTTCGATGTATTTTTTCTTCCTTGTAATGCAACTCCATTGTAATGCAACCAAGTACTACACGTGTATTCCAAATTTGATCAAAATGAGTCTTGCGCTATGGATAATGCAATCAAAAAATATAGTTCAACTTCAGGCGAAGAAAATCCTTCTTTTCCTTTGGTTTTGACATTATATTAAATTGGCTTATCCTATAAGTTGGAACTTTTATGTAGGTATCCTTTGAAGACCTTAGATTTTTATTTAATCATATAATATAAGTATAAAATTGTAATTTTGCACAACTATATTGATATTAGTCTAGAAAAGCAAATACTAGTTAAATAAAGCTCAGGAAATTCTATCTACTACGCTATTACATAATATCATTCCACTGATGACCAGTGATGACAAACGGACCAAAAGCGATGTAACTTTGGTTAGTTGTGTTAAACTTAAATGTAAACAAAAACAACCACATACGAGAGAACTATTTATATGGCCAACAGAGCTTTGCAATCGCAATACTACCTTTATATGTTATGTACAGCAGGAGCTTTCGCTTACATGGGGTCATTATCCGTACCATCACTCTCGCCAAAATACCTAAATACATATAGAACTAGTTCGAATGCAACAAAATTGCTTCATGTCATCTTACAGAGATTGATGGACCGGTCAAGAGCCATTATTCTCGTGACGTTAATTGAGTTTCATTTCATATTTTTTTCCTACATTCTTCCTCTATTATTTACGAGATTGAACTAGATGCGGGGACAGTTCGACCTGTCCGCCAAAATTCCTTTATACATTGATTTCAGCAAAAATGTATTCAATTACTTTAGTAACAGGCATTTTTGTAAAATTATGGATACTGGTCCAAAATGTTACTTTGGAGCAAAACTTTGATTTTGCGAGCTTTGATTTGTAATAAAATCAATTAAATTGAAAGAATAAATAAATATAATATGATGTATTTTTAGTTTACATGCAAAATGAAATATCTTTTTAATGATGACGAAATGATTTAACGAAACAAATATTTAACGAACTTCATTATAAAGTCATCCGATCCTTTTTTCCAAATAAATGGAATTAGAAGTTAATTGAATACGCAAATATAAATTCCCAATTAAATAACAGTATTTTTCTATCAGCCTTTGGAAAAAAAGAGGAAAAAAAACGTAATAATATTCCTCCGCATAATTTATGGTTTCGAGTCACACAAATCTGTATATCTGTATTCTGCATATGGCATGAGCAGAATTTTAAACAGTTGCAAGCAGATGAGGTAATGCATCTCAACTTGATTTAAATGCCAATATGATGATATTCAAGAAATGTCACCAAGCGAAATATTGAACATTATTTTTCATGTTCGAAAATGCATATACGATGAGCAAGCATGTGGATTCGAATCGGAAGCCATTTTTCAATGATGTAACGAAAATTCATACGAAGACAATAGGAAACTTACCTGATAAGAATAGATCTTGCAATGCTTGAACAGCTTGACACATAATTGCCCACGCCTCGGGCTCTAGAAGACCCGAGGGGCGTGCTATCAGGAAGTCGCCCATACTTGGGCCTTCTTCAAGACGTGTCTCATTGATTGCTCGAGACTGGGACATACTGCAAAAGAAAATTTGAGTAAATTTAATTAAAAATCTCATACAAAAATATTTGCACGTATTAGAGGACTATTTTAATTGCATTTCCTTTAATGGACCAGAGCTCGCATCATACATTTGGAGTGCTCTATGTTCCACTCCAGATTTATGGAAAATTGCAAGTAAGTCAGTCATACTTGTGATAGTTTGATTAGTTTACTGCTAAACTTGTTCAAAAAGATGGAAACTCACGTTATAATTTCGACTAGGTATATAAGTCAACTCGAAATTAAAATTTTAATACACATTGAATGAGATTATCAAAAGAAATTTGGATGGAACGCAATTTTGATGGAATTTTTCGCAGTCTCGCAATTTTGATGGAACATTTTTAACAGCGGAAAAATTAACTTGCTATTCATTTATATTCCTATTTAAAATCATGTACAAAAATCAGTAATGCAATTTAGCACACATGTCGCCAATTTATAGCGAAAGTCATTTATCAATGTCCTGTGTGAACCGATACACTGAAACCTGAAGCATGATAATGCTAATCTCATTTCAATAAGCATGTGCCCGCTGAGCATTTTCTACCCCTTTTTCCTACAAAAACGGTTTGCAGAACAAAAATCAAATTAGGGAGCTAGAGAAAAAATTCATACATAAAAATACAATGATAAATCTACGTAAGAAAAATAAGAACGGTCGACGAAAAAACTTTTCGAGATGATATTGAAACAAAGTTTACCTACTTCACAAAATATTTAGCGCTACAAAGAAGATTACTTTTATTCAGCCCGCGTATAATGATCGAAACCTTTAAAAGAAAATTGAATTGTTTGAAACATTTTAGCGTGTTATTAAATATCTTAGTAAATATCGTTTGCGAGGGTGGCAAACCCTATATACCAAATAAAAACTGATCGTCAAACCAAAGTGTATTTTTTGCTTTCAGTAACTCAACACCGCATTCTGAAACTCCATTAATATTTAATTGACTAGCTTTTTCAGAACTATTATAGAACTAGATAATAGATTAATTTAAATGTAACTATTTTGACCATATAGCTTAGTCCAAGCCAATTTAATAGATATATTCAAATAGATTTCCTCATTCTAAGTACTAATATTCGAGAGACAATAAAACAAGAATATTGAACGTTCAGAATGCGATTTTCGTGTGATATTATTCCACAATTGTACAAATTTGTTTTAGCATGAACACAGATTTAATCAGAAGCATGCTAAATTATATTAGTATTAGAATTAAATGGTAGTTAAACAGTGCCATTGTTTGCTGAAAGAATAAAGCATTAATATAAAATGTTCATGTTTTTCGGCACGCAAAATTTCCCCAAAATATTCAAATAACAAGCAATATAAATGATGGTAATCCATTCAGCAAAATCCGTCTCGTTACTTTCCTAACGATACAAAAGTCAAACTAAAAATGTGTGCGTGTGAATCGTGTGTGTACCCAGATAAATTTATCTCCATTTCGCGTTGTGTTTTTTTTTTTTCATCTTTATGCTACATCATCTATACTACAGCTATTGAAAGCAAATTTGAAGTAAAATTTATGATAGCTAAACCAGAATTAATGTGTAGTTTGCAAAAAAAAATTGTATCGAATAAAGTGGTCGTATATTTTTAGAACAATGTTGGTACGAGGTTCCGAAAGTGGAAATTGTGATTGTGATAGCCTCGAGTCATATAGCATTTTGAGAGAGTAATATAAAACGAATTGATTGTTACTTTTTCGCCAGCGTCTTACAGATAATTACAAAAGTAGAGTTTAAAATTAAATGTTGTTAGTTCGAAATTCGGAGAATTTCCAATATTGGTATATGCTGGGTCAGCCAAATCAATTATCCTCGGATATAGTTCTTGTTTGGGTATATCACGTTATAATTAAATATTGTTTCGATATTGTTTAGATTTTAGATCGCATTAAAACTTCCATATCGATTTACTTAAAAAAATATTGAGGGGCGAGTTCGCTCTAGTTAAATCCAGGTGAGGAAAAAATGATATATGATCGTATTTTAACAAGAGTGACAAAGAAATAGCGATACAAACAGGAAATGTAACAGAGATGGAATTGTACTACTATCCCTGCCTTTCAGTGATATCCTGAATAGCCACCACCACATTCACCCCAGTGATTGGACCGAAAGTTCAAAAACCCTTCACAAAACCAAAATTGAACCAAAAGAAAATTATGATGTTTAGGGGTTTGCAACTGGATTAATCCCCTACAGCTTTTTTAATCCTGGCGAAACCATTACATCAGAAAAATACGGTAGTCAAATTGACGAAATGCAAAACTGCAGCGGATGTATCCGGCATTGGTGAATAGAAATGGTCCTATTTTGTTGCACAATAACGCTCGACCGCAAGCCGGACAATAGACGTTACAGATTAAGCAAAAAGAGATACGAAACTCTTCCTCATCCTCCAGACTCACCGGATCTTTCGCCAACTGACTACAATTTTATTAAATAATTGGACAACTTCTTGCAAGAAAAAATATTTATAGATCAAGCCCGCAAGAATTTGTGGCTTCCAGAACACCCTAATTCTATGCTACTTCTATCTTCTATTCACTTCATGTGGGATTATTTAACTTTATTATCCTACTCTGCAACTGCATAACAAAGCTTGTTCTACATGCGATCGTAGATAAGACTTTTCCTCACCTGTATATGCATGAAACATCACTGGAATGACCAGGAAGATCTGAATCTAACTCTTTTAATGAAAACAATGTTAAATATCCAGTGATACTTTTAGGAAGAGACTTGTTACTTGTTTGTAAGTATCCTTAATCCTTTCCCTTAAATTTTAATATTGAATATCTTCTAGCAGCCTCATTTATAAAGTTGCGTGCTTTGGGCACATAGTCTTCCACATCATTTCAGCTATATTTTATGGCGCCCCCAATAATTTTGAAAATCTTTAGCAAAATTAAAAAGGAAAAAATCTATTTCCACCTTAGAATAATAGAGTAATTGTAATTGTGATAAGCCGAGCAAAAGTCGGCGTAATTGAGCCTGCAGGATTGCAAAGGAACATTGCTGGACGTAATGGAGTAAAAAGCTGTTGCAGACGTCACTTCCGAACCAACAGATTAAGATTAATGATTCGGCAAAACGTATATAAGATTTCCCAATTAAGAATTTAACCGCACAGGTGCATTTTATTCCTTTATTAAATCCTTTAACTATTTTGTCCTTTTGCTGAAGAATCCTGAAGTAGGTGAGAAGAAGGGGCGTAGTTCAGATGGTGCTGGCAAAACGGTCGCTTAGCATGCGAGCGGTACCAGGGATCGATACCCGGCGCCTCCATCATTTTGCGTTTTTGTTTATTATTTTAATTAATTACAGCATTTCAATAATTCAGCTTCCATTCTTAAAATGCCTGAATGAATTCTACCACTTAGAATAATTTGTGTTTCAGATTAACTTATTGACAAAGTTCTCAAAGTCAACAGGAGAATTCGCAGCTTGAGAAATAATTGATGTTATCCTTACTGAGTAGTTGCATTTGTAGCAGCAAAATTTAATTACATTTTAAATGTATTTTTGTATTATTACGTGATTTTGAAGCCATTCTTCCATTCACGTTAAAATTAGAACAAATTGGCTATTATATTAACGAGTATAATAAAAATACGAAATGAAGCAACAGAACCAAAAAAAAAAGACTTCATGTAATCAATAAAATTTTAATCACTAGTTTTTCATTCATCAATTTACATAAAGTTAAACTAAATGGCAATAGTAATGTAAAATTTGGAAGTTTAATTAACTTTTCGATATGTAAATGTTATAATTCCAAAATTAAAATGACAAACATAACGTCAATATAATAAATTTTGATAAATTGACTTTATGGATCTATCTAAAATAATCTCGACCAGTATAGACAATGCATTTTATGTTAAAAATTATGGTAGCAAATTTAATTAAATGTAACATTTAATTTCAATAAGCATTGTAGGCTAAACATAATATTTATATTAAATACTATTTGCTCTAGCATTTAGTAGAGAAAATTTCAAATAATAAATTGCATTATCCTGCAGAATTGCACCTGTTCCCAGTTAAAGTTTCTACTCGACGTCTTATCGTAGTTTTGTAAATAAAACTTATTAATTCTTGTATTGCGAACCACCATCGTATATTCACAGTGCATCGAAGCGCAATAAAGCAAGATTGATTCTTCAGAGTTTTATTTTAGTTCGCAAGCATTTGGGTTTTTTTTGGCATGTAAAAATAAATGTAAATCGTCCCCTATTCAATTCGTCATAAAGTCTAATAAAATTGCTTTCTTTGAGAACAAGAGAAGTTTTTAAATTAACTGAGCCGACTGACGGACTTACGAAATCACTTATTTGAAGTGCGTGGTGTTGAGGACGATGGAATTGTTTGTATACAAAATTATTAATGAGCTTTGATGCTCTTTCCGTTGTGCGATGGCACTGATTTAAATATTGAATACTATCCCCTGAGCCTTTGGGATTAAATTCCGATTTTCAATATTGGTTACAATATCAAATCGTATCAAACTTAAACTGACTTAATAAAATTAATGGACGGGTGGTGTACGATATGATATTAAATTACGCTCCACATCTTTCGAATATTAACATCCGTTTATCAGATGCTTCCATGTTCATGAAATAATATACAAAATTTGCATGCATGGTATAATTTTAATAAACTTTTGGTCGTATTACGATATGCCGTATAGATAGATAGATAGATGAATGCATAAATAATTAAGTTTTCATTTTATATCTCTTGCAAGCATCTATCCATAATATTATTTAGTTATAAGTCAGTTTCGAACAATTTCATTTCGGTTTGCATTGCATGAATATCAGGACTAAACCATGCATATTATGTGCAGATATACAATTGTGATCGATTTTTACAAACTTTTATCATACGAATATTCTGGAAATTTCAAGCTTTATAAGCTCTCTTGAAATTCGATCAAGTTCTACTATATTAAGTAGCCACGTGTAAATTTAATAACACTATACCTTGATGAGGATTTGCGAATATTTTTATCCGAACAACTTCAACAGGTATTAAATTTCCACATGTTTTAAGAAGGTGTAGCCAACCACAAGGAAATTCGTGTAAATACCTCCATAGATTCAAATCTGCGGAGGTGCACCCCAATCTGACTGACGCAGGGTGGAACCATTGTTTCAGTTAATTATTTATATCAAAACAAATCAAATGCTTAACGCAAATAATATAGTTAGACATAGCAGCTAATGAATTCAATTAATTCACCATAAGCATGTAAATTACAAATAAAATTAATGCGATCGCTAAATAAGTTACAAAGGTGCGGTTAATTCGTGCAAAAACAAATACATTCAGCGTAGTGAAATTCAATTAAAGGTTTTATTATTATAGTTTTATATTTGTTTTGAACGTTTTCAATTAAAGCAGTGTCATTGATTTCCGATTAGAATAAAGCTGAGTTCTCGTATGAACTTTTTAAATATGGATTAACTATTTCAAGCACTTGTCACAATACCAAAATCGCAAACAATGGAAAATGCATAATATTTACGTGCACAATCTGTTTTCGTCCATCAAAAATTCTTTATATTGAGTAATGGATTTTATCCGCTTGGCTTTCGACTCTAGCGGAATTAAATTTCAGCCCTTATTAATATGAGATGGTATCAAAAAAATATACAACACTGTTATAAATTTATTTGATTAAATTCCATTTTTTAAGTCGAGCATAGACTTAAGGCGAGTAAGCAATATCGTCCATCATTCGAGAAGCATTTATAGTGTAATTTGTTTCGATATTGGCCGCTATTAGATAAAGTAGCGCCGAAGATTAAACTATTCATATTACTTGGATGAAAAGCCTCGAAGCAATTATAGTATAATAATGTGCCACTAAATTGCTTAAGAAGCATTTATTCCTCAAACCTATGAGCAACTTGAACATTAGTTAGTTTGGTTCATTATCCAGCAGGATTGTCATTCGAGACAAAATACAATGAGTGTTTCACTTAATTAGTACGATCCCAAAATTTTTTGCTGAAATAAAAATTACACATTTATACGTACAGGCCATTCTTTACACGTGATCAACTGGAGATCTTTGTAGTTCAGCAGATGTGACAGTGACGTAGCACTGCAAAGGTCTATCTTCGGTTTCTGGACGTCTTCCAGGTAGGTAATAGACCAGACATGTGACACCCACCAAAAATAGGAAAAAAATGAACACGATGTCGAACATTATGAGCGAATTCCACGTGAGAAGGCGCATCACAAAGTTTGTCTAACACTGTCATCAACCGACACCATCACCATAAAACAATACACTTTTGCGTTTTATGAAGTTGTCTTTTACCCCAAAACTCTAAAGTAATTTTATTTCAAACGTATTTATTTATTTATTGTGTTTGTTAAGGAAATTTATGTACAAATAAATCGACTAATTATATAGCTTCCATATTATAGATTTAATTTTAACTCCAGCATAGAAAATGCTGTGAGAATATGCCATCCCATAAATATCTATTGTTTGTTATAATAAATTTTCATAATTCTTCTGTCAATGTTTAAAGCATACGTGGGTGTCGATTGACAAGATAGATTATGACCTACTTCTTGAATAACCATTCGATTTATCACGATATGTATTATACAATATAGCGTGTAGCGAAATATGTGGACCAAATTTATTGGAGCTCTATTGAAGATCTCTTTATTGAAGATCTATGTATTGGATATCTACAAACTAGATTTATTTCGCGATTCTTCCTCAACTTTTTAGATTATAAACCCAGAGAAGTTCTCAAGCACCCGCCTACACTACTACATTGAAATTGATGGTGAAAAAACCAATTAATACCAGAGATAATTGTAAATGATTCTGGCATTCTGGTCGTATACCAACAAGAAACAATGCCAATGAAAGAAATTAAATCAACAACGCTGTTCAAATGAACTAATGAAGTCGTTTCTATTGTAGAGATTTAAAACTCAATTAAGTCAAAGTAAATTAGAATTTTTTTTATAAAAACTGGAAACAAATAGTGTTCGCGTTTTATTTAACTAAACCAAAGATACACCTGGTTAGACTTTCTGAAAACTGGTAAAGTTAATTTGCCAGACACAAACGAACGCTAGTTAAAGCATTCGGTTGTTGCTGAAGCACATGAATAAAGTTTTCGACATCATTAAACTTTTCTTGACAAAATATTCAAAATTCAAAAGCAATTATTTGCATACTGAGGCGTTTTATACGGAAATAGCCTACAACTCCAGAGTTTAGCTTTGCAGAGGTCCAAGATAAACCTAATTACATTTTCATAAAATTATAGCTTGATTTATTGCACAAACAATGTGCTGTGCATGGACTTTCGTTTTGTATGCATTTTGTGAATAATAGCATTGTCATGCAGAAATATGCTACTTGTTTACAGCATATTATACTAAGTATTCCATCCAAATGAATCGAAGTTATAAAATAAAATTTATCGATGTGGAAGAATTAGCCCAAATACGAAATAATGAAAATAGTTGCTTCAATAAACAATATTTCTCTGTGGTATTGAAATTGATAGTGATAGTCGAAATGCAAACAACATTTTATTTATTTTTGCATCTATACAATACTATTCGAAACTTCGACCCCTGAAATTGACACGTTTTAACTTTCATAAGAATACACGATTCAATTTTCAATTTCAAAAGTTGCCAATGTGATTTATAGTTCAAAATATCAAAAAAAAAAACGAAACAATTTAAATTACTTTGTAGTTTTTTCCAAACAAAATCGCGCCAAATAAATTCAGAAAATAATTTTTGGCACACATATAATTTAGGAACAACACTAATTGAATTTTGCTATCTCAGAAAAGAAGGTGTAAATATAAAGAAAAATGACAGCTTCAAAATGAGCTTTTGTATGAAACTGCATTTTCTCAGACACATTTTCCTTTCTGAAGAGGCTCTGGTGAATTTCAATTTTCAGTTAAATTATGTACAGGACGTTATTCTCGATGATAAACCGTAACTATGTATATAAGTACACGAAAAAATAGTATTTTTCTTTTCATACATCTATGTAATGCTTTCGTAATACGAATACATTTATTGGGTGTATTTTCTTAAAATAACCAACAGAAGAAAATTTTGTCAAAAATTCGCCCAAAATCAACACGTTCATGAAATAATTTACCAATTTAAATCCTGTCTTCCGAATTTGTTGTTTATATATAGAGTATTGAATTTCTCTCCAAAAAAAATGTTCTACCAACAGCAGGAAAAATAAAGAGCTCAACATTTCTTGGATCAAGTGTAATTTAGCTAATGCGATATTGGAAATAATAATAACTTTGAATATTCAATTTGGAAAACATGATCCGAGACAGGAACGAAACCATTGTTATATTGGTGTTTGATTTATTGTCCTGTAACTTCATAAATCATTCAATAAAAAATAAGCAGCGAACTTTTTCCAGCCACCACGTACTACAGGTAGGCAGATAAACCTACATGATAAAGCATAGATATGAATTTAAATGTTTATAAATAGGAGAATTTACATGCGACTGATACATAAAAAGTAGGGTGGGTTGAATAAATTTACCCTCGTTAAAAACATTAGAAAACTGTCAAAATTAATAATAAAAAAATACGGGATTGCAATGCAGCGATTGATTTTTCCAACGTCCTCTCATAACCAAATGGTATCACAGATTAATTTAAAATGTAAATTTCCTAACTCGAATTTAATGACGATGAAACAATTACACCAGCCATAGATCCAACTGCACGGACAAACAAATTTGAACAATTTTTAACTGCAGACAAATGCTTCCACTTTTCATAATATTTTTATCAAGTTTGGAATAATTGAAAATAAAACTCTATCTTAACTGGTGGTGGTAACGTTCAGGCTGAAATTTGCTATAAAAAGCGAATCTCTTTTAGCCTGTATCATTAAAAGTATCATTTTAGCTTTTTATTTATTACTTATGATGATACATTGTGGAAGGTATTCACGAATACGTGTTATATCAGATACAAAACGCAATATCAGTTTCAACACCAACCTTCTATTCATTTCCGATAACATTCTATGGTTTGATTTGGAACAAGCACTGAATACTCTTCCGGACTGAAGACATTTGCTTCAATTCCGTGCAATAACTGCGACCAAAGACATGCTTAAATATTTGATCTCTTTGCCGTATGATATCGCTCAAACGATTGTCAACAAAATGATATTTGCTTTTTCTCGTTTTTTTTCATATCATTGCATATTTATTTTAGTCTATTGTTGCATTGCAATAAAGACTCGCAAATAAATTCATAAGCGTTATTAAATTATTGAATCCAATTCGAAGTATGGATGCAATATGCCAAATTGCATATTTGAAATAATAATGAACTAATTATTTTTTAATAATATAATCATAATATTGTAGCTATATAGAAAAAATAATTTGTTAATCCATAATTATAAATTTATCGTTATATTCGCATTTGAAGTGCTTATTGATACAGTAGTGTAAACAGGATGCGAAGTACATAAATATTTATAGATTTATTTTAATGTTTATTAATATCAAAGCGATAATTCTATTATTCACTTCCTACATATTAATCATTTGCTTGTACAATTTTTTATTTGGTCCATAAATCGTTTATTTCCGCAAAGCGGTATACTCGAATTTAATTGATCCTAACAGGGAAGTATTAATACACATTTCTTTTAGCAGAAATTTGTAGGTATCTTAACAAACCTGTTGCTTATAAGATTATGTGTTCCAAGGTGTTCTTCCCACTGACCAAAACCACGTTATTTCATAATTAAACAAGCGTCTTCCTGGCGCCTGCACCTGCTATACACTTGTGAGCAATTTATAGCGGAGTCTACTACTACTGAAACCGGTGGATTTTTCATAGTAATTGCCAGTCAAAAGAATGAAAAAAGTTAGAGAAAAATAAGAAAACCATCAGTATAAGCATTAAGTTTTAGTGAAATGTAGTCGTTGAGAAAAGTGGGGAGAAAATTGAAAACCTGATGCTTACCACCCAACTTTTCAATTTGCAATTGTGTGACAAGAATAATCTGACATCCAATTATGTTATGTTGCAGAAACCTAATCAAAAAATCGTTTCAAATAATGTAATATTATGACTGCTATATATACTTTTCAAGTTCTTAAGATGTCATTAAAATTTTTATTTATTTTATTTTGAACAGACCGTAAAATCCATATAAATCTATCCTTTTTATTGTTATATCCTTTATATATCCTTATAAAAAACAGGTCAATGTAGTAGATACCACGAAAAAGCTTTGACAAAAATTCATAACATTTTCAAAACTTTATCTATATTTTGAAACTCTATTGGTCCATATTTAATAATATTTATTTGAAAAAGAAATAAAGAATGTTTCGAGTGAAGAGACAAGACAAAAAGCTCGATAAAGTAGCTTGAATTGGCGGATCCGCCGGTTTTTAGCATTGACTTAATAAGTTCAAAGTTCCGGAAACTTCAGATAAATTGATTGTGTCAATCCAAATATTCGCAAAAACCAAATTTCAAATCCTATTTTATCTACTTTCAAAAATCAATAGTGTTAAGCGAGTAAAACCACTTGTTGGCAGGTGCATTCGTCCACTTTCAAACAATACAATTATGTACTCGTATATTATATTTACGTGTTCTAAAGTCATACGTATAATTGTATCGAAACTTCAAAAGAACAGGACTATTTTTAATGAAATACCTCCACTTGTTTGTTGATTAAAGAGTTGCATTATTCGTTACTAGAAATTATATTCATAGAATTCAATTAATGTTCGGGTTTTGCAAAAAAGAAATAATATCCATGCCGGTTAATTAATTCTTCATTAGAACTCTACATTGTGTACATAATTTAATATCGGAAACTATCAGTATGTGAATATTTAGCTGGCAAACTTCATCATAAACTTTTGTTTTCTTTTGCGTAAATTTGATATTTATGATAAACAGTTTGAAACTTCAATTAGCAGGATGTTTGAATAGCATATATAAATATAATTAGTCACTAAAATTATTCAAAATTTCCTTAATAAACACAAAGACAATTTTTGTTAAAATTGGGCCAAATACTTACAAATGATCTAATTAGTTATTTCTATAAAAATATCTCTTCATTAAATTTTTTTTAAGGATTTGTTAAAGTAGCAAGACGAAACGTAAATTCACGGAAACTCGATAACTGGGAAAGCGTCTGCACAGGAACGGCTCTGGTGAGAGACTGATCTGTGGGGGTGGCTGTTAACTGACGCAACCCTATACGTTTGCTACGTTGGAAATACTTCATCCACCTACTACCTCCATAGACAATGTGTGTGCTTAAAAATTGCAGTCCCATTCTCATTTGAAATAAATATACTGTAACTGTTATTGTTACAGTAAATCTCGGATTAGAATCGTTGAAAGACCGTCATGAAAATTGCTACTTCTTCAAATTACACTATAATCATTTTTAACTGTTGTACCTTATTTACGTCAAAACTATAAAAGTAACCTACTAAAATGTTTCGTATTCATTTTTATGATGGGAGAATCGCGGTTTGAAATGCGCTAACCTGATTGGCTCTAATTGTGACGTAGTTTTCTCACTAAATTGTTTCTAATTTAAATTCCGTTAAAGGTTCGTAATAATTTTTAGTGCCTTATCTGCGACTATTAATCGTTTATCGAATTTCCGACCTAGTAGACAGTCGCATTATGATGGATTGGGTGCAAACGTTTGATATTCGGATGACAAACAAACGATTTGATCTTGTAGGAAAATTCAACAAGTACTATCCATGCATTTAATCCAGTGATTTAAATTTTTCCTCACAAAACAGCGGTGTTGTTGCCAAAGTCGATTTAGGATATAATGCATATAAAACAGTTCGAAAACTATATTTTGTGTAATTTAAAATTTTTTTCGTTTCGCATTTTTGGTCTGAGATCGGATAAAAGTAAATTATGTTGCGAAAGTTTTGGCTTGAATCTTGGAAGAATGTATTAGCAATATCTTTTGGCTAAAGTCAAACAACCCGCAAAATCAATGAGGCATTGGCGTTATGTTACTCCGATAGCTTTATAAAGATACGGGGAAATAAAAAAACGTAGAAATAGGAAAGCGGGGAGAAAATATTACCCTTAAAACGCGTTAGTAATGTATCCAAACCCAACCTGTCTCGAACAGTAACACACTATCAGTATAGATAGATATATAATTTGCATTTTAGTCGTTCACCGACAGAAGAGAAAATAAAATATTATTTTTGTTCGTGACTTTTGCAATACAGAATGGATCACACTTATTAAATAAAATTGGTTCTTAAAATGCACCAACCACTTCTCATTCTCAATACGCACTTCAACCGCCTCGGTAAACATAAATGATATCTTTAGTTGGTGGGTAAAAACAACAAATATACGCCACTGAACATTAGAAGTTGGTAAACTAAACTGAAGATATTTGCTCATTTTAATAAAAACTTATTCACTTTCATACTGAAAATGCTCATTTTAATTAATTTATGCTGCATGGAAATTCTAACTTCTACTTCTTGTATACCACAAATGCATGGCATACCAGTTTTAATAGGTCCTGTGTGGACTCGCACTATGAAAATATAAATGTATAAAGAACTTTAGGTTTATTTTATAAAATAATGAGAATTAAATTCGACTGCATTCCTTGCAAGTCTGCTGCTCAACATATTTTACCATTAAAACCAGTCCTCAAAAAGAACTCGATAAATTGTAAGATGTCAGCGTAGAGTATTTTTCAGCAAACAGATTATTTTTGTTAAAAATAGCTTCAAATCGGCGATTCTGATTTTAGTGCGAATATTTGCTGTTACAGAATTTTTTTCATAAAAAAACTGAGTTCGTGGGTAAGTGAATACTTCGCACCCTCCTTTGAATTTGCGTCAGAGTCCTCGCCGCCACCTCAACATACACAGCCTTCATCAATCGCGTAGGTTGAGCACTTCTCACAATTCCTATTACAGCCATTTTCACACAAACTTATTTAAAATGTGTATGGAAATAAATTCAAACAAATCGCTTCAGTTCAAATTCAGTAAAATGTCGGTCTATTTTAACTGGTTGCAAACTTAAATGAAAAAGTCTACTTACATATTAATTTACGTCTAATTGCGAAAAAGCTCAGTAGCATTTTTAAAGTGGCAGTTTAATTAAATCAAAACGAAATCTAAATGCCACCACTAGGTACCAGTTTGTGTAGTCTTTGCAAAGCTAAAGGCTTTTAAAATCAAATATATATTTGCTGAACTCGCCCCCTTAATCAAAAATAAATGTGAAGAGCATATCAAAATTCTGTACATTTGAAAAAATAAACACTATTACAATTTGCATTTAAATTAAAGTACATGTATATTTAAAAATTCCAATATAATTGAGTTTTAAAAATGGAAATGCATTAAGTGAAGTGAAAAGTTCATTAACAGCAATTTCCGACATTTCAATTTAAAATGATAAACTAATTAGCCAAAGACGGTGATAGAATAGCATCCACACAGATTTCTAATTCGATTTTAAATCTGAATTATTATAAGTAAAGGCTTTAGCCAGGAAGAAAATGCTGTAGAAAATTTGATTTATATATAATAGTTAATTCCATAAAGAAATCAATTTTAAACCAAACGGTTCAATTGAATTATTTTCAATTACGATGCACTTTATGTGTGTAGTACGAACATATTCGAAATGAAAAAAAGATTTTCGCCATCCAATAAAAAGTACTCATGCATTAAGCAAGTCTTGGAAGTTATTTCTGCTTGATAGGAACGATTTTGTAGGTCAGTTTAAGTTGCAGAAAACAAAAAAAAAACGTGCACTACTACAAAACTACTTTGAATTCTCGCTCAATTTTCAGTAAAACTCTCTATTGGACTAGTAGGGAAATGTATGAGATTAAAAGCACCTATCATCGACCCATTCCATTCAAAAACTTTCTATGTTCCCAAAAATAAAAATATAAGAAGTACTAAAACTCGGTATTAAATAAAAGTTGTAGATGCATTCTTCTTCAAGTAAGTTTTGAACATGTTTTGCATGCAAATCTCATATAGTGTTTATTCCGCTGTTAAAGTTTTCCCTGTATTTATTTTTCATTGACGCCACAACCCCATATAATCATCTATTTCAATATCGTATTCTAAAAGCGTAAATATAATCGAAAGTCAAATAGAGAAGTGCGTTGTGTCGTACAAAGAGATGTTTGATACCGTTGAGTATCTTTAGCAAATTTATGCGAGTGACATTTATAAAGTTGAAAATAAAATGTTGACAACTTACCTGAATTAAATGCGAAAGCAAATATGCATTTGGTGTATGCCAATGGCGGTCGTCTGAAATAGAAATTGAAATTAGATTATTTGCAAGACGTATTTTAGGCGGAAATAAAGACAGATCCGTCAGCGGCTTGAATAAATTGAGTTAGTCTTAGATAGAGTGATAAAAAATGTACAATTTCGTTTTCATTTCCTTTTTTCTGAACGTCATTTTAATGTTTTTGTATTAATTAATATTGAGGAAATCAAGAAAAGCCTTTCGACATTCGCAATGAAATTAGTTGAGCCAAGCAAAGCGTCGTAAATTCAGCGATTCAGCCGAGCTTGTATTTTTCTTGAAATGAAAAAAGACCTGAAAAGCGCTGAATGGCCTATACATAAATACGAGTATAGTAAATGATTTATATCGTGTTTTTCATCCTAATGGGCTCCAGTTTCGCTAAATTAAACTTATGAATTGTTACTGTTGCCAATACAATTTTATTATAATTTCACACATTTGTGAGCTTCTGAAATAAATAGCTTACGAGAGACTGTAGATGGCAAAAAAATTCAGTTTATATGGTGCGAGACTGGGATTTGCTACTATCGTAAAAATAAATATCTTTCAAATCTTTTACTTGACGGCGTTCCGCAGCACTCTTCGTGGTTCAAGTTCCAAACAATTAATAGAAGCATGCTGTTTCTTCCAGTAAACCAAAAATATATATCAATTACTCCATGAAGTGTGAGAGGCGGGTTTAGAGCGTTAAAGTACCACAAGCCGCTAACGAGTGCACATTTGGGGCTACCAAAGCTTTTGGATTATCCAAGTCTAGATCTTAAACTTGCTATACGCCTTTATAATTCTCTGTGAACTCTACTTGTCTGATAACACTAATTCTGTACTTAGTTCAAACAAGTTAAGCTATATACATTACATAAATCTACTATCTGTAGTAAATGCAACTGTGTTGTTAAGAATGTGCCGCAATTTGCTTTAACAGATAGATTTTTTAAATGATTAATTAATGATAAATCCTTAGGCATCCTTAATCTCAAGTCAGGTTCCTTATGTCCGAGAACCTGTTGGTCCAAATGGTTCAACGCAGATTTGATGGAAGTCCTGGGCCTGGGATTTCTCCCTACCCTGATCAGCAGTGAAGCTGCAGGATCTATCGAGGCTCTCACAAAAAGACGAAAATTTAAAGAACTTAAAACTCTTTATATTTTTATACCAATACCGATTGAAACATTGAGTCCTTTGGTATACAAGAACATCATGTGGTTTGGTTACTTGCTTTCCTAAGGCAACGTGAGATGTTTGACGAAGAGTTTTAAATAATTTCTTTTCGATATGCTTTCGGTACGCAAATGGTCAGTGAGCCGCATGGAATTCGAAATATATGATTAAGTAGCCATATTTATACGGAATTAAAATCGTACTTCTGCCACGGCAGGAGCGAGGCATGGAAATTTGATATCTACTTTGCATAATTGTAATATAATAATAAAAATGGGTAAGAGCAAGCTACCCGTCCGCTTCGACGACGCCTTCCTATAATACAAAATGAAATATTTTACGTTCTTTGTTTTAAAGATTTTCGCGTTTGCTTGTGCAAGATTCAAATGCTTTTCTCCACTCTCGTCGATATTAATATTCATTTGAATCTATTCAGACGTGAGACGTTATTAAAGATGCACATAGACTAAACTTACTTCATATATATATAAAGACTTTGCGCAAAATACTGCTAACTAGATATTTAAATTAGAATGATCTCCCTGAATTGGTTTCGCTGCAAAAAAAAACAATTTTTTATCGTCGCTTTTGAACAGAATCAACATCTCAAAATAATATCATTTAAATTTGAAAGCTGCTAAATTAATAAACTTATTCATCAAAGCGGATTTGAATATTTATGCAAGTTTTAGCTGAAAAGGGTCAAACATAATATCGTATTAATGAAGATTTAATATTATATTATAGATAATATCTACACTATTCATCCTTCAATTAAAAATTAATTTAATTACATATTGTTTGACATTAAATTAATTATAAAACAGTATCATCTAATAATATAAAGCCTTTATGTCCAAACAATCGCACTTGCAAAGCCAAGTTCTACCAACTATTTGAAAGAAGTAAAAATCGGATAACAAATACAGTCGAATGAAAAGCAAACACATTCAGAGTTAGTAGCATTTTGTACAACAAGTGTAATCTTTTTTTTTTTGAAACCTTACGGCAAAAATCAAAAGCCCGGAAAGTACAAAGAATCAGATTCTTGTAATTCTGTAACACGAGCAGATAAAGTCTGCTCGTAGACATTTCAATGCACATCTGACATATTACAGCTATCATATTAAGATAAATGCATCTCTCAGTGCAGAGACCTACATAACAACCGAGAAGTCAACAATAAGTCTCGGAAAGAAAATAGGGTTTCATGCGTTATTTGCGGAGGTTATTTGTGAAATTTTTTTATGAAATCGACATCAGTGGGATGAAATTGTACTACTATTCAAATGATTTGAATAGATGAGATCTTATATCACCAGTAATAAATTATTACTCCATAATTTGAATAGTATTGTATAATATTAATTGCTATACGATAGGTACTCCTGGATTTTATTGCAAAAGAAGTGCTGCGCGACAATTTACTCTTGTTACGGCCAATAGTCCTTCAATCTCAGAAGCAATTGATTTGTTGGGATGTCAACTTAAAAATAAAAATTTGATACTGCATCAATTCATTTCAAGAGATTTCTCTGTGCGAGATTTTTAATAAAGTATAAGAATAAGTATTTCTCAATTTAATTAGTACTTCACGTTATTAAATTAGATGAACTCGAAGCAACCTATTCATGATGCTCTTCCTAGCGAGAATATAAAGATAACCAGCTATACCGTTTTTAAATGCAAACGTACTTTTATATATAAATTCGGATCACGAATGAACGTAAAGGGTTATTTTTACAAGAGCGGAATCTACATCATTATATAGGACTAGCTTTGTGCAGAGCTCCACATAGTAGTTTATTCCGAGGTATATTCGGATGAATAATCCAGCTAGCTATCTGAAAAGATTTTTTTCTTATAGAAACTGAAAGATTTGCGACTTTCAATAAATTATAGTATCCTTGTTACCGAAATCACATCTAATTGCCAGCGCAGGAAATTCATTTAAATTCTCGAAAAGTACAGTTAAAAAACAAATAAAAAAAACTTGGGAGAAAACGTCCGTCAAACGACATGTTTCATGGCTTTTGATGACACTTCTTATTACACCAGCTGCCATTCGTCAAGTCGTATTGTTCTCCATAAAATAGCCTGGCTCTACACTCCAAGCTTATTAGAGCTTTCCGGCAATTCACCATACACTTTTTAATTACTCTCGTTATTAATGGGTGGCATTGTAGTTTATTGTACATTTAAGTAGTCCATGCTAATGACTTCTATCTGCCTTGTTTATAACTATTTGTTCTATTTTGCAGAAAACTGCATGGTTCTTAGATGCTGCGCTGCAAATGACTGGTGCAAAGCACTCATTTGTCGTTTTACATGAATGGCAATTGTGCGATTCGATTCAAACGCAATCAATTGAATCATTCGAGAATCCAATAACGAAAATTTCGAAAAATGAAGACTGGAATAATGATGACCGAACACATTAAAGCGAGTTAATCAATCGTGAGCTATATTGAAAAATTCATTTCCCGATTTCAAAAATCATATCCCTGTTTCTCGTTTCGATTGATTAATATTTCAGTGGATTTGTGATGGCGTCAATTAAGTTTGTTATAGTACCAAGCCAGAGAGGTGTTATGAGATGAAAGAGCTGTCTGATGACATGAAATTGTTGCAAAACATATTGCTAAAGATCGAATAAGAGTTGCGTGAATCTCTGTGTGTGAACTGTGAACATTTGCCTGTAGCTATTCATTTGTTAGCTCCGCGATTCGGTGGTATTGACATTTCTCGTTCATTGATAAAATAAATAATTAAACCTAGAGGAGAAAAAGTTTCAGCTAAACTGTTTAAGGTTACTTGGGATAAAATTTAAAGCGAACTTTATATTATATAGTATAATAATGAAGTAAATTATGAAAATACTGAACTGAATTATTTCTTTAATAATTCAATTACATTTACCCTAGAATAACAAAATTATGATTAAAATGTAAACTCAAGAAGAGAAGACTAAAAAGGTCTTTGAATATTTTACATGGCGCAGTGTTTTCAGTGTTCAATTTATACTTTTTATAATAATTTTGTTGATAACTTCCTGAACAGTAGTTTATCGGAAGTAATTAGTTTACGCTGATTTCACCCTACATAAAACATCCGATTTTCCTAAACTATTAGCAAGTCAATTACACTTAATTTCACAAAATTCATCAGGTATTAATCAACTATGAAATGGTGTTAAATCTAATTAGAAGCCTTCGATAATTATAAAGGCTCAAATGCAGGCCCATTCGGATGTTATTGGGAATCACAAGTACCACTAAGTGCCAATCCTGAAACTCGATTTGTAATATCCGGATTTGACGGATATTGGTTACGTTACCCTCCCGTTGCATTACAAATGCTTTTCCATGAAAAGATAAGCAAATGGAATATGCATAATTTACCATACGCATATCTGATTGATGAGATGAATCTGCTGAAAAAAGTTGGTACCGCACTTCGTTTTCGCACACAGATATAATTCAAAGTTTGAATAGCGCAGCCATTGACTTTATCTATCAATTATTAAAACATTCAAGCTGCAACATAATATTAAACATGACAAATTATGCACAATAGGCAATTTATCTTCAGGCTAATTAAATTTTGTATTGGAACGTTCCAGCAATTCCACACATATTAATTAGAACAATACCCAACCTTGGCATCTTATCAGGAATTTGAACCTCAGATTGTGTGTGATTCGGAGAGCATAACAGAATATATATAGAAATGGAAAAGAAAACATAGTTTAAATCCTCGGAGAGCATCAAACAATGAATTGCTCGAATTCGACGAACATTAAACTGAAACTGTGCGATGCTGCAAGCTTAAATCCATATAGTTTAAAAGCATCGTTACTTCAATCCGACGTGTTAAAAACATCTCGAAACTGAATGAAGCTGGATAATTATGTGCAATAAATCTTTTGGTGAACAGTTATACTAAGTTAAATTAGAACTAATAAACACTTCCTATAATAGTTTAGTTTCGCGAATTCAATAGTTACATTCAGATTAAATTGAAAGTTCCATTTGATGGATGGAATGATTTACAGCCTAGTTTAATCATGTGTTGAATATTCAAATTTTGTCTTAGTGTGTGCAGCACGTATTATTACTGTTTGAAATGCATATTGTGCATGTGCCTCTCCCGTTGTTCTATAATAGTATGTATACTAATAAATTGTTTTTACTCTGTCGGCATTTATAAAATTAAATTTTATTTAATTAAAATATGTATACCGGGTGTGTTAAGACGACTTTGTTACACGAAAACTGTTGCTCTTAAATATCGTTAAAATTTAATACACGTATATATTTTGTAGCTTAGAACTTGTCAGTTACGTCACCGATCATCATGCGTCTGTCGATAATGAAATGTAGAAAAAACTAATTAATTTAATCGTAAAACCAATTTTTAACATCATTTCTAATCAGAAAATATTATTCAGGACTATATATCAGAAATACTGTTCAGGTATTTCATACGGCAGAAAATGTATGCCAATCAATGAATTCGAGTATCTTCCGCATACAATTTCTTTTTTGATTGAATAACATGAGGTAAATCATGAATAACAAAATTGATCCTCTTTTACGAAGTGCATTTCTTTAATTTTTTTTCATGTAAAAAAATAAAATGACTTTAATTTAAAAATAATTTTATTTCATGAGAAGTCTTTAAGCACCTAACGATCAATAAAACTTCGAAAAAAATCTAAATAAACATTATCAATTGCTTGTTTTTGATTCATCGTTAAAGTCCTGTAATTAACAGATTAAATTGGAAGTAAAGAATAAAAAGGCAGTAAAACATCGTAGAGCTATTGAAAAAATTGAGACAGAAAGTCTTGCTTGGCTTATGCTTTTTTTCCCATTTGTTTCTATTTATTCTTTGAATGTAGAAAAAACATTAATTAAACAAAAAATTAGTATACATGTTTTCGCAATTTTTTTTAAGTCTAATTAATTGCCACGGAAAAAAATACGTGCAAGTCTATTTAAATAAATCGAGTTTTTCTGTGGTTTTACGAAAATGTTCCATTTTCTTATCGCCATGTATATTTTAGTATCCTTTGGTGTGTAGCATATTTAACCAGTTGTTCATTAATCAAGCTCTAGTTTGAAAAATGCACGAGCATATACACAAAATTGGAAAGAAAAGGCTAATCCAATTATATTACTAAAATGGGACTATAAAAATACAAACTTAACAGCGGTTCAAAAAGCAAAAAAATAAAATTTAGATCTTCAACTTCAAAAATATAATAATTTAAATTTTTGGTGAATGCGAAGGGACTATTTCGATATCATCGTTACATAACCCGAAAAATATCTTCAAACTAAACACTTCCACGGTAATTTTGAGAAGTCTAACGTTCAGCGGAACTCGCCGTGACACCCCTCAGATCCTGCTTTGTGGAACATTATATTATACTCCAATTAATTGAATAAACAAATCATATTCCACGAAAGCGTCTGAAAAAGTGCGGAAACATCAAGATAAATTAATTATCGGAGTAAAATAAATATTAAGGTAACGACTGAAAGGGGGGTATACGGAGGTTCGGCTCCTTAAAGGCGTCTGACTCACTTTAAGTGATTTATTGTTCTCAATGATGTAATTTTATGAAGCTCAGGTGTAAACAGAGCATAAACTGTATGAAGGCTTTAACTTGGTATACTAGAGCAAATGCTACTCAATAATTATCCTTAATGATACTCAATGTTCATATTCGGTTAAATGTCTGTTCATTTTCCACGAAAAATTTTAAACATTTTCCTCCACCTGAAAAGTCCTGAATAATTGTGAAGACTTGAATTGTGCAGTTAATGACAGGAGAAGCAGAGCGCTCTTCTGCCATTGTAATTAAAAGAGTCTAATGAATTGAGCGTAACTAACAACCACCACCAAAACATCTTTCCTAGAAATCCAATAGCACAGTTCGTATACTGTTTGCGGTTTGTTTTCAAAGCTTTTATACGCTTTGAATTTAAACAGCGTCTGTTTCTAATTAGTATAGTCAATCGAACTAAAAATACCCAATTAATGAATATCTGACAATTATATCAATCAATTAATAGCACTAATATTATCAATTAATTTTTCTCTAATAGCTATAATAAATCATGCGGAAATCAATAATTAATAATTAATGTACACTACACTTTAGTTATTGCAATTGCGGGTAATGTTTTTAATGCAATTGACGTGTATGTGACTTGTGGTAATAATGGAAAACCTATTCGAATTTAAAATGATCCTCCTGCCAGTTTTTCAAACTGAATGTCGTCGCGTCCTTAGTTTGAACAGAAAAATAAATATACTGTATAAACATTTGCTGGAAGCGTTATCTTTCTGCGACCCAAACCGATGATGATATTGAATGAAGTTAAAGACTATACACACACACATACTGGTTGGTTGGTACATTTGCCTCGTTTTCTCGTTGAGTATTGAAATAAAATGTATTCTCCCCGAAATATAATTCAATTATCGCATTTGAAGCCCCTTCATTTCTGCACTGCTCATTATATAGTATAATCCTCACTAAGTTTGAAGGGTCGTCCAAAGGGTATATTGTTTACTAAAACAAGTTCGTCCAATCCACAAGATTACCATCAGCATTCTGTTGTTTTGGTGCCTAATTCTTCTCAACTTCATTATGGGCCAAAAATTAATCTTGCTTGAAATGGTACAATCAATATTAATATTGTATAGATGGCGGCAATCCAAGGGTGAAGAACATTCGCCCGCATACCAAGAGGTTTCGCCGACTTTGCGACAAATGGCACCTCCATTAAATCAGTTTAGATATTAATTGCATTACGGATCCTTGTTACGTCAGTCATCATTATTACCTAGTGGATGTTCCTTTTCCACTCATGAAAGTTGGCACCATTAAGTTGATAAGTAAAATAATGCATTAAATTCAATTATCGATTTTAATCTTGATAAAACATAAAAGCGGAAAGCTTTATATAAAAACATTTATTAATTTAATCATTTAAAAATATAAAACCCCGCTGCATTCAATTTATTGCTGACGAATAAAAATAATTATAATCCACCTGCTACCAATAATTTGATTTATTATCTATAAACCTAGCGTTAAAATTAATCTTTAAATTCTCCAATATTCAGTAAATTTTAATAAAATTAAGTGCTGTATTGATTTTCCAGCCTAAACTCGAACGTTTGTTTACATTTATTTTAATATTTTATTATAGACAGAATGCATAAACTTCCTATTACGTTTTTGAAGACAAACACTCGCTTGAAACTAATAAATTACATTTCAGAAAAAATCAAGAAGATCATAAAGTGTAACTTAGCGTCTGCATATTTATAGAACTTATCACAAAAGATGCATCTTAATTAAAAGTAAAATTATAACCTAATTAAATATTCCACCTGACGCACAAGCTCATTACAATAGTCGTTATTTGTGGAAAGTGCTCTTATTAAGATAATTATATTAAAATGTTTGAATATTAAAAACATTTTCTTGAAAAGAGCGAGTTCAGTCCTTTTTATCCTATAATTCCTCAAACAGCTCAAATGGTCAAAGAGACTATTTTTGGGCATCTAATTTTTATGTTAAGGTCTAATGGTATCTAATGGTACCTTTAAAAAGGTGTTCTTTATCTAGTGGACGTTATTTTAAAAATTATATTTCTCAATTAAAATTACTAAATAATATTTCAACTGCCTAAAACTATTATTAAATATTTCCAAATCTCAAGTAAAGTCTAAATTCCCATAAGTTGTCATGAGTGTCTGCAGCACAACTTAATGCAAATAACAGATTCAATTTCAGATGTCCTAATTTGAGGAAATAAAATGTCCATTGCTCAGTCCAGTCTCAATGAATTTAGTGCGAATATCATTAGACAAAGGTATTAAATATTTAAATGTGTTAATAGTATTGCCGCACTCAGTGCTGCTGTAGTACAACAATTTCAGTAATTTCATAAAATTGCAGATAAGTCAACAATTTTCAGCTAATGCATGTCACTTTAGATAATTGAGTGGCATTTTCAAGCATCGCGCCAAGCAATTTCCATAGAACATGTTGTGCCTCGTGTTTAGTGACGTATTTAAATACTATAGTGATGCACAATGTTATAATCAAATGGAACTATTAAACTCAAAACCGAACAACATGCTATTTACAATTCTATATTATGTATATGTAACTACATTCAATTTACACATTAAATTCCATTTATATCGTAAACTTGTCTGCCGCAGATGTAAACCTTATTATATTTACACAGAATGGGGTTTTATCGTGTCGCTATATCTCAGTATCTTACTATAACAATAATCGAGTTATAAGGATGAACTGTTTCAATCTGCAGAATCACTATCTATACAATAGGGAATGTGGGAGTTGAGACTCCGTAGTGCTAATAGAAATTGTCCGCAAACCTATTACGGAGAGTTGCATCCAATTATGAACACATTATATACAAGTCTATAATTCCAAAAGCTTCCCTTTCTCTCACCAACCCTTATTATATAAAATTTAATATACAGAGACTCCCCATACTCCTCTCATTACCCATCCTAACTTGCTCAAAATATACCACATTAGATTTACACAAAAACTACTATATTAAACGGAGTTCACCCTTTATAAGTCACATAATAGAATGCATTTTTTCTACCCTGAACTCTGCGACATTCATATTTTTCATACAAATTTTTACTTCCTCCGCAAAACCCACATTTCTTCCTCGACTATTAAAAGTGTTAATTTAGTTATATTTATGTAATTGGTCATATTTTGCTGATGGTAAAAGCTTTGTATTGAGCAGTAAAATGAATCTGCAATAGTGCAAAATTTGGTGGATGCGTCGGTTTAAATTTAGTATTTCGCAATATATATTTAATATATTGCCTTCGTTGTGTTGATATAACTAATAGTGCAGATACCACATAAATTCTAAATTTTGAAATACGATAGCCATTCTTGTAGAACATATATATGAGATACCACGCTACTTCTCTCATTATGTTAAAATGTTTAGTTAACGCCTGTCATTTTTATTTGACATTGATATTTGTAAACCAAAATTCGCCCATTGCGCACATCATAGATAATTACCAGAGCGATTATAATTAGTTCTGTATAAAAATATATACCTTTTTTGTAAGCTGATTATATTTTGCGAAGATCTTTAATAAGGATTAGCGGTTTTTGTTCCATCATCTAAAATATTGTAAAGCTCAGCAGAATTTTGGGATCGATTGACTAAAAGGTTTTGTTTTTAGTTAAGTAGCCAGGTTAACAGAATTCCATTATATAAAGTCTGTTTGAATTTTCTAACTGAATTATTGATTTGAACCTACACATTCGTGGATTCTAATTAATGTGATGCGTTCCAAGAAGAGCTTTGTTAGAAAATTGAATCAGTTCGTAATGAAAATTGGTACAACTACACAATTGAAAAATGTAATAATTTTTCTATATAAGTTTATGTAGGTAGAATCAGTAATCACATACATTTTAAAGGGCTTCATAAATAAGACCTTATTATAAATAGGATCTTCATAATCCAAAACAGTAGTTTATGGTTTCTCTAGTTTCATAGATGTGCTTCTTGTATGAATGTACGTCAGTTGCAGTAGTTAAGCTAATTCAGTAGTGTAATAGTAAACCACTAATTTGCATTTTATAAGGATTATGAACATGAACTTGGTAAGTGTTTATTTATTAACAATGTAATTCTATCCGTCCCGAAACGTCAAACAATTTTTTTTCTTCTATTGCCTTCTATTTTAATTTTTAAAATATTTTATAAATTTTATCTAAATAGCAATAATGGTGAATAATAGCCATTGTTTTTATTACAATCAATTAGTGCAGTTTAGTTAAATGAATCAACTTTTACTGACGCACATAATATAATTAATAATCTTGGCATTCCAGGTGTTTGTAGCTCGTACCTTTGTATAAAATGATTATTTCCAGCAAAACATAAATTTTATAGTTTTATTATGGAATATTAAAGTTTTAATATAAACAAGCTTAGTTGGCACAATTACATGAAAATTTTCTAATGATTTGTTTAATCTTTGTTTGCGCGCTTCGTCAGCAGAATAAATTACAGTTTGCAAAGTTATACTGTAACAATGAAATCAAAGAACGTCAAGAAAAGTTGAAGCAAACCGTAATTAATGATCCCAAAACTTTGTACTATATATACGCGTATATAGAGAAATATGTAAAAGCAACAGTGTGAATCGCACAGCAAAAGTCAGTTAAATATTCGGAACAATATATCCCACCCAAACAGTCTGCAGGGAAGCATATTTCGCAATGTAAGAGTTAGTCGCAGATTATGAAATATTAAGTCGGATTAGTTGAGCCATTCCAACTCAATAAGCCCTATATGAAACTTTTCATTATTACTTTGAGGTCACTATAGTAAATTCATTTACGAAATATTAATTCGGAACTTCGTTCAGTGCGAGTTAAAATCGCCGATTTAGTTCACAGAACTTTAAATTGTTGGAACAGTATCAAAAATATCGATCTAACTATTAAAATGTTAGTTGGAATTAAACGTATAAAACACAAATGTAATTTTTCTTATCAAATTTTCACAAATCGCACAGTTTAGAGAAGTCGATTTTATTCTGTAACTTATTGCTAACTTTTTTATGTGTGAGGGTATGTGAAATATTGGTGAGATCTTCGAATATCTCGTGTCTAATAAAATTCACAATAGATTCGCGAATGCAGAAATGTAAAACAAGGGAAGAAAACCCGAAGGAAACCTAAATATATTTCGTCCTTAAAGTTTATACTATTTTTGTAACTATTTTTCGGCTTCACAGTCTACATAGAAGAAAAGTCCACTGAAAGCTTTCATTTCCGAGGCAAATTCGTACTTTTGTAATAGATATTTGGTTTGAGTTTCGACAAAACACATGCAAACAAGAAATGCTTTTTCCGAAATTGGTATCAAATATTATTCTTCCCGAAATACAACTTGTAGACAAATATTACAGAAGGCGGAGATAGCCCCTGGTTTGATCGTTTGTTTATGATGATAGTTTGAATCTTGGATGGTAAAAATATTTATCGTTGAATAAAATCCGGGATAAAATCGCGAGAAGCCAGAATTTATAGTAAAATACTTAATTTATTTTTTTAATACCTGAATTATGCTCTCTAGTTATCTATTCCAAAAATACCTCTAGTGAACCGCTCTGACACTTTCAGATTTGAAAATTAATAATGAAATCAAGGAACGCATCGAAAGGCAAACTTCCATTGAAACAACAATTAGACAAACTGAATAATTCGAAACTAACAGCTCAGAAAGAAGAACGAGAACCGACAGATTCAGACGATGAAGGTGGTTTCTCCAAGTGGATTCACTCAACTGAAGGAATTGAAAATCTGAAATTATTTGTGTTGGGTAATTCACTCATCGTCTTCTTATTGCTAACCTGGCCGCAAATTAAAGAGGCCCTCGACGCCGCTTATTATTTATACATCGAATATACACAAACCAAAAACTAATCACTATTAAAAATACGAAAATGTTTACGATCGTCTTTAAAGGGTTCCTATTTCTATTCATAATGTTCTGGTACTCGCTTGGCGTTTGGAAAATAGTGGACAATTATTTCAAAGACGAATTCCGAAAGTATTTAGAAACGGAGTTTCAATCAAACAAAAATACAAGATTCGATTTTATCAGCGGTAACAGTAAAATAAAAGAATCGCTCACCGGTGATGGTGAGTGTGATGAGACGTCGAGTTGCTCTGCGGAGGTCGGAGGCCCGTGCAAAGAAATCGCCATCCAATACTGTAACAAAGTAGATCGTTGTACACTAAAAGAATTGTTTGAGAACATTTTTTTATATACTACTAATGCACCTTCCAATGCACATGCACTCTAGACCATTGTTCTATTATTACCTATTATGTTATTGTTAAAAGTATGCATATTTTCGATAATATAATCAACTGCGCCTTATCTAGTTTAAAATAAACAATTAAATACCAATTGGCTGCTTCATTCGGATTACTCACCTTGCATATCCTATAAATATTGTCCTGAACTTGAATTGAATTCAATAGCAAATTAAGTAAGGTTATGGTGTATAAACAAAACAGGTGTTTTTCTTCCCGAAGGTCCATTACACTGCGATTTTTCAATTTTCCTTTTAGTTCTTACATTCACTTATGTTTTAAATTAGTTGATTTATATTTTAATTAGTTATGCTACTATTTTAAACCATAAAATTCAAACAAAAACAACACAAAACCGTTGTAATTACAATATTCCAGAATTTTTTCAAGAGGAACATGAGCGCCATCTCTTTGTCACTAGCAGGTATTCTAGTCTGTTATTATATAGTTGTCTGTATTTCCGCTTTTATTTAAATGTTTGCTAATTAATTAGTTAATTGTTGTTATTTGTGTTTTGTTATGCAAACAAACCGCAAATTTTTATATTATGTAATTTAATATTAATAAGAAAAAAATAATTTAATAAATATAATTTTTATTATTAAAGAATCTTACCTAATATGTCATAAATTAAATTAGTAACAGATTAAATAATATTTAGCTGTTCATATAATACTGTTTTTTGTTTACTAAAAATGGATAATAAATAAATAATTTAAAAAACCGCATAAAATTGCTGGACATAACAGATGGCGCCACCATAGATTTGTTCAATAAATAAATACAACAAAATTATAAATGACTTTTAATTGTTGTCTCCATATTACTTTACGCAAATATTTAGCCTTCAATTTCAGATAAACACAAATATTTATATATTATTATGTAAAATTTGTAACCAATGCATCACACATTAATTTCATAAAAATCAAGTTGGCACGCCTGACTGTCACAGTAATATCCATTGAACAAGAAATCAAATCAAAATGAATTTGAATTCAGTGCTAACGACTTTAGAAATAACCGCTCAATTTGGGCATGCAATCAGTACCGAAGAGAGCATTATTCTCCACAACTCATTGCTGGTACTCAAGAATGAAAACCATTTCCGTAAGATCTATTTCTGGGGGCGCATTTTTGGCATCGAAAAAGACTACTACATCGCTTATGGCTTTACCAAGGATGCATTGGTTGGTCGCATCTACTATTACAGTACCGATTGTCTCGTATGGGGACTTCTGCCATCCTTGGTAAGCGAGGAAGCAAAATTGCTAACTCCTCTTTGCATCCCGAAATTCCGAGGAGATGCTTCGCACGTGGTTCAAATCCGCATTGACCAGGACGATACATTCAATGGGGAATTGGTTCTCGATCCCATGCTCAAATATCTAAAAGAGGAAGACCGCTTGGCTGAGACCGTTTATTTGATCAACCAGGAAGCGGTTGCCATTCCAAGGGGTGCTCTTTACAAAAGAGCTGATGGTGTGGTCGTGGAGAATTTGAGTTTCGAGGGGTTGTCATTGCTGGAAGCTCGAGAAATCAAGTCCTTCTTGCATTATCGCGAACCAACTCAAACCTGGAACTCCAATCTGCTTACTAGAGATGATTTCAACTACGCCATGGATTTTCTGGATCCGCTTGATATGGATATACCAGAAGGATGCTGGACCAATCAGCTAGTGGAGGGTGATCGCTTGGTGGTTCTGAAGCCGATGAATTGGCCCGGCATGATGGTCTATCACTATGTGAAGCAGCCGCATTACGGGTTTGTTTATTGTGGTTTTGGAAAGCGTTCTTTGGATGCTCCGTTTATGTTGATTCCATTTATGTAATTTGATGATTCAATACTGCTGTTAATTAATTTGATCAATTATTTAGATTGAAAATTAATGAATATTTTTGTAATGATTGATTTTGTTTAATGTAATGATTTTTGTTTAATGTAATTTTAATGATTTGATTCAATGTACTTAATAATTTTTAAATAAATAAAAATAAATACAATGTGTTGAATAATTTAATGTTTCTTGAAATTTATTTTGACCGCAACACAAGACATCTGCAAAGTTCAATAATTTTTTTACAAGAAGTCAAATAAATGAGATGTACAAGAAGTTTATTAAGTAATCCATAATATAAAGATAATTGCAAACACATTCATGATCAGAATAGCATATACGAACGGAGCGTTTACGATATTATCCACAATGACCTCCAGACCTAACACCATGTACCTCGCCAAAATGTTTTCTAGGTCGACGAAAGACGGATTCAGTGGACGTACAACGAACCAATAAAAAATCAGGGTAATTACCAAACCAAAGATGAGTCTCCATTTAATGAGGATATTGAAAATCCTCGCCATCAAGGATAAAGGTTCTCCCATTTGCCTTAATGCTCGTGGTACTGTTCGGCTTTCTTCATCCTCTCTGAGCAACGTCAAGTGTAGCGTGAGCAGCAAATCATTGTTTCTTGCAATCTCTTCACTTTGATCAGGATACATGTCGAATGCAGAATGATCACCTTCAGCCAAAGTACGGAGCAGAAAACGCCGAGCCTGATTATCAGTTGACATTTTTTTCTGTTATTTTTTATACATTAGACAGAAATGGCAAATTAAATGTGTGAATGACAGCCACACTCATAATGAAAGTAATTAAATAATTACATAAAACAAAAGCGACTTTAAAAATCTTGACAAACTAATTTATTATATTTATTAAAATTAAACCAAAATTACCAAAAGCTATAAAACTATTGTAGTAACCTTGGATGTGTGGGCTAATAGAGGAAAACTAATGCCCAATTATTTTATCAACTATTATAAACATCTTAAATTGTCATTGCATTCAGTTATTGTTGAGGTGCTCAATTGTATAAACTGTTCCACTTCACCATGCCTATAATTATCTAAACATCTAAACCAAGTTCGAAAAAAATGGCACCTGGATTAGCCACTTTAAAACGAGGCAGCATACAGGTGCAAAAGGCTGCTAAAGTAGTAAACGGTAAGTTAATTAGTCATCAATAAAAATAATGCATCAGTTTGATGGTTTCAGACCAAATCGGATCGCGACAAGTTTTAGCCGTTTTTGTATTAACCGGATTCGTCTTGTGTGGAGTGGTCGAACAGAGTGCTTCGGTGGCACTGAGGGCTAACAGCACATCAAGTTACTCAGCAGCTGAATTCGCAGAATATGTTGAAAATACTAGTTATATTACCAGATATTGCCAACCAGCCACACATCCCCTTAACGATGATACCAACAACACGGTGCATGTGGTCAGATCGATTCCACACATCGAGGTACCACTAATTTGCAATCTTTTTTCCAAAAAATAATTTGAAAAAAATTCCTGCAGATTCCGATGACACGCACTGATGAGACCGAGGCTATTTTGCGACAGGCTTTTATGTGGGGCACGCTTGTATCACCGCTTGCTGCTAGCAGGATCGCAGCTCGAGTAGGAGCCGAACGCCTCTTTGGGGCCGGTGTACTTGGAGCCGGATTTACTGCCGTGATGGTTCCTGCTGCTTGGCTGACCGCCTGTCACGTCATCATCCGCTTTATTCAGGGTATATTTATGGTAAAATTAAATGAGCAAATCTCTGCGCCAACGTTTTTTCGTAGTTCTTGAAATTTCATGGAGCTTTGTTGGATTTTCAGGGCGCAACTTGGCCAGCGGCTCATATGCTCGCTGTCACGTGGATTAAGCCGAAACATGTCAGTGGCTTTATCTCATTATACACAGGTATTAAATGACGAATAAATATCTAATGTAATTCGCAGTTAATATGCAAACTGATTTATGTAGCGGTAAATTTGGGATATGCAATTGTCGGCATTCTAGGCACTTTACTTGTACGCAGATTTGGCCGGGATTGGTTAAGCTACACCATATCGATAACTACGTTTTTTTGGTACTTTTTGTGGTGGAGATTTGTCGAGGAATCGTTGCATCCGAATCGACCGAAAAGAGACGTAAATATCGCCCAAAAAAATTAGAACTGCATCTATTTACAATTCTAATTTGTTTATAAACATCCTAGATGCATAGTAATTTGTTTATTTACTTATTTTCTTTTACTATTATAGTTGCAATTTAACTATTTCTATTAGGAACACAGAAACTTACCATGGCGTAGACTTCTAATGTCGAAACCAGCATGGGCATGTGGTGTTGCAGTCGTTGGTAGCCAATGGGCGGATGCAACTCTAATGCTTGGAGTCACAAAGTATCTGAAGCTAGTGTACGGATTCTCCATTGAATATGTATATGCGCAAAATTCAATACGAATTCAAATAAACCAATAACATGCAAATTTCAGGAAGACATTCTTCAATCCTTACCGCATATTGGGCATTTTTTTGCTGCCATGACCTTTGGGATAGTGGTGGATCATGTTAGGGAATCAGGGATCGCGTCGACTACCACATCCCGAAAGCTATTCGTATATTTATGTTTGCATTTAATTTAATTTCGTTTCCTTCTACTTATTAATGTGTATTATAGCTCATTTTCCTCCTGCTGCCTTAATGTTCGTTTTGGGATACACAGGCTGTGATCCTGCTGCACCTGCTGCTCTTTATACGGCCGCTTTAGCGATGACAGGAGCAACGCCAGCAGGAGCTTTCGCTAGTGCTGCAGACATAGCACCGAATTTTGCAGGTAACTTAGTTCTTGCATAGTAAATTATTATTTTTACAAATTTTATGAGCACAGGAACAGTTTTTGGTCTATGTCAAACTATTGGAGCTGCAGGATTGCTAGCTGCTAACTATGTAGTTTCGGAAGGACTACACGGTTCGGTAAGTCACTTAATTAATCGTTAAGAAATATTTTTAAATTATCACCTAGTAGATTAATCTGTAATCTGTATTAAGAATGAAAGTTTCGTCAGCACGTGAAATATGAATTAAATTGTGCAATTATTTGTAAGAATGAAATTACTACTAGTATTAATTATAGTAGCGCATATTAATTAATTAAATAATGAATGAATGAGATTGGAACAACAATAAACTCAAAATCATCAGATAATTAAATAATAGAGTGAATATTTTTACTCACAATTAACGATCTGCTCCAGAAACACCTATCCTTCAAACTAAAAAAAAAATAATTGTTGTCGAAGTAATTCGTGAGTTAAATGTGCAAAGCAAAAATTTTAAACATTTACTCATTAATCACTGAAACATGTGCGCTTAGTTTGCAGGTTGGTGGAGATTGGTGTTTGGAGTGTCTTCGGCAGTGTTATTGACCACTGCAACATTTTTCATGGCAATGGGCAGCGGCTCGGTGCAAGATTGGAATGCACCCGGTGATCTGGAGACTGAGTTAGAAGTCATTGAGGAACCATCTAAGCTGGAATCAGTTCTTGAGTAGAAGAGAACAATTGAGCGTGCGACAGTTTCAGAATATAAATCTAGAGTATGCATTGTTAAATTTTACATGTAAATAGACTTATGTAATAAAACGCTTATAAATATTCATTCCTCATTTGTTTATTGTAATAATGAAAACGACAGATTGAAATTTCTCACAGGGAATATTCACATCTTTGGTAACCCATTATGCAAGATTTACATAATATATGTCAGTAAGACTAATTATTAAGCTAAAAGTATAAATAAAGGTAAAAAAAATAGAATGTTATAATAAATATCTACAAATATATCACCAAAAACGCAGATATGTACATTAGCTCAAACCGTAGAACACAATAAAATATTTACATTAATTAGATTTTTTTTTTGGTTTTCTAACGTTACAATAAAAATATAAATTTCTAGTAAAAAAATAGCTCTTACGTGTGTTAACAAGAATTGTTTTCATCATTCATAATAATCCATATCAAGTTCTCGATATCTTTTGCTTCTCATACCTTTTTTGCCTTGCGAATCTTGTTCTTCTCCAAGGATCTCCACATTTCTCACTGGAGCTCTTTTGTATTGCGGCACAGAGGTGGTTGGTTCAGCTTGTTCTGGTTCATCATTTTCAACTGGAAGAGCCGGATTGATGGCCAATTGCAACATTCGTAACAACAACATCTCTCTTACATCTGGTGGAAGATATTCGTCATTGTTAGATACACTTTGCTCCTGGGCCATAGATGGTAAAAGTCTGGCAACTCGTCTTGTGGGAATATATGATTGAGCGTTTGCATATTGATCAGAATTAGCATAAACGTTTTGATCGTGTTGTTGGTGTTGTCGATGTCTCAAACCTAATTGATGTTGTTGGTGTCCAACATCAACATACTGTCTTTGCCTCTGATGTTGAACGTCTGGATCGGTTATGAATTGAACTGGTCCATTTTGACGACTTTCGGCTGGTATTTTATGAACAAAATATGGAATAGGAGTTGGACGATAAATTGGTCTAACTCGTGGTTCCGGATAATCATGCTGATATCTATTATTAGTTAACGCACTCACGCGTTCTAGTCTACTTTGTCTTAATATTAATTGTTGTAATAGTTTCTGGAAATCCCTTGTACTTACAGGTGGCTCTATGTTATCAATCTCATTATGTACATCATTATTAATATACTTTGGTACTGGCGTTATTGGAACGGGAATAGGATACGGGGTTGGCACTTGATGGGATAACTCTCTGATGTATCCATTTTCATCCACTTGAACTGGAATTGGTCGTAGTGGCGGCGGAGGAACCCGTCGCAAAATAATCGGTCGTTGTTGAACTTCTTGCAATGGTTTTTGAGTTGTGTCTCGAATGTACTGCTCCTGCTGTGTGGCATATTCTTGTTGAACATTGTTAATATCACGGATATTATCAATTGGTAGGATTTGGCCCCGTAATTGACTTAATGGGACTAAAATAGCACCTCTTTGATATGGATGTCTAATTGCAACTAATGGTTCTTGTGCTTGTCTGTTAGCTGGTATTTGAACGACAGGAACCGGAGTTGGAGTTGTGTTCTTCACAGCTGATTCTGTAGTAGTTGAAGATTCTTGTGAATATTCGCTGGTACTGGTTTCAACGTCTTGTAAAATATTTTGCTGGTAGTTATTAGGATATCTTATGGTAGGACGAGAAATTAAAAGTGGCGCCTGTGTTGTGCTGAGTAAAGCACCTCTAGGTCTAAGTGTGGTTGTGAACAGCGGTCTAGGAGTTCCGGTGGTCACAGAACCACTATAGACATCAGTAGCATCATCACCAAGAGATTGCTGCAAACTGAATACATGCTCTTGCAAATCGTATTCTGGATTCCTTTCTTGGGACAATTCTCTTCTCAGAATATTGCTTCTAACTTGTGATTCTTCTACAACTGGCTTTGAATTTTCACCGACTAATGGATGATTAAGCGCTAATCTTCTGAACAGAGGTAACTCGGAAGGTCTTGGACTCACAATTTCAGGACGAATCAATTGTCCTTCCGATTTCTGCGTTGGTATATGTGGTGCTATAGTCGTCTCAGCTGAGTTTCTTCCTTGTAGTAAAACTCGAGGTGCTGCTGAAGAATAAATCACGTGACTTGGTTTACTTGTGGTTTTCGTTGAACCCACATTTACAACTTCACTATAATTTGGTCTTAAGGTAGTGGATGAAGGTATTACATTTCTACGTCTAGCAATACTTTGTATCGAACTACTTGTAGAAGTTGATTGCGATGTTGGATAAACTATTGATGGTCTTTTCGTGGTCGCAATGGTTGTTCGATTTTTATTTGGAATGCGCTGAACAACGGATGGTGGTTCTGGTTTGGAAATAACTTCACTTGAATTACTTGTACTATATGAAACTCTTTTAATTTGACCTTCATCATCGATGAAGCCATAAGTACCTTTAATATTTCCCAGAACATCGCGACTTTCAATTTTGAATGATCCATCATCGGCTTCGTAGCCAATTGTGTAGGAACCATCGTCATTGACTTTTTTAATTCTCTTAATTATTTCTAATTTCCCGTCTTTCGATTCAGACTCGACTAGTTCTTCTTTGGCTTCACTTTCTGCTTCAGTAGCAAATGTTTTTTGGCAAAGTAGTATTAAGATAATGCTCAGTACAATAAACTGGAACAAAATGATGTTTGTTATGAGTGAGATAATTGGTCCCCGATACACAAACAATAAGAAAAATGAAAGCTGTCTACAATTTTGCATTACTAAATCGTCTCAAATGATCATCATTAAAGTTAATTATTTGTTGCAATATTTTGAATATTAATTTTTACGTATTTTCTCTAAAAAAAAATTGCCTCTTAACAGAACAATAACCCAAATGATTATTAGTAATTCGCACAAACACGATGCAGTAAATCACAATACAAAACAAACAGAAGATTATAATAGCAGTAGAGAAATCTGTTGTAATCCGGGCTGGTTACCAGATAATTACGTTAAGGCGGCTACGCTTTCCTTGTTTATAACAAACAACACTTTTGTTACGAACAAAATTATTAAAATAGTGCTAAAAGTATGTTTAATGACATACCTGCTTAAATCCTGCCATTTTGGCAGTGGCATGTAGATGCACGTGTTCACATCAACTAACTTCTTCAGATTTCTGTGCTTCCCTATATAACTTAGAGGAATGTCTTGGGGTCTTCAGCAGCGGGAGGGAGATGACCTTCAACCATTCCGCGATGTTGGCTCGCTGGAGCTTCTGGATTATTGCAATCCAAGTGAAAGCGACGATGAATGAATGGATGTAGTTTTGCATTCAAGCTGCACTTTGTGCATTCGTTTTAATTTACGTTAATTAAAGTTAATTTATTAAGTAATTAAATTAAATAATAAAACTGATGTTATTGGATTTAACTAGGTATTAAATCTTCGGGATACGTCTTCGGAATAATAATTTAATCTTTTTTGAAAAAAATATATACTGCAGTAAGTCGATACTGGAGAAGCTTTTTTTCAGTTTCATTTTGCTCAAAGGACTTCAAAATCAATACGACTTTTACTAATGCAAAAATAAAAGTATCTGTTAATCAGAGCTGAAAAGCTCTGCAGAATACTTGAATGCTGGTGCTGAAAAAAAATCTTGTGTATCAATTTCTCCTCAACATCTCTTCAATTTGAAGACCATGGGATGATATCAAATCCTAATGTATTTCAATCTATAATTTATTTCTTGATCAACATCTGCTAAAATTATAGTCTTTTTCCTGCAAAATGCATTTGAATAAACATTGCATAAACTGTTCCTGAATGTGCGATAGAGAAATTATATGTTATTTAAATCGATTGTATATTAATGAGGCACAAGGTACATGTTAGATATTAATCTATTTAAAAAATGAATATTATGGCATAGTCTACCGAAATTATAGCGCACCGTGTGAAATGGGACAGTTTATTGTTCTATATGTCTTAATGTTTCGTAAAAAAAATCTCTGGCATTCAAATTTGTTAAAATTTTAACAATTACTTTTCCTAACTTTATATTGTTAGCTCCTAATTAAATTCGTCCTGATAAGCAATGTAAATCAAGGATCTTTTTATTAGTTTAGATCAGATAGGTGCAACTAGCTAATTAAAGTTTTTTTAACCACTTTTTTAGAGCAATTGCGTTAACTATGTATGTAAAATAACGTTTTGTTTGATATAAAAAAAATGTATGCTTGTATTTAGTTTAGGTAAGTCAAATTGCTATGGTTTAAATGATTTTTAGTATTAACAATAGGTTCCATTGCATGGTATTGTGTAGTTTTGGTTTCAATTTAAATTATACATTGTTTAAATGTAATACAACTAAACTGTTTCCTTTTATTATTCTTTTACTATATTACTAAATCCAAAACAGAAACATTATTAATTAGAAACTGTTTGAAAGTGCGTGTGTAAATCTGCAATTTAACGTTATTATGTTTATGTTAATTCAAGATATTCTATAATGATCTCAAATCTACAAGTTGTATAATATGGAAATAAGAAAAAATCACATTATATTTTCATGAATGTAGTAGTAGTATATGCAAAATTTCTATTTCCGTATTATAAGAATATGTGAACGGACATAATATCACAAAGAATGAAACAATATACGTATGATTTAGAAGAACTGAACTTTTTTATTAAGTGGTTGTTACGAAATCTGGTATAAACCATAGACACGTATACTGAAATGTTCACAGATTATGCGGAAATTAAAATACAATTTTAATTGTCATGCCAACATTTCCAAATTTCCGTTCAACCGACAGAAACGCTCTCTTTTTGGTCCTGAAGAGATCCTTCTTCGGATCGGACAATCAAGTAAGTAGCAGAAATTTTATAATCTTGGATAAAATAATAGAAACTAATTATTCCGAAGTATATGATCATTTTTTTTGGTGGTGCGTCTGACCGCTAGGACTGCTACCTTCGCAATGCCTTTTCAGTGATGCTTTCAGGAAGCTACTAACGTCGCAGTCGCAGCGTCCAGCAGGACTATGCCGCAGTCAATAATATGGTTTAACTGCGTAATAATTATTTTTTTCTCATTAAATTAACATTGGCAGAAAATTTTATGACTTTCTCATCATAAACGCTTCTCAGATAAATAAACAAATAATTGCGTAACCGAAAAAAATAACTATAGATTTTAATTAATACCTTTTTCTGGGAATTTTATTTACATACCTAAATAGCTGCTCTTACGGAGAAGTAAAATGCAATGATACATTAAAAATCAGATAAATGAATACATTTAGTTGCATAACATGGGCGGGAAAGGTTACTTTATTGCGGGACATATTATGTATTGTTTCAAGTTGATTCTGTAGTACTGTAGTATGAAAACAAATAACATGCCTGAGAATGGCCTAGATCAAGAACACGCCATTTACCTTTTTAGATTTGCGAAATTAATAAAATTACATTTACACTTTTATTTTTAACATTTTTTGTTAGAACTGCTAATTATTTGCTTTTTCAGGTGCAATTTAATTATGCATTATGCACTTCATAAACTTTTTATTGTTCTTATAATAATGTGGAAATTGAAATAAATCTTGAGTTATACAAACCGAACTATTTCTTCACAGTTGTTACAATGACAATTTTTTTGCTAGTGCACTAACTTACAAAACAGCAAACGCAAGCTGCAATATGACAAAAGTTGGACAATGACTCGGATAATAAGCTCAGGGAGAGCTTTTGAACTAAATAAATAATTTTTCAGACTTTTTTTTTTAGAATTAAAAGAATTGTTTTAAATAAATGCATTTTAAGAAAAAAAAAATTATGTGACATCAAGAGATCATCAAAGATGGCTTTCAGATAATGTTGACTTCAGTTTAAAGTTATGTCTAATTCAAGATCAAAAAGAATCTCTTTATTGTATTTTTTAGATTTTTTTTAGTTTCAATATATTTATTTATTTAATAAATATTAAAAAAAAATATTATTTTATTATTTATTGCATTTTTAATTATAATTTATTATTACTGCACTTTTACTACGCTGCAACCTGCAATGCAAATAATTGTTAATATTGTTGCATAGCAATAATTCAACTTTATATAATTAATTTAAATATTTAAATAATATATTCTTAATTCTATATTCTAAAAATTTAAATAAATAAAAAAGCAACAAATAAACACAAATACCATTTAGTTTAAGCCAGCATAATAAATTACTAACAATAATTGTAATAAAAACTAGGTGAAAATAAAGGTATAACATTTTTTCGCTAAATTTAATTCAGGACTATTAATTTTAAGCTTAAATAGGTGACAGATATTAAGGCGGATCTAGTTTATATTATGATTCGAGCCATAATAAATGAAAAGGTTAATCTTTTCTCATATTTGTTAAATAATAGACCCAACAGAAGAATTTATGTACATTATAACTTTACCAAAATTGTAACGCCTCTCATTAACATTTTTTTTTACATTTTTAGAGAAATTAATGGCGAAGGCGACGGGGAAAAATACTTATTGGATATAATACACCCAAGTCTTAATTTAATGGAGCGTATACTCCAATTTCGCATCCCTGATTAAATTTTCACACATCTGTCGAGAATTGATACAAAATTGAGTGAAACGGAATTGATTTTTTTATTAATTATTAATTATCATAAAATTATTTATTCATAATTCGAATAAATGGTTTCTTAAAATCCGATTGCGTTATTCACAACAATATAGAAAAGATGGTAATAATTTAATAGATTGTCGTGTGTGAAAACTGCGTCAACCAGATCTCCTTTTAACGTGTCTAGTTACTGTAAACAAGTTGTGAAAAATGAAAGTGAAATAACGGATATCCTAGTACGTGCTATCATAATAGATATATTGATGGTATTTGTATGAGCAGTTAAGAAACCAATTAAATCTAATTTAATAAGTCTTAATTCGATTACTTTTTTTGTTGCAATAAATTCGTTCCAGGAAAATGAGCAAACTACAATTTAGTATACTAAACATGAGATCATAAAACTCTATTAACGTTGCTAATTTAGTTATTTACATGCAACTTAACGTAAAACTCGAATTTATTTAATGCTTCAATGATTTCTTTGTATGTTTGAAATTATATGAAGAAAGAAATTACATCTACAATGCCTGTCATTGTAAATTGTTAAAACTGCATTAAATAAATCCAATCACTTACAACATTCTAATGATGCATGAAACTATTCCTTTAAATGATGATCTTAGTACAAGTTATGTAAAACTATTTGAACTATATGCAGGATAAATTCCTTTTTCGAAAAACATTAATTTTTCGCTATTGAGCAACAAGCAATTTACATGAGAGGATAGCTAGAGTGGTCGCATCCAGAAATTTGATCATATTACCCGCCGCCTCCACCAAAAAAAAACCCTTTCTGAGAATACCTTAGATGGTACTCAATTCATCTGGCGTCTTCGGAAATTATTAATTTATGATGACTCCTCCAGCGATAATAATAATATTTTTTTTCGTTTTGACCGAGCTGTCTTAGATCTCAGAATGAATGTTTTTATTCTAGTGAAACCTTTCTCTGCTCTAGATAAAATTACCTGATCAGATTCAGCAATGTATATTACCACATATTATAACAATTTATACCTTCAGTACTGATAGCAAGATTGTAAATACCTTTAAGCTACGCCGGATTTATTACTTCATCAAAAATTTCTAATAGGGAAATCGGAAACTAAGAAATTTAGTTAACATCTTGTAAGTCTACTCGTTCGTATACCCACATAGTGAAATATTTCCCCGCTATTTTTTTTACATTCCAAAAAGTTTCGAATTATATTTAATTAGTGGTTTAAATTAATGTTGTAAAAACTGTTATGGAAAAGCAGGACAAGCAAAGCAACTGTTGCTTCTTCCTTATTTTCCTCGACTTTCATTTTAACGACGGTTTGATTTCGTTGCATTCGAATTAAATTAATTAAAATACGACGACAATTTTGATATTTCTTAATCAAAGCAAATACAAATTCTTATTTTATTCAATTGCATAAATGCGCTTTATAGTTAATTATTATAATTTCGTCCTTGCAAGGCAGTATTAATGTAATAACACGGTATGATTTTTGAACATTATCAATTACCACTTGGACTGTTTTAATTAATTGCTATTAGTATCAGTTTTCACGATTTAATTGCTTATTTAGATTTCCTTGAAACGAGCTTAAATTTTAATTGAACCAGATATTTGGCATTTAAATGAATGAAAAGGCGTAGGTACTATTTCAAAGAAAATCACTTTCATTTGACCAAAAGTAAAATAATATTTTTGACATTAGCGAAGAATTGAACTTATTGATTTATGAGAGTCATTAACTCTTAAGCATCCTCAGGGTTAAGTAAAAGTTTCGCGGTTTCTTGGTAATTTTTTCCAATTTCAAGGTGAACAAATTCGGTTTTTTTGGCCGAAAATTGTACTTCCTTGAAGATGTGAAGATAATATATAATAATTTTTGTATAAATTTTATAACTAGGTGCATATTCAAAGTATAGGATTATTTTATCTGATTATAGTGTTTAGTAGCTAAGGTAGTGAATTACTCAGCCGTTACTTACTGTTTAACATTAATTTCACTCCAGATTTGTAAAGCAGCAGGAAAGTACATACATACGTATAAGAAAGTATTCCTTTTATATATTTTACATCATTTGCCATATAAAAACAATGTGAAATAGTATGCATTTTATTATCTTCGGATTATTCGTGTCTATTTATAGTTTATTCTGGTCGAGAAACTACTAGTAGTAGCTAACAAACTAGTCATATTTATCAAAAAAATCGAATTAATCCGAATAGAAAGTTGTTTTTGAATTATCTATACTCTATTTGATGTTATAATTCTTAATTTTCGTAATTTTGCATAATTCCAAGCAGGCGAGGTGACGACGATTGATGAACTCTCATCATCAGAAATCCGGATTAATAAAAAAGAGCATGTTAATTTTATTTACATATTTATTATATAAAGACACTTATACATAACGAAATACATAATATTTAAATTTAATAATACTCTGCTGTTAAAAAATAATTATAAAAAATACATGTTATATACATACATCTTCTCAACAGTCAGCAAAAAAAAACTACAAAGTACAAGAAAAATAAATCAGAATTAATTATTTTAAATAATTAAGTAACATTATTTGGTAATTTAATAAGGCACATAATTGTATAAAATGAGAGCATACAAAGTGCAGCAATATGTCGTTGCATATGAAAACAAGGTCAATTAAACAAGTATAACATAAACACGGCCTTGAAAAGGACATACAACAATTTGTTAAAAGAAATTCCAATCAATAATAAAGCAACGTTCTAGAAATGAAAAAGAAACACCTTATGAAGATTTGAAAAAAAAATACATTGTACATACATTCTGTATAGTTACGTAATGCGGGCGTGACCGGGTTTTCAACAGATATCGAACACGTAACACTTTCACTAATACAAAGGTATAGCAGGGGTCACACTTATCCTTCACAATTATCAGTCTGAATTGTCCTTAGAAATTATTTAATTTAAAACTGAATGTTGTGTCCTCTTAAAAAAGCATCGATTTGGCTGGATGCTAGACCTCCGGTTTGGTCAACAGATGGTTGAATATAATAGACCGGTTGTTGTTGCTGTTGTTGTTGTTGAGCTGATGGGTGTTTTTGTTGATTTCTAGCTCTTTGTTGTTGAGCATACAATTGAGCAGAGTTTTGGAATTGTAATTCAGCTTGTTGTTGCTGATAGGCCGCCTGTGCATTTACTTGAGGCTGAGGTTGGGCTCTTAGATGCTGAGTATAGATTGGGTTTTGGTGTTGTTGAAGTTGTTGGATGTTCACACGTTGTGGTTGATGAACATATGGTTGGATGTTTTGGTTTACAGTGAAATCGCCTTCAGTTTGAGGAAGAGTCTGGTACAATTGAGTATTGTACTGTCCAGAAGTTGGATCATATACTAAAGCAGACGAATAGATCTGACCTGCTTGATTTGGAAGAGGTTTGGCTTTGGTGGATGATTTAGTTAGGGAACTTGGGGTTGGAGATACAATGTTATTCTCTTGTTGGAACTTCTGGAATTCAGCATCAAAATCAATGCCTCTGCCTGGAGCAGCTGTAGAGGATGGAGATGCTTGCAATTGTTTAGTGTACAATAAAGATGGACGAGGAGTTACTGCTACTTGGAGTAGCTGTGGTCTGTAGGTAGTAGCTGGCAATTGAGTTCTGCTTGAAGGAGTTGGTCTTGGTGTGATAGAAACTGGTGAAATGCTTTGTCTGTAAATTACTGAAGCTGGTGTAGTAGAAGATACAGGACGTTGGTAAACTGGGTGTTCTTCTGGTTGGATGTATTGTGGACGGGAAATGTAAGATGGTCGACGAATTGGCTATAAATAAATACGATTTAATTTATAAACAATAGTTTCATAAGAATTAAATTACCTGTTGTTTCAATAACTGTTCTGGTTCTGGTTGTTCATCTTCACCTTGGTCGTAAGTGTTTTGGAATAGAGTTACAGCTGGTTTAGGTGCGGGTGTAGCATGTAAAGGTCTGATTGGTCTTGTGGGATAATTAGCTGGACCTCCATCGCTTTCATTGCTATCGGGTTCACCAATATCATCTTGATCTTTTGGTGCATTTGGATCGCATGGGTTTCCAGACACATAAGTGAACTCTCTTTTGTTGCCATCTGGGTCGATGTATCCATATTTACCTCTTACCACACAATCAGTGCCTCTGGTTTCTTCCTTGAAACTACCATCAGCAGCTTCATAGCCAAAAGTAAATGAACCATCATCGTTAACTTTGTTGTAATTTCGGATGGTTTGGACTGGTGGAGCCTTCGCGGGTTCTTTGGTTCTTGCGTGCAATACTGCAGCTCCTTTAGGAGACCCTCTTGGAATGTAATTATCTTGAGAGCTACGTGGAGCTGCGGTTGGTTGACCATAAAGACCATTGTATTGGTCGGCTGAAGATACGAGTACTACTTGTTGTTGGTCATCTTGTGGTTCAGCTGCGTAATATTGAATAGTTTCTTCTTCTTGTTCTGCTTGCTGAATAGGCCGCACACGTATTCTTCTGGCTTCAGATTGGCATAGAAAAACTACTCCAAGGATGAAGAGCGAGATCCACTTGAAACATAATTAAATACTTTGCTGTAGTTGTGTGTAATAGATTAAAGTAAATTATTTCATTATTGAGGAAGAACATCTAGATGATGTTAAGTGCTAAAGCACATCCTTGACGATTGAGGTGTGTTGTGTATTTAATGTCAATAAATTATGTTAAAATTAATATTGCAATTTGCTTGTAATTCATAAATATCGAGAGTAATTTTAACATCATTATAAACATCGGAAGAAAAAGCAAACATCTGAATTGAAAATTGATCTGAACTCAAATGCTATACGTTGCAATAATTAAAATGAAATTATGTATTATGGATTCAGTAATTTGTTGAGGCTTAAAAGTAATGTTATGGTACGTTACACTTTATGTTTTATTTAAAACTGAAAAAAATTTATAGAAATTGATGTAATTACATCGGTAATATAGGTTAATCACTGCAGTAGCGTTTGCTGTTAGCAACTTTTCAAATACAAAATAATTAGTAATATTCGAATTTGCAATTGCATTATAATTAAAGATTTGTTATAACTAGTTACTTTCCTTTTAAAAATCAACAATAGTTATACGAATTAATTATATTTTTTTAACGCAAAATTAAACAACAATAATTGTTTTCTTTCAAATTCAAGGGCAACGCCATATGAAATCTCCTTGATATTTAAAAGGACAATCGTTGTCTAAAGAATATCATAACTAATAATTTATTGCAACGTATAAGATTATTCTCTTATCACGATTCGCACTTAAATTGTAATATTATAAAATACGTTCGATCATTATGCAATGCAAACAATAATTAGTTGCATCAGTTTTGGCCAATTACCATACATAAAACGATATTTGGTAGATCAGATAAACAATAAAGAACATTAATTAAAGACAAAGCGATATGATAAATAGATACAAGAACATCTATAGAATATGAATTGATTTATTATTATTGCTGTTATTACTGAAATAAATTAGAAACATATATCACTGATGCTATCTCTAAATGCCAATTCAAAGCACTAATAGAAATACAATGATTTTTCTTCAGACTGCAGTTTCTATTTGTACACAGATCGATTGAATGAGAAATGATCCATCTCAATATTTATCTCTATTTTTAAATCTATCAATGTTGTGGTCCGACAGTTACTCGCTGATTTGACAAACCACATCATTTTTTCCAAGCAAATCAGTATTTGAAGCATGTTGGTTGTTGACTCATTCCGTTTCTTAATTAATATTTATGATAGCAATCAGGAAGCACCAATAATATGAAAAAATAATCGTTTCTCAAAAATACGTGGAATCAAAGATGTGTGTAGGCAAACGGAATAGTAAAGGGTGTGGTGATTTGTGATTGTAGATAGATAGGAGATAAATTGATGTGTATATGAAGTCGTGAACAACCCACGGGTCGCGCACTTTTTAAAGAGCTTTGATATTTTATAGAGATATACTACCTAATGTTTACACAATATTCACTTTATTAAGGCATTAGAAAAGAGCTCGTGCCAAAAAGCATTAAAAGCTATAGGAAATCTTATTAGAAATTATTGCAGTATGTCCAAGGAGCGACTCTATGAGAAAAACAGAAACGATTCTTCATTTTATGGAGATAAAGTTCAATTTTGGATTATAATTCATTTCTGACTCTATACAATTTATCAAAATATTTATGATGGATGGATCAGAAGGAAGGATCCATTTATCAAATACATTTAGTAAAAAAGATTCACGATCTATAAAAGATGCTTGTTCTTTCTTCAATTTGAAGTTATGACCACGAAGTTGATAATCGTTATTCAAAAGAAAGTAATGATCCAAATTACGATTTAAATTTAAGTAAATTTTGATGAGCAATAAGTTTGGTCCAGGCAACTTCACCATTTTTTGAGCTTTTTCCGCAAAACCCAACACAAAAATCCTTTTCTCCTTCCAAAATTGATTCATATAGTAGATTAATGACTGCATGTAGTACTTCTTATGATTCATCATTATTCACTTCGTTAAATAATTGATAACAAAGGAAATAATTTGCATATAAATTATAGTTCTATTACTTATTACACTAACAAAAAAATCAATATACATAATTAGCAATTTTATTATGTTATTACAACTAAGTACGATAACATTTCCAAAGAGAATCAAACAATGATGTAATTATTCGTTTTGCATGCAATAAAATCTACATAATGGGCATTAATCAGATTCAATTTTACGAATCATGTTACAGATTTTCGTTTAGTAAGTTCTATTGAAAGTCAATTAGAACAAAGGTAGTAGAATTTTAATTTACAATTATGATTATGTAAATCAAACGGGATTATTTGTCTTGGATTACAAAGCAGACAACTATGCAAAATATTTATAAAAACGTACTGGTAGGAACGCATACCTACTATAATCGCGATACACCAGGTGAAGGACATTAAATGAAAGGCGTGGACAACTATTATTCATCTACCAGTTCCAAAACGGATTACATAGAAGAGAACCAAGGCAAAACTACTTAATTTCCATCCATTAATCATTAATTGCAACACACACTAAACCAATTTGTATCGGCAAATATGAATCAATTCTGAAGCGGAATCAGGAAGCGTCTAGCCGAAATATTAATGAACGCATTAATTTTACATAACCGATGGGTTTCGTCATGTTTTGGTTTTCATCATGAAAAAAAATTAATTAGCTACGGAAAATCATATTATTATAAACAACAATTAGACTCTAGCTAAAGAGATATTTTTTTTAAACGGATTTGCATAACAATGATATTGCAAGATAAATGTGCGACTTATATTTATAAGCATCAATTAAAAAGAAAACTTGAAAGAAAAATAATTAATACAACAATGCTGTTGGTTTCAATTAAATTAGCCGGAGTAAAATAATTCTTCAGATCCTTGTTTTGAAGTATGTATACAATTTTTTTTCAGTTCCTTAAAGAAAGTTGATATTATTGTTTTTAATTGTATCGATTTAAATTGACCAAGTTTGGAATTTATTGTTATGTAACTTGCTAATGACCAATTTTGTTCCCGGAGCGTCCGCCAACCGACCAAAGCAGTCAGCCAGGCGATTCAGGACCAAATACGTGGGCACGCATACCGAACATTGGGTCTGGCTGATCACTTTTTTGAATTTGCTGACGAAAGCGTTGATGGAGCAAACCTTATAAGTTTATTTTGATATAAATAGTAACAATATGTAAAATGCAATTTATAATAAGCAAAGTTTATTGTGTTATATAATTATAGTGAAATTCCGTTACGATCCGGTGAGTTTTGATGAAATGTTTCTCTCTTTTTGCTAATCAAAGCATAAGCGTTCGTTGCAATATTTTGATACAGCATCAATAAAGTTCGTTTGCAATGCATGTCGAACTAATTATATGCATTTATTTTTCGAAAACTTTGAAAATGAAAATCCGGAACCTCTACTGTTTTGTCACCCAGTTGTTCGGCGACACAGATTCAGACACTTATCCAAACAATACAAATGAAAACCGAAAATTTTGTAATGTAATAATTATTTAAGCAAGTGCTGGCGCAAAGTAACTCGTGAGAACATGTGCCATTAGCTGTTATTGTTCAACTTAAATCGAACTACTGACCTTTGGTTTTGCAACTGCAATTATGCAACTCGCATAGAACCCATTCGTAAGGTAAGCGAGTACTTTTCAAGAAGCTCCATTTATGTTTTCTTATTAATATCCTGTCTTCCACTGGCTATATGTGTTAAGATTATTCGAAGGATTTCAATAATGTAAGCGAATTAATTAATTTAATTAAATAAAAATGTGGTTCAATTAATAAAAGTGAGAGAACAATGGCATGGCACTTTCTGTTTTATATATATGGACATAGTAAATCTACAAATATGAATAAAAAGAAAACTTAATGTCATTCGCTGTGAGAAAATTTAGGTGAAAATATTGTTATAGAGCACGTAACAATAACTTTATGGTATATTAACCATTTGCATATATAATAATATGCCAAGCATAAATTTATAACAATAACATTTGCATTTTAATGGATCGTGTTTAACCAAATAAAATAGAAGAAAATATTTGTTAGACTTACGACGATTGCAATGTTGCTATTTAATTCAGTAATAAATATTTAATAGATATTTTATCGAGCCAAATTCAGTTAGATCACCCTTATTCATTATATAAGACATACTTGCACAATGCACTTATCCGAAATTAATGAACGACTAAAATTGCATCATCCTCTAAATTATGTAGATCACTAATGTGATATTTTTGCATTAATATCAAATTAATTCCATCAATTTAAAAGTGCGAAAGTTTCGTCAGACTGAAACCTATCGGACCATCAAAGTGACTCGAAATGTGCATAATTTTCAATGCCAGTTCATAATTTATTGAAAATTTGATTAATTGCAAAAATAAACCAACTTTTATATTTGGAGCGAAAGAAAATCCTAATTAAATATTTACTAGTACTGAAAGCGCAACGCATTTTAAATCAATTTTTTCAGTATTAAATAATTTAATTAGCTTTTTGTTAACTAGTGTACAGATGCAAATTGCAAAACAGAAAATTTATAAATAAAGAATTTAAATTGGTAATAAATATACCTACAAAATTTAATTATGTGAAAGTAAGTATCTTGATTTTAGGTTTTATAGATTCACATTAATTCAAAATAATATAAACAACTAGTACTAAGGTTTTTCAGTCATTTTGCAGTTACTATATTGAAATTATGATAATCGTATATAATTTAACGTTATTTTTTTTCAATTAAAAATAAAAACATACATTTATCACAAAAAAACATATAGGAAATCTAATCTTGTATTCTGTCATGCATCGTTTCGTATGAAAATTACCGAATGAAAATATAAGTCATTCATTAGAAAGTTCAATTTGAATTACTAAAGTAATCTAATTAGATGAAGCTAAGAATAAATATTTATAAGTCGAATGAATATACATGTTGAAAAAAAATACGAAAAATTGAGTGACAGTAACTTAAGTAAAGTAATACCTAGCATTTGCCATAAGTTAATATCTATATAAAACTTAGGCGTGATTCCACATTGTGAGTTTACTTTTACTTTCAGTTCGTGAGTTTATACAATATTTAATTTATATGCACTCATGCAATTTGAAATTTATCAATTTGCAAACAAAAATTAATTATTTTATAATATAATTATTACAGTTTTATTCTTGTTTAGCATAATCGCATTATTCAACACTTTCACAGCTTAATGCAAATTCAATTTCCATCAATAATAGTTTCATTTATTTTCGACGATTTTATTAATAATGCAAATTCTAATTATCAATATGCGCAGAAAATACTGTTAGAAAGCAGTACTCTATGGTTTCTATGTATGTGAGACGTGACTGTGATTTTTTGATCACTTATCGAGGTTGAAACAGACGTCAGCTGAGAACCATGGGAAAAGAAAACCATCAGAAATTTTACAAAGAAAAAATTCAATTCAATAATTTAAATAGAATTAATGATGTCTTTTGCCTATTGCAATTCCTGGAATCGCATATTGTGATTGACATATCCTTTGCATAACATAAATCATCATGTGCATACAGCAATTATTTGGAAAGTACCTACGCCAAAATAAATTGTACGGATAAGAATACTTCAGAAATTACCAATTTTGGGAAAGCTGTTTTATATTATGTAGATTAAAGTACTACTATGAGGAATTTTCAAAAAAATAAAAAATAATTATGCATATCTAGAGTAGTCTAAATAATAGTAGGTATGTATATCAGTACTTTCACTTTTTTTTCAATATTTTATACCAAAACTTTTTTGTAAAACTTTGAGTTATTTTTTATTCAAAAAATACTTACTGTTTGTTGAAGTCGCATTTTGTGTGACACGAAGTATTCAAAATCCAAAGTACACAACAATCAAAAATTTGAAATAAAAACGTATCACGTATCTAAAAAGTGTTCTCGAAATGCAAAGCCACTGAAACTGTATAAGAGTGAGAGTAAACTTGAATGTCTTCAGGTGGAGCGTAGTACTTGTCTTTATAACCTACACCACATGTAAGTGAACGGGGGAAACAATCCATTTGTATATTAAAGAGTTGCAATATAAGAAAATATTTGTGACTAATACATTGTTACAATATTCGTTAATTTTGACCTTTTTTGAATCATACGAAAGCAATATTAAACAGATCATTAAGCCATTCGGTTAGATGAAATGCATAATTTAATGCAATTGCATTGCATGCAGTTTTTATTTTATATTATGCATCTGATGTAGTTTTACCGTTAGTCCATATTAATTAGCTACTGTAAAGGAATTTAATTTGAGCAAAATTGTTTTTGCAATAAAATGCGAATATTTTTAATAAATCTTTTATGACACACTCATATCGTAAATAACCATAAAAGACTAATTAATATATTCAGAGCCTTTATTCAATTTTATTTTGTCTACAATTTGACATTTTTAGATCACATTAAATATTTTTGGATATCTGGACATCTCAAATCTTACGCACCTTCTCATACGTGTGATCAGACCGCCAATATTAATTTTGTAACCTACACATTCTAAACAAAAGTGTCAAAAAAAATTAAAATTTGACACTATTACACTACTTCCTCTAGGAAAGGAGTAATTGGAGCTCTAATTGAAAACCAACAACAATAGAAACATTTTTATTGATTTCACATTGTGTTTTTAATGAAATTACTTAATTTTTATATACAATATTGCACCAAAGAATTAGGTCTAATGAATAATTGAACAATGCATTATGTCGGTACATGTAATAAGACGTTTTGTGGGCGCATGTTAATATTTACAATTGTTAAATCTCCTAAACAACTGAGAATAATAATTAGTCATACAACAGTTGCATAAGACATGAATGTTGCGATTTGAAACAACGTGCGAATATCTTTCGATAAAATACGTCAGTTTGTAAGCCATTTGTTCTAACATAGTCAACAATCCAGATTATTAACATTTTTATACAAAATAATTTGCATAATTCTACTAAGAATATTAGCGGAAGTTTTAAACTACAAATTGACCGAAACATATGCTCAATTAACCGGTTAATTTTAAAATACGAACAGGAAATTTTCTGATTAATGCAACAACTGAAATCATTTTTATAGGAAATGCCATATAAAAAAAAAAACTTTAAATTGCACGACTTTCCATCATGGTATTATAAATAAAAATCTACACGCAAGCAATTAATTATCAAATTTATTACCATACATCTCGTGCCTAAGTTACTTTCAGTGACACTTTTCTAATTATGTGATAATTATTTCATGTTTATGCTTCGATTTAAAATTTCAATTTGTTTTTTCGAACTAATTAAGGATTATGCAAGCCTATTGAAGAATCGTGAGATAATAACGTGTTTTGACTGAACAAGAATTTCAATCTGGCCTAAATATTTTGGATAACTGACACTAAAAGTGTATTATGGATCCACCTGATTTCACATACTGAAATTTAATCCTAAAGATGCAAAACTTGTTTTTTTATTTTATCCTTAATGCTTTTGGCACAACCAACTTGTGGCGGATTTAAGCTCGTTGGAGGTCTCGTCCTGGGTGGTTCATCGATAGAGCGTTCCTAGATATTAAAGGTGATTTTTAGAAAATTTTTAGAAAAAATCTTCTCATGAAAAGTGTTACATTTTTACAAACTTTCTCAGAAAATTACACTTACTTTGGGGCACCCATGCGATGGTGCCCCGGGCAAGCACCCATTAATGCCCACTCGCAAATCCGCCACTGCAAGCAAATCTACTAGATATAGTATCATTAAATCAACAAAAATGTGGTTTGTTGTTATATTTAATTTTCGTATTACATTACAACTTTCACATGCATAATTATAAGAAAAATCTTATTCCTCTTGTGCTAAACTAAACCTATATCATTATACATCACTTTTAAATATTAAAATAAATGAAAGTGAATTTAATTTTTAATAGTTTAGTTTAGTGGATGGATAAATTACCTTATTGTTAAGTACTTAGTTTAATTTTGCCAATATTATTACTAGATTGAGTTAAGAAAGTAACTAATCTGTTTATACAACAGTGAATTGTAATTGTAATAAATATCCAAAATAATTTGACATGAATTTCTTCAAATATGATTAATGAGCCTTTGGAACATTCATACAATACCTACCTAATATTTCTGAATTATTTTGAGCTTGAAAATAATGAGCTTATATAATTCAACAAGAAAATGGTAATTAGCATTAAATTCAATCTAAAAATATTCATCAAGATAAAGTGGAATTGAAGCCTTGGGATAATCATGATTATTAACAAGCAGTACATTCAGAAAGGTGTAGCCCATGTTTAAGATAGACAATGTTGGAAAAATGTGCATATATATACATAATTCAATTTACGTGGTAGCTGTAGGCCTAAAATTCAGAAACAGCAATACTTTGGGAAGGTCGACTGTTGTAATAAGGTCGTACGACTATTGTATAAAAAAAGAATAATGGTTCTTGCACTTATGATATACAGTGCGATTAAACTGAATAGGAACATTTGACCATCATGACGTTGCTTCTATAGGAACAATTTAAGGGTGGAAAAGGAACCGCTCAATATATTGGTATCTTCCCCTTCTACTCTTCAATTCTTCTTCATTTCTATTGCACTGTATACTAGACTTTTATAAATTGAGTACTAATGGTATATTATTAAATGAGACCCACCGTATTTTATTTGTATTTCCTTCTTAGACTAAGTAATTATTTTAAACATATATCAAAATCTGGTGTGTTGTAATAATAGTACGATAGTATGAATTACTCTTTAAAGCAAAACAAATCCAAATAAGTGCCTAAAGCTTAAACAGAGCTCTATTATCATCATCTCATTCATTCAATAAAATGATATTTATCTATGATAACTTAATTTCGCCTTAGTAGTAGTAAATGATATTAATATGTAACAAAGTGGGCAACAAAAGTGAAAATAAATTGGAGCTGGTTCTGTATAGTAATGAAATGAAAGTGTGATGTCACAAGTGTAACACAATTTCTCCTACCTATTGCATGATATCAAATTAATTGTAAATACATAGGCTAGGTGTTTTTTTGGCAAGTTTTGTTGTATAAATTTGCATCAATAATATTAACACGACGATCTGCAAAACGACACCATTGAATTTTTTTTATAATTCGAATTGTATGCTAATTGGGCGGTGGTTTTAATGTTCTAGCGAGCTAAACACCGCTATGGGGTAGGGGACCATCATCAAAAATGCTAAAATTTTTATCAAAAAGGACATTTTCTAAGTAATTGTAAATAAAAATTATTCTTTTGCAACTTGCCAACTTTGTATAGAAATTTCTTTACTAATTTCTGTGAAATTTCTTCACATAAAGTTAACGATTATCATATAATCAAAGAAAGAATTCATATTGAAATATTGCTGATTGTTCATATAATTAGTAGATAATAATAATAATTTTTTCAACTTTTGAAAAAATTGTAAACTTCTCACACGCCCTTGAAGAATCTCAGCAATACATCGCGTATAAATAATTCTCATGCAGAAATAATGTAGAAAGTGAGATCAAAAATAAAATCCCATCGTAATAATTGTTTCAGATTACTCTATATTAATAACTGTGAAAGAAATGGCTAATTATTTTTGTAAACATTGAATAAATTTGATGGAAAATGTGGCAACCTTAAAAATATTTGACTGCGTAATTTTCGTAGTTGAAAAAATAACAAAATAGCTTTACAATTCCTTTTTCAAGTCACGACTAACCTTGCGTATCTATACTATACTAAAATCAAAGTCGGCGTCAAAAATAAAGAGTGTGAGGGCGGTGCTGCGGCTGCCAAACGTCACAGTCTTCATAATTTTCAGTAACTTGCAGTCACGACTGAATTCGCATTTCGTCATCTCGTCGTCATTTTGCACCTGAATTCATTGCACAGGACTGTCTTAATCTCAGCTCAACGATTTTCAAAATGGAAATATTTGCATGTTACGACCCTGTACTAATGTTTCAAAAATCTATCAATTCAAATTGGGTCATTCAAACTAGTGCACTTCGAATGTATGCTTATTTTAATAATTAATAGTTTTTACTATAGCATAACACGTTCAAAGTGCTAAACTAAATTGCCACAATATAATTGGTTCAACCTTCAAATTGTAGAATTTTTCTATTCACATATTCAACATTTCATTCAAATGTTATTCATAAAAATAAACATCTTTACGAATCTCGTTCAAAAGTCAAATGTTACATTTTTTTACGTAGAACTAGTTCAGTTAAAATGCAGATTTTTTTAAACAAGTTTTGCTGATGACGGTTTAGGTTTTCTATAATTTATGGAAACATTTGGAATCAAGAGTGGAAAAAATATGATTTGATCAACATTTATAAACAAAACTTTTGCTGAAACAAAAATAATTTCGTTTTCAGATAAGTTAGCTCCTCCGCCAAATTTTAAAAAAATCAAAAAAATAATTGGTACATTTCGAAAATTAATAATTGATAAAGTTTGCGATTAAATAGCTGTAGAAATTGGGGTGCCGCTCCCTGAACTGACTGCCTTCGTAATTAATGACAATATTAATTTCATGCGCTCATTTTAACCATTGGGCAACCTTTATTTTCAATTTTCAGGTCAATATTTTATTGTTAGTATTACACGTATGACATTCAAATTTCATTATGAAACTTTAATTCGAAGTGAACTTATAGCATGAATGCAGATTTACAATATGACTCAAGTATTTTCGTTAATTTAAAATAATTTAATTTAATTACAATAAAACAAGTAACACCTGTTAGTAAAAAATAATTGATCTTACATTTTAAATTGAATTCTGAAGCAGATACTTTGAAAAGAATTTTAATTTAATTATTTTGTTGCCAATAAATATGTCCATGTATATTGTTATAAATTTGAAACTTTCTTTTCGATATGGTTCACGGTAAGAATCGTACTACTTTTACCAAATTGAATTTATTCGATGTGCAGCTTTAATTAGATTATTTTTTTGTTCATCCCAACTTTTTATTTTCCAATATATCGCTAATTAATTAGCTTAAATTAGGTAGTAAAATTATTCGACTTATTTTATGTGCATATAGTTAACAAATTAATTTATAGTAAATTAATATTAATGTTCGTTGTTTAATTACATCATATTAACATACACTTAACACTCTTAGCCAAAAGAGTTTAACCGAAAGATTTTTTAGAAAGTGATACATTATTTTAATTTTGAAACAAAATTTTAAAACACTCTAGATTTTATTTTATTATTAAACCAACATGTAAATGCAAATTTTTCAAGTACAACAATGCAATTATTTAATTTTATAGAGATATATGGAGGCGGGTTTGGAATAAATGATTACATTTTTTGATTCAAAACCGGAATTGTTCTTAGGAAACTTCATATTCCAGATAAATTGCTTCTCGCCATTGAATATCCTTGGAACAAGTAAAATGGTTTCAGTCTCTGAACATTAAAAATTTGTTTCTACTTTTACAATAATAAATGAAATCAGTTTAATAACTTTATTCCAATTAAAACCCGTACCAATAAAACCATTACTGTTTCGTTTTCCAAAAAACTTCTGTTTTGGGAAATGTCCTTATAAAAGTGTTTCATCTCTGAATAACTATACTAACAAACTCTGTATGAGAAAGCTCGTAGATCTCCATAACATTGATAAATAATTATAAATATTTATATTGTATTATTTGATAATTAAATTAAATTTCATCATCTAAACATAAAAATTATAATACATAGTTGAATTGTTTTTCATTGCCATTCGGATTACTCAATCGTCGTATTAATATACAAATATTTTTTTTAAAAGAGAATAATATGTAGATCATTATCAGTTTTAAAGTGGAATTGAATATTTTTCACACCATAAATACAACATTTATGCAAGTTGGTTTGAAATTAGCATGTTATGTCATAATAATCTCGCTGCATTAATGGACTTAAGAAGAACAATTACTTTTAAAAGTGCTAGAAAATTTAATTTTGCAGATTGTATTCTCAGTTCTATCATGCAGGAACGACGTGAATAAATTGCATTTAATCTTATCAATTTCGAAACAGGTAGGTAGGTACATTTCAAATAATCCGGGTTTGCAAATGAATAATTTGTTTTTTAATTGTTGCATTGTTCAAAATTAAAATTCCCCGCAAAGTGTTAATTGTTTGAAAGTGTTAAGAACAATTTTTAAAATTCTCAAAAGAAAGTATGGGTTAAATCATTGTTTCCAAACAATAAAATTGATGCTAATTGCATTTTTGTCTTAATGGTCCGCATCATTACTAATTTTTTAAATTTACGAAGTGACCTTACTATAATTAAATGTTAAATTTTTTGCTGGATGATGAATGATGATGATCTTCACATAAATCCATTTTATAACAATAGCAAAAATTATTAACAATAATATCTTCATCATACTGTAGAGGAGATTTGTGCAGCAGTGTATGTTTAGTTGCCTAGCTTTAAATTTACTATTATCCTGCGCAAATTAACTCTGTCACCACTCTAAAGGACTACGCAGTGCAGTGCGAGGAGCCGAAATGAATAGATTTATAGGTCTTAAATTTCTAAACTTTATTAGACTTTCCAAATTAATTTTCAATACAAGCAGCCTAAAATACATCATTTACAATACGAAATACACATAATATAGGTAGATGTGACAAATTGGAGTATCACAAAATTATAAAGAACATATTATTTAATATAATAATTAACAATAATGGCTACATTTATTATATACAGTCTGAAATATTACCTAGGAAACTTCCCAGTTGAATGTCAACTGAATTTATTTGCCTGGAAGCAAAGCTTCAGGACTAGCTTAAGCTTACCCCGAGTACGAAATATTAAAGTCATTTACATTAACAAATAATAATTGATTGATATATTGTGATTTTAAAAATGTAAATGAATAAATATTCAAAAATTTAATATCGCATCTAAAACTTAATAATATCCAAAACTGATGTCATGAAGAGGAGCGGCGCCGCCAGCAGGAAGAGCATAGTCCTTCGAGAGCTGGTCCAAAATTCCACCTCCACTGTGGGAGACTGGAGAAGATGGTCTTGGCGCGTATTGCTGGGCTGGTCTTGGAGCTGGGGCAAATTGTTGGATTGGTTCAGCGTGTCTGATTGGAGCGGGTTGAGCATAAGTAATTTTAGGAGCCTGTCTAATTGGAGCAGAGTCAAATTCATCAAGTGGTGAAGGTCTGGCATAAGATACTTGTGGTGCTCTTGGAGCTGGAGCATAACTTCTAGCTGGTTGTGGACGCGAAACGGGAGCAGGTCCGAAGTCATCAAAACCGTGATGGACTGGAGCAGCTCCGGGGATGCTAGCGCGTTGTGGTACAGGGGAGTGTTGTGGGGCTGGTTGGAATTGTGGTGCGGAGAAGGATTCGAAAACTTGTTGAGGTTGTGGACGTGGTCTTGGTCGGGAAATTGGTTGAGAACGAATTGGAGCTTGTTGTTGGGGTTCATCTTGGTCATAGTATGCTCCTGAGTATTCCGGGTTCAAAGTTCCATCTTTGTTGGTAGTTTCATCAACTAAAGTTGGTGGAGCTACTGTGATACCTTCACCAGCAGGTTGGAATCCGTATTTGGTCGCTCCGTATTCGACTACGCGAACTTTTCCGGTGTCATCAACGTATCCGTATTTACCTTTAACTTCACCAGTCGGCAATTTGGTTTCAATTTTGAAAGATCCATCACCACCCTCGTAGCCGTAAGTGTAAGATCCATCTTCATTATGCCTGAAACAAATCCTATTAGAAACGAAGTAGCATTGGGGTTGAAATACATTACCTATTAATTTGTTTTAGAATTGCAACGGGGGTTGGTTTCGGGGCGGCTGGTCCCGAATATCCTGGATTGACGCGGGAAGGCGCTGGTCTTGGGGCAGCTGAATAATCGAATTCTTGAGCAAAAGTTACAGCCAATAAGGCAAACACAGCCAGCTGGAATCAAAGGTATGGAAATATGTAAAAAAGTAAAAGTAGATATGCAAATGTGTGTTAAAGAAGTCTGTAGATTTGGTGTTACTACTGAACTGAATTACATAAAACTTTTTTTTGGTTAGTTCAGTTGTTATACTTTCGCATGACAAGTATTGAGCAATCAGTGTTGATCGGACTGGAAGCAGGTGTAATTGTGTGCCACCAAAAGTACAAGACTATCAGCAAGTGGACCACGCCTAATGCAATGCACGTACAAAGAAACGTCGATTTCATTAGAACTTTCTATCCCGATACCAGATCTTTGCTTTATTGCTCAAATTGTAATAAAGCAAAAAAGTGGTGTGGTTTTTTACTCTGAAAGGCAATAAGCGATTTCGACACTGAAATTATGAGAATTAATGAGAAAAAAAAATCTGTTTTGTTTCAATCGGTTCATAAATATGACTTTCATTTTTATACCGTTTTCAAATATTAATAATCACGCAGATAAATTTATGATATCAAGGTTGAGCAAATAAAAATAAATTTCAATAATTTGGCTTTGTGCTTATTGTTATGCTGGAATTTCTTTGCTAAATTAGAGATAATTATCATATTTATATGGCATTGAAATTTCAATCAGGACATTTTACAAGAATGGGCGTTGTCGTAGTAACCAGGCACTAAAGAGGTAATTATTGAAGGACATTTCCTCATCGTTACCATTTATACATAAAATAAACCTGGTGATCTTGATGCATTCTAAATTGCCCATTTTTTTTACATTGCATTTTTAATTCTAATGCATTACTGCAATTAGAAAAGATTGATTGCTTTATATTAAACAAAAGGTCTTTTTGGCAGAATTTATTTGCATAATAAATCGTAAAACGTGCTTGCAAACGTGATTTTGAGAACAATTTAATGTCAGGAGACACCGGTTTTTGTAATTTCAGCTGACCTAAATTGCAGTCTCACTTGCATATCTGTAATTATCAATTACACTGTATTTATAAAATTATGTAAGCTCTTTAATAACGTATTAAGAGAAATGAGATCAAACCATTTCTCAAAACCGTACCTATCAATTTTGGCTATCACAAAACGCGTGTGTTACATAACAGAAAAGAGAATTAATTAATACATTTTCCTTTTATCCAAAGACCAAGTATTGTAATTAACACTTTACCTTTAGAATAAAATGTAGTCATTAATTCTCAAATTCATTTAGAAATATCAATACAATTATACAATTTCCTGATGTAGCAATAACTGTGCTGTGTAATGATAGCAATTAAATGTAAAATACTTGATCAATAAAAAAAGTGCAAAAGCAAAAAGAAGAAACAGAAGAGGCAACACTCAGAATTTCAGAGACGACACAAAGTTCACTAATGAATTAAAATTTCACCAAAACTTTTCAGTCAATTAATTAAGTATCCTAATAGCAATACTGATAGGGAGATTGAAGTACTCACGTATCTGAAAGGTAACATGATTGTTGGATGAAGGCACCACACTAGAATAGCGCGGGGGTCGACAATTTCCTTTTATAAGAAAGACACTGCTGAAGAAGGGGGCAAGGTCCCGGAGTTTGATAGACTCATATCTCCGGCCTGGTTCCTGGTGTCGTGTGTCCTACCCGATCTTTACAGCCCCCAGTGTTTGCTACAGTTTAGACCTTTCACTCTTACATACTGGTCTATCCATATCAGCACATATGGTCGGATTAAGAAAACCTCTCAAAACTTTTTTCACTGCTCGGAAAAAGTTTGCCAAAGAACCATATTCAAGAAATTTTGGTCTATTCATATCACGGATTACTAGAAAACCCCTCAAATTTTTTTATCAGTGCTCGAAAAACGTTGACCAAAAAACCATTGGTATAGTATTTTTGATAACTGATAATCTTGTTGGAATGTATGCCACCAATGAGAAGTTCATATAAAGGAACTTTCAATTAACAAATTTGGATAAATACTAAATATTACTACACTATTGTGGATTTTTTAGGGAAAACAATTTCCTCTTTGGCAATAAACGTGCACTTTCTTAGCTACCATCCATGATTTCTTCAAACGAAATTTATTGGAACTTTCTTTTGTTTTTGCGTTGTCTGCATCAAATTTTTCCTATGGATTTGATGAAAACCAACATTGCATATTGAGCTGGAATTTAATCAAATTTAATTGAATGCGAATCAATCATGAAACAATAAATTTCTAATAACTATTTACAACTTCATGTTCTATTAAATTTATTTTCATGTATTAAGCCGCATGTACAATGCTTTCATGAAAAATGAAAATGCTCTGAAATTAATTGCTAATTAAAATTTAAACAGTTCACATCGATGCGTGCCTGCGATTTTTATTAATTCGCCTACAATATTTATTGTAAAAGTAAGGTGAATACAAATTGTTACGGTGATATGGATAGGAGGTATTATGTGATATCAATATTGCAACATTGACCCACTCCTTCAGGCATGGGTGTGATTGAACCATTTACATTTTAGGTACTTCTATTTTACGACAAATTTTTCGAGTTGATTGTTTTCTAATTTTTGCTCAAAATTAATTGTGCTTTCTTTTTAACTTCTCCTGCGAGCGTTACGCAACAATAACTCGATTATTGATTACTATCATTATAATAATATATATTTTCGGTCAATTAATTACGTTATATCTGTATCCATACGTAGTGATACATCAAATTTTATTTATAACTCTTTCAGAATATGGCAATTAAATTAACTGCAATATATTATGATAATATATTTGTATAAACTCTATGATTATAATACATTTAAATTTACTTATAGTTATGCATATTAAATATAATTATTTGCACAAGTTTATCAAGGTTACTATTTTGCACAATGCACTGGAATTTACTCTATAAAAATGAAAAAAGTGAAAACCGACCACCGTTTTAATAATATGACACGAAACGCGAAATATTTTTAATTGTGGTGGAGGCATAAGGACAAGGATTTGAAAACTTCCATGGGAACTGAAACAATTCGTTTTTTATTACATTATTGTCTTGTGGTAATGGAAATGTCAAGATTTAGTGCTATATAACCAGTTTATGTTCCATTTTAAAATTCAGAGTAAATTTGGACGTTTTTGAAAGGTCAGCCAAACTAGACCATCATAAAACACCCAATATCTGCTTTTTAATTTAAACTTACGAATACTTTAATTATTTAAATGCTAAAGCTGATTTAATTTGTTTCTATTTACGGCTCATATAAATATCAAATTTATTTGTTACTTAAGATTTAATGGATTTGATATTATTAAGGTGGATTCTCACTATACAGCTCATTTCCTTTCGCCTCCGTGTCTTCAATACGGAACGGAGATGCGGACGGTATAGTGTGACTCATCCTTTAAGTGATCTTCAATCTTCACAATATAAATGATGATGGAATTAATATCTGTTATTATTTTAATGTGTTAATTAAGTCAAGATTAAGACGCGTACTTTCATTTTATAGTGTCAATTTTTTTTCTCGATAATTCAGCAATCGACGATCCTAATAAAACATTACATAAACAACTACTTATAAAATGCAAAAGCATCATTTAAATATTAAATATAAGCTGATGAATATTTAATACCAGAGCACAAATCATGAATAAATGCAGAACCGTTACAATAATAATTATATGTATTTATATCAAACAAAAGCGAAAGTGCACTTCTTCTGATTACATTTTTAATTTTTGCTTAACAGGGTGTGGAAAGTTGCCAAATCTCAATACTAAATGAATAAAAATGCTGTACAAATAGAATTGCAAAACACCGTTAAATAGTTAATTTAATAATTATCTTGAATCATAACTTATTAATAAATAATCATCATTATTGTTACATTGTTAGTATATAGACAAATAGATAGCTTAATAACTGTTAAGTCATCTTAAGAAGCACGTTTTTCTATCTACTCCTCCAATCAGCATCAGGATATGTCTAATTAATTAATGCTTAATTAAAATTTAAATAATTATAGCTATTCATTCATCACCGACAATCTGAAAAATTCTTTGTATGTCCAAAGTTTTCTCAAAAAAAAACCTTCACAAAATTTAATGGTTTACCTTGTATTTTTTTTCATAAATCAATATAAGAAAAATATTCTAAAAAAGCATTCCTTGATTACTTTATAAGTAAAAGTAATTAGTTGCTACCATTTCTACATGACGAAAGCGTCGACAATGACTATAGTTAATAAGTAATATCTAGGAATTCAAAAATTAATGTTATAGAACTTCCTTTTCCGCATGCGTATTAATATTCTATTAACTAGTTTTTTCTTTACCACATAATCTTAACATTGGCATATGACACGCATATGAATATCTAGATCAATAATATGAATATTAATTTCTCTAGTTATAGTTAAACTTGTAATACATTTCATTTAGTGAAAAAAGCTTTCGTTTTGATACTTTTTAGCATAAATATGCATCTATTTAATTGCTCTATTAAATAATGCAATAATCTTTCAAATGGAAAAACATTGCAATAAAGGAAATTATTGAAAACTTTATATAGACTATTTTGTAAAAGCAAGCGAAGAATTTTTTTCCAATTTTTTGTATGAACTCCCTATTGGGATTGGACAAAATAATTGGACTGGATGGACAAACGAAAATATCAACATATTTTAATTAGAAATTTTAATAGATGAGAAGGATTAGTCCTGATCTTTCCAAAAGCATTTACCAATATTTGGCGAAGTCGCTGCTTTTAACGACTTAGAAGATTTTTTCTAAACGTGGATTGACGAGACTTGTTATGCTGCCACTTTCATTTTTGTAGACTTTTGTATACAAAAACCATTGACATTATTTAATTGTTTTGCTCGAGGTTTTGTTGGTTGTCTAAGCGAACAAAAAAGCCATTTAGATGAAATCATTTTATTACAACATGGAGCTGAAAAATATAATAGATTGCAAGATTTTGAACAAAATAGAAACTAGACCAGTAGGAGTAATATTTATCGACCGCAGTTGCATTCCAGATAATATTCAAGGCTTTCCGACTCCACCTAATCTCAAGAAAAGTAGTGTAAGCGACATTTACATTGAAAACAAGTCGATTTTCAACATAGAGGTAATTACAAAACTATTTCTTTCCTGCATTCAGGTGAGCCAAATGGATAAAAAACGGTATGTTGTTCATTGTCAAACAAGAAAACAACTATGCAATTACATATATGTAGCAAATTGTAAATTCTTATACATTATATAATAAATAACTATTACAATTTCTTAATATTATATTTATTGCTTATTATATCACAATATTTATTTTATACATTAATTTTTCGATCCTTTCGAGCAACACCAAATATTATAAAAAAAAAATCAAATAATAGTATACATATATATATTGATATTAAATCATTTTTAAAGTAATGGACTAGCTTCTTGTAGACGGAACCTTAATCTAAATATATTAAATAAAAGAGAAACACCATGAAGGTCAATGTGGTTATGAACCTTCCCTTTACATATAAGGAAGTTGTAACAAAATAAACTAGTGATTTTGTTATTAATAATAAATCAGTACATAAGACAACAATTTGTTTATCTTCGATAATTTACTGAGTAAGATCCTGAAACGATGTCTACATTAGAAGCTGGATGTCCTTGGAACTGATTATATCCTGGATATGCTGGTGGTGCCGGATTGTAATAGTTTCTTTGCGGTACTGGTGCAGGGTTGTATTGGGGTTGTGGTCTGAACGCCGGTGGTTGGTAAGCTGGTTGTCTATAAGCTGGTTGGTAGGCGGGTTGTTGGTAAGCAGGTTGTTGTTGTTGTTGTTGGAATCCATGAGTTTGATATCTGGGTTGTTGATAGTTCCTTACGGGTTCCTTGTAGTTGGGGTCGCTCTTGTAATAAACACTTGGATCTTCCCTGTATTGACCATCATCTTCTTCATTTGGACCTAAAGGTCTAGCAACTGCGTTGATGTCGTTGTTAAGGGTTGGTGGAGGAACTTGGATTTCGTTGCCAGATGGCTCGAAACCACGACGACTTGCACCATACTCCACTTGTCGTACTTTACCTTGATCGTCGGTGTAACCATATTTACCAAAAACTTCACCATTGGGGTACTTGGTCTCTATTTTGAAGGTTCCATCAGCTGCTTCGTATCCATAACTGTATGAGCCATCTTCATTGTGTTTGTTGATTTGCTTCAGAATTGGAACAGGAGTTGTGTATTGCTGAGCAGCTGCTACGGTTAAAACCGCACCAATAAGAAACTGGAATAAATATGAACAAAATAAAAATTGTGATGCAAATCTTCAAAAAAAATTAACCTTGTAATTTAAAATAAATCCAACATGAGTCAGGAAATAATCTATTTAAAAATATGTAAACTACAAGAAATTTGAAGATGTCGTCCTTGCATATGCTACGAAACAGTTACATAATATTATTCAAATTTCAGAAAAATAAAATTATAATTCAAGACCAAAGAATTTTTATCTTAAATTAATTAATAGTGTAACACAAAAATCTAAATATTATTCAAGGATAATTAAATAAGTGTAAGTAAACAAGCCATAAATAGTGTTGCAACATTGGTTTTTGCTCAAATTTCAAGCAGGAAGTTATTGGTTTGCTGGAAACTGAATCATTTCAATTAATAATTTTATATATACCAATTAAAATAAATTTAAAAGATCTTTAAAAGAATCAAATGTTGAATTGGAGCACAAAATATCACAAGAAACCTTATCCGAAATATCCTGAAAACTTTCAAATTAAATTTCAATTTGATGAAAATAGTAGTACTTTTATTATTGTATAAAAAACAATTATTATTTAAAAAAATTATAAAAAGTTCACTAAATTGTTTCACTAAATTAAAGTCACTTAAATTTGATCAGCACTGAATACTTACATAGAGTTTCATGATTGTTGGCACTGATGACAATGAAAACAAAAGAGGTAAACAGTCTACTTGGTTGTAGCTGAAAGCTTATATAGTTTAAATCCCCACATTATCGTCCAGCAACCGCAAGGTTACTAAATGGGCAGAATATAATATGAATTGCTGTATAGTAATGTTTTCGCAAAGATTCACACGAAATGTCTATTTTCCATTGGGATGTTTTTAAAGAATCTTGTTGGCATTTAAGATTTTAATAGTTTAATAAATTTATAGCGAAATTAAAGATTAATGATGGAGATTATTAATTACGCACACAATTGTACAGAAATTGCAAATATTTCAAATAGTGCATAGTTTATAGTTTAGAAAAAATGCACTTAGTGATATAGTAAATATATTATGCAGGCATATTATTGTATCTATATACTTAATAATTTCTCTTTATAAAAATTAATCTAATTAATTGCCTAATTGAATTTAAAAAAATTTAATTAAGCACTTTCGAAATGTACGTATAATTGGTGGCGACAATAAACGCCAACGTATTTTTTTAATATTCATAGCAATGCCTTTCATCAGGCTACCAAATAAAATTTAGTATTCGCAATTTCTAATTAATATAGTTTAAAAATAGCTGAATAGCGTTCGGGTTTGGAGGCATCAAGGGTGTTCAATATTGGTCCAGATCAGCAAGTTGGATAGATTTTTTTTTAATATTTCTTTAGAAAAATGCTTGTATTTTATTTATGTATAAACATTAATCCAATCCATTGACATTTAAAATAAAAATAAATTCCTAGATAAATTCTTATCATTCATAAACAAGAACAAGATTAATATTTGTTACGTATTTGATTATAGTAATTGTCGCAATTTAATCAAAGTGCTTCCGATTAATACCAAATCGAAGAAAGTCCAGTAGCCGGATATGGTATGAGGACACAAAATACATTTTAATACCCACAAGAATGGGTGTGAAAATCAAGGCAATATATGCATACAAATAGATATGTAGAAATTTACTTGGGATGATCATATATGTTGTGTTATTTAGGACGTATACAGCATTGATTAAGTTTAATCAGCCGCTTAAGAGTTTTTGGGCGTAAAATATTAATTCATTCATCTCTCTATGGCCTCTATTGCAATACCTTTGCGCTTTTTTGCATTTCGCTGACCCAACCGTTTATATTTTCAAATTGTTTTATAATGATTTTCAAACTGCGCTTATGTAATAAATTATGATGATATAATAGAATATTTAGATTTTCTCGTTGTGCATTGAACCGTTGTAAAGAAACGCACCTTTATTTCACCCATTTCTATACCACGAAAGTTTTTTTTCAATTTTTTGATATTTACCAATTGATAGACCATTGAGATGCTTTATTGAATTCCATATTTTTATTTATGCACTAGCATTGCAAGCAATCCGCTTTATCGCGTTTATACATCGCAATTATGCAAACTTTTCTGCATAATTAAGTAATTAGTTTTCGTTCAAATTCTTGGCTTCAAAGATTTTCCAGTTGGCATCTAACCTTAAACTAAAAACGAAGGTAATGTATCGTAATTCGTAATTAATGTGGAAGCTTTGGAATGTGATTCAGATCTCAGGTGTTTGTATGGACAGGGCGCGCCGAAGTCGACCTCGCAGGACGATTTCTGCTTGTCGTTCTTGTATTGACGCACTCTACATTATTGCTAAAATTAATCAATTTGTTTAAAATACCGGAAGAAATGTCTCGTAGAAAGACCTACTTAAGCAAATTATTTTAAAAATGCCCTCAGCCTTTAAAATGTATCTCAATAAAATTCTTGTATTTATATATTATATTCGAAATATTAAGAAAGACCCCAAGCGAAAATTAATAACAACATATTTTTCAATGCAGGAAGTTTTTAGCTGTTAAATAAATATATAGTAATATAATAATTCAGTTGGACCCTTGAATACAATCTGGTTAAATATATGAATCGGTTTGCGTCAAGGCTTTCCACGGTTCTTTTGACAAATTAGAGCATTATTTCCGGATGTGAGATTTAATGTGGAAAAATTTACATGTATCTGGTATCCTTCTAAATGCATCTGGTATTCTCCTAAATTTCCCAATTTCTTTTGACTTAGAGAAAATTACAGGAAAACCAAGAAAGTTACAAGAACCAAAACATATTTTCAGTCTTGATGCAAGAGTATTCTAGGAATGTCTATAAAACTCGTCGTGAATATGGAACATATGAAAAAAAGTTGATCTTCAATGAAAGAAATATAAACATGATCACCTTTTAAAATTGATAAATAACCAATACATAAGTGGAAATGGTGTGTAAAGAGTAATCGTAACAAACGTGAACAATTTGTTGTATAAATGTCAGTATAACTCAACCTTTTTCATCCAGCCAGGAGCTATCACAAAACTTACATTATTTATAAGTGTAACATAGAAATTACACTTTTTTACAAAAAAAATTCTAACCAGATATAAAATGCACTACTATTAGAAAAATTATATAAGTTACATTTTGTAATATCAGTTTATAAAAAAAAATGTCGTATTCATATGAGCACAATTATTAGAAATCAAAAGTATTTAAGCGAAAGTTGTTGTACGATACTAATATTTTATTTGGTCACAGTCTAGTTAAAGCCTTGATATAAATCAAATGTAGAATAAGGCACATAGAATTAACCGGTAAATACTTCAATTGTTTCAGTAAACACCCACAACAATGTCAATAAACTTTTTCAATATGTTATGTACATATATAGCCATTATTTTAATATCAATGAAACTGATACACAATTTTAACTTTTCAGTTTTAGAAATTATAGTTCATTAAAATGACAAAGTATTTAATTTTCTGGTAATTTTATAAACATTTAACTTTTATATTTTTATAAAATTAATAAATATAGTTCAGACCCTTAAAAATACAATGATTAAAATTCAAAATTGGTATATCAACAAAGAAACAAATAGAGAAGAAAAATAATTAACCAAAAAAAAGTCTTAAATTATTTTTTATAGTAATTAATTAATAATCAATTTACGACTTAATATTATTATTTAGCATTCAATATATGCAACATATAATACAAGAATTTGTTGTAGCTGTTGCAGGATTGTAACATTGACTTGTTCACAAACAAATATTTTACTTTCATTTTTGGTGAATGCGCCGTGTCTAAACATATTATTTTATGCAATTTATTTAAAATTTAAAGAGATTTGGAATAAAAGCGATCTTAAATTGGAAAGCGTTTGATGCGGTAAACTATGAAATATTTTGAGAATAATCGAATTTTGTTCATCATCTCAAAACAAATTTCTTTAGTAAGTTTACCTTGATAATTTTGCCCGGATATTGTTTTCCTGTTCAAGCAGATAAATTTATTGATCATTGTGGCTAAACTACAGCATTTTAAGTAAATATTAAAGATTAAACAGGAATGCACACTGAAAAATCACACTTGTGGGTGCGGTCAGAAAAAAAAAAACTAACAAAAATGTTTGAGCACTTAAAGAATTGAAATTTTGCTTATATATTACAAAATTAATTTTCGATTTTGTGCATGCACATGAAAACAAGCCGCATATATCACCTTGAATGAAAAATCTTATACAAATTCAAAACTGTTAATATTCATGTAAATCTATCAACAATGTATCGCGCTTGTTTAAAAGATAAGCGAAAATTTAAATGTCCTTCAGTGGGTGGTAACAACAATATAAAAGATCTTGAGGTAAAATATTTCTAGAATATTTCTCTCTTGTTTGCGGTTATTCGTATCAGAAGATCAAGCGAGAAGAATTAATTCATTCCATCGTTGATTTTGAAGTTTCGACTTTAGCGCGAATCGAGCCACAGCAAAACAAGTAACAAGATTTAGAAGAAACGGATAAATCGCGCTTTGAATAACAAATCAACAAAATCAAATAATCTCGTTGATTTTTGCTGATATCTTTTGAAAACACTTCTGGAAATTGAAGCGAAACTTAAAAACCTAAACAAACATTTCGTAGAAATGGACAATGCATGTCATTAATGCATCGCACTGGTACACACATGCAAAAAAATAATAAATTTACCGGCAACAAGAAGACTCGTTAAAGTCTTGTCGATGCTTGAAAGCCGCATAACTCTAGTTGGCGCCGTCAAGAGTATTGGAGAGACCACCGAATCTCGCACCTTTCGGTTTACCAAATCACTGATATAATCTTAGCAGGAATTTATGTTTCCAACTACACACAGATTTAATACGAGGACATGCATAAAATGCCATGTACACATAAATAAGATATACAGTGTGTCTTTGAATTATTTTTATCCATTTCGATATATTAATATTTTCATATAAATGATCAGTATTATTGACTCAGTTGTTGCGGAGAGAACAAACATGACGCAGGATCCCAGAAATGTTGCCTCCGTAATTTATTTGCATATACACGAAAAAATATTATAAATAAAGGTTAACGCTATAAGATATTTTTATTTTTTAGGGCATTGAATTTATGATGTGGTGCTGACATCATCGTCATTACAATTAAATTACGATTTTCTATAATCCATTTTAGCGCAACAAAAAATGATCTTGCTCAGACATGATCATTAGGCGAACAATACTCTTCTGCGTAAGATTTCGGCACTACGACCATAATAAATTATAAAGCAATCATATTGCAAATCAAAAATTATTATTGGTATAATCCAGTTAGTAAGCGTATATCTATGACTAAGAACTTAAGTATCCACACGCATAAATTTTATTCTAAGTGCACATTTATAGTCAACATCACTTATTTTTCTAGATTCAAACAGATTTAATTTCACGTCGTTCGTCGTAGGTGACTATTATATATTGCCAATCTTAGCAGAGATATCTGTTAAGTTAATGGAAAAATTAATTGCACAGCGAGTCGCGAAATAAATAATTAATGATATTCGCACAAAAATGCGTCGACAGTCACACCCTCGAACTGTCGAGGCACAAAAGTTTCCTGATTGATCAAAATTTTGGATTTGATTAAAGTCCTGCACCGGAAACATTACAAAATCGAACTGATTGCAATCCGGTCGTAATTATAATTAATACGATTTATTTACTCAGTCGTATATCATGTTCAATTATTAATTACTATTGACAAATGTTTATTTACTATTACTGGGTGTCGCAAAAGATAAAGAAAGTTTACCAAAAAATTCAATCGGAAACAGATTCGCTTAGTAAAAAAATATTCCTCCTTAGGGTTCTTAAGTTAGGGCCAAAAATATACAACTTTTTGAGTTCATTTTTGTCAGCTATTCCTGCTGGGTTGATCAATATTGCGACACCCTGTATATGATAATGATAAATAAAAATGATTATAACACATATCAATTTGTAGCGACATTATCTAAAATCAAAACAATAACTTAAACAATTATAACAGTAGCCAAGCATTATTATTTATGTATCTTGAAACATATTGCTTTTGCCTAAAAAAAAAAACAACTGAGTTTTGATTGATTTGGGTTCGTGTCGTTATCTAGCATCGCGACTGCAACTTGAATATTATTTATTGTATTTAATTCGGGATTTTTTAAAATTGTGGCCATAAAAAGCGATATCTATATTAGCGAAAAAAATGTTAAAAAACCATGTGCCAACTTACTGTTTTGCAATAAAGCAAATTTATGATTTAGAAGCGAACAATATGTATATGGTAACCCGATACAGACCGCCCGTATAGTATAAAACAATTAAACTATCAAAATAGGTCTTATAAATCAAAGCTGCAGTCCTTCTTGGACGCCTCTGCTGAATACTTTCGAAATAAATAAGCTCCGAGGATCTGGCAGTCAGGGTGTTATAAACACCATTAGTTCTCAGCAGGAGACTTTTCGCTATGACTTACACTGTATTAATAGCGCTGTATGTGGCGAAAAAACTTATCATGCTCAACTGTCTACGCTTAGTACATGTCTTTCTACTAAGTTTATTATTTATTGAACTGTTTATAGTATTTGTGCGGCGATTTTTGTCAGCTTTTATGATTTTAATCGGCTTTTCTCTAAGCAGACAGAATACTTTTTATCCATGGTATTCATATAAGCGCAAAAGCCATTAGCATTATTGCCATATTAAAAATTTACTGGCTCATTTGCATAAATGTTCAGTTTTATGTTTATGAGACTCTAACATATTTTACATATGATTTCAATTAAATCTTATTGTGGATTAATTATCGTAAAACATATTTGGCTTGAGTTGTGTTACAGTTATAGCTCTTAAGTAACAATTTGTTTTAATTATTATTCTAAATACATGTCAGATTAAATGCAATGTATGATTGAGCAATGCAATAATCATTGTATACTGTATTGACGGATATACAGCTACTATTAATCAATTCAAATCTGATCACTGGGAACAAATTAATTACCGGTTATTAAAACAATTCATTAATAAATACAATCTATACTAACAAATCTAATCAATGCCGAAACACATAAGTTCCGTAATGAGTTCAATAGAACTTCGTTTGTTCATCTATCAAACGTAAACGGCCGGATATTTTTAGAACGCCCACTACACTCGCTATTCGACGAATGCGCAACAAAAGTCACCGGTTCTTCACAGAGTGAACTCGCGCCCGCTTTAATTAGTTCTCGTCTACCTCTACAGGAAAGTTGCGGTCCAAAATATTTCATTTAGATTATTTTAGGTATTGAGAATTAAAATTTCACGCCTGGTTTAAATAATTTTATTATTTAAATTCATTCACACATTACGTACATTGTTGTACCTACTTAATTACTTTCGTATTTTATGAAATATAGCATTATGCTAAGTGTATTTAGTACTCGGTACAATTACATATTAATCAAAGAATACATTGTAAATAAATAATTTTGTTATGAAATTACAAGTTTTTCGTGCTTGAACAATTTAATTGTGTATAAAATTAGTTAAACTACCATGAATATTTGACAATTCAATATTTACCCAAACGAATTATTACCTTATTGATACAATAATACAATAAATTTATTTGCTTGAGTAAAGTTGTAAGTAGACTTAAATTAGATTTATGCAAAAAAGACCATCAGTAGTGGGAAACTTTTCAATTAAATTCTGCAGTCTACTAAAATAAAACTAATTAATCTATTCTTTTATGTAGCGAATGAATAATTGCAACATTGACATTCGTTCGCAAATCTCTTAATCCCGTAGGTAATATAACAAAATAAAAATATTTAGCAATAATTTTTTGTCGAAATCCTTCAAATGCTGTGAAGTCATTCATTTAATCGCCCATTATGTCTAGACTATTTAAAAATGATCATGCTTAATTAAGTGAAGCGAACATTTTTAGGGTTTTTTTATGATTCGTTGTTATTGTTTGAATTAAATTATCATTTATAGGATTAATAGCGCGAGATTGATATGAAAAATCTCAGCAATTTGCTATGACCTCTTTAAAATACTAAATATATTAATGTACCACCAACTGTTAGATATGCTTTGTGACTTTTATTAGTTAATAATAATACCACGTAAATGCATTCTATATTATTCTAGCAGTCAACAATAAAGAAGGTTATTCGTTGTAGATGGATGGCTAGATATAGTCGCTAGTAAAACAGAAATTAGCTCAGAGAATCCTCACGACATTCGATGGTTTACTAATAGGTACCAGTGAAATATCGAAGAATTGAAAATTGATATAACCACCCGGACCGGACCAGAACACAAAGCTACTCCGGGTCCGGGCAAGTGTAACGACGTGTCTCCGGTTGCGTTGAGCTTAAGCTAGTGATTCAGTTCAGTTTCAGCAGTGACTCGCGAAGCTCGTTGGGGCGCGGATGGTGAGTGAAGTGGCATGACGATGTTGTGAATTAAGCAGACATGTGTGCCTCCGTCTACTCATCCCTGCTTCTCTTCATCTTTGCAACCCTCACCATCTCTGTGAGTATGCCTCATGCAAAGACCACACGGTCCCAAACAATTTTTTTGTTATCATTATTAGCTCGTTATGAATTTTATGCATGCTCCATTAACACTTTTTTGATCGTTTTTTAATTTGTACCATAATTGGAAATTATCCACCATACTTAGGTATTACCGCGATGACGAAAGGGAAAATTTTTCTTGATTTCGTAGATCGTATAAAATTGGAACAAGTATTATTGGCTTATTAATTAAATAATACATTACAAAACAAGATTAACAATTGTCAAGAGTTTATAAAGTCTATTGGAAAGGCAATTCCGTACTTGAAGAACGACTTATGCTAGTTGCAAAGTGTCAAGGGTAATAGTTGACATTTCTCTTCACATGTATGGGTGGTGCACGAATTTCACATCCCCCTAATCCAAACCAATCGGGTTAAAATTGGAAAAAAATTGAGATTAATCTCGCTTGATTAATGCTAATTTATGCTGTATCAAATTACACCTACTACAGTTATGAGTGTACTTCCGTTGTTGATTGCCAAATTAAATCACTCTATAAAGTTTGAATTAATTTGCGTGTGTAGGAGTAATTAAATTAAATATAAAAACAAGGAATTCATTAATATGCGCGGGGCGATATTTGAACAAGTTTCAATGATTAGTAGCTTTATTAACTCCCATAAAATTAATTGCTTTAATGAAATGTTTATATTCATAACTGGCTTGAAAAAAGTGAACTTTTACGTGTTGTTCGTTTTAATTAGTTTTTCAGGAAAAAAAAAATAAAAACTTGTTACTGTCGCGCTTTATAATACATAACATTAATTTACTGAAGGATCTAAATGTCTCTTCAAATAAGACTTGACCAACAAAAAATAGTCATCCTAAAAATTAGTCAAACTTCAACGAATATAATGAAATAGTATTATTGATGGAATTATCGAAGGACATCTTTAGTCAACCATAATTTCCATTTAGTCAGAGAATATTTATTTTTCCCCATTTTTTTTTCTCTCCCAACAAGGAAGAGATCCGCGAGCTTTGTTGGAGCAGGCTTTTGTGGTCAGATTGATTTAGTTTTAAGGGTTGTAAATATGGTAAGAAAGGGTTTAAGAGATACGCTAAAATTAAAAATGTTGCTCATCAATAAACTTAACATAAAAGAACAGTTATTGAAGGTGCTTTTGGCAAAACTACTCTACCTGTTGATGTTAAACATTTATAGTATGTGTTTTTTGTTCCTAAATGGTTTACGGTTGTTAAATTATTAATTAATAGCCGTAACTCAACATCACGGAATAAAAAATGCATCAGGTGCAACAAACTAATTTTTTTAATTTGAAACCGTTCCGCTTTTCGTCAATGATTAAATACATCTCATAATTTATCTCAATTTTTAAACACTATTTCGATTTTCTGTTACATAAATGAAGTATTTAATTATTGAAAATATTAAATGAACTATAAAAAAATATTAATAATATCATTATTGATTTTTATGCAACTTTATATAGTGCATTTATATTTATTATCTCGAACTGGTACACTTGTTGCATTATGACTTTCCAATAATGCAAAAACTTTTCAACTATTTTTATAAGTAATAAAAAATATAATTTACAAAATCGAGTACCGGTGTGAAAAATTCCTACCTAATGAAAGCAATTTACACCTAAATTAGTAAAACGAAACAACAATGTAATAAAATATGTCATTTCGTCAGTTAAAGCTTGAAATTTTTGATAAATATCTTGTCTTCAAGGCAAATAGCTTCTGTGTGTTTCAAATATATTCAAATTAATCGTTCTCTAAACACTAGTAGAACAGAAATTATTCAATATTATAATTCCATAAATATTTAACCTTCTTTTCCATAGTGCATTTGACTTTAATGACCATAAAAAAGAAACGTTGATTTAATTGGCTCCAATCACGTGGCAATTATAGTGGATAAAAAAAACTGCCACCGCAGTACATTTGAGTGTTAACAAAGTGCAAAAAAAAACAAATAAACAAATGTCACATTAAAGACGAATTTATGCATTGCGGATTTTTCTTTAACAGATAACTGGTTTAATTTGCACTTAATTACATGCCAAGTGTCTTGTAAAATTAGATAACAATCCTGTGTTCAAGGCGAAACCTGTGTATCTTTTTGATTCAAATATGTTAGATTTTTTTTTTCGAAAATTTACAAGTTGAATTTGCATTTGTTCTCGTCAATTTTTAAGAATTTTTGGTGTTCAATGACCTCCACCTCCACCAAATCTGCAACTATATATTTCCTTATGATGTAGTATTAATCTTAAATTCCGTACGAAAATATTTGGAACGCGCTTTAAGTTTAACACTACGCACCTAAAATTAATTGCCTTTCCAATGTCACATGCATGAAGGAACTTGAATCAAAAATTATTCAAATACAGATCCAATATAGGCAAACATTTTTCCACTTTCTCTCTTCTAGTTCCAACAGGCAACAATAAGCGAACTAACTAAGCAATAACTATTTAACATGTCTTACAGATAATTAAAGTAACTAGAATTGTTCGTAGGATGTCAGAAATGGTGCATATGATCTAATAATTCATGGCTTGTCTTATAGTTGTCACACCAAGAAAAGAAACCCACGTCAATTTGAAAGGTTATCATCCAAAAAATATTGTAAAATGCCTTTATACAGTATGTCACATTTTAATATGCGTAAAGACTAAAAATAAAGTAAATATTGCAAATATGTCTTAAAAGTGCTCTGAAAAACTATTTCTCAAAAGTAGGTCCTTAAAAGTTGCGGTCAATAAATTTTGAATGGTAAACGTGGGACATTCGGTATTATTAATCTATATAGTTTCGAGTCAAACATAATTTATATCATTCATCAATTTTTGAATTGCTATTTTATATGGAGATTGTTTTAATATAAACGTTATAATAAATAATGAGTAATGGTATAAAATGCTAAGGATATGACAAGTTGACAATTATTATTAAACAATAGGTGTGGTTTTCAGCGGCAACCTTTACAGCAACTGAACATTGCTTTGTATTTAAGTGTATACCTACTGTACGTACTATTAATTTTAGTGCTATTACAGAATTTTAATTAACACTTTGTTATAATGACATTTATGTTATTGATTAATAATAATGGAAATAGATACTCTTGAATTAATAAAAATATTGATTTATAATTTTAACTATCTGATTTATAATAATAATATAGCTACAGTATGTTCAAGTACAAAATATATTTTTTAAAGCCATCGATATTAATTTTTGATTTAAAAATTTGCAATGCGTATTTAAAACAACTACTTTTTTCAGTTTTTTTTTGCTTGTTTTGGGCGTTGGCTGTTTGTGGTTTATCAAATATCTAATTCTAGCCTTCTAACCTTTAATTCATAGTTTTTTTTTGTAAACATACTGGTACCTAATAAACTCGAAATTTATTGTTTTTTTAATTAACACTTGTAGCAATAAATATCGTCTAAAATTAGGATAGGTTATGGAGCTTAATAAAGAAATTAAATTTATGAATAATGTGGAGGTCAAGTGAAATAACTTAATTATTATAATATCCAATTCCAACAGCTATATAAATCTTTGGTAAAAGTACGTTTTCATTTAACAAACAAAACCAAGAAAATGTATCGTTTAAAATTTCATTATTCTTAATAGATTATTTTTTTTTTCAAAATCAAACGCCAAGATTGCATTTCGCATTGCAATATTTGGAAACATATTTCGTATTAAAATTGTTTTAGAATTACAACAATAAATTTCACGTGCTTATAATAGCATAAAATAATTGTTTGTAAATCGTTATTTTAGAAAATGAATGCCAGATTACGATCTTCAAGAGCGGTTGTAAAGGATTTACGTAGACTTTGAGAAACTTCTCGAACTGATTAATAAAAATGTGGAAAAGCGGTGGTTTTCACACGGATAATGCAATAATTGCCTGGGAGTGTCATGTTCCTTCACCGCCACCGCCTCTGATGTAAGTTTAAGCTCAAACTAGAGCAGACTTGGCGACCTTGTCATGTTCACTGCGAGTTTTACCTTCCGGTGCCGCAGGATAACATGTCATGTTTTACTAACGTGCTCAATGTATAAAACGTATAACAACAAACAATATTGACACAGCATGTAGATTAACTTCCAGTCTTCAGACGTCTATAATCTTCAAATTAACTTCCATTTAATTACTCCTGTCTTGTTATCTTCATTCTTATTAAAATCGAATTAGATTGTGTGTCTAGCAACAAGAATTCTCTAATTCCCGGTTACCATAGTATGTGCTTGTTGCAAAATCTATCAGAATTATGTTTAATGATACCATATTATTGATTACTAAATATTTTTCTATTTTACATATATTTACGATAATTATGGGTATTATCTTAATGCAACTATTAATTACAATACCTTGTTCAACACTTTCATTAAAATGCATTATGGTTGTTATATAACTGTATATAGTTAGAGAATTGGAACTACATATCAATATTCCTCAAGGGCGCCAACACTGCGCCAATTTTTCCAAAATTTGTTTAGATTTAGTGCAACGTGACGTAGCGATTAAGATCCACCCAACAAACTATATGTACCGCTTGGTCAATGTAAGAAGGATACACATGGAGGGGAGTAGATGCGTAGTCAAGCCCCTTCACGGGTAAAGTTATCTAAAAATGTCTATACTAATTGTCAGACAGAAATAAACATCCCTTCAAATGTGATGAAGGAGTTGAATTGCACTTCTAGGAGTGCTTATACAATTTATTAGTCTCATAGATCTTTTTTGAATAGAGACATTTATTGACGATACATTGAGTATTGAAGACATTTCTTCATTAATATTTTTAGAACAAAAATAGTTGCCATCTCATTAAAAGGTAATTTATTTAATTGAAAGTATTCATCTCTGTTGCAGGTGTGGTTCGACCTTTTTATACGTCTAATGTCTAATGACAAGAAATAATAAATGTATTATAATCATTTTGTACATTTTGTTAAACAAATTTAATTATATTTATTAATTACCAGTTGCAAAATGAATAATTCCATTTTGACACACAATCAATTAGATTTGAATTTAAATTGTAATAGATTTGAGAGATTGTACAAATTACATACTGAAAATATAGCCTGTATGCAATTAATATCATTTTAGATTGAAATTTTCACTTATAAGGCTGTAATTGAATCTAATAGTAGCTGATTATTTTCCATACAAGGGATGGAAAAATTCCTCAATTTGAATAACGGTAAATTTGGATATGAAATAACTCAATTTAATTAATTCAAATGGCTCATTAAGAAATGATTTTATGCTTTTTTTGGAAACAAGTTCTACTTGAATTAAATCAAATAAAAAATAGATTTTTTGAGTCGTAAATTTAAGGATTGATTGATTTGATTGATAGTTCTTAATTAATTCGAATAATTATCATTTTAGTTTTTCTGGCATGGCAGACTGACAGTTATTCAATTACCACACCCTGAATAAAAAATCGAATTTTTGTTTTTGGACCAAAGTTCAAATAGTTTTCGAATAATTTAAAACGATGAATTACTTACCAGCGTAATTAATCAGTTTGTATAATTGAAATGCCAAATTTTTTGCCGCGCTTTTTGCATTTACCATATTGATTAGGATAATAACATGTTGGGTATAATGTAGTTATCTAAATAGTTGAGCAAATATTTTAATTAATAATTATGTAATCGTGTTACATTTTACCATAAATACTACAGATACTTTATTGCACAGAAGTTAATTTGTGTTACCTTGAATAAAGCACCATTTGCGAAAAAAAAAACCTCTAATTGAATGTTAATGTTTTGTGGTCTCCATAACAATTAATTTTACACAATAAATTTATTATCCTATTATTTGAAGCTAAGACAATTCAACTTGTCAAATGTTATGATACGCAAAAAACTGATTAACCTTCGCTCGATCTTCATTTTTGATAAATTCCTCATCAGATTCGAAAAAAGCTGTTTATCCAAATCAAATGATTGATATACATTTTTTGATTTTGGATCATTTTAAGGTCATTTACATTATTTAATGTCCAACTAGTATTCGCAGAAATTCCGAGCACACCCAAGATGATGCAAAGAATGATGCCTACACTCAAATATTTCTATCACATTTTTCTCGACCGAATTTAATTACCTTTTGTAGGGTAATTAATTTGTAGGGTAATTAATGCGAGTAACGCCTAGCCGTATATTGTTTATACCATAAAAGGCGGCGATTTAAATTCGAATTCCAACCGAAAAAAAAAACAATCGAGATGATTATCGAGATTGAATTGCCGTATTAGATTACAAAAAGCAAGCAATTTGTCTCCTATTATAATTTCGGTAGATATTTATAGTTTTTTTGAGGCGCCAGATGCTGGGACACACCCAAGCAGCAGGAGTTAGTTGGTTGATGAGCTTTCAGCGTTCAGCAGCACAACGTTCTGAAGGCCGTTCAATGTCGGCAATCCCCACCGCAGGATTTTAATTGAACGGCGCCGTTTCGGACAGTGATCCTTGTAAATAAGGGAATTTCAACGCCCCTTTTATCAGTTTGTAAAAGACTTGTTTAATATACGATTTATTACGATGCTATTTATAGCGAACAATCTGTCGGCTTCATTTTTTTCGAAGATATATCAACTTTTATGGAGATTGATTTATAACTGTACACTTCATAAAGGAAAAATATTCATATAAACGTCGAGACGATTTTTGTGTTTGTTTAAAGGTTCTTAATGACCAGCATTAAAATTTTAAATGTCATGTGTATGCTTAATTCCAGTAGTGTTGGATAAGAAAAATACCACTCCGGTGTTATGTGCATGAAAACTTTCCAGCTTACTTTTATTTTCATTTAATTGTTCACCCATAAAAATAACTAATTAATTTTCGTTTCGTTTTATGGCCACAATTGGGCAAGCGATTAATTGATTTTACTTCTGGTACCCGTACGTTAAAAGGCCAGGGGTGGACAGCTCAATGGTCAGCCAGACCAAAGTGATTATTTGATTAAATTTAGTACAAAAGGATACTAGAAAATATTTAGTAGTTCTTATTTTTAAAAAGAGAATAGGTCAAGGAGTAGATCTTCTAAAGGTCCTCTAGAAGTCCTCTTCCTAAAGTACCATATACGCTTTGGAACAAAAATCTCCCAGACTATTAGAGTATAACGGAACGAACCTCGATAAGTTAAATCTTAATTTATACATAGTTATATAGCATAATGAGATTAAAAATATATTTTTCAAATTATTAATTAAGGTAAAAACAACTTTCAATAATATGCATTATTCTTAATAATTAATATCGAAACCGAGGCTACTAATCAACGATTATTTACATTTAAATTTACAATACAATGTAAAAGAAGATATTTTATCCTTCTAATCTTTAGTATTAATTTTCTTTCTTATTAATTAAATTTCGTAAACATCAAACAATTTAAGCCAACGTGCAACAATAACCAATAGATTTCCAAATCATTTCATAATTGGTGAATTTAACAATTAAAATTTCGGTTTTTTTTTTTCGCTTATTTGTTATGAAAACAAAGAGCAGGTTTGCAAGATAATCTTGAGAGACCTTGTGAATAATAAAAACTATAATTTATATGCAATAAAATTTACAAGATACACAAAATTTATAACAATTAATAATAATACAACAACTTCAGGAAAATTTATGCTGTTGTTAATAAAGCAACTAATAATATTTTTTTTTATAAAGGCATCAACAGACAACGAACAACATTTTAATTACTAGGCCTTAAACACTAATTCTTAATATTTATCGTATTTGTACCTGTGCTGAATTCAAACAAATTTATAGCGTAATATAATCGTCAATTAATTTTAATTGTATACTTTTATGGCATCCATACAAGGATCATTTTCAAAAATATCATTTCCATCATTTTTGATGGGTCTGCCCATGCAGGAGGGATTTACTGGAATTTTTGCGAATCGTTTGCGCATTAATTAGTAAGCTTTAGGAGGTTTTTTGGCATTCTTTCTTCGGCAACAACCAATTGAATAATTAATTCGATTTTAAGGCATAAATTCCAGCCTAATGAATGCGGAAAAGGATGGATTTGGATGCGATTTGTTTGTTCTATTTGGCCAAAAAAGAACAATTTATTATTATTTTAATGGCCTTGATATAATAACAAAACTATACATTCTGAAAGAACCAGTATATGGATGTAGGAAAAAAAATTGTAATTATTGGACGTAATTAATTGCGAGATTTTTGTTTTCAAGGTCAAATTGAAATGCTACAAGTGAATTTTATTAAATGTCAGTTGCACCGCTTCTATTTTTTATTTTATTGTATAATACATTATTGTTTGTTTGATGATTGTTTATATCTTAACTCAACTATATTGTGTTTGCTTGTTGGTTTTCGCAATTGTTTGAAATAGTAGATTGTCTATCGGTTTGAAATTCAATCCTGTAGGTGTTTTATCTAATACACTTTATGCTATTAATATGGATTATTTTTCTGATGTAACTTAATAGTAGAAATTGTCATATGCGATTAAACTCTTTATTAAAGAGAATTAAAATACGAATACAGATCTGCGCTTACCAAAAACGGTACCACCAATGTTTTTTAGAAATTTTCCAAAATATGTATGGACCAAGCCGATTTTTTGGGTTTCCGGTTACTGGGACTTACGATAATACAGGAAGTAGATCAAGTTTGTTTTTTTAAATGGAACATCCTGTATTTATTTAGTATAAGGGTTCGTTGTGATGTATATTAAATATGTTTATAGTTTGTCCATACTCTCTTGAGAGATATGCGCACGTCTGCGACTAGGACTACAATCCTTTGGTCATCAAACAGTAGACAAACTATACTTGAGATGATTATAATCATCAATTTGATGTTTAATTCCAAAAAAATATTAATTGTCCTAAAAATTAAATCGAACATTTGTAGAACTTTCGAACTGATAATTAATTAGTATTATTCCAAATAATTAAACACTATAAACCCGACTGAATATTTGTTCTAATTAATAGCAGCGTCATTACCAAACATATCTTATCTTGACCTGGCTCATTAGTACCTTATTATTATCTAATTAGTCCTTCATTGAAAGCTACCTGATTTTCAATGCTTATTCTAGTTTTCTTCATAAAGCTATGTTTAAAAATATTTTTATATATTTATGGTCAAAAATGTGTGAAAGTAAAAGTAAAATATTACTTTGGCGTTCCATTTCTCAATTAAAAATGTGCGTGGTTTTACTTTTTCATAACATTAATATTACAATAAAGAATAATTTTATTTCGTGTATAGTTTCACATTCGTTTCAGATTTTATCTTTATTCTCTAGTGTTGTTTCTATCAAACACCAAAAAATTGATTCAAATGATTATCAAATATAGTTACGAATACGTAATTTGTTATAGTATATTTCTTACAAACATTATCCTGTTCTGTTGAAACAAAAGCTTTCTGATTGAAATGATAACAAGTATACCACATCATTATAGTACCATTGTATGTGTCAACTCGTCATCAATAAATAATCGAAGTGGTTTGTCATTATAAGTTATAAGCACTCAATAACAAACTTTATCGCCTTTAACATCTCAATAATTCAGTTTATTATTGATGGGTATTTTAAAAGTATTCAACTTAATGTAATTAAATTGTCAATAATTATAAGGATGCAGAGTCATCAATCAAGCATGTTTGACTCAAATTTACGCACAAACTTAATTTAATTAAAGCAAATCGAGCGCTCTGATTTAATAAAAATGCAATTAGCTTGTTTCGAAACGTTCGATATTTCAATAAATAACTAGTATAGTTAATTATTTGGAACGAAATCGGTAGCCCAGGACAAAGCGTAATTTAGATGAGTTTTAGAAATGAATTGTGTGAAGGTGTTGGGGAATGTTATTGTAAGAAGTACTACCTTCACCCACAATCAAGACGAAAACGTTTTCAGCAAGTTCAATTTAAATCGGACAAAACAATATATAATTTGAAAACATAATATAAGGTTGGCCCATTAAAATCACCTACTAACATAAAAAATACGCGCTGTGTTTGAAAGTCAATGAAATTTCATAATTTGCTGTATTGTTAAGAAATATCGTGAAGTACGAAACAATTGCCCATGTAGATTATGTTATGTTCCTTCGACGTTACGAATATAATTTCTCTAAAATAATAATACCCAATTAATTCGTATATCGTTTCTGCTGCGGTTCATGTAAATAAAATTAACGGAATGCATTCCGAACGAACGAACGGTTAATTGACGAGAATGTTGCTGTCTCAGGCCTACACGCACAAGAAGTGTTAACTTGGAGCAGGATAACCAATAATATTGTAATAGAATTGAATTAATCATTAAACAATTACTTTCATATTCAGTAACCTTAGAGATCGAATGAGCGGCATGGCATGCCCCAGTTAGGTGTAGGTGTATGGTTGGAACATATTCATAATAATACAACATTATCAACTAAATTTAAAGATTAGGATCATAGCAAGGCCGCATAAAGTCCACGTCACCTATATGCAAGTTTTAATCCGAAAGTTTTACACTAGCTGCGCCATTATATTATTAAAACCGACAGCAATTCCAAATTGGCTTTCGAAACCTCATTACATTACAATATTCAAAAAATCGGACATACTATATTATGAAACTATAACTCTAAGCAGATATAAATTTAATGCCTGAAATATATTGTCAATTATATGCAAATCTATATATTGCAAACTTTTCATCGATTTTAATTAATAAACCATTCAAATTGCCCACACACGTTGTTATACTGCATTTGGTCTACAATTGATCGCTTTTGGCATTTTGGAGTTCTAGTCAATTTGGAATATTTTTTGATAAACTTTGAAAACAACGAATTTTTAGAAAATTGGTAGATATTAAGTTTGGTGTCCTAGATCGGATTGTTATGATTTTTATCCATGTCCGCCATGGAGTTTTTCGAATGACGAAAAAGATCTCCTGCCACTGGTAGGTACTAAAATTGTCTATGTGCTATTTCTAATTACCTTATTACTGATCCTTCCGCATATTATTGGAGGAAATTCCCTTCGACTGAGCCAGAATCCGGTGCCATAAATTACAGTTATCCACGTCCGCAAAATTGTGGCCCTAAATCTTCGCTATATCTCGGGGCCCTCACCGAACAAGGTTGGGCCTTATTTTATATCGGAAAGCATCATAGACCTGCGCTCCTTTAGCGGGAGGGCCCCACAATGGGGGCCTTCACCGATAAAGGTTGGGCCTTATTTTATATCGGAAAGCATCTAGGCCTGCGCTTCTTTAGAGGGAGGGCCCCACAATGGGGCCCATGAGTTAAAACAAGCCTGGACTCACCATAATTGAGGACGATTAATAATGCGTGTTCATACTCGGAGAATTTGAATCGAAATGAATACCAGCATTTACCCGCCCTTCGCAACCGCAATTGTTTTTAATATCCCTACGATTTGATTTTTAAAATCCAGAAAATACAGCGTCTTGATTGGTTAGGGGTGTAGTCTAATTTGGTACAAATTTTGGTTTGTTGACATTGGCAACGGTGTTAATCGTCTATAAAAAATTAAATATTTGTATTTAATATGAATTATATTTAATATTAATCACAAATTCAACAAGTTATATTAAATTCATAAGGGTATTCTAATTAAAATTTATTTTGTGACGTTTTGCGCGCACTTGATTTGGCTGGATGTCTTGACATTTTGGCAAATGTCTATTGCAAAAATATCTTCAGGGTTATTCTTCCTTATTATCTTTTACAAATCATATAATTTAGGAAACCCAATTTACTTGCTGAAATGTGTAAATATATCGTACGAATTCATTGATTCTCGTTCCAATTTAACATTTTGTCCAACATGTTCAATGACTCTGGAAATGTCTAGGTAGAGAGTGATTGAACATGCAATGGAATGCTATGTCAATATTGTTGTTATTCAATATAAATCTTCGATGGATATTATAATAAATGATGCTGTTATTATTGAAGTGATTTTAATGCTATGCATAGCATGCATTTTTTACATAATACTAATGTAAATTGGAGTGATAATATTAAATAGAGAGAGACATTACTTCAATAACCGTATCATAAGTGTATAAAACCCGTTTCTGGGATGGTCCACTAGATTCTACACCTACCAACCTTGAAGTTTCCAGAGTATTTTTTTTTGTATATTATTTTTGTAATTGCGTTTCGTATTTTGTTATTTTTTTTCCACGGCGCTAATTCGTATTGGTCGATTGAAACTGCGACGTATAATTTTGGAAAAATATTCAAGGTACTATTAGTGCAAACTGTAAAAGTTGTATTGCGAATAGGAGGAAAAGTTAACGGGAAAAATTAATAGCAAAAAAAAATACAAACAATACATTTGCTAATGCTTATTCGCATTGTTTAGCAAATCTAATGATATGCTGTTACATTAAATCGGTATAATTATACATTTGCTGACTGATTTTTATTAATATTAAATCATAACATTGAAAAAAATTTGGAAAACTGTGAAGCAACTATTAGTGAAAGAATTTGAATAGTTGTAGAAGATACACCTAGTTCCATCATATATGGCCCATCAAGAACCCACCAAGTCATACTGAGCGTCATTACTTCAAGTACCGGACCAGATCTTGTAGACCCTTCCGGGGAACTACCCATAAATTGTTAAGTAAAATCTCTCTAGAGCTATTTGTAGCATTTACTCACCACAACTTTTCATTAAATCCAGTATTATCATTCTTTCTCATATAACCAAAATGGAATTCCTTCAAAGCATTACAAAATAATATATTATATTGATCTGGTACTACATAAAGTTAAAAGTTACATCACAAAAAAAAACGTATATTTATACATGATTCATGGTCAGATAGAAAGTAAAATTTAATTTCTACATGCATTGTGTACTACACTGCTTTACTTTTCAAAACTTAATTGAATTTACTGAAAATCTTTTAGGCAAACATAATAACAGATCAAGTTTACATTAGGCCTTGACAAGGTCGCATTTTTCTTTTGGTCTGGCACTTCACTTCTACAATTTACATTTAATAATAGCTCGAATAATAGCCTGAAATCATTAAAGCGTGCAGGCATTTTAATACAATGTGATAACATATTTTTAACAATTTTTTATTGTAATATGCGTGCATACTCTATTATTACTGCTATTTATGTTTAATTCGTTTAAATTGATTATAAATGCCATTTTTTACTTGCCAACCAACGTAATTATTTAATTATATCGAAAAAAACCACTTAATATCGATGGATACATGTAGAATAATTTAATAAATTTCATTCTATTGAAATTGAAATTAACCTTAAACTTACTAAAAAACTGTAATGCGGTAATAGTTTGGCATTTTGTTGTAAGTACATTAAGTTTCTTTGTTTACGTTTTACAGACATAATAAATCTTCCTGTTAAAAATAGTCGGAACTAATAATTTTATATATACGATAATTAATGTGCCTACAAAAGTTCAATGCATAATCGAATTTGTGTATCTGACTACTAATTATTATATTTATTGAAGGTAGAGCGATAATTATATTGTTATTAATAATATTTTGCGCAATAACAAACATATTTGCCTGATTTCAAAAATTGGTGGACGCGGCGGTATTAATAGGACTATTGTTAAATTTACTAATTTTTTTTAGTTACATAATTATGTAAATTTCAGAATGTATTGTTTGATTGTTTGTGTTTGTGCCACTACAAATATCATATGTAAAAATCAAAATAATATCCGTTTAATATAATATAAAAAATACGATATATGTATATATAACCAGCAAAGGTCACGAATAGGTGTGGTACCAATAATATAATTAGAGAGCAATTTTATATATACACACAATTAAAACATTCTTTATTGTTACTCGATATAAATGTATTTTTATTGATATAACAAAGCAAAGAGTAGCCGCCAAGTACAAGTACTTGAAATTAGTGAAAAGGCCACTGGAAACTAAAAACGTCTAGTTCTTTGCAGAGACGGATTTAGGATAATAGTGACCCTGGGGGGTGTACCTTCCAGACAAACTCTGATTTTTTAAGTGAATCGATCGTAGATGCAACGATTTAGAAATCTTCAAAACAAGTACTGCGCGGTTCAAACGTGAAGACGTATCTGCGGCCTGCGCAGCTTAGGCGTAACGGACTAGTCGTTTAGTACTAGTCTACGCGTAGTCTCAGAAAAGCCTCATTCCTGAATTTTCACTGATTCTTATCTTATCATAAATTAACGGAAATCCTGTATTATCAGATTTTTTGAAGGCGTTTGGCTCAACCAAGAACATTCAATCCACCTTTTTCAAACGCGTTTTTCCTACACCTATTTTTCTTCCCACATTCTAAGATCGATCTTTTATTACCGATAATCCATATAACGGTAAAGTCATTGATCGATTGGAAATCAAGGAAGAAAACATTATTTTTTATCAGTATTGACGACCACACAATGCAAATTTAAGCATGAATGTGTGTTATTTTTATTGATGTTGGTAGATCAAATAACAATTAATTATTGAAGATAAAATCGATAACAATTACGGTAATAATTGGTTTCAGTGAATTCTACATGCTTTTGTATGGAAGTATACTGAATAAATCAGCTAAGTAGCCATTAAATGCTTCATGGTATTATAACAATAAATTACTATCTGTAAGGGTACTACACGCTGTAACCATTCAATTATGACAGGCTACATTGAATCCTACATGTAGTAGTATTATGTATAATAATGTACGTATGTATGATGAAGAAAAAAAAGAGGTTTTTTTCTCTTTGTGTATCAACATTCCATGTACGATTCCAATACAACATTCATCTTGACTAGTGTCATAATTGTTCTGCTGAATAAAAATCGCAACAAATAGACTAGATAGGTTGAAGCGGATGTTGGATTTGTGTATAGTAGCCACTAGGAGTGGAGTATTGTTTGCAAATTGATAGGCGATTAAAATGCGAATTAAACAAAAGACAATGCGAAATGTGCAGGTTGTTATATATTCTAAATAAGGATGTTTTTAGTGCTTTTTTGCCTTGGGTACTCGTATTTCGAAACACATTTTTCACAGCGTGAGTTTTCAGATAACGAGATGAATGCATGATTATGATTAACTTATCCAATTAAAGAATCTAATGAATATTTACTATCTGCCGGCTGCATAAGGCGCGTTCAATTATAAGACTTGCATTACAACTGGATTAATAATATTGATATGTGAAATTAATAATTTTCCCGCCAACAAGTACCATGATTCATGCGAAATTTTATATAAATAATTAAGAGCTTGAGAATCCAGATGCAAATAACACATCATTTTGGAATTCAAGGCAAATTACTGGCTTGAAATCATATTATTTCTCGGAGCGCAAATTTTGTATTGGAATTTTAACAGAAGATTGGTGCTCCTCAAGGAGCAACTATGGCCCTTACTTTTCATCATCTATTTAGCCAAAGTGGTATTTCCTAACGAAAGCCATACTAAAGGAAGCTTTTTCTAAAGCTTCTCCAAAAAGTTTCTTCGTTCAAAACATATTTGACTAAAACATGACGACCAATTTTAGATCTTCCTACTGATGGTGTTATAAATACTCCTACGATAAATATTTTTAAAAAATCATGCAGATTCAGAGATGAATTTATAATTCTATCTTCAACTTTGTAGATCATTTTTATCTCTATGATTATGTATTATTAATAATAATTATTTTGATTAGGGGGCGATATTCCGTTGGAAAAAAAATCCGTTGTTGTTTTTAGCGATCGTCCTAAAGGACAATTTAAAATAATTATGGAAATGTTTAGTCAATTTGCTATAATTAGAAACAAACAAAACATAATTATAAAATATTGTATTGGACTCTTGGCTATTATTATAAACGTCTATAATTTAGATGTATAGGACTTTAATAGACAAAACAAACTGGATAAATTAATTGAATGTGGGTTTCTCCTTATTCTTCTAGTTCTTTAAACATTTAGCGATGGGCGAGGTTAGTGTTGGTCTATTAAAACACCTTGAACTCCTTACCGGCGCCACAAACATAACACGCAAATTTAAATAAATTATTCCTATGCTATTTACGTCTTTGATCCAATCATAGTTTTTTGAGATTTAGAGAAAATGCTCGCTTACGTTTGTGCTTGCTCGTTGAAGTTGGAAGCTCCAGAGTTGCGATACGACGAGACAGTCTGTAGATTTTTTCTTTGGCGTAATATTATTTTCATGAAATAAATGTAACTGATGCAGTTATTTTGAGAAAATGCCCACGTAAAATGTGCATAATATAAATAAGTGAATTTCACATTACATAAAGTATAAATTCTTTGTGAAATGTCATGGTGATAAGCGTTACGCGAATCGTATTTCCTAAACATAAAATCATCCCAGGAATGTTGTTGCATCTGTAGATTTACGTTTCGATAATCTGCATTCAAAGCGGATGACATCCCAGAGAGTTGTACGTAAACCTGTTGAAAGAACAACGACCCAATGTGCATCTATATTTAAATGCATTTTACATACAAACAATGGAATCCAATAAGAAATTTCATGTTACAATTGGACTTTTTTTTGTTTCTGCCTCGAATCTTTTATTTGCCGTTCATGTGTATTTCTACTAAAATGTCAGTTAAAAATAAATACAAAGAACTTTCATAACTAAGCACTGGAAAACTCGAACAATATGCACTATTAAACAATAATATTTTTATATTTAATTACATTGCAGTTTGTTCTGCGAATCATATGGTAGCGCCAGATAAATAATCAAGGTCGCAATTTTCTTACACAACATTTACATTTATCAATTTTTTTCCAATTTTACTTTACTATATTAAATTAATACAATCTCTACTTACTGAAACTAACGTTTTTTTCTCTCCCTCTCAGATTATGTGTGGAACAAAGATGGTAGCCGAAGGCCTGCCAATACGACAGGAGCGCGGTACTGACCAGGACATCTTAGCAGGAGCTGACTTCCTCTCGGTATTCATGGAATCATCTCTTCGTCATGCTTACCGCGAAAGAACAACACCAACAAGCGTGTCTTCTGTCGAGATTTCAACAGTTCCCACGCTGATGGAAATTGAGTCAACCGTTCCATACTTGAGATCGTCCAGAGATGCAAGCTATGAAGAGTTCAATGCTCAAACCAATGCGGAAGAACAACAAACGAAATTATACGACACAACTAAATATAGTGATGAAATTCCAAAACTAAATGAAATTAGTGGAGAGGAGCCCAGTGATAATTTAGACGATGGTGTTATTGTGGCAGTTCGCGTTTCATCATCAGTAGGTAGAACATTAATCAATAAGGAAGCTCAAGCGCCATTAACTCAGGATGTCATTGAAGATACAACGATTAGGGAGACAACTACAGCATCTTATGAAGATCAAAGTTTGGTTGCATCTGAAGAGCATCCGAGCCTAGTGGCGGAAGCTAACAAAAGTGAATTCAATGTGGAAGAAGCGAAGCCAATTATAAGAAGCACCAATCTAGGAGCATCAGATTTCAGCAGCTTTCCTGCAAGAGTTCAAGCAGTACCACGACCACATAGCTCGCAATTCAATCCATCGCCTAGATTTGAGGAGCAGAAATTGCCCTATCATCAAAGCGTGGTTTACCACAACAATCCAAGGGAATCTGGTCGAGCTAGGTCGGTTTCTTATAGTACAGTCATCCAAGCAGTACCTCATAGTCATACGGAAAAAAGCTGGGCTAGTGAAAAGCAAAACGAGCACGAACGCCATGAACGGCATTACGATACCCTGCAACACTCTTATCGGAATAATTTCGAAGCTCTCGAACAGAAGGAAAAAGTGAATATTTCGAAGAAAACCTTCCAGCCAGATTCAGTTGCTGAAAGCAACAACTATTTCGTGACAACCAAGCCATTAGTCGATAATACGCCGAGAAATTGGGAGAAACCGGAGCAGGTTTACGTGGAGTCATCCACGCGAAAAACGGTCATCACCACCGAACGAAATTGGGAGGTTCAAGAGAAAAACTACCAACCACCACCACCACCACCAGCCATTCATCAGCATCTGCCGAAAGTGTATGGGCAACCAGAGCAAAACTACGAGATCGATGAAGCTGTTAGTGTAGTGAGTAATGGCCGAGCTCATGGAGTTCAGCCAAGTCAGTCGCCGATAATTAAGGAAGGGGATGGAAAGAAAACTGATGACAATCAGAAAGTCGGGTACGTGGTCGAAGGCAGAAACTATCGAAAATATCGAGTAGAGGAACGAACTGCGGACGGTTTTATAGTTGGTGAATACGGAGTGGTCAGCCACGACGATGGCTCTCTGCGTGGAGTCCGCTATACTGCTGACGGAACAATTAGTCCCAGACTAATATATGATGCCTTGATGAAGTTTTTATCATTGTGATTTAAATGGTGTTCGCCATCGTACTGATTTTTTTCTAGTTCCTCCCAATAACTCGGTCTTATTTAATAAGAGTTAAACTAGACTAGAGTGAATAAGTAAAATAAAAAGCAGACAAACTTTATCTGACATTTATAATTAAATTAATCGTGCTAATTAAGTAATACGTATTGTTTAGTTTTTTATATAATTGACAATTTGCTCATCATATTTAAATAAACTTAAGTAGGTAATTCACTTATATTTTTGTATCTAATTTTGTAATTTAATAAATAAAAGATTTGCCAATAATTTGTTCCATTTTTCACTACAAATAAATTTTTGTAAAAGAAAACCAGAGGACTGCCAAATGTAACAAGAATTTATTATTAAAAAAATTAATATAGGTAGGTACCGCTAATTCAGAAATGTGAATTAGATATACCTATCGAAAGATCCAAAAAATTACAGAAAATTTAAAAAAGATACATCTCCATGATTAGTTGCGTGCTAATTGTTCCGAGGAGGTGATGAAGTTCGCGGATATGCGGGCTGCGTTCCTTTTCATGTAAAACTTCAGTTTCAGTAGTTTCATCATAAGGGCGGTACACATCAGCCATTCCTGAATTCTTAAGGCTTCATATGCAAAGTAAATTGGATGCGTAAAAATCAAACTCTAATTATAAACCTATATATACTTACCAGAAATAACCATAAACAATCCCAATATCATCCAAGAACGAGTTGGTACACGTCGCATGGTGGTCATATGTTTAATCAGCCCAAAAGTCGCAGGGAATTGATTCGAGATCAGGCCATACGACACAAACAGAGAGCACGGAGCCACAAACAGCAATTTGGTCTGCAGAAAACAAATTGAATGTTATATGTAGTCGCGATCATATTTTTCAGCTAGTTTTACTTACCCTAAATACCCCCATGTGCAACAAAAAGGAGCACAAAATGTTCAGAATGACCTCACACGGGTTAATGGACCATACCGAGTCTTAAAAACACGATTTATTTAGTTAGATGTGCAATATTGATAATCAGGGAGCCGATTCTTGAATCTCGCAAGTCTAGTACCCCCCGTTTTCAACATCCGACAAATTTCGCACGCTAATCATTTTGCGGCAGATTTAAGAATCGACTCCGCAGACGCCATGATTTTTTCCAAAAATTTGCAAAAAGCATTATCCATGTATAGGGGGTTGCTGAACTGCAGTAGCATCCATGTATTTTTGGAGCCACATGCTGATTCAGCACACTTTGCAAGTTTTTTGGAAATCGGAATTGACCAACCAATTGAATCGCTTTATTTGTCGAAACCAACCGATTCAATTGATCGATTTGAAATGAAGCAGCCACGTGTCAGTGTCGCAAAAATGGATAATGCAAACAATTCTTACCGTAGAGATTCGCCCTATATTTTATCTGCAGGCTGGAATAAAAGGCATGGGCAATCCATAGAAATACCACCAATGGACCAAATCCGATGCCGGACTCCTTAATCCAGAATCTATCCGTTCGGGACAGTTCCAGAGTGGTGTTCAGGCGGAAAGATTCGCTATCCTTGCGTTCAAGATTACCAGCAGCGGGCACAGACATTGTAAAATGTAAAAATATACAATATATCTGCCAATTTAAACAATTTTGGCTAATCGATGCACAATAGCACAATTGCTAAATGCAATTGAATTGCATTTAGCAATTGACCGTTGCCTGGGGAATAAACAAAAGCGGCCGTTATTTTTGCAGCCAATTAAATCGTTTGGTTCAATCACATGACATCAATGAAGCGTCTCAATTGGTTGATAGAAATTATTTCGCCGCTTGCTTGATTTTTGAAAATGCGTCTTTTGTTTAAATAAATCCACACCCTATTTTAGGTGGCGCCATCTCCGAACAAGGTGGCCGACTTGCACGAGTGCTTGATAGAACCCTGTAATATCAACAGGTGTCACATAAACAATGACAACCAGGTTTGAGGTTATGCTCGGAGCAAAAATTGTCTACTGTCACAAAAAGAAACATTTAAACGTTGTAATGAATGAATTTGGAAATTCGTAGAAGCGATTTGCAACCATTAGGTAAACATTTCAATTTATTTAATCGAAATTAGTGCCGTCGCTGCGCTTTGAGTGAAATGCCACGGATTTGGTATGTTTACAAATTTGTGTACGACTCACTTTACGTTTGTAATTGTTTATTTTCATTCAGATCAAATCATGGCTGATTACGATAAACAGTACAAAGAAGATCTGGAACGGGCGCAGGCTCTCAGTTTGGAATCCTTAGCGTTAGAACAATTCAAAACTAAACGATTACAGGAAATTAATAAGTCTATTAGCGATGTCATGTCCAAATCCAGAACCACTTCGGGTAAGCAAGCTGTTCATTATTCAATTTCGTTCGATAATAATTGATTGCATTCAGTGTCGCGAGCGTCGTCGATGTCCGAAACTGACTCGATGCAAATCAAGTACGATCGCCAACAGAACAAGCCAAGACCCCGACCTGGAGCGTTTTCTGGAAGTCCTGCAGGTTCGTTGATTGCGCCGCCCCCGACATCGCAGCGTAAAAGTAGCTCAGCGAGCAGTATCAGCGATGCGCCCGATTTGATTTCCTTTGCTAGTCCTCCGGATCATGGCAGTAGTACGACCACTAGCAGCATTATCGACTTTTGTCGACAACAGAGGTAATTTGTGCTTTTGTGGTAAACTTTCCTGTTAAAGGGAATTTTTATGAATTAATATTAGTATAATCAAAGCATTGCGAATATATAATATATTTACGACTACGTTATCAAAACGGAACTTGAGTGTTTGTTTACTATTTCAAAAAATAATAAATAATATGAAACCGTGGAGTTTCATCTGTTCGGCACGTTTTGTAGATAATGAATTTAGATGCAGCAAAAAACAGCTAATAAGGTCAGCTGGACTCAAAAGAAAATAACATTTCAAAAATATGATAAATCTCAGACTGTAAATAATAATTGTCAGACATACACCTGTTTCGACACGTGTTAGTAATATTAAACTCAACATTCACAAGACTGTAGCCTCAAAAAAATTGCAATTACTTCGCGCTCTATTTTAATTTATTTATGTCTGTTAGAGTAGTTAGTTTAAAAAGCGCATGAACAAAAAATGGCGAAAGGAGGCGCGATAAGAAGAGACATTTTGCAGAAAGTTATCAGCACTTTTATGCAGAGTTTTGCGTACTTTCGGCACAGGAGGTGCCCACCTGAGAATCAACACCTGACAATTTTCGCCAAAATCTCACTTATTACCTCATCTTTCGCCAAGACGCAACTTGCAAGTTTTAATGAAAGTCTGTGTAGTTACAATAGCCAGTTGGTTATGCAGCAACAACCTGCTCCACAGCAATGTAGCGTTAATTTTTGGCCTCAATTACCAACTAATACGACACCAATCAATACCACAGTTTTTCAAGCAAGTAGTGCTCCACCGCCGATTGGATTTAACATTCCAGGAAGCAGCAGCAATGGGAGCTTATTGCTATCGTCAATTATGCAACCAGTAGCAACACCAAGGAATCCTTCACCGCAATTGCCGAATAAGCCTTCACTAAATTTATCGTCGTCGTTGTATTCGTCAACTAGTGCGCCGGTTACACCACTAATACAGGTAATTATTGAAAGATTACACATTTATCAGTTGAACTGTTGATTTAATTTAATAGATTGATATTGCTGCTTTAAAGTAAACGAATAAGTCGACGTACTGACTTTTAATAATGCTTTTTGAAGGTAATTTAAATTTATTTCTGATAAAACTAGGAAAATTATTACTGGTATCTTTCGTTTGATAAGGAAACTATTCATTGAATTTTTATTGTAATTTGTTTGTGTTGAATGTTTCATGCAATTGTCGGATAGTGCTTTTATTATTGTTGTGCAAAAGGGCAATTTGATTTTTCAAAATTCAATAATTGTAGTTGGTTAAGATAAAATACAATGCAACCAATTTATTGAATTATTTTACTACAACTGATAATTCTTAATAGGTCAGTACATGTTCCTTTTATAAGTGAGAATTTTTTATTCAGAGTAATTATTTTATCGCTTTTTAATTTATGGTATTGTGCACAATATTTTATTACTTTTATCGCAAAATGCAAAATTAATCTCAAGAATAGTTTTACGACTTTGTTTCATTCATGTTAGTTCGTTGGTTGTGAGGTGAGATGTTTGCACCTTAAAAATAAAATAAAAATCTTCTTTAATTTCCAGCCGCCAGCGTTACCGCCGAAAAATCAAAAACGAGACCCTCCGCCAGTGCCGACATCATCGTCCGCCGTAAAAACGAGAAACAAGCGACCAACCAGTCACAATTTGATCGATTTGGATGTAGATGACAAAAATAGTGTAAGAGTCAGCATTCTACAAGAGTTCGATCCGATATTTTCGGATAACAGCTATTCGTTCCGTACCATCAGTCCAGATTGCGCTGCGGGTTTGTCAATTGGATCAACTAGTCTATAATTTATTACAATATGTTTTCGTTTTGCAGACGACTGTATGTCAGTGTGTAGTTTCTACGATAGTTATGATCCGTACGATATCTACACAGGATCAGGCAGTAATAGTTTATCGGATCCTATGTATGCAGCTGTTGTGAAACCAGACAGCGCTCCGCAATCTCCAACGCCGCCGATACCGTTCAGAGATCGAATGTCTACACTTGATAGGAGATATTCGAAAAACCCCAAAGTATGTTTTCCCAATAATTCGTTCGACATTTACTATATCGCATATTTTTCCAGGTTAAATCTAATTTATTAGACAATATTATGAGACATGACCATCGGGTGTCCAGTCTGAGCAAAGACTCTGATTTAAATGCCTTTTATAAAATGGTTTACAAAGTTAGAAGTAAGTGATCCTCACTATAAAAATGTTTTGTATTAAAAATGTGTTTTTTTAGATGGTCATAAATATAATGAATTAGATAACAATATGGGTTTAATAATTAGCCCGATTGTGAATTATTCCTTCCCGACTGGAGCGAGTATTAAAATATGTATGCATCTAGACATCGACGGACAAGATTTTGATAAACCCTTCTATTTTACTTGCGATGGTAAATTTAATTACTATAACATATATTGAACTTAATTACGTGTCCTTTTGCAGCTACGTCCAGTGTTGAACATGTAACATTGCAGTCGACTTCCCATTTGGAGCCACCAGCCAATACCGATAAGTATACGTTGAAAGTGTGGGGCTACAATGAGTATTTGGCTCCATGCACTCTTCTATCTGACTATCAATACATTCATAACTGCATGAAGTTGGAGGACGATGTGGTTCTAATTCTAATTCAGGATGCTAAATGTGATAAATCTTTTGCGAGAACCGTAATATTAATTGTTTTGCTAAATTTCTCGAAGTGAAAGATTGATTTTGTAGAAACAAGATGATAACCGAGACAGAGATCTAACATTTGAGGACGTGGTGCCAAACGATTTACAAATGCATATCAATTACGATAATTTAAAAATTCTTCTTGGTATTCAACTCATCCAATTTTAAAATTCCCAATCAATTTATTGCTTGTATTTCAGAAACGGTTGAAAATGAGATTCAAAAACTGGAGGAAGCAGCTATTCAAATCGATCATAGCAGCAATCCTTCGATGAGTCCATCACTGCAGCCCTTGAAGGTGATCCAATCATTGAAATGTGTGATTAATTTAATGGGTTGTTTGTGCACTTTGGATATAATGGATGCAATCGAACTTTTAAAAGTATCTTGTCAACAATTTGTCCATGCTTGTGTAAGTACTAACGAATCGCAAAGTAGAGCAAACTCATTCAGCTTGCTATCTTAGGATACCAATTTTTCGGAAAACATCATAGCGAATTGCAACAAAATTCGAATGGCAATTCAGAATCTGATAGAAACGTATTGCAAAGCATTTACGGTCGATTTCGAAGTGATAATCCCGCCTTCTACTGAACGTAACTACAATTCTACTTTTAAGTCACTTTAATCTACTTAAGTCATCCGTTTCTAGCAATCAAATACGTACAAGACATATCCGACTCGGTAGTAGTTCGCATCTGCTCAATTTATCGACCATCGCTGAAATGGAAGCACGACTGTTACAGTGTGGCTCTTATGATTTACCATGGTATGCGGCCGATCGGCACCGCTTTATGCACAAATAAAACTGAAAAGACTGAATACGATCAATCCCAATGGCCTTCACGAATTACATTCGATCACTGGTTTTCATTTGATGATGTACCAATTTGTTCCTTGGCTAGAGAATCAAGACTGGTGCTAGTAGTTTTTGGTTTAACGAAAGAAACGCCTGAAAGCGACGATAGTTCAAATGCTCCAACGTACAAAAAAGAGGAGATTGGCTGGGCGTCCACGCAGTTCTTCAACTACGACGGGTGAGTTTCCAATTTTAAAAAAGCTATCCATTATAATTCGTATTCGTTTAGGGGTTTCAATCAGGGAAGCATGCTTTTATCGGTGTGGCCCAGAGAATCAAACTTACACTTTTACGGTCCGGCACCTTCGCCAGGCAGTCATCCCCAAATCGACCATCCCATCATGGGAATTGAAATTACAGGGCCTGAAAATATTGTGTTCCCACCAGCGAGTAATGTGGTTACCACCAACAATAAAGGAGACTTTTATAGTTTAGACGCACAAACGCAACAAATATTGAAGGATTTCTGCGCGCAGGATATGCTGTACAAGAACCCGATGGATTTGCGGGAAGTTGTATGGGAGAAACGGCACTATCTTCATCATATACCCGAAGCCTTGCCCAAAGTGCTGAAAGCGTCCCATAGTTGGGCTTATTCTTGTTTGCCCGATTTGCATGGCATGTTGCATTCCTGGCGACCTCTGAAAGCGATTCAAGCTATGGAGCTATTTTTGCCATCGTTTCCAGATATTGAAGTCCGGAGGAAAGCAGTTCAATGGATAACCAAGTTGAGTATTGATGAGTTGGTCGAGTATTTGCCGCAACTAGTTGTGGCACTTCGTCATGAAACTTACGAAAATTCAGCATTAGCGGAATTCCTTTTGGATAAAGCTTTATGTTCTCCTCGACTTGCGCATCATTTGTTCTGGTTGTTGAGTCACAATCTTCCAGGACCTTTACCACAAGTACTTATACTAGCCAATTAAAAAATTGTAGCTTATTTTATGATATTCTAGAACTTCAGTTCAGAAATTTGCGAGAAGGATGAGACCAATATAAACGAATTCAGATACTATAGGAGAATGAAGTTGATGCTACGAGCGCTTTTGGCTATTTGCGGTGAATCTTTGAGAAAGTGTTTCCTTTCGCAACAGCTGCTAGTAAAAGTAAGTGTTCATCAAGGCATCTTTAAGAGTCTAACGATTTTTGTCTTAAGGAATTGAACGACATAGCTATTGAGGTCCAACAAACGAAAGAGAGTCATCGCTTAACAGTTTTGCATAATGGTCTAGGATTGGTGAATAGTATTCTAATGGAAAATCCTACAAGCCTACCATTATCACCAACTTTGAAAGTAACCGGCGTGCAAGTCTCATCTTGCTTCTATTTTCCATCGAACACCTTACCATTAAAACTTAACTTCTTAATGGACGACAGTTCCATTATTCCGGCAATCTACAAAGTTGGTGACGATTTGCAACAAGACATGTTAACATTGCAAATGGTACGACTTATGGACCAATTGTGGCGGCACGAGGACCTCGACTTGAAAATGGTGTCGTTCTCCTGTGTGCCAACTGGCAAAAAGAAGGGCATGATTGAAATGATTTCGAAAGCAGAAACGTTGCGCAAAATACAAGTGGAACATGGCTTGACTGGTTCATTTAAAGATAAACCAATTGCGGAATGGTTAGCGAAACATAATCCATCTGAGTTGGAGTATGAGAGAGCGGTGCAGAATTTCACAGCGTCTTGTGCTGGCTATTGTGTGGTTACTTACATCCTCGGGATCTGTGATAGACATAATGATAATATTATGTTGAAGACTTCTGGACATTTGTTCCATATTGATTTTGGCAAGTTTCTGGGCGACGCCCAAATGTTTGGTAATTTTAAACGGTAAGTAATTCCGAGATGGATCTTGGAGCTTAGATAAATTGTGGGATTTTTTGTTACAGAGACAGAGCACCGTTTGTTTTGACCTCTGACATGGCGTATGTAATAAATGGAGGCGATCGACCAACTGAGAAGTTCCACAAATTTGTGGATTTATGTTGCAAGGGTTTTAATATCATCAGGAGCAATCGCAATTTATTTTTGTATCTTTTTACTTTGGTAAGAAAATATTGATCAGTTAGAGAAATTATTAACCAGCGATTTTCAGATGTCGTCTTCGGGGATTTGCGGAGTAACGCCAAGCTCCGTCAATTATTTACATACAGCTTTGTTGCCAGATTATTCAAACCCAGAAGCTGCGGCTTACTTTGCCCGATTAATAGAAAGCTCTTTGAAGTCATGGTTTACGCAGTTCAACTTCTTCTTGCATAATTTAGCACAGTTGAAATTCACTAATGACAACAACGATGGGAATTTATTATCATTTGTGCCGAAAACTTACAAGTAAGTCTAGCAAACCAGAACTAGTCTCTATGTGAATTTGAATGTGTTTCAGTCAAGATAGCGATGGTCGAATAATTGGGGTCCAAGTAAAGGATTACCAAAAACGCTACGATCCAGATAAATATTACGTTTACATTTTGCGCGTTGAACGAGAAAACCAAATCGATCCAATGGATATCTTACGCACCTACAAGGAGTTTTGCGAATTGCACCAGAAGTTATGTATCTACTTCCCACTGGCGAAACTTCATAGGTAAGTGATTATTATTCATTTGACGAAATCAAAACAAGTTGTATAAGCTAACTATTTTATTATTACTTTAATAATGAATGTTAGACATCAACACTTTCTTGTGATATATTATCGACTGCAAAGTTTCGGACACGTTCGAATTCGGGTTGCTCTTCCTCATCACCACCAAAGAAAATACTAGCGGCTTGACTACTGAAACCCAGTCGAGAATAGTCAATATTATTGTGGTTTGATTCGTTTTCAGACACTTCTTCATCTTCAGATTGAAACGAACTGGTGCTATATTGGACCACATTTACTTTAAAGTCTTCTTGGTTTTCCTCTTCTGGTTGGTTTAAATAAATATTATCATCGTCATCCGGTTCTAAGTTTAAGAGGACATTATTTTTCGGTGTGGGTCTGAATTTGATTTCAAAGTTGCCATCGTGATTTTGATCTTCATCGTCGCTGCTCGATGAATCTTTGGATTCTTCTTCTTCCTCTTTTGGTTCAGTTTTATACGATGTTCCATTGTACCCATAAATCTCCTCTTCATCGATCTCCGGTTGGACATCACTTGGTTTATTCTGGGTGTCATAAATATCTTCATGGTTTTCAGTCATGAAGATTAAGGTGGACTTGGCAGCATTGCTGTTGTCGTCCTTCTGTGGTGGCCCATCAATGTAAATGTCTTCATTCTTAGTGATCTCGTAAATCGTTAAATTATTTTCCGGTTTGTTTACGAATTCAAAGGTGCTCAAAATTTCCTCGTTGTCTGAAATTTCTTCCGTAACGTATGCGGACTTGCTTTTTAAAATGCTTTTCGTAACAGGCGGTGCAGGGAGATGAGGAGTTTCGACTTCCAGCGAAGTTTCCTCAGGTGGGGCACTCCACGCTTGTTCTTTGTTGACGTCTATATTTATGAATTCTTTACTTCTAGGGCGTACTTGTGGTTTAGTTGCATAATTAATCGGAGGTTTAATTTCCCGTTTACTAGGTTCTGGATTGGGTTCAGAAGTTCGATTATTTATAATCACTAAATAAAGTGGTTTTTATTATACGTGGGTACTTGTTACAAATTGCTACTTACATGGAGCTGGTGATTCGAATTCCGAGAAGATCGTATATTTCACACAAACTATATTGTCTCTGCTTTTCTTCGATTTTCCTTCACCCGCTTTGAAAGTCGCTTTAAACTTACTGAATAAACCCATGATTTTAATATAAAATATTATATGGCTTTCGTATATATCATTATTGTAATTGGAGATAATGTGTTGTTGTATGATATCAAACAGGTATCTGATAATATTTTATTTTATTATATTTTCGATACTTACAATCAACAAGTAGATTCATATTATTACAGCATTACTATCAATTTGTGCAGATAAAAGGTCTAAGTGGAAAGCCGAACCGCTTTGTAATGAGATTATAATTGAATAGCGTCTCAAGAATTGGCTTTGTATAGATAAATAACGAACAAAAACTATTATCTACGAAAATATTTGTGGACTTGATAAAAATATCAGGAAAAATAGTTCGTATGAATATGTAGAAATGTTTGCAGCTTATCTAGCGGATTACACATGGGCAGGTCCAACATCAAGCAAGTAGCCCAAAAACGTTTTCTCGACATCACCCAATTTATTTACTCTCTATTCTTGTGTGCCACTGAAATCAAACATTCCGATTTAGTGTACACGTTTTTCCATCCGCTATTGCGAGACCAACACTATCCCGATGAGTATTCGAAGAAGGCTAAAGGTATATTGCAGTAAATTCTTAGCAAAACGTCTATCTAAATTTTTTGAATCAGATCGAACTATTGGCATTCGACCTGATACGTCTGGCAGACTGAACGGACAGTTAAAATTAACTCTTCAATTCAATAAGCAAGTCTTTAGCGTGATGGTGTTGCATGTAAGAGGATTACCGAAATTAGCCAATGGACAGGAACCATCGACTTACGTTAAGGTTTATCTGCAACCGGATGACACCAAAAGTACCAAACGGAAAACCAAAGTGGTCAAGAAGAATTGTCATCCGAGCTTCATGGAAATGGTAGAATGATTATTGCATTCGTAAAATATTTCTGCATTGTTTACCTTAACTGTTTGTTTGTGTAGCTGGAGTACAGACTGCCACTGGAGGTAATTCGTGGGCGATGTCTAAAAGCAACGGTATGGAACTATGACGCATTGCAAGAAAATGAGTTCATGGGTGGTGTTGAGCTGGACTTGAGCACGCTTAATTTAACGGACGAAACCACCGAATGGTATCCACTTGTGAATATCAGCAGATAACAATTGTTTCCCCAAAGAAATGACAAATTGTACCATTACAATCTCCTTCAGTAGAGATGCAAATGAGATTAGATCAAAACATTTAATATGGTGCTGGTTTTCTACTAATAAAATCAAACAATTTTTTTTTTAACTTCTTGATGGCATTTATAACGTATTATGGATAAACAGTTCTGCATTATTTAGGTTTACTAAACATTCTTTATATTTAAGCTAAAAACTACTTTACTTTACTTGTATTATTGTTAGTTGAGTTATGTTATTAGGTTAATTTGATTTAAAAGTACCAAAGTTTGATGGTAATTTTAGAATTTATTTATTATCTATTTATCTTATTATGTAACGGTAGTAAATCTCTCATTATTATAGTAGATATAACATTCCGCTTTACAAGTAATATACATATTATTGTATTCAAGCTGCATTTATTTTTAAATACGCAAACGATATTTATTATCGATAATAAAATGGTTATTAATAATTCTTGTTTTATTCAATATCACTACACTTAATTTTATTATTACTAATACAATAAACGGAGATAAAAATTATCTCTAAAGTTGAAGGTAGAGACTTATATAAATTCGTCTCTGAACCAAACTAATTTTGGAGAGGGGCATTTATAAAAAATTTCTATAGATAAAAATGCGATAAATTACAATTAATTCTGCATTGTACGTACCCCTAAGCTAAAGACATCCCTTTGGAGAAATCCTCACATACATTAAATATGACTCCAATTATAAGGGTAGCCAGTCGAGCTTAAGTACTTCCTAATGGTATGAGTCAGACGACTCATTAGTTTCGTATAAGATGAACTAAACGATAATTACGGATACTTATGATGTCTGAGCTACAAATTAAGTAAATTTCCTTAAAAAAAATATCGAATTATCAATTTAATAGTTTTTCCCGCTGCATTACGAATGGTGAAGCTGAGTGAGCAGAAAAAGACAGCAAAGGTCAATGATTCCGCACACATAACTGCAAGAATTGTCTGCATAAATAATTATTTGTGAAATAAAACCAACAACTATAGAACCACTATTATTATTTTATCAGGAAATTTAATGTTAAGTCTACTTTCACTCAAGGTAATAAGTGGCTTTTCTAGTGAGAATATATTTATGAAATGAGAGGAGAAAAAAAAATTGATTGGTGAAAAAGTCATCGTCGTCGTCGGGGCATTGAACGCAAAATAGTTTTTCGAAAATGGTGAAGGTCAGGTGTAATTTTTACATTATACATAGTAGTAGAGAGGTGTCTTCGAAAAATTCTTTGCAATGACGTAATCGGCGAACACAGTTATGTCTGCGTTTAATTTGTATGGCCAATATATCGATGTAGCATGAATTGGCATCCATACATTATTTGAAATTCAACAATATGTAAAAATCTTATCTCAACTCTTATGTAATGCTTTCTCGTCTTGTGTGAACTAGATTAGATTAATTTGTTAATATTATTTAATTGATAAATTTCGTCGAATTTAATTTTTATTATTGACATTTTGTTTGATTTTGCATTTGAATTCTTGTTCCAAGTTAATTTATTTTGTTTATTGTAATTAATTAATTTTCTTTTATGTATTTAATGATAACAGTTATTATTCTGCAGCTTGCATCGCATTATCAGTTAGGGTTTACCCAAACCAAACGTTTTTCGTTACGTAGAAATTGTTATCAATTTGGATTTTTTTTTTGGTACTATATAGGGCGAAGCGAAAAATCAATAGGTACTTCAAAGAAGTATTTTCGTTTTGCTGATTAAATGGTATGGTATTTAGTTGCATTTGTATAATGGCATGATTTTTAAAAATTAATGAGCACTGAAAGGCTATCGTAAAATCTGCACTTCTAATAATAACCCGAAAAATTGACAAGGCTGATGTTATAATTAAAATTGTAGCTCCAATTGCAATTTAAACGATTATTTTATTATTTTTTTGTATGAATTTTTCAATTTTATTATCAACACTAATTCTGCAAGCAACACTGTTATCAGTTTACGTTGTTGCATCACTATAAATAAGCGTTACTTTGTAGTAATATGGTTTAATTTGTTGCATATTTAATGTTGAATCCGATTAAAATTAATATGGGTATATAATAAAAAATTAAATATCGCTTCGATTTGAATTGGATAAATATTCAGTTGAATGGTTCTTACTAAGTGTGATTCAATTGGACTTTAATTATAAAGATACGAGCATTATAGCGGAAATTGGAAATGCGGGTTTATTATTCATCGAAAAAATAAAAATAAATATCAAGAATGTTTCGTGTTTTCCATAAGTTATGAAGGACGATGTTAATTTGCAATAAAAATTTATCTTTGAGTTTTAGCAATATAGGTGTTTGTTGCTAACATAAATTTTGCTTTATGCATGTATATGTTTCGTTATCCAATTCTCTGTTAATGTATATTTTATTTAACTTTTAAATAATTTATTTTTTTTTAAACGAAAAGAAAATTAAAAAACTAATTTTATTTTTGAGGCAAAAAAATAAATAACGCCCTAAAATTTTTGGTTTTGGCAATCAGATGTATGGAATTCTATTCTAAGCAACCACTTTAACCACAACCGACGAAAAGTTTCGTTACCATTTAACAAATCTGGAAATACATCATGATTTAACTACAAATCGATGTTAACCACACACAAAAATAATTTGAATTGCTCAACATTCTTCAAGGCACTAATGGGTCATAAAACTTTCTTTAAAAAAAAATTGATGCTCCTTCAACATCATCCCTTAATAAAAATTAACTCTTATCAAAATCTAATTTTCAAATATATTTGATAATTACATTTTGAAGTGATTGATGATTATGATTGGCGAAATTGATTTGAAAATTACATTTTAGTGTTAAAAAATTAATGCTTTTAGATTGATTGGATCATCACATTCCGAGATATTTTAAATTGTTAATATTTTTTATTACACAACCAGTTTTCCGAAAACTGCTAAACTGTTCTTTTAGCTATTCAAACTACTGTTAAAAAAGTTTTAGATCAATTCGACTGTTACTTTTTTAATGACGAATGGATTGTGAATTCTGTGAATTATTTCATAATTACAAATCACGGATAAATGTGTTTATCAATTTGTGCCAGTCTATTGTGGTTCAATAAAAAAAATGTTAAGTAAACTTCAAGATATGGATAGTGACATAATCATATGCAGAAATATCTGAATGAACTTTTCTAAAGAGCAAAGTACATCATAAATACAATAATAGTCTGCACAAAAATTATATAAGATTGATACAATAAATGGTATTTAAAATTCAAATACCACTGATGGATTCGTGATATTTTTAAAGTTTAACATTTTTAAATTAAAAGCATTATTTATTAATTAACAATTCCAAGATTCAAGCTATCAATATTTCAATTATGAATATTAAAAAAATTCAAAAGTCCGTGAACTTTTTAATTTAAGTATAAATTATCAGTTGATACTAATTTTTAATAAGTTTCTAAAATGTCAGTTTAATTAAAAAATAAACACCCTGTATAATAAGTAATCGAATAATTTTGCTGGCAAAAATTGATGTAACTAAAGTTTTATGGTATATTTCCCATAAAACGTTATTATTGTTCATAAAATGATTTTCTTAATGCAATAAACATCAAACTTTTCCTGTGGGATGCATGTTAACTATAAATGCTATAAAGCAAAATTTCTTAAACACTATAATATGGTTAAGTTGAAAAAAAAATTGTAATTAATTTTGTAGTTTACTATAATGTAATTCCAACAGATAGCATATAAATAGAATATTTGTATTTTATTATTCATATTGTTGATAATTATTTACTCATTATCTCTGGAAATAAACAATTATTTTTTTTTGAAAATTAATTTTTCTATTTCAAAACAAGTGCAAATGATAATATTTTTCTAAAGAAATTCGGAATGTTTTCAAACTCGTATTTGTAGAACGCTTAGACTTGTACATCATTTCTGTTTAAATTAGTATCAATCTTAAAATAATTATTTCAAAGAAAATTAAATTATCGCAACATAAATACTTAAAGCAAACACTTCTATAAAAAATATATAGTGAAATAATAAAATACAGGGTGTCTCAAAGAATATATTTCGAATGCGCATGCTCTTGTCCTAGTAGACAGAAAAAGTACACCCGCAAAAATAGTCCTAATGCGTAGTCCTAAAGCGCAACAGCCAAATAACAAAATTCAGCTAATTAAACGATAGTCTAGAATTGTTTCTCCATGCACTAGTGCACAATCAACAATTTCCGACCATTATACACGAAATGCAAAATAATGTGTTAATTTTTGAGATAAAATTATCAAAAAATGGAGTTTCGTCAAGCAAAGAGAGAGAGCGTGATGCATAAATTGAACGATAAGTATGCGGCTCGACTCGATTCCTCAAGTTAATTGCGCCCGAACTGAAAATATTCGGTGGAAAAAAATGGTTTGGTAGCCCGTCCATCAAGTTTGAGTTTGATAAATAAAAAAAAAGCAGTCACTGACACCGACGCTAATTTTCCAGTTTTTCGAGCAGCTCGTTGCGCACTCTTTGTGGCGCACACGCTCACCGGTAAACTTGGTTGCTCGCTCCAACTCGACTTCATCCACTTTACATTCACTCGCGTCGAATTCTCGCGTGGAACAACACAAAATTCCGTAGCGCGGTTCAGTCGTATACTTTGTTGTCTATTCAACAGGTTCAAAAAAGCACCGGCTTCGAGCAATTTCAAAACAAACGAGCAGTTCTTCGGAATTTTCTCCTCTTCTTGGCCAAGAACGCGCCAGCTCCGCAAAGACCAAAAGGCCTCCGACTTCGAATTGATTGACTTTGAATAATAATTCAAATTGAAAGTGCACAGAATAAAAAAAGGGGCGTGTAGATCGAAGTATTTTAAAATAATCTGGTGGATCCAAAAAACAGTGCTCAGGAAATTGATCGAGCGCTTTTATTTATAACTTGGTACATTTTCGTTGGGCTTGTATTATAATTTGTTTAACGTGTGTGTCTTGACTTATCTCCGTCCATATGGGAATCTGTTTAATTAATGAGTAAATGTTTGAAATCATAATTGAGTGACTTGTTTAGTGAATTAATTCAAGTGTGCGACAGTAACTAGCTACTGAACATTTTAAATTTTCGATCGCGCCAATTTTCGTCCCGGCAAATTTCAAAAACGCTGACCATGGAACCGTTTGTGGATAAATTTTACGAAGACGACCTCTGGAACCACTCAGATTTTGATCCGGTAAGTGAATATCTAATTCCTCCATACTCATTACCATAATTTTATGAGAAACTTGTTTTTTATGTACCGACTATATATTGATACAGTCCAAAAACCTGTCCGGTTTTTCGAAAGTTCAATTAAATTTTGTTTTTGAAGTGGTAATTGATTATAAGATTATGTAATTTCTTTTAACTCCATTTTTCGTCAATGTGGATTTATTGATGATTGATTAGGATAAAATATCTAGAGAAAAAAAAATGTACGAAAATATCTCGGATAGTTTAATTACCTCGTACTTCAATAACAAGTCGTTAATTGGAAAAGTATACATTCTCAATCTCAACTCAAGAAACCGTTACGGAAAATCGAATTACCTTTTGGTAATAAATGAAGTATTTTTGGAAAATTTATTGCGATTAGAAATTTAATTAGTGAAACAGAGAAATTGCGTTTTTGAATTATCGTTTTTTGACATTTCAATTAATTGAGGAATTAATTGGCACTATTGGGATATTAAAATATTGTTGATATTTGCATATTGGTCTCGATATTATTAAACAATTTAATGGTAAATTATGAAACGAAAATACACATTTTCTGGATTGAATACACAATTAATTATGGAGCTGAAGTTCTTATTACATGGCTCTATTTCCGTTGAAACCGGAAGTTGCTTGGAGAATCTTAGACCGTTACTTATGACAAGCACCTAATAATTTTTATTGCATGCATTATTAGGATAAATTTCATTAATGTAATTCATAGTTATGCTTCTTTTAATTCAAGTAGTATACAGATCAATCTTGAGGAAATCCTTTCGGTTCGTTAGCATAGCAGTAAATTTGTTAATTATCACCGCGGTGCGCATATTTTCTCTCGAAATAAAAAACGTAAAATTATTTCCAATTCGAGTAGAAATAATGCACGAATTTTGATAGCACTGTATAGATAACAACGAAAATATATTGTGGGACGTTACTAAATGCTCGGATTATCTTTGTATTATTTTAGTATACCACTTTTATCAGACATATGGGAGCAGTGATAAACAAAAATTAACTAGATAAAAGTTTCTATAACTATGCATATCTTAATTTATGTACTACAAATCCAACATCCATTCGCATTCAACTTTTCGATACAATGGAAATTAAATTAAGCAAGTCGTGAAAGTAGAGTTATCACCTCGCTTATCTCCATGTGAATACCAAATTTATTACATTAATTACGGTTACGAAATTATCAAAAACCATTTTTTACAAATTCACTTAATTTACTTAGTAGTATTTGGATAAAAAAATTGTAAATCCTCTTTGGTGAAAGTTAATTAAATTTATAATAAATATTCTCTAAGTGTGAACCATTACTTTAATTGAAACAGTATGATGTACAGGGTGTTCATAATTCAAGTGCCAAAAATGCTTCCAATGTTGCTTCCTGAGATGCTTCCCGAGATGCTTCCTATGGAAACTTCTCGAGAAACTTGGATGTTTTTTAAGGATGCTTCTCTGGACCGAGTTTCGAGTTTCTATATGGAATTTGAATTATGAACCACCCTGTAGATCTTCCCTATAATGGCAATAACAGCAGATCCAAACAATTTAAGTATGGAAAAAATTCAGTCATTTGTCCACCCCACCCGCATGACGATCTACTTCTAACGGCTCAACTAAAATCGTTTCTCTTTATAATAATGGTGTAAAAAGCAGCAGTGTGTAAATACAATACACTGTGCAATCTCACGGGAAATGCCATAGAACATCACCAATCCAAATTCAAAAAAACTTTCCATTTTTTCACTGTGTTTATCGATTTTTTCTTATTATGTATTGTTCCAACCCGCATGACGTTTTGCATATTATTTATGCATACAGATGGATTTATATGTGCCAAAGTCGACGACCGGTGTGTGGTGTGTGTTTATAAATCTTTAATTTACTGCAAAAATAATCGTTAAAATGTTTATTAATTGTTCTATCCGCATTCCCAACTTTACAGCTACAAGTACAGATTCGATATCCTAGCCATTATATTAGCGTCATGCATAATAGTTTTATCCGAGGTGTTATCTTGGAAATTGGACAAATTTTATACCAACTAATTGGTTATTGGATTTTATTGTATGAGGATAATGCGGGAGTCTGGGAGCGCTTTGGAGCCCGCACTATTACTTTTTGCCCTTCTAATTCCTCGTTAATTGCTCGATTAATTGTACTTGAATTTCCCTCTTTTTCTAGGAAGAAAGTTAAAAATGGTTGCTTGTGATTAGTTCCGTGAGGTTTTATTATGATTCATTCGCAAATTCAGTTATTGAGAAAGTTTTTAATTATTATTAGACAAATCCCATTCTTAATCGAAATCCTGTTCGGAATTCGAATGTGGCAACCAATTTCTGAATGGAACGCCACGCCGCCACTCGAATTCATCAAGATCGGGTCGTTTTTTGCTGTATTATTGGCCCCACGTGCATGACTACTAGTATATGACATGAAGAAATCAGGGCAGAAATATGAATAATACAGTTGCTTTTTCCTATCTGCTTCACCTATCTCTGTCCATACATCTAATTCTTCTGTGAATGATGTGTGGGAGAGAGCAGATATTGGCGAACCGGAATCCGTTCTCTACAGCCACAGGCACCAAAGTCTCTACCACTGTCTGACCTCAATTTATTAGAAATGCATTTTTACAGGTTTACTGGTATACATATATAGTAGATAGACCTTTCTCCGATCGCGTAAAATTCAGCGAAAAACTTTGGCGGCGGATTTCGGACGGAACGACGCAACAACAAAATTTGAACTCATTCCGGCTTTTGGATGACTCTCCAAAAATCTTGTTCGCAGATCCAACCAACAACACTCTGCTGAGAAACTTGTGAAATTGTCTTGACTCCCATAACTATTAGCGAATAAGTCGTGAGTTGGGTACATCAACCTCTCTACATCTGATTTGCTGCTCATGTTCTATATCTCGCTTACTGTGTTCAAACTTTATTTCATTGTCGGAATTCAATTATCATAAATCTTTTGTAAAGGATTCTTTTTTCGTGTCTGTTATTGCCCCGGTCCCATCGTGCATTAATCCATTCGTATTGGTTGCGTTTGCGTTCTTAGTGAAATGCAACAATTTATGGTCGGGAATTTGAAGGATAACGAATTTTTATCAACTACTTAAAAATATGCAATATAGGTTTGAAAAATTGTTGCAATGCAACATATTTAGACTAATAATGGCAATTTCTATTATTTATAATAAAGATAAGAACAAGCATGATGACCTTCTATGTGATAGAGCATGTAAATGTAATGCTCGTTTGGAAATATATATTGCAATCATTTTAAAAGCACATTCGTGCTTTTTCCTGAACCGATATGGCAACCAGCTTTTAATCCAATTCCATTCAAATTAAGGGACTAATTAATAAATCTGATTGACACCAACCCATAAATTGGAATGTTAATTCAATTTTAATTAACATTGTTTTTTAGCTTTTTGCTCGCAACCATTCCATTACGTGTGGCGTTTGACCAGCGAGAGTGTAAAAATAGGATTTTGTTGAATATCCACCCGAAAGTTTACATGTTAAAATATAGTATAACATTATTTAGTATTTGCTGCTTTCAAATTTAGAATTTATGACCATTTGTATATGTTTCGTTAGTGCGGAGACATTAAACTTTACACTGAAATCAAGACTGAAATTATTCTTAGACATTTGTGTATTGCACGTTTTGTTTAGTTCAACTTCAAAATTTTTACTTTTCTCCAGACCAAAAGTGACAAATGTCAAATAAAAGTGGCATATGTCAAATAAAAAATGACATATGTAATTTGTTAGATGACATATGTCAAAAAAACTGACATATTTCAAAATAAAAATGACAGATGTCAAATAAAAAGTGAAATATGTCAAATAAAAAGTGACAGATGTCAAATAATAGTGACATATGCCAAAATAAAAATGACAGATGTCAAATAGAAGTGACATATGTCAAAGAAGTGACTTATGTCAAAATAAAAGTGACAGATGTCAAAAAATGACACTAAAAATGGCAATTATTAACAATAAAAGTGTTAAATGTTAACGAAAAGTGTCAAATATCATTTAAAAATCTTAAATGCTGAAAAGTCTAGTTGACAAACGCCAACTAAAAAAGTGAACGAGAGATGCACGGCAGAATCTCAATTCCAGATATTTAACCTTTGCCATAAAGTGAGCTTTGGTGCATTTTTGTGAATGAATTTCGCGGAATTGCAAAGATTTATCTCCAGACATTGAAATACATGTGTCTGATGCACTGTATAGTAAACAATAAACAAAGCAGCAACTTGTAGAAAAACCGATTAGCCACATGTCTTTCCAAAGCATGTCAGTAATAAAATCAAATAGATAGTAGTAGTAGCGGCAGCAAAACCCTTTTTTATGATTTAATTTCTCCTATAAAGAGCTGATACTGGTTCTGCAAGAACTTGCGTCACCCACGCAGAAATAACTTTCAAAACGCTTTTCTATAGTCTAATAGATTTGCTATGCTGTAGAAACAAAAAAATAAAGCGACTAGAGCCGCAAGAATGTCAATTTTTTTCTCTCTTCATCATTGACCTCTTTCAGAAACCATATTGTACCTATTCTGATTCAATCAACTCTTTTTTATTTTCCATTTTAATCTAGGCGGTGTAATAATAAAACGCATAATTTAAATATAAATGTTAATTAAATGTATAATAATTCGTAATAAGCGCAGTTATATTAAGAACAATGCTTATAAAAGTTACGAGCGCTACAAATTAAAATCATTATGATCGTAATTGGTTCAAGTCTGGCAACTGCTTTTTTTATTAATTAATGTCATTAATTAGCACGTTTGTTTAAACAATTTTTAATACGTATCATTTAGGAATTTGAATGTGGAGTGAATTTGAATCCATATCGCGCGTTTTCGGAGATATTTTCATAATTTGATTAGATGAGCATATGCATTGTATTATTGTCTCTTGTCTAATTAAATATTTGTTTTAATCAATTAATGCAAACCTCAGATATCATTTAACCTAATTTACTTGTTCAATTTATTACACATCAATAGATGCGTTCATAATATTATTGCTCGGTCAATATTTTCCATGCTCGAATGATTCAAATTTATAAAATAATTAAAGCACAAATCATCATTGCAATTATTTTTATTACATTTCAACAGTTACGTTATAAAGTAAAATGCTTTATCTAAAACACACACACCTATCATTATTTATTTGTACCCAAAAGTATATCAGGAATGATTATTATCTAACAACACTCAGGTGGGCCATTTTTTTTTCTGAAATTCTGGATAAGTTTCCAAATTAAGCAAATACTAACAACGAAATGGTTAAATAAAGGCCATAAATGTTTTCATATCACTTAAATGTTATCTAAAAGATTAAGTGTCATTAAAGTAACCTCGATGGCTTCAAGCACAATCAAACTGTTTTATAGATTAAACATGCTAAATCTTAAATAAACCGAAAATTCTGAAAAATTGAGAAACATTCCGTTTGCAGGTGAAAAATAAGTTTATAGAATAAATCCTTGTGACAAATTATAGATTGATCTTCCACCTTTCCAAAAATACCATCAAGTCAATTATACAGTGCCAAATGATCAATTTTTGGTACTTTCAAATTTGGTCTCCCTGACTAGCTAAGCTATGTTTCACGTATGTATATATGCCAGTCGCGTTCCAATCGACTCTCCTATCCCATTCCTTTGCCAGAAACTTAAATATGTATTACAATAAAATAAGCGGAATGATTGTAATGGAAAGGTCGAATATATAAACACCGGGTCTGCTTCAAAAGCCGGTTGGTTCACTTGAGTTGAGATACGGGAAAGTTGTCGCAAACTATCTAGACCTAGTCTGCTTACATTTGTTCAATTCTGATTGGCTGAATTTACAAGTTATCAAATCGACTCGATTTTTTATGAGTCGACAAGGTAGATATAGATATATAGATTCATTATTTGAGGAACGCTCGAAAGTAGAAGTGTTTTGGCACTTTTGAGTGTTCCCTAAAAAGACCCGAGCGCTCATGAGATACGGAGGAGAAATAACTGAATTAATCTAGAAAAAGTTGCACGTGCCTTACTAGATAGTCTATTATTTCCGCATACAATCAACATAGTTGACAAGTGTTTGTACTTTGTATAAAGCAGAGAAAGATCGATACAGTTTTTATTGTTTGTATTTATCAGAACGATGCAAAGAACGTTGCACATGGATGCATCCCAGTATGTGGATGTTTTTACCTTTAATACCATCCGGCACACTTTGATTTATATTCCTATACATAGGGTCCGGCACCTGTTACATAAGAACCTGAGGGGGCAAGGAAGGGGAAATTCCACGGCCACTTCTGGGTTACATAACCTGCTGGTGACCGAGCAGACGACCAGCGACCTTGGCCGTGGTTCTCAATGCTTCTTCTACACACATTGCTTTTACCTTTCCATAATTGATGCCTTTGAAATTTATAAAATCTTACAAAAAACAACGTTTTACTATTACACAGAGCATTCCTCTTCTGGGTGTTCCCAAAGGCCAATCCTATCAACTTTATATTCAAAACTGCTTCACTCTAAATGGACAAATTGCCATATCTTCTATTTTTTACTGGTAGATCCTTGGAAGGTCTCAATTTTAGACTCCATTGGAATGGTCGTCCATGATGCTTCATGGATTTATCCAATTATTTGATCTAAGATCAAGAGCAAAGGATCTGATCTTCTAAAATCATGGATTGGACGATCTAAGACCTGATCTTCTATTATTTAGATTCTTTAGACTTCATATAAGCTCAGGCTCAGTTCTTATAATAGATACATCTCTATCAGCCCAAGAAGCTGATATAAATAGATCCCCGCCCTAGTAGTTAATATTGAGTCGATATTGAACTGAAGTTACATGAGGTATTGTTTTTCCTCCTCGTGGAAGGAGCAAGGTAGAAGAAGAAGAAGAAGGCTTTGGCAGAAATTCTGTAACATATTTTTTTGCTTGGAGTTAACAGTACCCCGGTGTAAATGACCTTCGTGTTATTTGAGCACCTTTCACAAAACCGCAGATGAGCACTTTCAAGACAAGCGCACAGAACTTTTTAGCTCCTAAGTAATAAATTGTATAGTAGGTAGGTATTTGTTATAGATATAGAATATAAAAGCCAATGTACTATCCATATTAATGAAAAGCTTATATTTCTGAAATACTATATTCTGGAAATCAGGCGCCTTCCGCTCCGCCGTTAATTCGACTAGGATCATTCATATTATCTGTATTCTGATGCATCGTCGTCGTTATTCAATTTGTTTGTGATGCTAGTTTATAGTATATATTGCATTTAAATTATAATTTAATATTAGTTCTGTGGTTTTTCCGAGAGTTTTTCCTTTGAATTAAAACCTCGATTAAAACGACAAAGAAAAAGAAGCAAAGTAAATTCAATTACGGTTGGTTTCATAAAGCAATTAAAATTTTCTCAACTAATTTTGACGTCGTAGTTCGTATTGAAGAATAACTGCACTTACGTGTAATTAAGATGATGAAAAATCCTTATAATTCTAGTGTATAAAATGTCATAGCCGTATAATTAATTAGACAAAAATTAGATCGCAACTTTCTAATATACAGGTCTGTTGGATTTTTGTCTCGGAGTCAAAAAAGTGAATTTTGAAAAATGGCATTAATTACAATTCGAATGTATTATTATAATATATGCGTAAATAGATCACAATCATTGGGTGATTAAATTGTCGGTTTTCGAGTTACATTTTATTTTTGCTTAGGTATTAAATATTATTATAATATTATTACAACACAGGAACTCGAACTTCCGCGATTATTTTTAATTATATATTTAAAAAATATAATGTACCTGATGGCTGATGATTGCAAAATAATTTTAAGAAAAATTAGTTATGACTAATTAATTAGCATATAGATACGATGATCATAACGTTTGGATAAATCGATAATTAATTATTTATAGAGAAATTGTATAAGGAACTTAAAGGTCTTCAGGATCACGATGAAGATGATTCAGGTACAATGGACAATAGACCTATAAAATAATCTCAGCAACACACATTTATGTACATTCAATTCATTGATAAACCTTAACATTTGCCTTTAACGTGCTTTGGAATTTTTGTACAAATTAAGTATAAAGATCAACTGCCATTTATGTGCTATAGATTTATATATATGTGTCATTTTATTAATAGTTTAACATTTCGAAAATTCCACATTCTTTTGAAGGACTATCCATTAATTGCCGCCACGACTAAAACTGGGTAATTCCAGCCACAAACTTATCATCATCAAGTGATTACTTTATTTGTAAATATTAATGATAAGCAAGCGCGAAGCTGCATCAAAACAAAATGCAATACATAGTACAATGAATAGTTAATAGTATCTGTAAAGAAAAAGACAGCATTTATTTAATAAGGATGCGCCTGACGGAACAAGGCCATTGGCAATATTATAACATAAAACTGGTATTAAACACTAACACTGACTGCATCATTTTATTATTGTTAGCACATGATTCAGAAAAGACGCAAATATTTGGGATCCAGCTTATGGCAGACAACAATATAGAAATTAATAATGCTAATGAGTTCCAGGACAAGACGAAAATATTGAGTCATTGAAAATGCAAAAACGTTTAGTGGGAACTGAGTAGTTCTTCTTTTCCAAAAAAAGAAAGTAAAAACACTCTACTTCCAAAAACACATCTGCTTCCAATATACTTCCATCAAACTGGAAGCACACTTCCAATCTAACTCCCTTGAACTTCCAACTACTTCTATCAAAAGTCCAATCTGGAAGTGCACTTCCAAATTGGACGTCAAATTAGAGACATTGTGCATTGTGGTATGATTATCCGGTATGACAGACAACAATATAGAAGCTAATGAGGTCTAAGACAAGACCAAAATATTGAATCATTGGAAATGCAAAATTATCTAACAGGGAACAGACTCCAAACATAGCTAATTAAATGTCATATATCTTTTAATTCTACATGATGCAAAGATAAACTTGTTATTAATCATAGCTTCCAATACACACATCCGATATTTACAATGATTTAATTGAACTGTCAGGAAAATGCATCAACGTCTTATCGATTTTACTGAAAATGCTTCGCTTTGTTCTTATTACTAAACGTGTTGTAACTGATCAATTCCTAAATAAATTAAAACGTAAGACTGATTATTGGAATTCCAGTTTGCATCCAGGTGCGAATGCGATTAAACCAAATTCAATTAAAAAGAATCACCGACCACAATGAAAATATTTATGTTTTTCTGAACGAACTACGGTACATATACATGATTGTTGTTATAATTGTTGTAATTGTCATTATGGTGTTAAAACACCCAATTAAATTCTATTTAAATTGATAAATTGACTATTTAAGTTGCTGAATGCTCATTTATGATTAACAGTTCTTTAATGAGTAATCATTTTTGTACAGTTGGAAAAAAATTATGTTGAATTTCTATAGGCAAAAGCCAATGACTTTTACTGACATATAAATGAAAAAATAATTACGTTGTATAGAATCTGACTAATTCAGCCAAAAATTCAACTCATTATCCAATTTGCAAAGCAAATGACAAATTGCATTTTTGTCAGACAATTTTCTAAAACGTTAATTATGTTGGAGATGTCGAGAATAAAAAAATTTGCATTCGCGGAATTAAGACTTTTCATTCTAAGAAATTTCAAATGTCTTCTTTGGAGGAAGAAGGTGTCTTTCTTGAGTCTTTTCCTGATTAGAATAATTGGTCAGTCAATCAGTTCAGAAAGATTTTCTCGGAATTTTTGATACAAAAGTCAGAATCTCTAAGGAGATGAAAATTATATTTCAAATGTGATAAGTCCAATTGATCTGGACTTGGATCAAATTTGAATAAAATTAAATCCGAGATTAGAACAACACTTGATCATTTTTTTTTATATCAAGGTTTATATTTATCAATCATCCTCTAGAGAATAATTAATTGATAATTGGAGAATTATAAAAAAACCATTCGAATTGAATAATTATGTATATCAAAGAACGAATATAACTCGGAATATATATTATGTGGCTTTTCAGAATTTACAGAAAATTTCTTACGTAATCGAATACGATATTAATAATTCAAGGCTATCATTGAGAAGGAAAAGTCTTATTGGGTTGACATTTTAATGGAAATACAGGGTCCATCTGAGAACTGAACTTAATATTTGGTTCCGGAATCAATTTTTTTTTTTGTTAATTAGCCCAATCCGAAGTTTTTTCATAGATCATCGATTTCAGCTGAGCAGTTTGAACCAAAACTAACTGTATTCAGATTTTTATCGTCTCATTTGCTCTAGAACGTTAATTTTAAGTAATATTCCGCATTAATTGGAATAAGCTATATTTTATATTTTCTTTATTGCATATACTGGTTTGTGTGACATAGTTTGCATTTAACTAGAACAAAACTCTATTGATTGGCCATAAAAAAAAATTACCTGGCTAGACAAGTGCAATCAATAAGACTTTATGGATTAATAATTTCCATCACTATGGCTTTCTTTTTTACTACCCAATTTAACTTTTCAGAACTGCTTTGTAAAGGCCATTTTCTCCAAATTCTATTACACTGTTCAATTATTTATTTATTTCAAAGCAACTCGTTCGTAACAAAAATCAATACTCCATAGTATTAAACTGTAATATAATTTCTACAGAAAGTTGTCGAATAGTAAAAGTTTTATTAATTTAGTTAGTGGTGGCATTTCGAATTGAATAATAAATCTGTTGATGTTTCGAATTGTTTGTAGCAGAAAAAAAAAACAAACGTGCGGTTAAAAGCGATTTAATATTTAATTAAGGTAGGAACAATTCAGTTGAGTCATCATCATACCTTTTGGATATGTATTAAAAGACTAGCGCACAAAAAGTGTTAATTTTTAACTCCCCATCGAAAATTTCAACAACGTACTACTATATTTATTTGCAAATAGGAAACGGGGTTGACTAAACAATAGTACATTGTTAATAAATAACTATCTTTGTGACTGGGAGTATGAAGCATATTATTGCTTCAATGTACTACCTAACGGTTCATTCTCAAACTATTTTTGGGTGATTGCATCCAATTTGAATGTTTTTGTGTTTTTCGACTAAAAATTGTGAAAGTTGAATTTTATCAATGAATGAATGAGGCATACTATCGTCATAGCAAAACGATAAGCTGAAACACGTAATGGCAAATGGGTCTGATGCAGAAAGGCTGCACTATTACTGCAACGGAACTTGCATTCCACATATTTGCAAGGACAAAAAATGCATCACAACTCCATATTTCCTATATGCGAGTAAATTACTCAGACTGCACTTCAGCATTTCCCGAATGCTGCCTGCATATAGGGTCATTGTATAGTGCCATTTGATTTATTCAAAAATTTGCATTAAACAAAATGCAACTTTCACAACCCATTACTTTTAGTTCTAATAAATGTAAATGTGAAAATGTGCAAATAGTGCAGTAAAGATATCAAATGACCTCCGAAGTCTTCTTTTGGAAATTTTGCAAATTAGGGCCATTATATCTAACATAAATTTAGTTTCCCGCTCTTTTATGCTGCAGCCCCTATAGGGGCGAGACTCAAAATGACTCCCTTACTATTGGTTTTAGAAAAAAATGTTTAAGACCAATCTTGTAGATTATAGATTTTTCTACAACTTCTATTCAAGACTTTTTACTGTAGCACCTATACTGCAAAAGTTGTATGTTGTCAAAATTAAAATATATTGACAACATATAATTTTCAAAGTTGTTAATATTTGATAACATATAACTTTCGCAATATTGATCCCACAGGAAAACGCCTTGAATAAATACTGTGGACAATTTGATTGTCTACAACATTGTTCTTAAACTTTTTTTCCGAAAACCAATAAGAAGCGAGATATTTTGCATACAAAACTAAAGCCTATAAATTTATAAAATCTATTGTCATTAACATTTTTATTTAATTAACACCACATTTGGTATGCTACTAATTGTTTTTTTTGCATGCTGAACAATAAAATCAGTCACACAATAACAATTCTAGTTCATGTACTTAACCAAATTAAAATTATCGAAAATAAATTGAGTTATAATTTTAATAAACTATTGTTATTGGAACAATACAAAAAAAATTGATTAGTTTTTTTATTTTATTTGAAATTGAACGTTTCATAAAAAAAACAATAAAAAAACGTAGGTACATAATTGCATAAACATTTTTTACATAATAGCTCTAGCTAAAACCGTTTTTTTTCGTTTACAAAAAAAAAATGATGTCATCCGGTTGGACCGGAAATGCATGCTTGAAACTGCATTCCAAACGTTGAAGATTTCAACCTGGTTTAATCACTTCGGTGAAAATGACCTTTGAAGGTAAAAAATTCCAAAATTCATCCGATTCTCGGATAGTTGCATCAAGTTCTACACAATTTTTTTGAACTGCTAAATTATGCTAATGCATGAACATACAGTAACAAGTGTATTTGCCTATGCATAATAATATCTGTGTCAGCTTTTTTATTTTTATTTTTTTCAATAATAATAATTTCATAGTGCACACAGTGAGGTATCTAACCTTATATGCAAACCTATGCAAAACAGACGCAGGTAGCAATTTATTTTTTTCGTACAAAGCCTACTATTATTGGAAACTATCAATTTAAAAGTATCACAAGTTACTGAACTGTTGTTGAACTTGATGATACTTATTTTGCAATATTTTTCAACTGCGCAAATTAATTTCGCTAGTTGCGCTCCTACTTCAGACTTCATTCAACCACGCTCGCTGTCCTTTTATATAAATGGCTAATTAGCAGAGGAGGAAATGAAGACATCTTCCTATTCCATTTACTGTCGTATCTAAGTGAGTGTCCGATTAGATAACTATTAGTTAATTTTCAACAGTTGTATAGGTTTTGGACAAACGGAAATAAGTTGAATGACCTTATCTCTCTAACCAGCAGGTTTTCGAATTATCTTCATATTTTTTCGTTCGTTCGGCAAATTAGCATAAAATGTCTAATTTTTTTGAACCCACACACACACTCACGTTCACGAGGAAATTTCTATGGGTAACCTTTAAAATATGTATCTACGAATAAATTACTAAATCTACGTTGGAATAGTTGCATTATCTTATATTTTGTTCTTCAAATAATTCCCAAATTATTTAGATTTATGTAGCAATTTTTTTTCCATCGATTAGCATCAGAAGTGTCCAAAAGGTTCCATCAAAATGTTGTTGATGAGCAATTAGAATGATATAAATAAGATGGTACATGATGGTGCTTGATTACCAAACTATACGTTCCATCAGTGCATTGACTCCGAACAGGCCCGTTTATTTATCTGGTTATGTTTCCTTTGGAATACTAATTAAATATTTTCAACTGGACTTACTTGTATAGAGTCTGTGAACTAACTAGTCATGTCGTTTTTTCACAACATGTTTTAGTATTCAGTTTGAATAGACGGAGTGTTAAAGCCATTAAAACTATACGGAACAGACGCAAATGAAATCGAAATCTGGCGTGAGAATTTTTTGTTCCCAAATCCGCGTCTCACGTCCGTTCCGAACACAATTCGTTCATTTTTGGAGAATCAACATTTCAGTCGTGGAACGCGAGAAGGAGTGCCCAATTTGCATACGAATATCACCCAGAGGTCCTTAGATAGATTTTGATGCGTCACCACTATCGAGGAGTGCTAAGTTTGAATACACAATGTAATTGGCACTGTTATCATAACATTTTATTGAAATTGTTTACTAGTTCCATTCCAGTTAGTTGTATGCGGTAAAACCCCACAAGGTGTTTTCTTGGAACTTCTTGATGTAAATATGTGAGGATTCCGTACAAACAGTTTTTTCTTTGCCAGTTAGCTAAGCCAGCGGTCGAATCAATAGTTATGATAATTTCGACAAATCACATCCGATTTGATTCGATTGTGAGAACTCCAATCAGCCATTTCATTTATTTGAATTCTAATCTCGTGTAATCCTTAGAAATGTTTCCACAATTTATCAAACATTTATGAGCGAAGCGAAGCATTTTGATAGATTAGAGCATTTTATTTATCAACAAGCGGAAAATCTCAATATTATTAAGGTATATCTCTGACAGCTTGAAATTTATTGGTGCGATTGGCAACAAAACAAAAAATTTCTGATGCTGCGACGAAAAATTAATCTTCTGATCCTTGTTGCTAAGTCTGCAACTGGAGAAAGTCCTTGACAGAAACATATTAAGTGTCCTTCATAAATATACACAACGTGTTAATGCCTGGAGGTTGGTTTGTCGAACAGTTTGATATATAGCGTCGGTGTGCGTCGGGGTGTGAAAATAGGGGATGTCGATGCGGGGGTGGGGGGTTGGTTCGGGACTAAACAACAACCCTTGTCGTAGGCGGTGCTGATGTACATGTTACTTGATAAATTTTAATTACGACATTTTTATATCTTCTTTCGGTCGATAGCCTTCCTCCACTGGAGTTCTGATCGCTAGCTGGCTAATTTTCGAACGATTCCGAAAAATTAGTTCTAACTAGGATCGGAATGACAATAAACTGCATTTCATTTATTAATTAATTTCCTGTCCAACAACTACTAATATTATTAATAATTGGATTCGAGTTTCAAATAAATCGCTGTTACATAATGCAGAGAGGAGGTATTGACGGGAAGTGCGATTATAATATATATTTTATTTCAGACCACGGCATTGAATGAATTGCAAGCAAGGTGAAGGATTTCAAATTCACATAACCGTGTCGAATACCCAAGTGCGTTGACTTTAAGAATGTAGCAGTATACCTACCTATGAACAATCCTCATAATACGCTATATCCAACTAGTATTTAATTTGTTACACAATCAAAATTCTATACGATTTTCATCACACATATAGAAAACGAATCGAACATTGAGCGTCTAATAGGGAATACAAATTCAAGTTCAAAACTTTTGTTTCGTGTTTGCATAAGCAATTGATCGTTTGTCGTTTCGGTGTCCCCATCCAGTAAATGGAAAGAGTTAATTAGGACATTTACATAAATAAATATTTTCACTTCATTTGATTATATGATGCTATTAGTGTGGAATGTTACTTCAGGTTTTCCTTTACTGTACACTTCCATAGTCAATCAATATTGATTAAACTTCTTCTTGGCCATTGTTTTTATGATCAATCAATGGTGTTTGTTATGAAAAATGTCGGAGCTGAGCGAAATAAATATTTCAGGATTTACGTCTTGGCCTTTCAGGTTTATCGAGGGATTTTCGTTTCTGTCTACATATTAAGTAGTCGTTCACTCTTGTAATGGAATTTTGCTGTTTTATTTTAGTGTTACACAGGAAACCCCTTTAACGCAGGAACATTGCCCTGTTCGATACCTTTTTTTGTTAATCAATCAATTGAAAGGCTTTTGAATAGTTTGGTTCTTACTTTACTTCTCCAGGAGAAAAAGTATTACCCTTTTGAGGTTGCAAAAAAAAACTGACAGACGTCAACTTAAAATCTAGAGAAGTCCATGGGATCTGACTTCCAGATATTTTGTATGGAAGACCTTCCTTCCAAAATAGAAAAGCCTTGATTGAAAAGTCTCGATGCGATTGGTGTTATTGAGCGTCTGGAGCTCGACCATGAAAATTGAGATTAATTATCGATAATTAATGAGTTAAACTATCTAATTGTTTATTGTGGTTAATTCATTTTATCTCTTCAGTTGCAATCTGTTGATGAATTTTTTCCATTTAAGAACACTGCATATGTAGGACATGTAACTAAAAGTAATGGTTCGAAATGATGATGAGAAAAACTTCTTAGAAATTGTAAATTACCTTAGTCTTTGAAATAAAACATATAAATAAATTGTGTTATATGTTAATAGAATGGAATTGCATTGGCTATTTTAAATTTTATTGTAAATGAGCATTTGTCATGTTAGATGGATATGAAACGACAACTATTTAACTGTAATATGTAATGGACATGAAAGAAAATTAACGTTACTTACGTAATGAGTAATTACATCTTGAAACTTACCGCCAAACTAATGAGTGCATGTAAATAAATGCATTTAATTAACATTGTTTCCATCGAAAAACAAAACAAAAATATCGAGTTTTGTTTGGTGTAAATTTAGAGGATTGACTCCCAACTGCTAAAAACTTCGTTGTTTATTATCTAACAGCTAGTTTTTGAGCAATAATTTATATAATTTAATTAACATATATATATTACCTCTGGCGAATAAAGACCAATGAACTCATAAATACCATTTTAGCTCACCAAATTGATACTTTGGAATCGATATAACTGGATTAGCTGAAAATCGCGCTAATAGAATTAATACGTCTAATAAATCGATTAAGAAATGAAACGCGATCACAGATTAATTGTTCGAAAACGCAATTTTATGTTACATTGTAAAACATGAATTATTGAAGTATTAGAAAATGTGGGTCAGGTACGGTTCGTGGAATTTCATTGGTGTTTCAAAAGGGTGCTCCAGATATTTCTTCAATTATTTTATTAGAATCACTAATAAAACTCGCTAAATGTCACTTACACCGACAGCTCTCGTTACCGATGTTTGGCAGCTTAAATGGCTTTTTTGAAGGCGGCTATTCATTTTATTGACAGTGATTGGGTAAAATTATTAATAGAATCTAATATCGTTCAAAATATGGGTTAGTTTCTCGGAAGGCTTTATCGTTAGATCCGGATCTGTTTAGGCCAAGCCAATTCTTCGGGTGTGAGGAGAGGATTTAGTCGCAGGGTGTTAAATCTGGAGAATATGATGGATGAATTGACACTCGCGCATTGTCTTGATGGAAGAGAACTGTATCTTCCCTAGAGGAAAAGGGGGAGGGGATGATCGGTCTTCCCTAGTAGAAACAGTGGACTTCTCACTGTTCCTACTGTTCCTTCTCTCCGATGCTTTTTGGAAGTGTTATAATTTGAATATAGATCTAATTTTATTACAAAATACTTCCTCCTCGAGAAAAGTACTCATAAAAATAGAAATAACACGTATTTTATTCGACGTTGAGCATAAAAATATCGAATAAATGTCAGCTTTATAATTGCAAAAATAAAACTTTTTTTTGATGCATCATTGTATGAAGGTTTCTGAAATAAATTGAATTTGATAAAAACGAAATTGCTTGTGGATTTATTACTATTATCATCTGGTAGAAAAATCCACACAAGCGATTATTAATGTAGTACATGAAATAAATAACGATATCAAAAAATCTGCAGATGGTGAATGCACAAGGCTTTTGTAATGGCACTTTTTACGAATTAGTGTGATGTTAGAATCGCAATAACAAATGATGACCGTGACCACAAGCTGTGTGCTGTTATTTCGCTAGTTTGAGGTTGTTGACACCTTTAAGAAGTCCAGCCCAAGGTTTTGCCACAAATCAAATTACCATTGAATGATGTAATTCTGGTTACCTAATTGTAGTTTAGCTGATTAAGGCTGAGGCAAAACATAGCGTCTGATCGCATCATGTTTGCGTTGTTGCAGGATGTCCTAACGACCTGGAACTACATGGAAAAGGATTTGCCTGGAGGCGTTATCCTGCACGACCGACTTATGACCGACGCGGCATATGGAACCAGACCCATTAAGACCGAGCATTCGTATAGTTTAGCGTCCGATGGAGACTCCTTGCCCGATTCGCCCATTTCTCACCACAAAGTCGAGGGTAAGTCGGCGGATTATCGGTTTGCGTAATCACGTGGATTTATTTATTGAAAAAAGTCTGGAGCTTATATAACTTGCATTTGTCTTGATCGGAGAGGTCCTCTGGATTTGAAATATTGTTGTCACAGTGATTCGCAATAAAAAAGTAGAGTAACAAAATTTAAAAATAGCCTACAGATAACATGATTAATGCAATTGTTTCGTACCTTTGTACGAAACACGTGCAAATTATTGGATCGGAAAAATACACAATCTATCTATCTTCTTTGGTCGCCGGGAAATATGGAATCGTAATAAATAATAAAAACGTGCAGTTTCATAATGCAATTTGAGTGTAGCGAAATGTAAATACATCTGAGACATAAAATGCAAAAAGCTTTTAATTCAAAACTGACTTTCAATAAAGAAACGAACAAAAATAAATCCTATTTTTTCAAATATTTTTTTAGGGATTGTATTTTATTTATTGAAAAAAATATTTCCAATATTTCGCCAAACTAATTACTATGCCAATTAAATGTAGTTTGTAAATTTTATTCAGATATGGAAGACGAATGTTTCCCGACTATATCAATGACTTCAGCTTGTGGCCGATTATCAGACGACAGCATCAGCATAAAGGATGAACCAATCAGCGAGTCAGACAGTCCGAATTCATCGTGTCCCTCATCGCCGCAGTCCTATCTTAACACCAACGATTTACCTTTTGATATAGAAATGGTAAAACATTAACAAGACAAATCCAACTATATTCTTATGCTTTGCCATCTTCTATTATCTAGGGAACACCACAAGCTACAATCTTAAAAGCCGGCTCCACAAACATCGTGCTTGGATCTCCACACAACATAATCCCACAAAGGATACCAAAACTCCAAATCAAAACAGAGACGCCCGGCAACAGTTTTCATTTGCCACCCACACCGCCATCATGCAGCAGCAGTGAAGACAGCGAAGACAACTGCACCATTTCCCAGCCATCGTCACCATCCTCCAGGAAGACTGCGAGAATGGTATTAAGTCATCACACGTCCACCAGACAGCCCATCCATACTCCGCTTATCAGCAGTCAACCAGTAAGTTGTCTCTTCCCAAAATGTGATCAGAATTTTGATGATTTTTTTGAATCATAGAAAGGGTCGACGGGTACTTTAATTTTAACCGAAGAAGAAAAGCGCACACTAATCGCTGAAGGCTATCCTGTTCCTACTCGTCTACCATTGACCAAAGCTGAGGAGAAGTCGCTCAAGAAGATCCGAAGGAAAATCAAAAATAAGGTAAACTTTTAATATTTTTAGAAATTGCATTCTAAGGTGGAAAGTCAAACTTTTTTTTTGAAACGTGAAATTAAGTTATTTAAATTCGTTCATAAATATCCCGAAATAAAAAAAAGGGTCTTATATAGTCGCGTTTAATTTAATTGCAAATTGGATGCTAAAATGCGTGGATTATTGCAGATTTCAGCTCAAGAAAGTCGAAGAAAAAAGAAAGAATACATGGACCAATTGGAGCGAAAAGTGGAAAACCTTGTAACAGAAAACAACGACTACAGGAAAAAAATCGAAAGTCTTGAAGACTCAAATACGAATTTACTGAGCCAATTGCAAAAATTGCAGGCTATTGTTGCAAGAACACACCCGCAAATTGTAAAACAATTAAAACATTAGATTTGATTTATTTTCGAAGAAATTCTTTTTAAAAAAAATTCAACAATGATAAATACTGGCAGGTCGTAAGTACAAAGACAACTATTATTATTTTTTTTTTCGATTTGGTTTTTATTTGAGTTTAACTTAAATGTCTTCCATCCTATTATTTTTTAAACAGTAAAATAATGATTATACACATTCCACAAACCAAAGCTATGATAATATAGATGAGCTCAAAATTGATGAGGTTATTTTTGTACAAATTGCGTTGAAATTTTGAAAATAGGGCGTTTTGGAAAAGTATTGTACTTAAGTTTAGTATTTGTATATAAAAAATGAAGTTTAGCATCCTTTAAAAAAAAAATTGTATATTTTTGTGATTAAGCTGATATGGGACCATTTAAATTCTTAAATACACCTAATATCACGATTATTGACGACTGAAGGTCATCGTAGCCCCCCAATTTGACACTGAGCCTTGCGAATCAAGCGCCTGCGCACTTTTGGTTTGATGCCAACCCAGGTACTAAAAGCCCGTGTTTGTGCGCATGCGTTTCGCGACGAATGGCGCCTAGTTTGAATTGTCAATTCATAGAAACAACACCAACACAAGAAATATACACACGTTTTTACTTAAAATTTGGCTGCCTATTTTACCTGACTGATGAAATTTATCTAATTTTATACAATTGATTGATCAAAATTAATTATAGCATTTATGGAATTTAGACTAATAATGATGATGAATTTGTGCAATTAATTGATGAGAATGCTAAATCGTTGGAACTAAAAAAAAAATGTGAACAAATTGAAAGTTCGCATTTAAATTGTATATATGTGTTGTATTATTCAGAGTTTACTTGTTCTATATTTTATAATATCATTAATATATTGTTATACAATTTGATTATGTAGAGAGACAACTATACAAATTAGTTTTGTATTGAGATGTTTTTAATGTTTAACTATAAATGTAGAGTCGTCGCGATATAACATGATGCGCAGTGCGCACCCTTGCGCTGCGCACTCGTCCAGACTGTGCTTCTGATACGCGCAATCGGCGTGTCACGTCATATCGAGTCGACTCTAAGTGTGAGAGTGCCTAAGCTATTGTAAAGCCGATTTATTAATGCACCTTTAATTTTAACTGCTTTATTCTTTACAATAGATATTTAAAACGGACGTTAGTATGAATATTTTAAAATTGAGTTGCATTATGAAATCAGTTTATGGTAGTTTGTTCCGTACATGAGAATGTATATTCAATAAAAATAAATAAAAAAAAATTCTTAAAAAAATATATTGTTGTAAAAATAAATATTGATATATTATATTTACATATATAAATGTGGGATTTACAAAAAAAAAAAAACACTAGCTTGTAGGTAAAATGAAATGTTGTTAGAATTTCTTAATCAGGGGTTTACTCGTTTGTGTTATGTTTGTGTTTTGTTAGTATCATCTTTACTGCGAATTTAAGCGAATATTAAGTACCTTCCTACGTTCCACATTGTATTAAACTAATTTAAGTAAGATATATTTTATAACGATTTAAATGAATTTATATAATATTTATAAGAGTTAAAGGCAGGGCAGGTGCCTTATTTCATGCAGTTGTGTGTATTATATTTATGTTTTCCTTCAGACACATTATTTTATGTGCAATTCTTGCTCCTTAATCACAAGGAGGAGTTTATATAGTTTTATTGTGTTAGTGATGATATTGTCTTGCTTTTATTGCACTCTGGGTACCAATAGTTTATTCTTATATAACAGAATGACGAAATAAAACATTTCAAAAAATTTGTCGAATTTATTTCATCCAAACCAAGTCTCAGTCCAATAAATATTAAATTAAATATATTTAATAATTCCAAGCGCCATCGTGCCAAATTAAATTTCTTTGATATTTGCATAATGGCGGCGGGAGTGGTACTGCCTAGTTTAAAAAGCTGGTGCTGCCATCTACTAACCAGTCATCTATGTTCAATTGATGCAAATGCAGTTTACATTTTTGTCTTTGAACAAATTCAAATTTGAACGGATCAAGTTCAGCTACTGTAAACAAGGTGGCGCTGCATTCAGCGCCATCTGTTATTTTTTTTTTACTTTAGTCAAATTGAAGTCGAAATTAAATATTCATTTCACTAATATTTTTTAATGCCACTAGAAAATCCATGAGTACATTAAAAAAATTAAATATTTGTGATTATTAAAATATTTACGACTATTTAATTTAAAAATCATTCAATTATTCAAACAATAATCAGCATAATTTAGTACAATATTTTCAAAAACGTCCATAAAATTAATATATACAATTTAAATTTACCGCAAAAACAGTAACACCAACATAACGCAAAATATAAATAATTTCTAATTTATTTACTACACATGTTTGTTTGCTTGTTCCATAAATAACATACATAAACATTATAGTAAATTAATGCATACTATCTAGATAAAAAAAAACGCAATTTAAAATCTAGTAGGCTGGTGCTGCCATCTACTAATCTCGTTACGAGTGTTCAATCGATGCGTATGCAGTTTCCATTTTTGTCTTCCGACGAATTCAAATTCTGAGGTTAATATTTGTTTGCAATTGATAATTATACCACAAAATGTTTGTAATATATTACAGTTTGCACTGCATTGATAGGAATAGTGAGCATTGTGCCAAAACCAAGAAAAATCCAAATAATAATTTTCATTGCCCTCTATCGGGTAAGTAGCCCAACTATTTGACCGTATTCAGTCCGACCGAAATAATTTAGCCTAAGATCGCATGCTAAAGTCTACCATGACCAACATTATAATAATTAAACGTTACTTGAGAAAATAAAAACAGTACATAACAGCCCCAAACTGAAAACATAAAATTTGCTCGCTAAATGACTACTACATTCGATTCGAATTAGCGATTGTGAATGTATTTATTATTATTTACGTTTTTCGTTGCTATAGATTTTTCTCAAAATAAATTCTATGAGCTCTTCAGATCAAATATCTGAACAAGACGAAGCTTCAAGGTAAATAATCCGATCGCTTTAATCAAAGTGAGCACGCAATTAACGAAACGTCCCCATCCAAGCTTTTAGGTTATGTCAAATTTGAATGTCATGATTCAGTTTTGTTTTCCGCTCAAATTCCAGGAGTAACCAAGAGGCCTCGTCTAGTAATCATCACAACGAACCGTTACCATCTGACAATAAGGAGGACGAGATGAAGCGAGCGGCGGCCAAGAAGCTGATCGAACGCTACTTCTACCAGCTGACGGACGGCTGCGGCAATCCGAACTGTCAGAATCGCTTCTGTGCGTCCAGCGGCGAGGTAGTCCGGCGATTTCGTCTTCGCGACTGGCGAATCTAATGCATTCCATGTGTTTCAGTTGAGGCCGTTGTCGCCTGATGAGGCGGCTGCCCAGGCCATCAAGTTGTTCTCGCGAGAAGCCCGTTTGTGCGAACGGCATCCCAACAAAATCGCAAAAACGCAAGACAGTGCACTGTTGAACGCTAAGGCCGAACCTGAAGTGAAGACAGTGGTTACGAACGATGTTGTGCTCTCGCAAAATAGTGCAAAGACTAATTTAAAGTTGCCCCACACATGTAAGTTTTGGTTTGAGGGTCGATTTATTGGGGAACAAGTGTATATTGGAGTTTTGAGATGAACTTTTGAGGAGTTCTTGAGAATTCCAAATATTTCTTGGGAATTCCCAGAATTCCGGAGGAGTTCCAAGAATTTCTGAACATCTTCTACAAATTTCAACGGAATTCCCAAGGGAATTCTTAAGGAATTCCAAGGATTTCTTGAAATCCGCAAAGAAAAAATTTTTTTGGGGATTTTTTAAGATTTTTTAGGAACTCCAAAAGATCTCCGAACAAATGTACACGGAGTTCACAATAAATGTACCTTCGATTTACAAATGAGCAGTGTTTAATTTTTGTTGGTGATTTTTCCGTTAGCATCATCAACTTTTTTGACTGAACAACGCCTGTATGATATCATTGATGATTGTGAAGCCAACGATTGCTACTCGCCGCTTATTCGAACTTTGGGTGAGACGTTCAGCAGCATTGAGAATCTTTCGAAAAGTTTTCTGCAGAAGGACAGTCCGACTGAGGAATCCGCCGGTAAGAAATTTCAATTTGCATTAATTATAATCATCTTCAATGATACATAGATACCAAACCATAACAAATGTAAAAATAAAAATGTTGCATGTTCAAGCTTCTGTTTAACGTTTTCATCAATAACAAGGAATTATTTATAGAAGCATCAAAATATAGGTCAACAACATTTATTTTGTCTTATTCTTGTTCTAACTAATGGCCATGATTTTTTTCCAATTTTTCAACCAATTTAGAATTCATATAATTGACTAATTTATCTTATTATGCACTAATTACTAAAATTGTGTGAACCAATTTAAAAAATATCGATTTCAGTAGAAAGTTGTTTGCATTTATCCCAACAACTTGTTGGAACATTGAATGAATAATGAATTCTCGAATAAAAATAGAATGTCATTGCATTTGTAAGAGAAGGCAACCCACATACATTTAATTCCTTCTTAAAATAACGTCAGCCAAATAAATTGGATATTTTACTGTTTACTTTTGATATGGAATCAATTATAGCGACTTTCATGGCTACATTGAATCAATTTCTTTGATAATAAAGGATCCAGATTCACATGTTCATGTTTAGGCTATATTTAGACAATATAATTTTGACGATAATATATTTTATTCAGGCGACGTCGAAGGAATGAAGAAAGAGGAAGTCCGAAGCCTCCAGGGCGAGAAGGATAAAGATGAAGATTCCTGTGCCGAGAGCAGCACATCAATCCTTCCGGTGAATCTATCATCAGTGCGTCGTGCTTATACCGCACTTTTTAAGCTCAAGACTTGCATTTTTGAAAATTCGTTGGTAAATGCACTTGTAACACTTGCTGGCAACTTACAAATGGAATTACCAACCCGAAAAGAAAGTGAAAGCCACGATGATGTTGTAAATGTGCTGTTAATTGTGTTTGAAATTCCAGCGTTAGGTAAAGTATAGCCAGAAGTTTTAGCCAACTCTAACACGTTTTAAACTTCAGGATCTGGTGATTTTCTCGAAACGGCTTTACCAGCCATTTGTAGATCTACCGAATGGCTGCCTGTTGAAGTACAAGCAAAACTGGCTCGCATTTGGTCCGGACCGGGGCGATCCAGTCTGAGAAGCATACTGGAAAATCTGCAGCAACTTGTTACGTTAAGAGTGATTGTGACTCAATTTCATAGAGATTTCTATGTGCAGGAGGAGAATGTCGTTACCTCCGCCACCAAATTAATGAAGGTGAACTGAACCACAATATCGGAAATCAAATATCGACTTTGCTTTTCATTTTTTCATAGATATTGTATTATGCGAATATATTGGCTGGGGTGTTGGAGTCTTCGGAATTGCGCAACGAAGACTTGAGTGTGTCGATGAGCGACTCAATATTAGAGCTTAAATTGAAGAAAATTACACCACCCACTGATACTCTTGCCTCCGAACTGGGTGTGAATATTTTGGATTGTAGGAAACCATTTTTACCATTCAGTGAGTTCTATAATGAGCCGTTAAGTGATGCTGTCGAAATGGACCGGGATTTTTCGAATTATAAGGGTGATTCAGGTAGCTTAGTTTCCAGAGTTGGGAAGCGTGTCTGATCGGTTTGCTTTTGTAGGAAACTTTAGCTTTATGTATTACCCATTCATTTTGACCCCAGCTACGAAAACGATGGGTTTGTACTTTGATAACCGAATTCGAATGTATTCGGAGAGAAGAATAAGTATAATACAGGCTGTAACTGGTACTCCTTCAAATCCATACTTGAGATTGAAGGTGAGACGGGACCATATTATTGATGATGCTTTGGTGGAGGTAAGTTAGTTGATTTTGTTTGGTGTGGTTGATTGTTTTGGTTTGGTTCAAACACTAGTTGGAAATGATTTCGATGGAGAATCCCAACGACTTGAAGAAGCAATTGGTCGTGGAATTCGAAGGAGAACAAGGCATAGACGAAGGAGGCGTCTCTAAAGAATTCTTTCAACTAGTCATTGAAGAGATATTTAATCCTGATTATGCTATGTTTACCGTACAAAACGAAACGCAATCTGTCTGGTTCAATCCGACAAGTTTTGAAAGCGACGCTCAATTTACACTTATCGGCATTGTGCTTGGTTTAGCAATTTACAACAATGTCATTTTGGCTGTTAACTTTCCCATGGTGCTTTATCGCAAGTTGATGGGCAAACGTGGATCGTTTGAAGATTTACAAGATTGGGATGTTGTAAGTCCACATTCGATCCGTTTGCTTTCTTAGTATTTCACCCGTTTTTTTCCCTTCTTAGACCTTGTATAAAAGTTTGAAACAAATGTTGGAATATTCCAAGCCGGACTTGGAAGAGGTTTTTATGCAGACGTTTAGGATCAGTTATCAAGACGTCTTTGATTCGATTATACATTACGATTTGAAGGAAAACGGTGATCAAATCCCGGTCACACAAGAAAACAAATATGTTCGTGTTAATAATGAAATTGTCTAGTATTCTACTTTGAAATTTTCTAGGAATTTATTGATCTTTATGCCAATTTTTTACTGAATAAATCCGTAGAAAAACAATTCCATGCCTTTTATAAAGGCTTCCAAATGGTTGTAGATGAGTCACCACTAGAACTACTGTTCCGTCCAGAAGAAATAGAGTTACTAATTTGTGGAAGCAAGGTAAAATATTGGAAAGTGTGTGTTTGCTTGATTTAAATTCAATTTTTGTTTAGAACTTCGATTTTGATGAATTAGAAAATTCCACCGAATACGACGGTGGTTACACTGAAGATAGTGAAATTATCAAACATTTCTGGTCGATTGTGCACGCATTGTCCGTGGAAGATAAACGAAAATTGTTGCAGTTCACGACGGGATCAGACCGAGTGCCAATTGGCGGCCTGAGTAGATTAAAGTTGGTAATTGCGAAAAATGGTTCAGATTCTGATCGATTACCCACAGCCCATACTTGTTTCAATGTGTTGTTGTTGCCCGAATATTCGTCAAAGGATAAACTAAAGGATAGATTAATCAAAGCAATCAACTATTCGAAAGGCTTTGGCATGTTATAAATCTATTTTGCTTTTGTGATTTAATTCTATTCAGTAGTTTATAATAATCTCTTTCTTACTAACAACATGAAACATTGTTTTTCAAGTAATTGAACGTTAATATGATTAATGTGAATCGTAAATGTTTTACATATGTTCAACATATGGCAGCAAATCGTTGATTTATTTGGGCTGATCTAGGAGTGGACTGCATAAAAAATTGAACAACCTCGCCATCTAGGATTGGGCTTTACAAAACTATTATGCTATCAATTATACATATCTGGTATGTTCAATGCAACTTGACTAGGTAGCTTTTTAAAACACTTTATATATCTCTTTCTATTTCTCCTACCTAGACAACTTGCATTGTTGACGCCAGTCTTTTACAATTCTTTTTTGTTATCGGTTTTTGTCCGAAAAATTATTTACTTTATTTTTTTTTTTGCCTTGCCTGGGCAAGGCCCCAGATTTTATGTGATCCTTTGGTAGACCACCCCTGAATGTAATTAAATAAATGTCAAAGAACAGAATTGTTGATGTTTTTTAAGAAGCGGCTGCAAAGCGTTTTGTTGGGCTACCGTTTGCCTAACGTAGTCGGCATTAAAGGAGTGGGGTTGGACATTAGGAAGTATAGTTCTCATCCCCTCTTCATCTCGCGCAGGTCTTCAAAGGAGCGTGACTCGTACAGTATGTTTCTCGGGCGTAATGATGGTTGCAAACTTTTAGTAAATTTTTGGTAATATTTTTTAGTTTGATTTTTTTCTTAATTTGGGGTAGCTTTTTTCGAAATGAAACTATAGATTTCATTTCACCATTTACTGAACCAGGAAAAATACCAAACAAATTTTTCCACATTAAAAGATACATTTTTTTACGATGTTTTCTAAAACCAAAACGCACAATTTAAAAAATCCAGTTATATTCTAATAAGAACTCAAAAGTAACGATTTCGAAATTCCCATAAGCAATTTGTATGCGCGGATAGTTGCCAACTAGCAAATTGATTTATGAACGATAAAAATGTTGCGACTTTCTAATGCTCATTAACACCGACCAATAAATTACATAGTTTCGAAGAAATCTGACGAAAATTCTTCGAAGCAATTTTTCCGGACTCCTCCGGATAGACACCGTCTCCATCCCCCGCCCGTCCCCGCCAACCCGTCTCCTACGTCCCACGTTTTCATACGGTACGCATGTTGTGAGTCTGCCCAGTTCAGTTTGCACCTAGTCAGTAAAAGTCCTTTGTTCGCTGTCTGTTTACCGTTGTTGGTCTGTTAAATATATCTCTAAAGCAAAATACCTGAACAAGTTACAAACTAATTTTTAACGTAATTCTATGAAGCAACAAACAACCAAACGTGATATCACCGAAGTAAACTTAATCAAGCTCGAATTGAAGCATTATTTTCGTTCGTGTAAACAACATCGAGTCGTAACATAACTAGTCGCTAGAAACTAGAAACAGCTGTATCTATTATCATTGCCTTGAAATTTGAGTTTCGAGTAGTGTGTAGTGTGGAAATGTTGTCGATGCTTGGCAAATCGTGCTAGAAGAACAACAACACAAAAAACACAAAAAGAAGAATAACAAAAACTCACTGTCATTTACGAACGTCGACTACTAATTAATCGGCCTATTCATAAACAACAGTCACAACAATGTTGGCCTGTAACTGTTTGAATATTATTATCACAACCGAATCGAATGACTTTGAGAAGGTTAATCTTGAATCACTGAATTTGAATGAGTCCGAGAAGATGGACAGCTTCTTCAAGCAAGTAAGTTTTAGCGAAATTGTCCGGAATATGTGGCTCGATTAATGTGGATATTTATCTATTTTGCCAGAACATACAACAGGTCGGGAATCTGTTAAATATTAATAAGGCACACTCAGGGTTGGTTCAAGCGAGGAATGTGGGATCTTGGACGGTTTATTATTGTGTTAATTGTGATGTTCATTCGCATGCTCTTCACAAAGAGAAGGGGGCCTCGTGCGTTTTAATTAGTTCCAAATTGTTGGTAAGAGCTTTTCCAATTTCTAGTTTAGTTAGGACAAACAATTTCGGTTTTTGACTCAGCTGTTCTATAGTAGTATTTATATAAATATTCAATGATTCTAATTTTAAGTGTTCGAATTCTAATTTGACTGAATCCCAACCAAGGTTAACGTGTGTTGTGTTTCAGAGTCATTTTATAAAAACGTATTTTCGAATTTTTATTTCCTACTTGAATAATAATAATCGTATAAATAAAACACCACTTTTACGACGTCACGCTTCACGATCAGCTCCAGAGATTTTTTGACACGGAGCGGGGAGCAATGATTTTGCCAGTTTTGGAAACTAGAGTCGTGGAGCTACATGGTGATTAGATTTTAAATCTTCTCACTTGTGTTTATGATGTAGAAACATCAATTAAAAGATGCGGTACAATTTTTTGCCAAGTAATTTGCATAAGCATCCAAATGATGATAAACAATGTGAAATTATGGGATGAGTTGGTGCAAAAATTTCCATATTACATTACAATAGTCAGCTTTTTTAGGAGATCTTTTCAAAATCCGTCCAAGAGTTATCTAGAGTTCAGCACTTTTTAACAAGTTTCTCTGATTATTATAATATTGCTTTTGTAATCTGGTTTTTAGATAACACTTGAATTATTTACTACTTTGTACGAGCCATGTACAATAATATTTAGTTTTAAACATCTAATAAATTATGTTAGATGTTTTTGCGACTTAATATCTAAAACTTTTAAAAATTCTTCATTTCCAAAAAATTGATTTCTAAAGATTTCATAGGAATTAGGAATTCTAAAGATTTCTAGTATTTCTCAGAACTTCCAAAAATGTCCAAAGATTTCGAGGAAGGGATTTTTTTTTCAAATTTTAAAGATCTCAAAGATTTCTGAAATGTTTCTAAGATTTTTGAAGATTTCTTTGGAGTTCCTAAAATTTTTAAAAATATCCAAAATTTTCCAAGGAAGGGAAACAAGTTTGGAAGTTCAAATGTTGGATGATTTAAGTATTTGGCCTTAAAAATTGCCTTATTTATAGTTAAAGTAATAAAGATAAGAAATAGTGCTCAGAATAGCTCACTTTTTTTCAAACTGAGTATCTGTTTGTTACTAAATCCAATTACTTGGTTCTACATACACACATAAATATTCCTTAATTAGAAGAGGAAGTGCTTAATTAGTTTGATAAGTAAGACTGATATTTACATTGACGAACCTGTTTGAAATATTTTCGTTTCATCAATAACAAAATGAAAACATAAACACCAGCAAATTACTGCTTCAATCTCGCGTTCAATCTCTAATCCATTTGATTCTAAATTAGCGATTTATTGGCGCGTAGAGTCCGAAAAAAAAATATGTTGCGCCAAATTAAATGATGTAATCGTGATGAGTAGAAAAACTATGTTTGATTTAATTGATTAAATTAAAGCGTTTAGAAGATTTTTTATGAAAAAAATAAAACGTAACTTCCTGGAGGTGAACAGTTAGTCGACCGGTTTCTACATTGTAGCCTCCAGGTAAAAAAATAAATACTATTCGATTATTTTTGCAAAGTTTTTCTTCTAATCCAAGAAGACTAGATCCAAATAAAGTACCTAATATCTCCAAAATGGGTGGGATGTCCAAATTTTTGACAGGACGTTAAGGGTCCTTCTAAAATTCGAGATATATAAACCCGTAGGTTTGTCAAAAATTTGGGCATCATACTCATTTTGATTTTTCGAAAGATAGGATCTTCTTCACACCATTTTATTGATTAATTTACACCCATTAAATAATTTAATAGAAGTTGATAAAAATAGTAATGAGCATTTTATGGTCGATTTTATGGACTTTTTATCAATAAATAAATTATGTATTTTTACTATGTATGTGTAATGGCGATAATTTCGTCTGGATCATACGATGTTATGAGTAAGGTAAACAATGAAAAGCTTGATTACAAAAAAAAAGTATTTTTTTTTTCGAAAACATCGTAAAACAATGAACAAGATTTTATCGACGATTTTATTGCAATCTAAAATTAACTGCATTTAAGTAGTGTTTTATTTGTATTCAATAATAAGCTTGTTTTTTACTCACTTAGTTTATTTATATCCGAAAATTATTCAATTGAACTGATTAAGTCGGATCGTGTGTGCCATGTTTATTTAAAGCAACATTGGTTGATGATGTGTTTCACTTAGAACTGAAAGAGACCAATGGGCATTATTTTGCAGGCTTCCGACTCGATATCTAGTCTGAAATCTTGCGATCTGTATTCGGCAGCGTTTCACATCATTATTAATCCGAACCATCTGAGTTTGGAGGACAACAAACTGATAAACACATGTAAGTGCACACCAATCCAATCCATCAATTTACTGCAAAAAAAATCTAATTAACGCGTCTCCTCCTGCTTCATAGATTTATTGCTATGTATATGCTCTAGATCTTTCAAAAGAAGCTGAAGCAACTGAAAAGAATTTCAGGCAAACGATGGCCGACTATCTGCGAAGAGAAACGGAAGCGAGTGAGGAGAGAATCAGAAAGTTCACGGAAGATCAGTATCAGTTGTTGCAGAATTTAAGGGACAAAGCGTACAAAGAGCAGCAAACCATTCTGCAGTAAGTGATTATCGCTAAAGTCCTTTATGCCATAAATTCTCGCATACAAATCGAATATTGTGTTGAATTATGCATTCATTGTTGTTAGGTAATAAAATTTTACCATTGCTAATTGAAATTTAAATTGATAAGTGTTTATCAGTAATCTAAATATACAATGCAATGTTTATACTTACAAAAAAAAATGCATATTGTTATTCATTGTGGCTTAATTAGTAATGGTCGCCGAGTGAAATGCGTTCGTAGTAACCGTTTGCCTTTCCAGCGTTTTGCATTCAGTTGAAAATTTAAAGAAACCTAATAGTACAAACAATACAATGACTTTACCCGGATCTCCTGGTGTTAACACGCGACTGAACGAGCCATTATTATCTAGTAAATTAGACATTAATTTAAATTCTGCAAAGGTAATTATGCGTTCATTTTGCTCCAATAATTTTTGACTAACTCGCCATCTGATTGAAGAATACAAGGCATTCCCCGAAACGACAGAAGAGCAGTCCTGGTGTACAAACAGCCAATTCATTTGATGCTGAAGGTCTGTTCGAGTTTGATGGATATGAGGAAGCTAATTCGTCAGCAGCTACTTCTGAGATGGAGGAAAGTGACAATGAAGGTAAGTGCATTATCTACTTAACTAAATGGAAAATAATTGGTGGTGCTCCAGAGCTGCTCAAGGAAGAAGGCATCGCCATTCCACGGAACCGATCTGCTAGCATCAACTTAGCCAAATCTTTGCCTATGAATATTCCAGTTTTTATGTCACCGCATCATGGAAATGAAGATTTGGATGATGATTTGTTGGTAAGCATTTTTGGAAGTTAATTAACGTCTAGCGAGATTGTTTACGTACTAATTGTGCTAAAAATTAGTTTGTAGCAAAAATAAAAATAGCTTTAATGTAATTAGAAGCGCGTCCAATTACTAGTAAACAACAATTTTTCGCCACCTAATAATTGGTCTAAAAATAGAAAATTTAATTAGTTTGTAAAATTTTTAGCCCCAAGAAAATGATGTGGACATTGCAGCAAGTATTAAAGCACTGGCCAAAAGTGTCCACGGTAACACCGTGTTCGGGGATTTGCCAAAACCAAGATTGAGCACCCAAATTTGAATTGGAAACCTACTATTACTAACTAATCTTCCACTGTATTGTTTATGATTTACATTATTAAGGGTAGGAGGTAGTATGTTGAAAAAATATATTCTTCATCATAATTTTTATTAATAATTTTGTATTTTTTTTGTTTTTTTTCTTCTAATTTTAAAATGTTTTTTATTTCACGCCTCTCAATGCTAGTTACGGTTATTTGTAAATAATTTGTGATCATGTTTAATCTTGTACCTTAGGAATGATATTTTTGTACAAAATGTTCCTCGTAGGAGACGATATTTGTACGAACTTTTTGTATTATAATACGGCCAGTAATTATACCTTTTTAACAGCGAGAGTCAAATAATATGATAAACTTTTTGCTTATTTTTAAACTAAGATTTTACATCGATAGTCTTCCATCACCAACAGTTAGTTGGTGGTGAGGACATTGCACTTTGAGTTAAAAATGCAAAACTACAAAAATTCTAATATTTTATGTTTAATTTTAATTTTGGAATTTTATGTTTATTTTTTATGATTGCGTTGATGTTGTGAATTTATTTCGAAATTTTAGTTTTGTTAGGGCTGATATATCGATACTACTTATTTAAATAACGATGCAGCTTCATTTTTGCCTTATAGGTGTAACAAACTAAATTTCGAATTGACAGCATTTATATTCATTTTGGTTAAGGAACAGACAATAAATGTTTATAACAATTCAAATTCAGTCAATTAAAGATAAATAATCCTCTAATCATCATCGCTAAACTTTTAATTGTTATTTTTGAAAACAAAATCCTTTTGAGTTACCTGTGCCTTAAATATTGTATGTGTCGCCAAATATAACGAGTATCGTTAAGCTGTGCTAATTAATATTAATCGATCTGTTATTTTTTTTTTTAATTTTTTTCTGTCTTGTAAGATGCTTTTTTTGAAATTTTTTAATTTATAGTCTATATAAATATTTCATAATGACATGGATAATTGCACAATTAGTTATTTGATATTTTTAGAATTTTTTTCATTATAGTTAAAAATTAAAACTTACAAAAAGATATATGTATTCTCATTTACCTTCAACTCCTAAACGGAACTTTCATTTTTAAGATTCCAATAAGATTTTTTGAAAATTGAGTACATTTTAGACAAGAGCCAGTGAATTATACCTCGACGGTTTTAGGTCGTGACGACATCTAGATTTTTAAGTAATAGTCTTTGCCCATTTAACACGTGGGCGCAACTTGTGTAGACTGCTACAAATAAATTTATTTTAATTTGGTGTATATTGAGTTGCCTATCCACACATCACCAAATTTGCCGTGGTGGATTAATCGCAAATCCACTTTCTAAGTTAGGAATTTCATAGCGGTGTGTGATCTGCATTTAATTTATAATTATTAGCCAAATAAGCATAATTAGACTAAGATGCAAGTGCCACCAGTTTTTATAGATGTGACTCCTGAAGATCAGGTAAAAGAATTCGCTCTACATTTCATATTACAAAAGTTTTCGTGGTCCATATGACATTCACTAATGTTGAGGTTATGTCGAAAACAGGCACAAGAACTGCGTGCGTATTTCAAAGGTTTAGGAGCCGAGATATCTGAAGAGAAGTCGGCTAAAGGCATCGAAGATGACTTACACAAAATTATCGGGGTTTGTGAAGCCTGCTTCAAGGAGGGACAGGAAACCGAGGTGGAAATGGTCTTGAATGACATCGTCTCAATCATGGTGGTTGTAAGTGTGAATACACTTCCTGCGTTCATGCTCTTAAACGTTAATTTGTTTGTAGATTGACTTGGAGAAATATGAGAATTTGATTTTGGCGTTTTGCGAAAAATGCACGAAAGCGCCGGGAAGTAAATTGGGCTTGATCTGCTTGAGAGCGTAAGTTTCTCATAAATTACTAATTGTTAATTTAATTTGTAATTGTTGTTACTTCAGGTTATGGTTATTGTTCCAAACCTTGGATGAGCGATCCCCAATGCGTTATCCAGTTTATTACCATCTCGTTCAGATTGCGAAACAAACGGATCAAGTGAAATTAGTATTCCAAGACATCGAACAGCTTAAGCAGCAATTCCGCTCGTCTGCCCCGTCCAGCGAACAGTTGCAGAAGTTGTATCGCCTTTTGCATGAGATCTTATTAAAAAGCAACCAAAGGTACTTATTTGTAGAATTTTGATTTCAATTTTTGATGATTTAATTTCAGTGACCAAGCGGCGAAAGTGATGGTCGAGCTTCTTGGCACTTACACCGATAAGAATGCGTCATCTGCAAGAGACGATGCAATTCGTTGCATTGTGTCGGCACTCGCCGATCCCAATACGTTCTTATTAGATCCACTTCTGGCGCTGAAACCAGTGCAATGCTTGCAAGGTGAACTGATTTACGATTTATTGAACATTTTCGTTAGCGAAAATTTAACTGCTTATCTTAAGTTCTACAAGGATCATAAAGAGTTTGTTGCCCTGCAAGGCTTGAACCACGAGCAGAATATGCACAAGATGCGTTTGCTGTCGTTCATGCAATTGGCTGAACGCACTCCGGATATCCCTTTTGATGTCATTGAGAAGGAGTTGCAGATTCCGGCTGACGATGTTGAGGATTTCATCATTGAAGGTAATTGATTCTCGAATTTATGGAGATTTGTTCTAATTTTTAGAATTTTAGTATTGAAAACGAAATTGGTTCGAGCTCGTATGGATCAATACTTACGGAAAGTCTTCGTTTCGACTACGATGCACAGGACGTTTGAACGAGCGCAATGGCAGCAATTGAGAGATTTGCTTCATGCGTGGAAACAGAACGTTGCCTCGGTGCAAGATGGCATGAAAACCATTACAGCAGCACAGATTCAACTGATCAACCAACAACCATAATTGTATTAAGGTTGCTCATTTTTATTAAAATATAAGTGTAATGCAATTTTTTCGCCTCATTTACGCAATACTTGCATTACCAGACTACGGCGGTGTAGAATGACACTTTTGGTTTTGCTACAATGGCCGAAAATCCCCCCTCCCCATCCTAAACGCAAACAAAAAAAAAACCGCATAGTAGGCTGCGAAAAAATTTCTATTTAATGTCAACTAAATTCTCAGTAATGAATATCCAAAAAATCTTCGGGCAACGAGCCGAACGGTATCATGCCGAGGCACAAAAAATAGCTGCACGAACACGAACAACTGCACCTCTAGACCAAATGGACCCGGAGTGCGAGGTCAAAATTGCCCAGCAAGATGCCCGCGAATTATATGTGAAGGCTGGCGATTCGTTCAAATTGGCCAAAAATTGGGAAGCTGCAGCGCAAGCGTACACCGATGCTGCCTTTGCGAGTGAGGTACTTGGCGATCGTCCCATTGCCGCTGTCCAATATCGCGAAGCTGGTACCCTCCACCAGAATGGAAACTTCACGATGGCAATCAAGTGTTGGAAAAAATCTATTTTATTGTATCGTGCGCTTGGGATGAGGAATAGCGCTGCGCACGTCTACACCGATATTGCCAAACTCTGCGACGTGCATGGTGACCTTCAGGAAATGTTCAAGAGTTACGAAGAAGCCATGCATTTATATCGCCAAGGCAAATCCGGTTTTGCAGCGAATGAGTGCTGCATGCTAATTGCGAAGAATGCTGGTCTGCTCAATTCTTTCGGCGACGCGATTAATCTGTTCAAGGTGGTGGTTTCCGTGGATTTAAGGAGTGGCAAAGTGCTGCGCCATACGATTGATGCATGTTTCAGCGCATTGCTTTGCCATTTGTGCAGCGAAACTTTTCCTCCGTTTGATAGACACGGTGTAGAGTATATGGATTTCTATCTAGAAATGTATCCAGATTTCGAAAAGACGCAGCACTATAATTTCGTAAGCGACTTGATTCATCACGCGAAAACTAATAACGCGGCACAGATTCGAGTTAAGGTTGAGAATTACATTGCTCTACCGGAAGTGCTTAATGAATGGCATGTGCGGATGTTGAAGAAATGGCTAAAGTTTATGGAAAATTACATAGAAGCCACAGAGTCGAAATGAAATGTTCTTTCGTGATCGATCCTGTCTTAACAAATTTATTGTATAAGATTTTTACCAATAAAAATCTGAAAAGAACGATTTAGATGTAACTCCAGTGTTTTATTTCAAATTTTGCATACGCCATTTTTTATGCGCAAATATTCATTAATTTGAAGCGACCTTAACATATTCAGTTCCATCTAGGAACATTTTATTGCGCAGTGCTGACGGCAGACACTGTCAGTGTAAAAATGAAAGTCCCTAGTTAGTTTCGATACTGAAAAAATCCGTCATTTCACAAGAAAGAATTAATTCGTTAAATATTAAGGTAATTGTGCAAAAATCACAGTAATTAAAAACTTGCTTTATTTTAAGTCGAATCAGAAAAATGCAAACGTCATTACTTACATAAAGCCGTTCAAGTGGAAATGCACTTTTTCCTAACTTGAAGAAACTGAAAGTATATGACGTTAAGATTTTATGCTCATGACCACATTTATGACATTAATAGCATTAAACTATAACAAATCAAAAATCATCTAACCATTATTCATTTGCACTTTTCACACATGCTAAGCGAACTATCGCCTTTCTAAATGCAAATAACCAATCTAATTACGTTGTATAACAAGCGGATCGATCAATAATAAAAGGTGTGATTGTCTGCATATGTCTACTTTGAAACGCTTTCATCAAATTGCTCGTTTTCAACCTCAATTTCCAGATGTCAAGTTCGGGACACAAGCTTCGATACAAGAACACGGCGTTGGACAGCGTGGAGTTGCGGCGCAGACGAGAAGAGGAAGGTGTGCAGTTGCGGAAGCAGAAACGTGAGCAACAACTAAACAAACGGCGAAATGTTAACGTTAATCAGTTCCTCGCCGACGATATGGACCCAGTACGTATTACTAGCTTTGCTTTGCGTTTTGATTGTTGGTGTCTTTCGATTAACAGTTGGATGGCGATATATTGTCCGCATCGTCGCCGTACATTTCGCCCGATATGATAGCGGCCTTGTACAGCAACGATCCCGAGGAACAGCTGAGTGCCACACAGAAATTTAGGAAATTATTAAGTCGGGAGCCCAATCCGCCTATCGATGAGGTTATTCAAACCGGGATTGTTCCCGTTTTTGTACAGTTTTTGAATAACTCTTCGAACTGCACGTTGCAGGTAAGCATAAAACGAAACCGGCTACATTCCACTGTAATTTAATTGTGGTATTGCTGAGCGTCTGCCGCTACAATACCACAATTAGTTTTCTGTGATGTTTTTGATTAGTCTTCAGACACAAACATTCGCTAACTGTATGTTGTGTTATTTTTTGTAGTTTGAAGCTGCGTGGGCATTAACAAACATAGCCTCAGGTACATCCCAACAAACACGAATGATTATTGATGCAGGAGCAGTGCCTATTTTTGTTGCGTTATTGGGGAGTCAGTACGAAGATGTTCAAGTAAGTAGTACAAGCAAAATTATTTCCTTATATTATCTTTGGACTTTGGGTTGGTCAGTTCTAATTGGATGTTAGACACAAAATCTCGAATTACATTGATGTTGATAAATTTGCATATATAAACATGATATGTGCTATTTTTTTTTTAATGTTATTTTTTTCTTTGAAAGAATTTTGTTATATTTATAGGAGCAAGCTGTTTGGGCGTTGGGAAATATAGCAGGAGACTCGCCAGAATGCCGTGATCATGTTTTAGATTCTGGAATCTTAGTTCCTCTACTACAGTATGTAATTTTATTATTTCATTTTAGTTTTGCAATTTATTTTACATAAGATATGTATATAATTTTTTAATAATTAATTTTGATGTTGTTTAGACTGCTTAGCAAAGTCACACGCCTATCAATGATCCGCAACGCCGTGTGGGCACTGTCGAATCTTTGTCGAGGGAAAAATCCACCACCAGACTTTTCAAAAGTGTCCCCGTGTTTACCAATTCTGGCTCGACTTCTATTCCACACAGATGCCGACGTGCTCTCTGATGCTTGTTGGGCCCTCAGCTATTTATCTGACGGTCCAAACGACAATATTCAGGTAATTCAAACAATTTAAGCTTTGTTTTTTAATATATATATATATGATACTGACTGTAATTCTGATAGGCGGTGATAGATGCCGGAGTGTGCCGGAGGCTCGTGGAGCTTTTGATGGCCCAACAACCGAACGTGGTTTCAGCCGCTCTACGAGCGGTGGGCAACATCGTCACCGGCGATGACGTCCAAACGCAAGTGATTCTGAACTGTTCGGCGTTGCCTTGTTTGCACCATCTCCTCTCCTCATCGAAAGAATCTGTGAAAAAAGAGGCGTGTTGGACAATTAGTAACATAACTGCCGGTAATCGACAACAAATCCAAGCCGTTATCAACGAGCACATTTTCCCGGTGTTGATAGACATTCTGACGAAAACCGAGTTCAAAACGAGAAAAGAAGCTGCCTGGGCAATTACGAATGCGACCAGCGGTGGTACGCCTGAGCAGATTCGGTATTTGGTGGATGAGGGTTGCGTGGCACCGTTGTGTGATCTGTTGACCGTTATGGATGCGAAGATTGTGCAAGTCGCGTTGAATGGGTTGGAGAATATTTTGAAGTTGGGCGAGCAAGTTTGCAAGGAGAAGAACGTAATGAATCCGTATGCAGTGGCCATTGAGAAATGTTACGGTAAGTTGAAGAGGTGGATTTTGGTTTGGAGTGTGTTGTGATTGGACGTTTTGCTTGTTGCAGGTTTGGACAAAATCGAGTTTTTGCAGTCGCACGAAAACATGGACATCTACCAGAAAGCGTTTGATATCATCGAGCATTACTTTGGGACGGAGGAGGAAGACGCCAACGTGGCACCGTCAATAGATCCTGATCAACAGCAATACCATTTTAGCTCCGATCAATCAGTACCGATGGGTGGTTTTCAATTTTAATTTGTCCGCTACAAAATTAATCAATTAAAAGTGCCCATAATATATTGATATATTAAATCGAATTGATAAAAGTAAATAATAATGAAGGAACTGTTTGTTTCTTAAGACAATTTTAAATTATTGATTAAAATAAATAACAAAGTTTATTTATAATACTAGCTATTAATTGCGAGGAAATAGAATTTCCTTCTAATTAACTCATTACAAATTATATATTTAATTACAAATTAGATTTGCAGAGTTTTATGCATGTATTTTGTTAAATATTTTTGTACAGTTTGTTTGTTACTTAGTCTACTTACTATTTTCTGTTTTAATACGATGAGGGCATTAATTTGTTACAGTTTTTTTCGATTGACGAATTTATTTTTATCTTTATGTGTAATTAAACTAAAATTATTAACAAATTTTCTTTTATGGATTTTTATATATAGTTTGGCGCTTGAATCTTGAGCTGTGCACCGCGAACGTACGAAAACTTAATCAAATCAATTTCAAAAATTTTTGTAGAAATATGGTGAAAATTTAATCGCTTACTTTTGGTACTAATTTTAGTTTAGATGTGACGTAGAAGTCAAGATCCAAGCGCTAAATTGTAACTGTATATTATTTGTTTATTTTTATTTTATATACATGTATAAAATTCATTACTAACTAATTGTTTATAGTTTGTATTATATGAAAAATAAAATAGATTTAATTATACGACCGTATTAAATTTATTTCAACTCAAAAGCAAATTGAAATTTGCTTCTAATAATATTTGCACAGGCGCGGACATTTAACTTGGGTAGGGGAAAAGTGTAACTGCTCAGGAACTCATAATTTCTTATGGCCGCGATAAACACTTCACCTTTTAAAAAAAAAATTCAATAGTATCGCCGTAATTGTTTAATTGAAATGTACATGGTTATATGTAATTGAAAAATGTTGCTCTTCTAATGTCCAAACGGTATTTCACCCCTCTCCTGCATCTGGTAAATTATATTGTTTACTAAAAATTTTGAAGCTTTTCCCTATCTGCGTGCTTTGGGATCGAGAACGATCAACCCCTCCAAGTTTAGATTACGGAAGCACCTTTCGCGAAATGTTTGATATTCCTTATCAAGCGTTTCATTTTCCACTCTCTCATCAGGTTTCATCTCCATCCGCTTAACACTAGAAAACTTAATGTTGCTAATAAGCTGCCATTCAGAATCAGTAATTATGGGTGGGTCTTCAAATTCGAGACAGAATTTTTCTCTTCTAACTATGGAAGTGTCGGAATTATGATGTTTTTTAATGATCTTAATCTTTTCTTCGGGGTCAGTAGATACGCCGATATCTGGAAATTGACGGATATTTTGTAACGGTTTAGCAAATAAACCTTAAATTTTGCGTATGAATTACCTCTGACGCTGTATAGTTCTGTGCCCTCAGGAAGTACCTGTGTACCAGGTATAACTAGTGGTTTCGCACATATGTTATGCTCGAAATTGAATTCATATTTAATTTTCTTAGCAGTCTTATCATCCGGACGCCGGGGAAAATTAGTCTCAATTTGGAAATTGCGGCTCCGATTCTTTATAACTGCGAATGGATCTTGAATGATCTCGGTCTGTTCGTCGAGGTTAGCAGATACGCCAAAATCTGGAAATTGATGGATATTTTAAGATTTAGCATCTTAAATTTTCCGAAAAAATTACCTCTGACGTAGTATTCTTCCATGTCTTGGGGAAAAACCCTTGCAGGAGGAAAAACGGCAATATATTGAATTCTCTCAGCAGTCGTATCAATAATCGGTGGCCGGATAAAATTCGCATGAATTTGGAATAAGTTGCTGCTGCTGCATTTCTCGAGAACTGCAAATTGATAGATATTTAGTGGTTTCAACAAGGTTGGAACAAGATATGGATTTGACTCCAGCATCATAATATTTAAACTTAATAAAGCGAATAATGAATTACCTCTGTCGTAGAAAAAACAACCATAATCCCAGACCCTAAGTGCAAATGAGGTGAAATTGAAATTGCGAGAAAGCATGAACCAGAGAAATAAAAGGAAGTATAGTACCATCCATATGGGTACACTGGATAATTTGAAAAGGTCTCCAATTTGGAACGCCATTTTTATACACGGAAAATTTGATACGATTACAAATGAATGACAGATGAAACAATTGGATGAACGGCTACTTGTTTTTGGATTAAACAAATGAGCTGTACATTTTAACAACGCCGACTTAAAATTTTAAATTGAAATTTGAATCAAATGTCACAATTAATTTGAATAGTATCGCCACCTATTGGTTTCTTTGAAAGCAACTGGTTAATTTTAAACGTGTATTGCTGGTTGCAAAACCATTTCAAGCCCCAGTCTTTCATTTCTAGGTGGCGCTACCCGTCAAAAATATTACCTTTCTTCACTGTATGAATGAAATCATCTGTCATGTATGTGTTATTGTGCTCTCGTTAATGTTTATTTAAATGTTTTTCAATGTATCGTCTAATTTAATTAGTTCTGTGCCACTCGACCACATCGAACTACGATGTGGAAATGCCACAAATGTGGCAAACCCGTATATTTCGGTACGTAAAACCCATAAACAAGCAAAGCGACCAGGTCCGGCCTCGAATCATTTCCCCATTCACGAATCCCAATCAATGTTTCCGTCCCCACCAAACGAACGAAATCGCAAATTAATAACAATCACTCGTACATTGCAGCTGAACGAAAACAGTCGCTCGGCTACAACTGGCATCCGGAATGTTTACGGTGCGAAGAATGTGGCAAACGCCTGAATCCAGGCCAGCATGCCGAACACAAAGGCGTCCCTTACTGCCATGTCCCTTGTTACGGCGCCTTATTTGGCCCGCAACTGTTCGGTCATGGCACTCGCGTTGAATCTCACAAGAGTTTCGGGCAGCAGCAGAAACTCAACTCGCCGAAACTCGGCAACGTGCTGCCTCGCTCGACACTCGAATCGAAAATCAAAGTCTACAATCAGTTCTTCGAGGGCCGAAGCGGCGAAATTCGCAGTCGCGAAGTGAACGGGCGATTTATATTGGAGGGCGCCTTACGCATCCATTGGGGGGTGCAAGGAGTGATTCATTTGAAGGAGAACGACGATCAGCGCACTGTGGTGACCGTGCGAAAGCGAAATTCCGTTAGGGTTTCGAGTCCGGAATTTGATACGGACGAGGATATTCAGAATATTTCGCGTGACAGCAGCTTTAATGATATTTCCACAGCTACAACGTCTTCTTTAGATGTGAGTAGGAGTAACGGGTACATTTTAAGCGATAAACTAATAAGTACTTTATTTTTCTAGACGGGTACATCTTCGTTAGACGTCAGTCGCTCCGACACAGGCATTGAAAGTGGCAGTGATTCGTTAGGCGGCGATGCCCTCACTCCGGAAAACAGCCCGTCAACACCACCACAGGAAATTCTACCAAAAAGCGTAACGCTGCCGTCAAAGCTCGACGTGAAGAACATGGAATGGGATGAACTCGATGAGCTCTTGCAAGTGGAACGAAAAGTGGATGAAAACGATAAGCTGTATCAAACGATGCCTGTGCCGCTGCCTTCGCAATCCAGCACCGAAACCAACTGCAGTACTAGCAGCAGTTCGAAAACCAACGATGGTTCCGCATCGTCGTCAGACGAAACGAAAAATACGACGACAACCGAAGATGAGACTTTAAGAGCTTCCCCAACTTTAAACGGCGCTAAACCAATTATATTGGACGATAATTGGGCTTTAAACAGCAATCATTTGAATCGCTCTATGTCGGGCCCAGATTGTTTGGGCCGACTACGCGACGGGCCGCATTCGCCCGATGTAGACCGATCTTCCATTGCAAGTACAGACATATCAACGACTTCAGCAATAACCGACGATGTTGTAATCCGCCGGCCTATCAAAACTGGATCGACTGCGTTGCGACGTCGACCAGGCAAACGCCTATCGCGAAGCAAGGTGAAACGACGGTGTTCAATCAATGGGCATTTCTATGATCGCGAGACGAGTTTTTTCACGCCACCGCATGGCAGCCAGATGAGTGTTTGGGTTACATCGCTAGTCAATTCGCAAGAGGTGATTAATTTGATGCTTGAGAAGTATAAAGTCGATAGTGATCCGAATAATTTCGCTTTGTTTGTCATTCGCGATAATGGAGGTAAGATTTATTTGGTTTTTATTAATAGATTGGTGTTTTACTGGTTGTGGAAGATGTTTTCGCAAAAAGCGCGGGATACGCTGCTTTTGCCAAGATTGTATTTTCCTTTTGCTCTACTTCAGTAACTATTTTTTTTTTAATTAAGAACAACGTCGCTTGAAAGACGACGACTACCCATTGTTGGCACGTGTTTTACTTGGACCGCACGAAGATGTGGTGAAGTTGTTTGTAATGGATGGCCATAATACCCCAGAAGTCAGTAGTGAAGTAGCACAGTTTCTAAATTTGTCATTAGTTGAATGTCGTGCAATACTCAACCAATATTACTCACAGGAGGAGAAGGAAGTAGCTAGAATAAAGGAAAAGTGAGTTTACAATTGCAATATCTTGGTGAGTTTTATTTGTTTTATTGAATTTTTGTTTAGGTATGATGAAATGCGGTTTCGAATGTTGCATCGGCTTCAAGAAGTCAGACGAGATCTGTGATTAGATTTCTCGTATTGCTTCTTATATTTTTTTACATGATGATTTTATAAGATTATATTTGTATTCTACATCACCTTTTATAATTTGTCTGTTTAATTTAAGTTTTAATCGTTTTTGTGTGTGTTTAACCCATGATATTAGTTGTTAGGTATTTTATTAATTGTCGTAGATTTTATTGAGGTTGAAGTTTGCCCTCAACATTTTTTTTTAAGAAATTCACAGACGTTTAAAACTTGGGAAAAGAATATTCCCGAGAACATTTCTGGAATGTGTCCAGATTGGCCCGAGGAATACTGAAAATATTTCCTCATCCAAACTTTTATTTGAACGTCTGAATTTTTTTGAGGATATATTTCATCTTCACTTTTTTATTTAACCTTTATTTTGTTTGTATATCAAATGAAGACTGTCATTTTACAATAAATATATCATATTAATGAACAATTGCACAGTTTTCTTCATCGACCTGAAATTGGAAAGGAGTAAAGGAGTAGAAACCCGTATTAATTGTAATATAATTTTATTTAATTACGAAAAATATGCTACGTTATCTTCTGTTTCGTAATAACATCGACAAAGTAATATGGATTAAAAAAATTCTAAGTAAATCACTTTTTGTGCCGTCGTTGACATCTAATAATTCACACACATAGTATAACAATATTTCGCAGTAAACAAATAACAAATAGTGTATTACAAAAAATTGAAGAAAAAAAGAATCTCGAATAGATGTTGCAATAATAATACTTAACATTCATATTAATATTGAACATGCATTGAATTCAATTTTTGTCTGTTTAGATCTCGGTTCGTTCATTTTTTACTTACAATTCCAGTATTAAAATAAAAATCTCAAATTGTCATTTTACAAGGTTTACAATACTATTTTGAACCAGTCATTTTTGTGCTTCTTTATATAATAAAATAACCAACTTCTTAAATCAACCTTTCTTTTGAACTATTTTTTATTCTTATAACTGCGATAGGTACGCGTTTGTTATCATCAATTTTTTTTTTGCTTTAAGTTATTTATTTAATAATTAAAATTAGTCGTGTCTATGTCTTGTCAATAATAAAATTGTCAATGGTGTGGCCCCGCAAACACTCTCACTTCATTTTTTTATTTAAATTCAAAAGTTGTACCTGAAGATTTACGTGTGTTTTTCGATTTGTTTGTGTTTTAATACATCACTTCGTACACTGTTGCTTTTTTGTCGCCTGACCCCGTCACTATGTACTTATCGTCCGTTGAGATGTCACAACTTAGCACACTAGACGATTCTTTGGACTGAAACAAAAAAAATGACATTAGAAACTGTATCAGAATATTTGATTTTTGAACCCCATTGTTCTCAAACCTATTTTGCGCACGTCAATCCGGTTGGACGCTATTTCGACTATAAAACCAGTTAGATTTGATGAACTGAATAATAGTGGTACAATTTTACTTGCCTCACAGAAAAATGAGGTAAGTAAAATTTTACGAACGCTTTTTTCACCCTAGATAGCTTAACAAGAACAGTTACTAATAAAATAAAAATTATACAATAAATAAAAGTGTAACGATACTATTATGTGGATTGTAAACTATTCTCATTTTGCTTGCTATTGTAACATAAAAATGGCACTTAATCTCAGTTTATAGTGGTAAAGAATCTTTTTTTCAACTCATTTATCTTATTTTGTATTAATACTCCTTTTATCTAGCAATAAATGCCGATTTTTTTAGACTCATTGGATTTGCTATAGTCCGTTCACGTTAAGAATGGAGTGGTAGGCGCGGCCTACTGACCTTCACTCACTCGGTTGAACTTCCAGCGATGAGCTGCGTGCAGCGGAGCAGATGCGCGTAGTCGTACTCTAGAGAGGGAGAGCACCTAAGCCACTCCCCTATTATCTCTGCACTCTTAACGTGAACAGCCTATTATAGACTTACTAATTCTGCCTAAAATATCTGTAAATCCTAATACATGCGATTCGAATCGAATGCACAAATACTCAATTAACAAGCAAAATTCATAGAAGCGTTGAAAGATTACAATTATTTCCATAGCATAACACAGTACATGTACTTAAATTAATAACATACATACGTATTAAAATTACCAACTATAATAAAGCTTTATAAGTAGTTGCTTATTATCATTATGCACTTTCCCGCAAAATATTTAATGAAACACAAAAGCCAATTAAATCCCATTGTGTTTGTCATTATTATTAACGATTGATTGCGAGTAATAGTTATACGCCACCTACCGCTGAAATACGTTACTACCTTCAGTACCAATCACATCTAATACTGGATTTATATATAGCAACTCGGTCTAAGTGTGTCGATTTAGTTTGTTCTACCATCGTTGAGGCAGCTTTAGTAAGCTTTGAACTAAGACTAGTAAATCAAGCAAGCTTCACTTATAAAGAGAGCGCCTTTTTCGGGGCGCTAGCCTTCTAAGCTGTGGCTTGCTTGGTCTAATGATCTTAAGTTTTGAGACACCTTAATTGATTTGAGACATACTAAAAAAAATAATTTGAATTGAAGAATAATACCTGGAAAATGCTGGCCCCGTAAGGCGTCCTCCAAGCATTCAACAAATTATCCTTTCCAGTAGAAACAAACCATTTTCCACACGTTGCGAACCGCAAACTCAACACACAGCTCTCGTGCAAATGCAACTGGTACTTATCCGGCTTAGTTGCATGCAGTACTTCGACGTGCGAATTCTCCATGCCGACCGCCAACCATTCGCCGGTCGGACAATAACCTAGCGAGAAAATTTGCGAACTAAAATCGTGCTGTTGCAATTGTTTGCCTTCGCGCAAGTCCCAACTGCGCACTGTATTGTCTAAACCGCCAGTCCACAATTTTGTACCGTCCGATGAAATGTCTATACACGATGCACCGTCCGTGTGGCCTTGGAACTGTCGCACCAATGTCTGATTGTGCAAGTCCCAAACGGCAATGTTTCCATCCGAACAACAACTGAAACACACTTTCGAATCGGGACTGATCGCCAATGCGTAGCACGCAGGCGCACTCGATGTCAGTTCGGCCTTTATCCGCGGTGTCGGACTGGCCAGGTCCCAAATTGATAAGTTACTAGCTTCACCACCGACGATCAGTGTTCGTCCGTCCGGTAGCAACTTCACGGATCGGATGTAATTATCGCGTTGCTGAAACGGAACATTCCATTACTATACTGCACTATATTTGGTCAAAATTATTTTGCTTTGAGTATTTTTATGCAACCAACATTTTTTTTATCGCCCTATTTGTAGCTGGATCATTTTAGAGGTTTAAAAATAAAGCAAAAGTTGACAGGATTATCACAAATTGAGTGGAGATAAAGTACTGTCGCTGCTACTAGACTGCAGCAGCATATAAAATATTTAAACTGTAATGCATCATAAATATTTTAGTTTCGAAAGTAGTTAATGGTCAAAAAAGTAGTAAAAAGATGAAAAATGTAACAAATATTGCTAAATTCCAAGTAACATTTCAAAGAAGCACGATAGTAACTAAAGTGTGGGGTAACTATCAGTGTTCATCTGTCCGGTAGCAACTTCAGGAATCGTATATAATTATCGAGGTAATTATAGCGTTAGTAAACAAGCATTATTCGCAACTTCCCCGTATCTCTAAAGTTCGCTTAGCGTTGCTCTTTAAAAGTATTCGATGATACATTTTTTAAGCAACCAATAGTTTGAATAAAAAAAATAGTTGTTTTAATGCCAAAAGTTAATAATACACACAGGACGCAGATAATAGTGTGCAATTTTTTACAATAATGCTCTTTTTAAAGCCCGAGTATTTTTTGTCGGGCTAAAAATAAACCAAAAGAATGATAAATGGTTGACAGGATTATCACAAATTGAGTGCAGATAAAATACAGTCGCTTTTAGCAGGAGCATAAAAAATATTTAAAATGTAATGCATGTTATGATTCATATTGAACAGTTTTTCATAAATAGTCTGAAGTTTCTGAAGTTAATGATGGCAAAATTCGATTTGGTCCAATATTTACGTTTGGGCTTTGGGAAAACTGTACAGAGAATATTAAAATACTCAGAAATCAGTTTTTTTTATGACACTTTTGTAGACAAGACGTTACAAAGAAGCATTATTCAGAATATAGTAACTAGATACAACTGATATCAAACAATAGATGTTTTACCAACAATAGGTATCACATTGCATCTTCATTATCGGTCTTCTAGATGGCAAAATCTAACTAATACTGTCCTACTTCCGTCATCTCAAAGAGAACATCATAGTTGATCGAAAATATCAGTTACCAAAAGATAGACACCGTATAAAGTCTACTTTTCGCCTAACTAGCATTTATACTATTAAAACAAATAAAACTGTAACTTTTGCCATTAAAACGTAAATATAAAAGTTAGCAGCCAGGTTCTGTACTGTACAATACCATAAAACTGAAAACACTTACCAAACAATCCAATTGCGAGACGGGACTTTTCGAGCCAGGCTGACTGATATCCCAAACTTTAACACAACCTTTTCCGCCAGTATAAACATATTTGGTCGGATTCGAAATAGTCACAGCACAAACAACTTCACCATGATTTAACGTATTAATTTGTCGAGCGTGCCGTGGTATTCCCGGTCCAATGAGGGCGTCGGTTGGAAAAGGAACTGGTTGCAACTGACCCTCGCCATTCATGTGAAAAGAATAGGCTCTAAATGCAAAATTGATTAGTATTGAGCAAATGCGACTGGGAGAACGTTTGACTTACGGTTTGCCGCCGGGAATGGTGCCAAGTCCATTAGTGGTAATACTGGGTGCTCGACTATGGGGATGACCGTCGTAGCCCATTAGAGGCGGCCGTCCGTATGGTGAAGGTGCCACATTGTTGTAGGGGGTCATGTGTTCAGGTGCTCGAGCTCCGCCGATCGGGTAAGGGGGATACTGACCCATGCCCACTTTGGGCCCACTCGCACCGGGACCAGCACCTAAGTTCGGGGTGGTCGAGCGGGGCTTTGATCCAGGCGTCAGGGGTTTTTCCTATAACAATATGTCATTGTGTGTTTTTATCCTTTTGCCTCAATCGAATATCCGGCATACAAACTAGTATTAAGTTTTTGAGCTGGAAATATTTGTACAAAACTTCAACAGTAGAGATAGATACAAACGCTGTCGTCGCAATACTTTTTGTGTTCAGTTTGCAACACAAAAGCTGACGTTTAATTAATAGCAATATTAATTTATGTGCCTTTTAATCGTTGCAGACGTAATACTATAATAGAAAGTTAATTTAATTAAATTAAAGTAACCGATCGATTGGATGCTCAAAGACAATTAGCAAAATTACTTTGTAGTTGTTAGAAAATTTAATTGACAAAGGAACTATTATTCACAATAAGATAATTAACTTTAAACTTACTTAATAACTTGATTGAGTAATTATAGTACAGTTTTAGAGAATGCGCATGCGTTGATCATGATTGCACAAGCGCATTATTTATCTCCTTAATAGATAGTAGAACCTATTAATTTAATTTGCGACTTATAGGCATGCGTGGATCATGATCGCGCAAGCGTATTACGTACAAATCGTCAGTCACTATTATCACCATTTAATAGTGAAAGAAGCTTTTTGGTGTTTGACACGGCATCGATCTAAGTTGAAGTTTATAGGATGTTGTTTTGTTTGAAAGTTAATTGAACCGAAATGGAGATGCTCATAAATCAGGCGTACCATATAGATGGCTTGTTCGCTGATGTGATGATTATAATTTGATCATGTGTTTAATGAACAGAAGGTGTTGGTGTTTTATTTAATACAATTATGAAAGTGTAAGAGAGACATTTCAGAAGACTATAATACATTTTATATTAATTTTATTGCTTCGCATTCCTCGCGAGTTATGAGAAACTGACATAAACATTATAATCAGCTTTAGCGCTCTCATGCTTTAAGACTGAGTATTTCCTTTTTTGTTTTCCCATTAGTTTCTTTTGCCAGAAAATTCTAATAAGTAGTAGCTTGGCTCTATTAAGATTGCAAAGAACAAATTCATTGTTGCTTAGTTTTATTTTCTCTTTCACAATTCTAATCTGGGGTCTCATTTTTTAATTGAAAAGTGCATTTTTCTATAAAATGCCAGAATACTTAAAAATGCACTAATTACTTTTGCAAAATTATGTCTAGCGAGGTGATAATCCCACAAAAGAGACGAAAACAAAAGCAAAGGGCTCATTTGCGTATTCAATATGGTTGAAAAAGACTTTTCAAAGTTGCAGCATAAATAATGCAGAATATTATCCGATTGGTTCCACACAGAATGAAAGGAAAAAAAACTGAATTCTCTCGTTCTTTGACATTTTTCGCTATTTGTTGGGATCTGTTATTAATTTGGACATATTAAGAGATATTATAATTCTACAAAATTTTGGATGGAAGGAGAAAAAAATGATCCAAATTAGACAAAATTTTTCACTACACTTCCTCTACAAGAGAAGCAATTCGTCCGCATTAAATAGCTAATAAATAGAAAGGATCGCATTAACTATGATCTGAACAAAATTGATTGATGATCGAAAAGAGAAAGAGTGGTAATAGGTGGATGGATGGATGGTGATGGTTTGTATAATTGTCCTACTAATTGTGAGATGGAAGAATGAATTTTTGATAATGTGTGAATAGTCTTACATCTTTACTTTTCAGAGAGGGTGTACTGCGAGAAGAAGATGAACCGCTCCTGCTCGGCGGTCTTTCCACTTTAATCTTATCACCATTCGTGCTGCCATTTTCTCTAATTTCATTAGGATTGCCCAGGGAAGCATGATCGCCGTTTGTGTGTGGCGACGCGGCCTCTTCATTTGCTACGTCCACAACCAGATCTTGATCGCTTTTCTCACCATCGCTCTCCTAATTTCCAGAACAGAAAACATTTTAGTCAAGGATCATTTCATACAAACAAAAATTGGTGTGTTGTTTTTGAAATATTATGATGATCATTAATGCAAAACCATTAGGCATATTAAATCATCGATTTCTATTACGAACCATTTATTTAATAGTACTACTTTCATAAAGTAGTCTCATCAATTATGCACTGAAATTATTTACCAAAATATTGATCTACTTATTAGTCATCATGTTTTTCGTGTTCCCGTTAAAAAAAAAAACATAATCGTTCGTCCAGTTCTCAAACTTAAGTAGTCCGATTAACTTTAAACTTTGCTATAAAAATCATTTAAGTGTTTGAACTTAATTTGCGCTTGATGCAACTTTAAATTGTCTGGATCGATTATCGGCCTCAGCTCCATCTTCCAATTCGCTTTTATTCCCATCTTTACATCAGCATAAAAATCGCTCCATTCAAAAGTAACAAATCCCATTAAACACTAGCCGCCTTAGGTGCCTAGTTGTTAGAAACCTGAAGGTACTAATTGAATGTCTAATCCAGGAAAATGCATGTTTTATTAAATATTCCGTCGGGTCTTTGAGATTTTGATTAAAAAATAATTCCTCTAGTCCATGTTATAATGTGTATGCAAAAAATGTATACATAATTGCTTCACATTCTCAGCAATGTTTAATATACCGCTAAATTACGGAAAACTTTGAATTGCTTAGACTACACACAAGTTTACGAGTCAACTTAACTGCGATTTGATTAGCTAATAAATATTTTTGCTAAAATTTCAACTCAATCGGTGCTAAGTGCTTGCAAAATAATTTTGTGTGATCAGACGGACGCAAGGACGGGAAGTTTATAAAAGCTGATTGAATTTCGAAGTGCAACGATCTAAATCTTACGTTTTGACGATTTTCGAAATCGTTCTGGCAAACGCTTTTGCAATAGATAGAAAATGTGAAACATTTTCATTTGCTCCATCAGTTCGAATTTGTTAAAAGTTGTGCCAATAAAAATAAGAGCGCTGTCGTTACCAGTGTCACGCAAGTTTCTAATTGATTGGAAATTGAAGTTGTTTTATTGGCCTGATACGAGTAATTCGCTCAACTGTAATTTGATGGTAGATAATTTTTGCTATTTTCACGTGTTCGTCCGTTAGTGCGGCGGGAATTCCACTACTGATTTTAATCGCCCTGTAATGAAATAGTTGGTTGGTGGTATGGTTTAGCGGTCTTGGCCTAGTGGAACCGCCACATGGATTATATTACACAAAAACAGGGTTACTATACTCGACTAATTAACAAATAAACTTGTTATTGAAGTTCAACTGATAGTTTTATCTATTAGCTGCACGATTGGCGGCGCTTTTCCGTCTGGTTTGCGCCATCACTTTTATTTCCGCGCTTCCGACCTGAGAGAAGATCGAAGACGCAAATTTGTACTTTATTCGCGTTATCGAATGCATGAAAATCTAGTCGTTAGTTAATTGCCATAAAAATGAAACCTTGAATCATAATTCATTTTTTCCACAATAACAAAACTTATTATATAACCGTTTGAATAATTGCGATAAACACGCATTATTAAACGCGAAGAAGGAAAAAAAAATGAGAAATAATTAAAATCTACTTTAATAAATGTATGTTTTATGACATACACAAAAAGACCCTCGTGTTTTACTGCCATCACCAACTATACCACCAACCCCCCTCGAGCCCTCCGCGCAGTCATCAATTCCAGTCGTTCCGGACGCAATCATTTATCCCCTCACGCGCGCTCATGTTGTTTGCTGTTCCGCAAAAATAATCCTCCATTACAGCGATTGTAAACCTCTACTATATCGAACCCCTAACCACTTTTAACCTACCCCTTCAGCTGCAAACCCTCGTCGCCCGCGCGCGTCCGGCGATCATCCCGTTTCGATGTTCCGCCACACCACCTTAGTGTCAATTTTTAATGATACCGGGGTTAAATTGCTTTATTTTAATACCCGAATTATTAAATTTTGCGGTGCGAAATAAATCAATATTTCAATTTTCAACTGGCCAGGATTTTTATATGCAGCGCAAATTAAAACGGTGGAAAATAATAGGTATAGAAATGCACTATGATTAACGCTCGGCTTTACAACTGGGCCCAAAGGGACTGTGGTTTACCCCTAACTGGAATATCATTACCATAACAACAATTGTTACTAATGTTTGTAATTCACTCATAAGACCATTTACAATGTCGCATAAAACTATTATTTATGATAGAATTATTCTCATTTTTGGAACAATACTACTACTAACTAACCTTCTTACTTCAATAAACTAACCGTTAAAGTTGGATGCCCTTTTATTTTCCATCAAATAATTTTTTTAATTCATGAAAATATAGTCGCGCCATTAAAAAATAAAGTTGACGTGTGCTTTCTAAAATAGAATCTATTAATCGACTAATAACTTAATGAAATAATAAAGAAAAACCAATAAAAAGAAAAAAACTAAAAATTAATTAACACAAGGCCACATATAAATCGACTATTTAGTTAGTAGACTAATTAGTAGTTGATTATTCAGTTACACAAGTATTCAGTGCGACCGATCAATTAGTCGCCCGATGGTCGTCAATAGGCACCTTGCATGATGTTAAAACCCTTATAAATGTACTAGTGAGCCATTTAGTTAATTATATTTAACGAAAAATTAAAACTATTAATATTTCTGCAATAAAAATAAGCAAATATTTAAATCGCCGCTGCTGACCGAGAACGAGCTGTGATTGGCCAGAGGCCATGTGACGTAGATTATTTGTAACCGCACAGTGACTTAGTCGTGCGACTCAAGTAATTAAGAGCATCACATGCATCACGGCGCATTTACAAATTTTCTACGTCACACGCGCCACTTCAAAATTTAATATGAAATGAATTGAATGCATTTTGCTTTCATACTCATGCAAATTAGCAGTCGACTAATTCGATCGAATACGATTCCCGGCAATATAAAATTCCCAGCTCCTTGCAATGGCAGAAGATGGTTTTGAAACGTAGTTCTGATTCGTAATATAAACAAATTAAACGCTTTATTAATTACGATGCAAATAAGTTCCACCAAGATAATTAACCTGTTTGTAAAACCGCGCTAATGAAACGAAAACATTTTATTTTCGATGATGGAAAAGCCATATCCTGGTTTTATTGCTTATTAATTATTAAATCGATTCCATAAAAAAAACGTATTATTAAAATAGTCGGAAGATGGAGATATTGTTCAGCGATTTGATATTTTTTAGTTTTATTAACGATCGTTTTTCTTTGTCATTTTACATAATTTGATTCTCACAAAATATGTCATTTCTGAAGGGAAAAAAAAGCGAGCATTTCATTTTAATACCTCAGGCGCAAATATTGTCATTTATTTAGAAGCCCTCTATATGATAGTCATCTACTCAAATTTCAGTTTTTATGTCGTAATTTGGTCGATGATATTTTTTTTTCTCTCTCGTTATTTACATTAAAAAAATGCTTTGTTGTGGTTTTCCATCCAATTCCATGTAAAGGACAAACGCAATATATCGAAAATTCGGCAATATTTTCTCGTTCTAGTAATAGTAGAGATAATGTATCTGAGTGAAATATGGCTTTTCCGGAAATAGCACTTTACAAAAGAAAACTTTTCCGATTGACTAATGTGTTTTTCGCAAAAATTTATTACACACTTTTTTCGTGTCTAACATGACATCGCGTTTCACAATTCTCGAAAAAGAAAAAAATTAAACCTCAATGAAACCGAAATTTGAACGAAAATTGATACAATTTGCATAGCAATAAATTCCACTTTAAAAATGAAGCCACTTAATCACCCGGTGTTATGTTTGAAAATGTCGCAATTACTTACATGACCCAATTTATCTTCTTTCCGTCTTTTAACGACCTGCTCGACGTCTGGCGACGATCTCGATCTGTATTTATCCCGTTCGCCTGGAGACACTGAGTTCTGAAAAAGCGGATATGCAGTTTAGCACAAAAACAACAATTTCGAACAAAATCCGAGTGCCTACCAGTCGATCGTCAGCATTTGCAGAGCCGGGTCCACCCTTGAGTTCGTTGGGGTCTCCACCACGCGAGTGCAGATCGGCGGGCTTGAGAAGTGGATGCGCACCGGCGGCGACTGACGGATGAGGACCTCCTGGAGCTCCAGGTACGCCAGCAGATAGACCACCAGCGCCAAAGCCGAGCAGACCAGCTGCTGGTCCCATGCCAGGTAGACCTGGATGTGGAGCCATCGGCATTCCGGGTCCATGAGCACCATGTGGCAGTTGTTGAGCGTGAATTTGTTGCTATCATAACAACAACACACAATCGTTAGTCAAGTGTTCGTTCGACACAATTAACAAGTAAATCAATTCCAAACTAGTTTTTAGATGTATAATTAGCATGCATTTTAATTTGACGAAAATAAAATTACAAATCACTACAAATTAAACTACAATTAATAGTAAAATAAAATAAATAAATAATTGTAACCCATTGATTTTTCTATTAGAACTACTTACAAGCAACTGTTGTAGACCTTGTTGTTGTTGTTGCTGGAAACAACAACGGATACAATTAAATTTATATAAACCAACACCAGATTTACGAACAACATACCCAAAAAAAACAACAACAAAAAATTTAGAAAACATCAATTCGTCAATAGTACTTTGCAAAAAATTAACTAATCAAAATTTAAAAGCATCTTCAAACCACTTGAACTTATCTAAATTAAAATTTCATTTGATACTTCGATTCTATGCATTTGAAATTAACGCGACAACTTAATTCTAGGTCTTGGATTAACTGATCGATACAGTTGGTTTTATTTATATTTCAATCAATTGCCTTAGTTAGGGGGCGAGTTTAGTAAATATCTAGCACATCCAGAAGCTAGAAAAATTTTATTTAATTTTTTTTACAAATAAATATTTAGCAACCTACATAATGGAATTTATTTTGTAATCCGAATTTTAATCGTGTGAAGTTTTCGGAAGGAAAACGCATTCTCAGGTAGGCACTTAAAAAATCTAATAATATGAACGACCATCATCAAACTTGAACCCCTAATAAACTAGATCTAAGGTTTTAGATTCTTGACTTTACAACCTTGCTAATAATACACAACCCTTAATAAAAAAAACATTTGAACGTAAAAAAACTATATAGAATCCAAATATCAAATCAATGTTTTTTCAGCACAATTTTTTGCCAAGTAGCTATATAATTCACAAAATAAAATTTCCCATAATCAATAAAAATCATAACGAAAACAAAAAAAGTTTAAATTTCATGCAAATCAATTTTTGGAACCAAAAAAAATAATCAGTAATAAAAACTGTTAACAACCAGGAAAAAAGGTGGTTTACGTACCCCAATTATAGCATTTAGTTCCGTCATGGTAACTTGTTTCGCTCGTTCGACAGCTGTAGCCACTTGCTGTTGATGTTCTTGTGCCAAAAATGGCAGCACTTGGGCGATGATGGCATTTAAGCGTTTTGCAATTTCAGTCTAAAATCGAAACAGAGAAAATTTTGTTGAATTGCATTAAACCATCATTCGGATCACGAGAAAAGCAAAACTCTTTTCCAATCGATATTGCTCATCCGTCTCCAAACAATTTCCTTAAATGTAATTACTCAGCTCCATCAAATGTTGACACAATTTAAGTCTACATGCTAAATGATTTATTTTTCGCATCGATCAGAAAGAAAATTGCAAATTGAAAAATAAAAAAAAAAGAACTCACCTGTTTATGCATTTCCACATTAAGGCCATAAGACATTTCGTAATACTGCAACAGAAAGAAAAGGAAAACGCAAAATTAAACAAGATATACGAAACAAAGGGAAAAAAAGTGGAGAAAAATAAGAGAAAGATAACTAGGGATCTGATAAGATTTGTGTCGAGTTATAATTCCGCAAAAGGGGGAGTGAAACTCGGTTAAGTACGACGAACGCGTAGTTTGGGGGAGGAAAACGTGACGCGATTTATAATCCCTTTAAATAAGGTTATTACAAGAAAACAATATTATGCTTCCTAACTTGAATGAATTTGCGGACCATCTTCTAAACAATGCTTGCTTGGAACAGTCAGTTGGATAATCGATACGTTTTTTCTGGAAGGAAAATATTAGATCCGCACATGTTGGAGTCCAAATTAGCTGAGCAATCATTTTAAAAGTCTTCGCCTTAAAAATAAACACCGACCATAGTAATTGGTTAAAATCACGGTATGTAAAATCTGTATGGACTATAAAGTTATCCTTGCAGTCGTCCTATTAATCTTGGGTTTATTTGCTAACTCAATTCGTAGCGGGGTAAATTGACCCTTATAGTGTAATTAACATGGTAACCATTATATTAATAACTGAGATAAGACAATTATGCCGTCGTAAGTATTTCGTAGTAGTAAAGTTGTGCAGTATGTTTTCGACTTTAAAAGCCTTGTTAAGAAGGTATAAGATCTGGTCGATTTTTGACTGGATTTTTGACTAACTAAAGATTCAATTATGTACTTCTCGAACTACAATAGCAAAACTAAAAGTGTCTTAATTATCGTCGAATTTGCATTAGTGAAGATTGATGCGCCCAAGTACTTTATGCAAATCTTCAATTACGAACTATTTGTTATGATGAATAATGCATGCTCGACGACTACTATTCTTTTCCAGCGAAATATATCTATTGAATTTATTTCGTTGAGCGTAGCTAAAACAATTTAGACAACAGTAGTGCAAATACGCTCTCGGCATGCTGGGTTATAAAGAATTTTAAATGGAAAATCGGAAATCCATCCATTTGTTATTATCAAAAGCATTTTTATGTGTCTAAAGCAAACAAACTGAAAATGTTGCTGGAGCTATTTCAACGTCTGTCAGATCTTCGTAATGTAACTCCCTCCTGCCTCCTCCCTCTGCTCCGATCTGACTGAAGCTGAACTAGTCGATCGGAAATTCAGACACATTCAGACCAAGACCCCAATATTTTCTCCCATTTATTAATAATCCCTATACAGTGTGTTCGACATAATCGAAACATTCAGCAAGAATTGAAATTCCCCGAAGCGCTTTCTCGATGCAATAACGCGAGCAGCATGAATTAATATTGTCAGTGGAGGTAATAAAATGTTGAGAAATAAATCGCATTTGCCGAAAATGAATAGTCATCGAAGCATATTGTTTCCAATACACGTAGCATACATCAAGTGCGCTTCGCTAGAAAGGTGAGAGATATATGTGTGTATGTGTTGAGGGGGGGCGGCGGTGGGTCGGTGGGGGTGGTGTTCTGGTTGGCGGCGGCGGCAACGGCGGCAGCGATGGTGGTGGAGGTGCCGACCCCCTAGAGTTGACATCCGGACCGCGCCCGGCGTAGAGCAGCCACCATAAACAGCTATTTCACTTGTATCAGACGTGACAAGCACCTTGTCGAGCTCGGTAATCGATACACGGGACCCCTAAAACACCCTTTGCCTCCTCTCGCGCGCGCCACCTTTACCACCCCTACCGAGCGCCCCCTATTTCAGATGCGATTCAAACCGTGTTCGTCCGCCGGAAAAATTGTAGCTGGTTGGGAAGGATTTACTATATATATATATATATATACACACATATATATAGCGAGAGAGGATGATGGTCTCCATCCTGTGCGCACCACCATCGATAAATACCAAAATGCTTGTTACGGCATCTGTAATACCAATCCTCGGTATATTCTACATACAATATGTATTTACATTTTACAATGCATTTTTTTTTTGCTTCTGTTACTCGGTTCCATTTTTGTTGGGTACGTGTATGGATTCATTACATGCACATCGAAAAAATGCATTCGATACTTTTTTTTTCGTCCGGATTCTGCATCCGTCATTTTATTAAATCCAAACAGGAAAACTGTTTACGTTATTTATTGAAATTTCAAATTAGAAATGTTTTACAAACGCATTCATAAATTATGCAGAAATCAGGCAATCCTATTACGAAAAGCACCTTGTTTCCTTCTGCTGAGTCTTACCTAGTGGCAGTAGGTCTTATTTCACTGTCAAGCACATTCATTTAACGAAATATCCAAAAAACTTTTTCAATTTATTACAAAATTAACCTATATTTAAAAAGCGGTTTAAAATTACCTACAGTTCATGCACAAAGCATATTAATTACATCGTCCGAAGGACGACGCATTTTAATGCACCCCAGAGGATACCATCTCGGTGCAATTAATATGTGAGAATCATAATGAAATATTTTCGAATACTATGTAATACTTTGTGATATCGTGTAATATTCTGAGGTAAACCGTCTTAAATGTCAATTTTGAAAAAATAATATGTAATACTTTGAAATATTTGGCAATGCCGTGTAATGCTTGGCAATACAATGTAATATTTAGTATAATTATGTAATCATTTGAAATACTATGTAATATAATCCCGATATATTTTTTTCCAAGTTATGTAATAATTTATTTTATGTAATATGGATCATCGATTACTGATTACATCTCTCGGTTACCCTTTTCGAATAGGTTTTCCGACTTGATAAATTGGTATGCTTTAAAGCCAGCATAAGAAGTCATCGCATAGAAGCCTTTTACTTTTGCAAATCCCCGAGAGAGATCCTATTGAAATTCCACAACAATCATTGAAAACATTCTGAAAATAAAAACAGCTCAGAAATTTGAAACATTTCTGCATTCATTTTATGAAATAATGTCATAAAAAAAAATGTTCAATTTCAAACTAGCCTGCATTTGATTTGAGGCAATTAGTATTCAATACCGTAGATATACATTTTTGTTCTATATTTCAATTGATTTCATAATTATAGTCAGCTTTCAATCTATGGCTTCTCATTAGCGCATTAATTCCTAAAACGATCCAATATTTATAAGCTACAATATAATTATTAATTATCCAGCCATATATGTTTGATCAATTTTATTATGGTCCGAAAACAATTTGACGAACAATAAAATTATTTCAATATTATTTGTCTTTTGAAGATTGTTCATTCAACAATAAAAATTCAAAAAATATTAGCTTTTCCTGCGAAATATGTAGTAGTAATACTTCAATAAAAATTGAATGTAAAAGTAGAAAATGATGAAATTTTGAAGTATTTGCTGCCAATGTGAATTTAACTGAAGCCGTGTTTACATCTTCGCTTATTTATTTATACGAACACCCTGAAGTTAAATGCATTTAATTTGTTTGGAATCATTAAATTTTAAATATTGTACCAGTCTCGATTAGTTGAGTCAATTCGGTTTAAGCGTAATTCGAGGTGTAATTTATGTATTAAGTTTTTGAATTAATACCTGTTGTAGTAAATTGCCTGTTTATATTCGAAAATATTTTATATAAATCCAATAAAAAGTCATATAAATCATTTATTTTATAACGTACAGATTTAATAGTAAGTAAATTTCTGGGTAATAAAATAAATAACAATAGCTTGTTGATTGTGCGAAGTACTAAATTTAAAGTACTGTAAAGGTTGATTCGCACTAAAGCGCCCGTTTACGTTCCGTACGCTCGTCATACAGTTACAATGTAATTTTCAAAATCATGCACCACTGGATTGTTTCTCACAAGTTCAATTAACTTTTCGTCACTCAACTTTAAGTAATGTAATCTGTAAGGTAAATTGAACGGAATCGGAACGTATTCATGTGAGGATATTTGACGGGACGTAAGCGGGCGGTATAGTGTGAATCAGCCTTAACATTTAATTTTGGTTCAATTCCCATAATATGCATATATTCACATATTGAGCAAGTATTAATTTAATAGCTTTCGAAACAATTAATATGAATCTCGATATACGAATGGATACAATTATCATTATTTGGACATAAACAAAGAATATCTTGCTTTAATTGCAAAAAATCAATGACTTCAAAGACAAAATTACCTTTCATCTATCAAGTACACCAATTGAACGCGATCGCGTTTCCTTTAGAAATTCAAATGCACAACAAATGTTTTCCATTTTTTTTTATTAATTAAATTTCAAGATCTCTATCGTGTAACAATGATTGTAAATTCAACTTTGATGTTGTTCGATTAATCATTTCAGAAAGTCAAAAAAACGTCTCCAATTTCAGCCTGAGAATGAACTTTCAAATGCAAATCCCGATCTGATAATTTACCAAGCCAAATCCAAATAAAATCATCTCGCATAAAATTTTTATTTTCCCAAAAATTGACTAAATCCCGTAGATATGATCATCATTTCACTGAACCCCCGGTATGTATGACGATTTTTGTTTTTAGTTATCCAATTTCCCCCATACTCCTAAATGAAATAGGCGAATGTCAATTATCCAGAAGAGAAATCATGATTGCAGCCAATCAACTGATTGCATTATACACCGATACACGATAAAATTACTTACACTATCAGCCACTATACGATCGATTGTGGGTGAAAAGTGCGTGTGTAATACACGGAGGACACAGAAACTGCATATTCATTACATGCGGCAAATCTCTTAAATCGATTATCAGATAATAATTTGTTTCACACCCCCTTATCCCCTCTAATCTACACTTTCTGAATTGGAACGAAAGAAAAACCTCTCGGATTTTTTCTTTTCTTCTTCGGCGGGATAGAATACTTATTCTATAGCCCATAACGCCTACTAGATCGATTATAGTATTTTAAGTAATAGATTTTATGCGCACTGCCGCTTTTGATTTATTATTGCGCTTGAACATTTACGAGGCAAAAAAAAAACGGAATGATGGAGGAAGCAATAAATTCTATTAAATTAATTATTGCCTTAGAATATTTATGCTTATACAATAACCCGAGACAGAAAAATCGGTGCGAATTTCTATTACCGGCTACACACTTTTATGCATTTGGTGAATATCTATGGCAAGTATTTTGTAAATGTGAAGTAAGTTTAGAAAGTGTTGAAGTCAATAAAAAGTTTTTGTATAAATTTGCTAAATTTAGTATTCAACAAAATATTTGATAAATCTGAAAAACGTGGCAAATGCTATAAATATGTTCGTTACACAATTCTTAAATTGTAATAGTTTAACACATTATACAGGGTGCAGCTAAAAAGTGCTCCACAAAAATAAACGTAGATATTAAAGAGCAAAATAGGAATATTGGAGCACATTTACTTCTAATGATCATGTTACTCAAACAACGGAACGGTTAATAGTGGGGGAAGGCCAGCCAATTCGGGTGCGCGGATAAATGACTGAACTCAGATTTTATGGCATACTTTTCAAAGACACCCTGTATACGTTGATGCTCGAGATCAAAAAAAAGATACCAGATTTAGATTAACATTACTAGCACGCTCGTCGATCGAGACCGTTTAGCGCGGTATTTTTTCGCTAAAATAATATTTCTACAGCTGCAAACCATTTCTATTGCATAAACTTTCCAACCGATCCCTGTATATAACGATAAATGTATCAAAAATAAACATTATGTTTAGCATTTCAGTAATTGACCACATGAACGAAAAATTAACCTTATATCAGACTTTGTAAAGGTTATAGCGTTTGATATTTTCCGTTTGGCATCAATGACTTATTTTTATTAGTCAACCCGAACCTATATTAAATTCACTATCTAAAAATAACTTGTAAATATGTAAATTTTAAGATAGATTAATTAAAGTCGATTTAATTAGTAGTTACATACATGATAAGCTAGCTAGCCTTACAAAATATCAAATTAACGTCAAAAAATTCTGATACAAACTGGTATGTCGCTTTTACACATTTTTGGATTAATTCTGGTAGAAAAAGAATAATCAGGATAAACATATTCTTTTGTATCAAAGGTACAAATGGAATGATTAAGAAAAAGTAATTTTTTTTTCTGCAAAGATACTAATTCGTTTGATAGTTGAAAGTAACTTTTTTATGAATACCCGAGTGAATACACCACGAAATATACTCTATATGTATAATTTCGAGTACAAAAATATGTAGTATTTACATTTGATAGAAATCTGTAGCCGAGTCGGTCACAAAGAAAAAGTTTTTAGGATTTCTGGAATTAAAATTTGCTATATTCACTTGGTTGACATTTTCAATTAAATCCTTTGATGTAGTGAAACGGATTTGTTGGTTTTCAGGTACCACACACATATGATTTGCATATCGCATATGAACATCGTCAAAAATATATATGTTCGGTTGGTACGAATGCCATTCCTCCTTTATTAATAATTAAGCAACTTTAATTATGCGGGGGTTTTAACATTTGCATCGCAGCAATTCCACCTTTAAACAAACTAATACTTAAAGGCTTAAAAATGCAAATTGAACGTATTTCAGATGTACGATGTAATTATTATATAGAAAGAAAATTATGGCCTCACATCACGTAAATCCATAATCCATCCGTTATTAAAGTTAGAAAATATATAAAACCGCCCCCGAAAAGCTTGAGAAGTAAATCCCATTAGGGCATAATACGTCTCTTTACAAACTAATGACTTAGTCCGGCGTGGGAGCGGAACGCTATACACAGAAATGTCAAATATAGCGAAAGCGCTGCCTGCCATGACAAAAAGAACAACGGAAAAACATTTTCTGCGTTGGAAAATTCCGAATTCTCCTCCACAATTTATCATATCAAAAACTACTACTGAAAATAAATCCAATTCTCCTCGACGAGCTATAAGTAAATTTACAGGCTCACCACCACCAGTTATTTGTATTTTTTCCCACCCCCTCCCCGTCAACCAAAAAAAAACCTATTAACTTTTCTCTCTGAGAGCCGACCAAAGGAAAAAAGTTCGGCTGATGGCAATCGTCCAAAATATTAACTAACATCATTACAATTACTGACCAATTTTAATGGGCGCGCGTATTTTGCGTAGTGATTTGCATGATCTAGTAAACAAGTCAATGAACACTTTATTAAATTAGGCGTCAGCGATAAACAACCATTACTGTTAATATCCTGCAAAGTAAAACGTTAAATAAACATCGCTATAGTCGACTTTTAAAACAATTGCTCGCAGCTACAAAAGTACAAACAAGTTTCAAACGTTGAAAATGATTATAATTATTTTATAAATTACCGTCAAACGTGTAAAGATTCCAATCGAAATTAGAACGAAACAAACAGAAAAACTGTAGTTTTTTATATTTGTTGAAAACAAACACAAAAAAAAAAACAACAACGAACAAACTAGAGAAGATTAATTGAAGCATAGAAAAATTAAGTGTAATTTTTGTGTGTGACTTACCATGACGTAGTGCCGTTGCATTTCAGTCTTTTCACTAGCTAATTTCTCGCATTCTAATTTTAACCTGAAACAAGAATTAAAAACCTAAATAATCATCAAAAACGAGCCCGCCACCTTTATGCCAACTTTTCATTTTCACTCAAAGTTTACATATAATGCTGGCTGGCTGGCTGCGACGAGCAAGCAATTCATTATCGCAAAAGTTAATATTCTATTTATCACAATTAACTTTGAGAATGGGCAGAGGAATTCGTCGTTGCAAATTAATAAGAACTGAATCAAAGGCAAAAGAAGCAATTTCGAATTTGTGGTATTCATTTGAATGTCCAGCTTTATAATGGTTTTTGCCTTGTTCAAAAACAATTTCATTTAGATATTTGTGTGTGGGAGGTTTTAATAATAATATTTTAGACTAGCTTTTGTTTTTGCTACATTCAAAAAAGATCGAGTCCGAATATCGCTGCTGCGCGTGGAAAGGAGGGGGAAGTCATAATTTGGAAAAAGCTCAGAAATTGCCAAGATCTTGACTCAAAAAATCCCCTTTTCTCGCCCAGCAGCGATATTGGGCCAAAAATATCAATCAATTTGTAATCTACTCATGCTTTTTTCTTACCAATACTTTGGTGCTTACAATATCTCATGATCTCTGACCTTGAATACGCCAAAACCTCAGCCAAAACAAAAGCAGGAGAAAAATAAACTATCGACTGCTTTCCGATATTGATTAGAATGCCACAAACAATAACATTATTATTTATTTGGTGGCTTGTTTATCGTTTTTGACTACGATTCAATGTAAACGTAATTATCAAAATTGCGAAATCAGGAATCATTCGATATTACATGCTTCGTTCGCACTTCTCAGCACGTAAGTGCTATGACTCTTCAAAAAAGTCTACGTATATTTTTCCAAAAATATTTTAGATAGCATTCACAATGTTTTTTTTTTTTTTAAAGTAAAATCTCATAATGTAAATTCACTTTCAAACCGCAAAGTTTATTAACGATTTGTCTACTTGCTCTTGTCGTGTATATCGTCGATAATTAACTGGAAGAACCTTAAAAACTGTGGGTAATAGTTGATGCGGTAGACGTAAGCTCAATTTAATTAATATTGCCTCCTATATTTATATTAAGCGATCTCAAAATATTTTATAAGCATCAATGAACAACATCTTTCGCTATTCATTCATACTACTTTATTAACTAAGATAGCTTGTTCTAAAAAAAAGTCTACGTCTATTTAATTATATAACGTTACTCCTATTAAACTATCAGGTTTTATGATTTTATCTTTTAATTAAGACTTAAGTAATGAGTGATATTGTAGGAAAAACCGATTTTACCATCATGCTAAAATTAAACAAATTGTTGTTTGTTAAAACATTTCAAATTGAATTTGCTTTAAACTCCGTTCTGTTGTTAATTAAAATCTAAACTTTTAAAATATATATATAAATTATAGTCAAACTCAAAAACCTTTTTAATTGTAAACATTTAAACAACTTCGTACACAATGCTTGTGTTTTTTTTTTAATTTGAACAAAACCCTCATCTAAAATTAAATATTTATTTCATTGCTGTGATGTGATGTGGTTATAACAATCGTTCTTCAAGAAACTCCTACAGAAGTTTTCAACTGAGCAACGACGAAGAATGATGAAAACTTTTCAGTAACTAAATATATATCTTTATGTATAAAATTTGTTGCTTTATTAGGATTTGAAATATATTCTAAGACCTATAGAGTCTAGATCCTAAGATCCTAGAGTATCATTATCAAGAGTACGTATTCAATATTTGCGGCAAAATTATTTCAGTGCGTTTACATTACGTAATTTCCTTTTTGAACATAAAGGAACTAAGTACCATTGTGAGTACTAACTACCATATTTTTTTTTAAATGAGTGCCTTCGGGATATCTTCAAAGTCACCTGTTGTAAAGTACCATGGTAAAAAAACCCTTAGGGTTTCCTTACGAAACATAATGAATAAATATGGTAAATAAAGAAAATATCATACTTTTAAGTGGATACCTCGGTAGATACGTTAATAACGAGTACTTTCAGTTGTAATTGAGAAATTGGCTTCAGAAAAAAAGGAGCAAAGCTTCAATTTTTTGTCATTTACACAGAATCTTTGGACCAAGATTAGAATTTCCAACAGATTCTCCATATAGACATTCTTGGCAACTCATTATATTGCCAATTAATTTATGGTAAAAAAATGCTCGCTGGACAAATTTGTGTTTTGGGGAACTCTGATGGATGTGCGCTGAGACGGCAGGTCCGTATTGAAGTGATTTTTTGCACGATTGATTTTTATTTAGTCGCGAGCAATTTCATTAATTAATATTCGAAAAAAAAGGTGCTCAGTGCTGCGCCCACACGTAATAAATCACAACCAAACACCAAGTTCCATGTTTCTCAAGCATTAATTACCAACATTATAAATTTATCGTCTCAGAAATTCCCAGATAAACTATACACATATATATGCGTGGAATGTTTTCATACTGTTTTTTCTTTATCTTCTCTTTACTTCCCATTAAAGTAATTATAAAATTGAGATCTATATATATGAACGTGTTTTATATTTATGCCATAAGCAAAATGAAAAGTATTTAATCGGTTTTTATTGCGCTTTTATTACGCCGGTAATTGTTTCTCCGGAGAAATAGTAATAATAATAATAATAACAACAACACACAAGCAAGACTTACGTGTGATACTGCGCCTGCAGAAAGTTGAATTCCTCCTTTATTCGTTCCAGCGTATCAGCTATCGTGAACTTTATTTGACCACCCTGAGGTGGCGGACCCTGAAAACGAGAAACACACTCAAATCAATTTCGATAATCGTCATCGTCGTGGTGCGGGAATAGGATTTGTGAACAGAACTGTAGCCTGCTACGCTACAAAATATTTAAAATCCTATATAAATGGCAAATTACATTTCGAACATTTTCATCAAAGCACTTTTGTAGTATTTTTTTACCTGCGTCCTTTTTTCTCTCCTCTCGTATACCCGAATCCGAAACCGAAAAGCAACAACAACACCTTTCATTTATTTATTAGGATTTATTATATATTTTATTGCTTTAAAATTATATGTTTGTGGTCATAAAACTTGTAGACGTTCGATAATCAAAATTAATTGATCTTTAAATTATACCAACAATAACGAACGAACGGACGAACGGACTTTTCGCTTTGCTATTTGATATTCTTCCAAATTTAATTAAACTCCCAGATTATGCAAATGGTTGTGTATTTTATAGAAAACAAAAGACAATTATTTGCTTGGGACGTGGACCCGTATTTGATTAAGTAGCAGTGTGGTTAATTTGCTCTGTATACGACGACCATGGTGTTTACATATTTCCAACAAAACCAACCCATACCCTCCTAACTTTTAGATTAACTAATCCTGTTATTAATCTGCCTGCACGCTAGACGAACGAACGAGTCGTGTTGAGCTTTTGAATTTTGACCATCGCCAACCAACCAGCCAACCAACAGGTAGCAAGCAGTAGTTAGTTGTTCGCAAAACTAGGAAAACCTAATGATTCACAAGAAAAATTATAAAAATGTATATGAGACCGATGACACCCCGTCGAGAGCAAAATCATATTGTTCTCGTCACCCCACACGATAAGGGGTGTTTTGGAAACAGGCCCCTATACAATATCTAGTACCACTTAGGGCTGCAGGAAACTATTTGTAAAATGTAACGTGATCTTTTAACAGCTAAAATGTCGCCTCAGTTTTAAATAAAATGAATAAAAAAAAAAAAGATATATATTTTCTACGAACCGTTTTAAACATGTTTATTCGGAGCGAGTTCCATAAAAATCCAATCAACCAAAAACCACAAACACTCGCATGATGCTGTTCGAGCGAAGTTCGAAATAATTATTGGTGCAAGTCGACGAAGATTTGCAACGACACGGGGCAAATCGAATTTGTTAATCAATCGAAAATAAGGAAGCGGAAAAAGATTTGGCGGAGTCGCGACGATATAGTGGTGTCCATGCGGCGCACATTATTTGATCCAAAGCTCACAACACGAAGGAAAGGACGCTACTACGAGAACGAGAGACTAACTACATAACTAACAACTCGCAGCAGTCAGTCGTCGTCGCTGTTTGGGGGTTGGAAATATCAGGGCCGGATCGGCCGCATCGCGCATTCGCCAATCGGCCGGCCGGCCCGTCCGCCCGCCATCGCCGTAGGAGACAAGACAATCAAATATTTTTCAAACGAAATTAATGATTTTCAAATGTTTGTCGGAACAAATCAAAGAAAGAATTGTATTTAAAACATTTAATTTCAACTTTCCAGATTGATGAGCACGTAATTCGTTGATAGTAAAATAAATGCAGGAAAAAAATGTTTCTATACATACTTATTACAGTAGACACAAAGCCCATAGTAAAAGGCAATAAAAATGATTATTATTTTCCATATAGTTTTATCGCTTCCTTGTGTTATTTATTATTTTACTGTCGGCAGACGATGATCTTTTCGAAAAGAAGCGAAAAAAAGCAAACATGCATAATTCACAGTATAATTTAATTATGTCTTTTATACATTTTAATTACATTTTAAATTAAAAATAAAAATGCAATGGCGAAAAATAAATGGACAAATGCGACAGTCCGGCACTGTGTGAGTATTTTGTGTTGAATAATATGAAGAAGCGAAGAGGGGAAGCGAACACACCATCGCACCCTTATACACAAAACCACCATATAATCTGGCTATATCGTTGCGAGATTTTCACTGTATTATTATTGAGAAGAGAAGGGAAACTCTCTCTCATTACACAGATTTGTTAAGAGGTTCATTGAATCGTTCGCGGCTATATAATATATAAGGGAAGTACACTATATACAGAGTTAAAAGCACGCCACCAATCATACCAAACACTTTAGCATTTTATAATATTTATTGATCAGAGAGGAGAACCGATTCCATTTCTTTTCGATTTGTCTTCAATAAAAATAGCTATTTATTTAACAAAGATCGAACGAGGTTGGAGGTTGCAAACCGAGGTGAAGTACTTGATCGCCTAGACCGGAGCTCCCCGTCCACTATGGAAAGTGCAACTTTCCACGGTGGTAGTCGATAACACATTTTTTTCTTCTCTTTCGTGTCACACTATAAAAATGTTAACAAACGTTACTGAAGCAAACAACAATTTATATTGTTAAATAAATATATGCTATTTCAAAATCAATATTTAATGTATAAGCGTATACTTTTATTATTTATATAAAAACAATCGTCCTTTCTCACTTTATAAAATAAATTATTTACATTGAACGTAAATATTTAAAGAGCTATATTTACACAAAACGAATAGTATTATACCGGGGTTCAAAATTATTCGTCATTGTAAAAATAGCTCGTCGATTCCATTGTTCAATTAGAAGACGCTCCGCTAATCGAACGATAGAACAATCGTCGTTCGTTTATTTCGCTTCGAAATATCGAGCGACAATTAGTTCCGATAAAAAGTCGATCCGAGCAACTCAACATTCACTCATTGTATATTAAGCGAATTTCCTTTTGGGGTTGTTGTTGACCCAAAACAGTGCAAGACCATTAAAACCGTTTAGAAATTCATGAGTTAAACGCATTTAAATATTTAAAGAGTTTTTAAGGGTGCCGGTCCAATGCTCGACATAATATTAATTTATCCAATGACTAATGATGTTTTCATTTATTATTTGAACGCAAAATCCAGCCAGACCCGTTTCCCTTACACCCTCAAACCATCATGCTCCTGGAAATGCAATCATACGATCCAGGAAAGCGTATGAAAATTAATACCATACTTGATGCGAAAGGGGTTTGAATTTATCATTTATATCTCAGTGAGTACAGTTTCAAATATCTTCCTCCCTCCTCCTCTCGGATGAGGTAAAAGAAACCGAACGCAATTATACATCGTCGTACAATCAATCAGACTACGTAATAACAACATGAGTGGGCTTGGAGAGAAGAAGAAAAAAAAAGGGGAAGAAAAATATATAATTTTCTATATAAAAGCAAAACTAATGCACAAACATTATTGAGGGGTAGTAAATAAATCCGGCAGAAAAGGTGACAACGGTTGGTGCGTCGAGTGTGCAAACGAAAAAGCAAGGAGGGGTGCACATTGAATAGTCGCAAAGCAAATTACAAGGGGAAACTGAATCCCTATTATTATATAAATGTTACACAAAATCATGTCAATTATCTTTTGCTACTTTGGATCTTACACTTCACCTTGGCAAACATCATACCAATAAATCTCACAAAAACCTTTCAATTGCAAAACCGCACACCACTTTAATTACGTGATAATAAAATATTGATAATTCTTCCGCCACCACCCCTCGAATCGCGCCCTTTAAACCTTACTAAATATATACTGGAAAAAAAATCATATTTTAATAACGTGACAGCTGCAAAAAGCACTTTTTAAAAGCTTATGCATGAATGAAATTAAGAGAAGCCTCGAGAGAAGCTTAATTAATGGCATGCAAATGAATCAATATTCAAACCGAATCATTATTCCATTTTCGATTTAAGTCGAATTAGATCCGAAAAACATCAGCATCGGCATCGGCTGCCTTTAAACTACAAATACCTCAACACTGTTAAGCCGGTCTCAATTGCAACTTAGGGACTAATAACGCCATCATCATAAGAGTAACCCTCTCGTTTGTTCGCATGAAGTACAACCCTATTTTATCAAGTTTTTGTCATTAAACACATAATTAGTCCAAGTTAGATTTTAGCAACTTAAGTAACAGTTTCTGAGTGCAATTATTTTCATTCTCCTCGTTTTAGTCACCATCCCGATTAAATGAAGCGCACCCCATAAAAATGACAGGGGTGCTGAATTACTTGACTCATTATGTTTCGCTCAATAGATGAGTTTAGTACATTTTAGCCAAAAATCGTAACGCTTTTAGGAGTTCGCTACTCCTGAATCCTCCGCCAAATATTTAAATATTCACACAAATTAATTTTCGAATTAAAAAACCCGAAAAGGCAATAAAATACATAATTTCGAAACAATAAAGCTAAAATCTTCTCGAATAGAGCGGTAAGATATAACAAAAGTTACTGAAACCGGAAAATATTTTCAGTAAATTGGAAATTGGCTCGGAAGTAGATACCGTATAAATTTCAGAAGTTATTTTGTAACCCTGTATAGAAATTATAAATAAAAAAAATGGATAAATCATGAGATGAGATTGAACCGTGGAAAGATCATAACAACGAATTTATAATAATGTGGTCAATTCGTAATTGTAACATGAGTATCGGTTTTTCTTGGGGATTTATTTGAGTGAGTCAAGGAATTCGCATTTAGTGCAACAGTAGCTTATGCGGCAACCGAAGCGGCCACTAATGCTTTCCATTATTTAATGGAAAATAAGTCATATTAGCCACTCTGGAACACTTCGCATTAAATATTTAAGAAGCAAATTGCACTATATCATGAAAGCGTATTTGAAATGGTAAATTACTTTCCCAAGTAACTCGTTTAGCGTTCGTACAATCTAAAATCTAGATGTCCTACAACACCAGCAACTCCAACTCCAGCTACCAACTTGGACGTAGTAGTACTTCTTCATTTTACCTCACAAATTACGAAATATATATAATATGAAGATTCAACGGCGGATTCAACCGGCATCTAAAGCGGGTTGCAATTCTGGTTGAAAGCCATCGTTTCGTAATGCAAATTGACCGAAAATAATTTAATCTATCCTAACTCAAAACTTGTTACGGCTTGTTACATTTCAGAACGTTTCATGTGTAAATAAAAATCTTTAATTGCTTCATTAATACAAACTTTGTACGATAAAACAAACATAAACTTTTTGCATTCATCAAAATCTCATGTTCAATTACATATATCAAATCTTTATACAACCAATTAAATATTACATATTAGTAAAATAATTAGCTATAAAAATATTAATAGTTGACAACTTACTTGATGGATGTTTAACGAATAAATATATTTTATCAAACAGCGTTTATTTTTTAGGCAAAAACATGTAAAAATTTTCAGCAACCTTTAATAAAATTTAAATTAGAATCAATTTAGTGAGAAAACTACGTCAGCTTTAGCACAATCCGCCCATTTTCCCCCTTCCTTTACAATTGTGACGTCATATCACTTTAAAGTTGAAATTGCAACCCCTCAAAATAATTGATTGGAATTAAAAGAGTAGTTTTTATACTGTTATGAACAAAGGAGTAAAGTGTAGCGAGTTGCAGTGGTGTAGGTGCAGAACGCGGAGCAAGTTAATTTAAATTTTGATTTGATATTTTATAATTCAAATGCAGTTAATTTGTGATTATGATGCAGTTTTGGTGACGTCAAAGACGATTCCTTTTGATTTCGCTGAATATTACGCATGATCAGTAAAGTTCCATTAGTAGATAGCAATTTGGAGTAGTACAAAGCAAATTTATCTTTTCTATAATTAATAAACTGCGATGTAGATTGCATCTAGCAGAAATGTAACCTGACACGGTGTTTTGACTAGGTACACATTAGCGATTTGCTGATTTATGATATATAACAGATTCGAGTTGGCTTATACGTCGAGAAGTAAATCAATAGAGCACGAGACAAACATAAGGAATAACAGAGAAGTGGAAACTGTGATAGTCGACGTTTATGATAAAATTTTTACGCCGCCATCCTTCCGGCCGACACCCTGTAGAAGGAAAACGCTGCTTAAAAATATTGCTGGAAATATAAAAACATTTTTGCGCAAAACCTTTTTGAGAGACACGGAAAAATAAATAGGGATTTACGTCTTTCTGGTATTAAATATTCAGTTGTTTGGTTTTCGGTTATTCGAGGTGGATGACGAGGGGGTAGTTATGTGGGGGTGCAGTTTGCACAAAACAACACAAAATCCATGCATTTGTATGCATATGCCGAATTGGATATAAATCTCATGCAGTAGTAGATTTTTATATATGGAAAGCAAAGAGATGCAAATCAACATTTTTCCAACCTGCAGTCCGCGTGACGTCAATAACAGTTTAAATTGGATTCCAGATTTATCTTTATACATATATAGATGTACATACACATAGAATATGCATATACAATATGCACCCGTATCCATTGTTAAATATTTTACTGGTCCAATAAAAAAAAAACAACGTCCGTCCGAGGTTAAACTGACAAAAATTACCGATATTCCTCCTTCTTCCATTCCAGCCCAGCCTGGCTAGCTAGGATGGAAGCATTTATGAAATCCCTTAAAAAGCAAAGTTCAATTTGAAAAATAAAACAATCGGAGATCTCTTTTGAGATAATGCCAAAAGTTGATTGGGTTTTTAAACTCTCTAATTGTTTTTTGTGCTCTTACTCTTACATCCCGTCAACTTTCAATGGCTTCTCTTCGGCGACTATAATAGCATTCAAGAAATTAACTTTGTGTCCTTATTCAATAATTCCGCAGCGCCTCATTTTCATATGAAAAAAAGACGTAAGTGACAAAACATCAAGCGACCAAAAAGAAAGAAAAGGAAAAAGAAGAAGTGGAGCGAGAAAGAGAGCGCTTTCGAAATTGGAACAACATATAAATTAACTGGAAAACATGGGGAGGAATACTACTCGACTCGTTGCCAGGCGCAATTCTAGCTGCCCTTCGCGTTGCTCATAAGTACCATCATTTAATCCCTCTTCCCAAGACCGCTACATTTTTTATTTATAATTAAATTGAAACCCTCTGCCTTCACTTACCAGCCAGTTAACTTGACTTTAAATGGGGACGGGAATTTTGTCTAACATTTATATTATTTACAAGATCTCAAAGTTACCCAAATTAATTAACAATTCCCTTTTCTAATTAAAAAACATTGTCTGCGCCTATATAAATATATGTCGCTACATTATTTACACCTACCATTAAGCTTCTCAAAATAAGCACGTATTCTGAGGACTTTTTAATTTGCTATTAAATTAATTTGTAAAGTTTGAAAAATCGTTTCGGGGAAGCCGAAAACCACTGAAATATGAATGATTATAAAGTTCTGGACGTGGAAGCAATTAAAATAACACCTTATTAAATTTATAGGACTAACGCACCAAAAGTTAGTATAAGTCTTGATAATTTATGTAAAAGGCTTTAGCATCAATAGAAATGCCTCAGAATACGAAGCATTTCGTATTTATTCAACTTTATATTCATCCCCAAACGAGGAATATATTTATTCAAAAAATATTACATTAGAATTCAAAAGGATTCTTACAATTAAGATCAGGCTCTCAATCAGGCTTCCGATCCCTTGATTGGCTAGAGCGCGTGTGACGTAGATTATTTGTAGTCGCACGCACAGTACCTTAGTGGTCCTTTGTATCAAAAATATTTTTTCTAACAAAACCACAATGTTGAAATGGATTTATGAATTATTTAGACGATATAAAAAAATACGCCATATTCCGTGCAAAAAACGTGTACACCGGAATGGCTTGAAGTGGAATTCTGCAAAGTGTTGCAAAACTATTGGAGTTTCTGAAGACTTCTACGAAGTTATAAATAAAATAAATTTCCGCATAAATGTACCCCTCGCTCATAAAATGAGTATTGAATATTTGTGAGATCCCTTGAGATTAGACGAAGTAAACCGCAATTATGCATAGTGTTTGAAACCGAACCGGTAATGTAATGACAAATGGAAAAAGAAGAACAAGAAAAGTGATAGGTGCGTTCTTAATAGCAGGAAACGATCTGTATCGGTTGTACAAAGCTGCTGTAAGTACAGAGAGAAAAAGGACGGAAAGCGAAAAGAGTGAGCATAGTGAGTGGTAGTAACAATCAGCAAGTAAGCAAGCGCCCACATATAAAACAAATAAAAAAAAAAGAGTCTAGTAGCAAAGTGCACTGTGTAAACGTGGTGAACGAGTTTGAAGAGCTCTGCGCAACCAATTATTGTACCAGATACAGGATAAACAGTGACAAAGAGCGTCCACGAGGGCTGCACACACTCGGTATGTGTGTGCAGGTTCACTTGCTGCTCTTCGCGCACCACATCGAATCAATAAAAACTGACACTTTTTTTCTACTCTATATAAAACATGTCCATACATTCTTTCACATACAAAACACCATTTTTTACTTAAACGAAATTCAATTAGGTTGAAATGTATTTGCATTTAGCGTGCATGCAGGCCACCTACAATTACACATTTTTCATTTCCCAGTTTGGAGACCGACAATTATATTTATTGGTCAATCGGATTTAAGGAATACGTCTACTCAATTTTTTGTATTTAATTTTGAGATAGAGGAGCTGAAATTTCAAATTTAAAGTGATATGACGTCAGAACTAGAGCACGCCTCTAACTACTATTCCACTTCCACCTCTAGTATTTGACATTATTGACGCCAACCTGATTGCTGCAGATTATGACGTAGTTTTCTCACAAAATAGCTTCTAATTTAAAATATATTAAAGGTTGCTAATTTTTTTTTACATGTTTTCGCAATAATTTTTACTTAATTAATCGTTGATCGAATTTCCGAAACTAAAAAGTTCGCGACATTTTGGTGATTGGCCTCTCCGAAATGATTGTCACTGAGCTCGGAAGTGAAATCCCCAAATCTTTGAATATGAATAAATTGCAAAATTCCTCAAGATGTTAAGATTAATTAATTCAAGCGGTCCTGCTAAAAGCTGCTTCCTCCGCACTGCATTAAATTGTTAGGAAAACTTTCGTTATACTGGTTAAGAAAAGATACTTTCCTTCTTGCAGCTTCCTTTTAATACACCAGAGGTTTTCACTTTTGACGTTTCTTTCGGCGAATTTTTCGTCCGACCATCAGCAAACTTCACTCGCACAAATAAGTTTGATTAACATTTAATTTGCAGATTAACGAATTCATCAAAAAGTTTGCTGTTAAAATAAGTAAATATTTTCAAATTAATTATAGTGCAGTCCGCATTTAATTAAGTTTTATGTGAGAAATTTGCCTCCGAAATAATTTGCATCAAGCAAGTTGTTTACATAAAATTAGTATTCATTTGCGTTTTAGTAGCTGCAAAAAATTTACTTTGCACTGTCTCTACTTTCGACACTATTAATTCCCCTTAAAACTAAAGCATAGTATGGGGCGCAACCTCTTTTCCAATTTACGACTGCATCCCACATTTTCTTTTATTTTTGGCATTCGATTAATAAATTTAATGTATGGGTCAATTTAGCATTTATGTGTAATAGCAATAAAATTAAGGATGTTATATTTCTGCTGCAATAAAACTGGTGTTGCAAACATGCGAAAGCAGATTAAGTTTGTTGGATCGCATCCAACTTATGCTTACATATACATGCATCGCAATGTTTTGCAAACCTTTTGATTGTCCTTTTTTCTAATTTTAAGCTATACGGATACCCAAACTCATTGCAAACATTTATAGCTAATTTCCAAGAATCAATTTGTTTTTTGCCCCGTGTTCAAAAACCTAATTATTATCCAACCTACTCATTCATTGCCTTTTTATGCTCCAATTTTGATCTGGATCCATTAATTATACGAAATAAAGTAGTCGTGTGCAAATTTAAATTAAAGTCTAGCTCAAAATTGTTTGTAAACTTTAAATGATTTGTGGAAACTTACTAGACGATTTAGGCTCCAAGTGAAATATGTTTAGCAAATATGAATAAACCACGTGGTAAAGCACATGGTGACCCCCATAAGAGCGCGAAACGGTCATTTGAATCCTCTATAGCGCTAGAGCTTACAGTACTCCTATAGTCTGGGAGTTGGATCTTGGCCGTGACGTTACTAACGCTCTAACCATCTGGAAGGAAGCATTGTGCCTTCGTCTCTCCCAAGAAAACCATATTTCCATTATATGCGCACTTGGTAAGCGTGAATCTATATGGAAGCCCGCCAGGCGTATAAGAAGTTTTTCAATTGTGAAAGAAAAGTTAGAAATTGTGAGACGTCTAATTTGTAGCAAGATAGATAATTAATGTAAGTTAACGTTTGTTTCGGTTGGTAGATGTTGACGAGAAACAAAAGAAGTGGTTAGATTGTTGAATGTTTCCATTGCGGGCCGTAAAATGCAAAGCAAAGATGAAGGCACTCAACAACACTTAGATTTCATAAACAAATGATTTGACTTTATGCCTGTTACGAAATATAATTGCTAATTTAAAAAGTAGCAAACAGTTGCTTCGGCGACAGCTCTTTGTATAAAAAGAGGCGCACCTTTATATACAAAACTCGGATTATACAATGAGGAAAAAACGCAATTAAAATTCATATCCCTTCTAATATAATATATACATAAATACACCCTTAAATTGCATTATTTCCCCCCTTGTACGGAAAAGATATTGTAAACTCGTGTCTGCGTGTAACAACCCCGCATCCACATCTGTCAACTGGACTTTTCGCGCTTTATAATACATAAGGGATGTTCAGCAGCTGTGGTGCTAATCGGTCCACTATATACACATACAAAATATAAGAGACCTTCTAACGTTTCGATTGCCCATCATGGGGTAGTTATTCGTTTATTAAAAGGGCGCCCGCGCCCCATTCATACATCGGTTGCAGTCAACTGTAAACAGCAAACACTATAATGTATAATTCAATTACTACAGCTAGATGAAGAAAAATTGATTTATTATATTAAAAACCAAAAATAATTCTAATTACCTACTACCATTTCGAAATGATTGGTTTAGATTAAAAATAATTAGCAACCGCATGTCCCTTTAATGTTGCATTGCGTGTATGCAGTTCAGAAAATGATGATTAATTCCCTCTTGATTATGCATGTCTGATGATGAATTTAAGGTGAGAAACTTTAAACTGGCAGCGTAATTAATTAAAGTACAACCACAATGAATTATGGCTACTATTTAAAGAACAAAATTAAATTCAATGCGAATAAAATAGCCCCGTCGTCTTGGAGCAGATGATGAGAGGAAAATTAGAATACTACAGTTATTTGGTAGAAAAAGGATGCAAAAAGCATCATTTATAATTGCTTCATGTTATTTAATATACAATACGTACAACAATTACAGAAACCTTTTAGTTTAAAGACGAAAATTATAATTGAAACCTTTTCTTCAAATAAAATTGCTTCTAAAGTTTTAGGGTATTGATTGAGCTAATTTAAATAAGATTGAGTCTCGAACCGCTCAGACGATTGAGCCGCGCACCGATCAGACGATCGAGCCGGCTTGGAGCGAATCTCGGTCTTTCGATCAAAAGATCAAGAATATATCGGTCCCAATTTTATTTTCGTCGTTATTAACGATTTGGAAATATTGCTTGATGGCAAAAATACAATATACTCATTTGTTTGCGCCTCGGTTTGCGCCGAATATAATAATTATAATACAGATTAAAATTAATCAGTATAATAATAAATGTATGCAAATTTTGTATTGACACCTTTTCGATGAGTAATGCAGATAATATGTTTTGTGTTATATTATAACGCCATACTGTTAATAATTTAATTTTAATATCTAAAACGTTTTTCATCATTAAATCGAAAAGCCAATATACAAAATTTGGTAAATATGCAAAATTATACTCGTATGTGTATGAAATGCTATATAAATAAATGTTTTTGCCATGCACTGATAAAGCCGTGGATAAAGCTCTAGAGAAAGATAGACTCATTATAATATATTCATAAAGTGCATACAGCAAAAATTATTTTAATTGGCACATCAGCGCATTAAATAGTTGATTATTATATTAGTAATTAGATAAATTGTTTCATATTGATCTAAACATTTTGTATATACATTTAATCGAAAATTTTGAGTACCATTCATTCACTCACTCATTCATACAATGCTGGCTGCATAAAATTAATTCCTATTTATACAAATCAAACCCTATCTCATACAAGAATTATCGAATTACAGTTTGCCAAACAATACGACGATAAAAGTAACAGTTTCATATAGAGGGTGATCACGAAATATTATTCCACAAATGGGCCACAGCACCATCTATCTTTTCTCGTCCGTATCTACTATCTTTGAACTCGGTGCGAAAGAAGCGCCAAAATATTTTAAATTACGAACTACTAGTTACATCTTCTGGCATTGTATGTTAATTAGACATTTCTATAAATCATAATTTTTGCAAGCAGTGCTAATTTCTACCCTTTATGCAAAAATATGATGAATACTATAAATAAATAAATATGCTTGTACAAATATTTGAAAAACATTCATTGTTTCATTGTTGATTTTTCAATTTTCCTGTTTAATAAATGTTTGATACAATATACAAATACATATATGCAAATGTGTTGTAAATTGGAGTACCTAGAAATATTTATCTAGATAGAATAAACATTTCATTATTTTTAAATTAAATCATTCAGTATTTATAAAATCTAATTGTACAGTGATTTTACTTCTCTCGTAGAGAGAAACGTTTTTGACGTTTTCAATTTTTTTAGGGGCATTTTAGAATTGTCAAATAAAAATGACAAATGCTAACTAAAAATGTCAAGTGCCGTAGAATCTGATTTGCAGCTAATTTTTCGTTAAAACGAAAACGTCAAACGAAATGCGTGCTGACGATTCTTTATTTACAACTGCACTGATTAAGGCCGCATTTCAATTAAAGAGTGAATGGCACATCTCATTGTCGACAGTAGATGTCGTAAAATGTGTTACAGAATTCCTACGAGCCAGACGGTAAATTCATTTATGCAATTCCATTAAAATCATCTCCCATCAAATTAACATGATGGAAAAATCGACAATATTTAAGAGCAAGTGGAATAAATAAAATGTATAAAACGTATCGTTTTAATTTAATATACCCACCGTATTTGATGAAGGTATTTATTTAACTACCGCCGCAATATTAAAAATATTTGTTCTCGTGATTAACACTTGAAACTGCTGCGATTTAATAGAAATTTATGCCGAATGGGAAATATATATGTACCTACCTAGTTTGTTTGAAAGTTTCATTCGGCATAAAATATTGCAAATTAAATTGAGTGTAAATTGGAAAACACTACACACTATAGAAGTTGAAATTAATATTTAATGATTTAGGGTGGTGGAAGAGGGGTGAGCTTAGCACATAAATAGATTTTCCAGCAGCCGAACTCCCCCAGATTTCCGCGAGACATCGCCAAAGAATTCCTTGAGACTGAGACGACTTCCGAAGCACCGGAAAATTATTGATGCTGCTCTGAGAAGAAAATAAATGGCAGAAAGCGGGAGTAATAAACAAATTTCATTCATCAGCCTCATTATGCCGTTAAGTAAAAGCAATTAAACACACACTCTTCCTCCACCTCCTCACAATTTTTTTCTCTCCATCGCATTATTCAATTTATTAGAGGGTTGCTTGCAAGCGAAATAATTACATATCAATCATGATCGAAAATGAAATTGAAATGAAATTGACGTCAATTTCGCATATATATAAAATAATATATTAATGCCATAGTAAATTCCATACAACAACCATATTATTATATGGAATCCAAATCAAGCGCGTAGGAGTCTGTTGTGTGTTATGGAGCCGCCAGCATATCATTGTTTTCGTGCTGTTTCTGAATGCACAGATTGCTCACGTACAATTCTACAAAATCTGCGCGAGATAAATTATCTCGTACTCATCATATTTTTTCCCCCTTGCGCGACATTTTGCCAATGCACCCCCTCGCCAAATGTGTCACATACAATGGCCTCTCTCTGTATATGCGGAATTTTTAAAATGCAATTTTACGACACGTCATTATTTCGTTCTTTTTTTTTCGTCCCTTTTTCTATATGAATTCATTAAGGCGGCAAATGTACCGGGTGGCTCAAAAGTAGTAATACACACTTGGCGCAAAAGAAGAAGAGGGGGAAGTGGCGAAATGCACTAACTTGACCGGTTCTAATTATGACGTAGTTTTCTCATTAAATTGCTCCTAATTAGAAATTTATTAAGAGTTGCTAAAAATGTTTACATGTTTTCGTAGTCACTTTTACTACCTTATCGGCCACAATTAATCGTTTATCGAATTTCCGACTGAAGCAAAAGGTTCTTGTTCCAACACCAACAGCATGCCCCGCAGTTAATAAGCAGAGCACCGCGTGATCCCCATGAAGCCCCGGCTTGCTAGGGAATTTCGAAATATAATATACAATATAAGACAAAGAGGCTTCCTTCTTATAATGGGACGTGCATGGGTATCTTCTTGTGTGCCGTGTGCTCGAAAACAAAAATAAAACGCGCGCGTGAGGATGAAAGGATGTATAGAATGATATACGTTCTCAAATGAAGGAGAAGAAAAAATATATATATTTCAGAGTGAATGTCTGCGCACACTAATGCAGTGTGCTGTGATTAATTATGATTAATTTTCGCCGGGCAATTTACCGTCGCCATTTACTCAGGAACAGGATTATAATGAAGCACTGATACGTCATCATTAGGCCGAAGATGATTTTTTTTTAAATAATTATTTCGTAATTTACAGGCTAGTGTCAGCGTCATATAAATAAGCGCCCCATCTAGCGGAATGAGGAGCAGACAATGTTAACAAGAAGCAGTGTTAATGTTATTGGTTGAGAGAGGATGTGTTTGTAATATCGTTACTATGGGTACAATGATGGATTGTTTCTTTTATTAGATTGAGGTAAAAGGATACATTTACACTCAACAATTGAGAGGGTTAGTACTTTATCACCGCTTTATACTAAAGAAATTTATTTTGTTTTTGTTTCCCTTGAAAGAATCGCACTTGCACACCATAAACAGATTAAAAAGGCCCGATGCACCACCTCGATGTCAAGAATAATAACACCAAATGATTCGTAAAGTATCATTAAGTAAATGGTTCGTTCTCCTTCTATTTTCCTAATCCAGAAGAGTATGGTAAGTAATTGGACCCTTGTGAAGGGCTCCCTTTAGACAAATATGTTTAATTGTTTTGTTTCATTAAAACTCGCACTATAAAAGGGTTCACTTAGTTTTGACAAACTGTTTACCAAATTCGATATGAAATTGTACGATTATCTAAAGCGATTTTGAATGATTAAATATTTGTAATTATTTTTGAAGTGACAAAACTTACACTTAGTAAGCGCCATGCGTGTCATACGACTTGCAAGGATCAAAGCCACTGCGCGGTTACAAATAATCTACGTCACACGCGCTCTGGCCAATCGCAGTCGAGAATTTTCATTTCCTTTCAAATAAATTGTTCAAAAAATATATTTATTTAACATACCCGCTATAGTTAGTTACACATTGATAAAATGCGACTAAATCCAGTTATAGAATTTGATAAACGGAAACTGAATCTGGTTAGTTCGGTATTTTAATAAGTAAATCTCGAGCAAATATTATTTTATCTTCCTCCCGACACATCCACATCAATATTTCTATTTTGATAAATCTGCTGCAATTTCCTGCAATCAATTGCATGCATATCCTATGTCCACTAGATTAGAGTATACTACTTATAGCATCATGAGATCAAAGATGGTAAATTACATGGTATTAGCGCATTACGTAATTGTTGCTAGTGGCACCACCTATATTAGTTAGTTGCAGTCTTATTAAACTATGATCCACTCATTTAATTCAATTCAAATCGAGTTTCACCAATATTCGTTCGTTCCGAGGTTTCATCAGTAATTAGTAAATATAATAAAATTTGTGCCTTGGGTGGTGGCGCTGGCTGGCTGCTGCAGGAAGCTGAATTCTGATAGCGCGGGCGACGTAGGTGAAAAGTTCAACCTTGTTAACCTAAAGTAATTAAAGAAGACTCCATATTATAAAATAGAGTAACATTGCGGTCATAGTTCGGTGAACGCTAATGTTACACCAATGACTAATTAGTGGTTATGTTGTACTGTTGTCTACCTCCTACAAGTTCCATGAGCCACGAATAACTATTTGTCTTTTCATTATTATTTTACATGGCATATAATTTTTTTACAACTCCAAACCAAACAATTATTTAGCATAATTATTAAATTTGCCGGTAATGAAACACGACATGAAATAAAACACACGCAAACAAATATAAAAAAGTGCTTTGCAGAAATTCAACACGATAAATTTATTAGATTACTATATTTTCGCTAGATTTTCCATTGTTTCAATAAAATATAAACTTTATTATTGAATGGAAGTGGTACAGTACAATAGGTCTGGAATGTTAAGCTGTGCTGTCGTAAAATTTATCATTTCAAAAAGTGCTAAATAAAATTGAAAAATGCTTTTATTTGCCAGGGCAAACAATAGAAGTATTATAGAAAAACGGAATTATACCTTTATAATAGCTTACTGCATTATTAGCATAATTTAAATGTATTTTTCGTTGTTAAATTAGTATTACATGCGATAACAATTCGTATCAAATAATAATAATTACATATGTATTATATCCAGTTTATAGCAAAATAAAAATAAACTGTAAGCAAAAAGTACTCCCATTGATTTTAAACTAACTATGAGAATTTAGCTTCAAAATTGCAGGACAACCAATCTATTAGAGCGCATTGCTTAACTCTCAAATCTCAAAATGTCCTGCTCGTAGAGGTATCAATAATTCGCTTCCCATGCGCAGGACCAGATCAGGTAAATGACATATAGGCCCGGTATTTCAGTTACTGGTTAAAATTGCGGTTACTAAACCATGATTAACGTTAACCAAAATTCATAATCATGGTTATAATTTAGACTGTATTTCAGTTACTTAACCAATACTTTGTTTTATCGGGTTACTAAAACACAAGTTTTCTTATGTTGGTACAACTGGGTCCCAATTTTAAAGATGTCAGTTTCATAAATCAGAAGTATTTGCTGTCATTAATAATGAATTTAAATAATTTCATTCGGAATTTAATAAACAACGATGATGAAGATGAATACAATTTTGTAAATAATTATCTTGGCAGAGCAAATTACGTGCGTCGACCATTTAGCGAACGAAGAAATCATTTTTTTTACTGGAATGAAAAGGAATTTTATATACGTTTTCGATTATCCAAGCAGTCTGTACAATTTGTATTAAATCAAATTGAAGGCTTTATACAATCTCCTACTAATTGGTAGCTAATATTAACATATAAGTTCAACTATCTTCATAGTTCATTATATTAGGAATCATGCTCTCACACCGATGGAAATGCTTCTGCTAACTTTGCGCTTCTATGCTACAGGAAGTATGCTAATTGTAGCAGGAGATTATTGCAATGTCCATAAAACAACTGCTGGTAAAGTTATATTCAAAGTTACGGAGGCACTTGCTAGGTTAAGACCTTTGTATATAAAATTTCCAAGTACTCAAGAAGAAAAATATGGTGTACAACGTGGATTTTTTGACATTGCCAGATTCCCCAGAGTTTTAGGAGCAATTGATTGCACTCATGTTAAAATTCGATCGCCTGGTAGACACGTAGCTTTTTAATATGTTTTTATTAAGTATTACTTTTAGGTGGAAATAATGCTGAAATATTTCGGAATAGAAAGAATTTTTATTCCATAAATGTGCAAACTATTTCAGATAGTAATTTAAAAATATTAGATGTTGTAGCTAGATGGCATGGAAGTGCACATGATTCTACCATATTCAATAATTCGCAAATATGTACTCGTTTTGAAAACGGTGAAATGGGCAACGGGGTTTTAGTTGCTGATTCTGGTTATGCCGTCAAACATTACTTAATGACTCCACTTCTCAACCCAGCTACCATAGCAGAAAACTTATATAACGAAGCGCAAATTAGAACAAGAAATCCGGTTGAAAGAAGCTACGGAGTGTGGAAAAGGAGATTTCCCATTCTTTCGAATGGAATATCCTTAGAATTACACAAAGTACAGTGGATTATTGTTGCTACAGCAGTGTTGCACAATATTGCTTGTGACAATAATGAAGTCGAACCTCCAATACTTCATGCAGAAGATGAAAGAGCTTTCCAATTAGCACTACATATACCCAATCAAAACAATATTTACGGCCAACAAAACAATATTGTTAGAAACAATTTAATACGTTACTTTGAAAATTTATGAGTAATTACAAGAAAATAATTGATAAAAATAAAAATTATAAATTAATCAAAACTTGATTCAAAATTAACTATAGAAATTTAAATTAATTAACTAATATTTTTGTGGGTAGTTTATTGGAGCTGCTTCTTCAAAATTTCAATTTTTAATGCATGCTCCTCTGTCATTTGCATTAATTTCAAAGCATGCTCTTCTTCGATGTGTTTCATCTTTAGTGTGTGCTCATCTTGAAGAATTTTTTGCGTTAAACGTTTCAAAGCCAGTTCTTCCAAGTGTTGTTCAGTCATCATTTGTTTCTGTTGGTCAACTAGTTCATCTTTTTTTTCAGCTAATCTGGACCATTTTTCATTAACTATAGTATTCGTTACTTTTTTCTTGCTTTTTATATTATTATTTGACAATAAAGGCTTCGAAACTGGAGTTTTCAGCAAAGAAGGTGTAAAATCTCCCCAATTTCTACTTGAACCAGGATTTGAAATATTTTTTTCAATTTCATCTTGTTCGAATAATTCAATTCCAGTACAAAAACTTATATGTTCAGAAGTTGTTGAACCATGTTGAACGTCGTCCAATATTACAATTTTTGCATTTTGCAAATCAACCTCATCAGCAACCTTTTCAATTTGGTCATCATTTGGCATATTGACTGTAATTTAAAAATGACGTTAAGCTATAGGTACATTTTAGTTAATTTGAATCTTTGCCAGACTTGAAAAAACACGAAAAAGTAGATTCATTTCAGATAACTGTTGATTATTGAATACTCGTAATAAGTTGTACCTTGTAAAGTATCGCTATCGCAAGTCGAAACCATCCCTGAAATTCGGTCCCCAAGAATCTCGCATACTTTCTTTTCCAATGCAGTTAAAGATTCATTTATCGGAGGACCACCACCAGTACCACTACTCTGCCTTTTAATTCGGCTAATTGTTTTTGTGCTATTTCTCTTCAAATTATTCCATTTTTCCTTTAAAATGCGATCAGATCGAAATTCACCTCCCATCATAGTATTGAAGTGCTTGCTAATTTCGATCCATGCATTATTCTTTTGCTTAAATGAAACCGCACCTGATTTTTTGCATTCTAATATGCCTTTTTTCTGATTTACTAAATCAATCAGTAAATCAGTTTCTTCTTGCGTGAAGTTTTTACTTCGTTTACTTTCTTTATCCATCTGAATGAAATTAATACGAATAATAAACACTGTAGAAACACTTTAATTACGAGTTTATTTTTCGAATTGACATTTATGACATTTGTCAATGCGCGTGCACCAAATTGTACAGCTCAAAAAATCGTGGTTAAACACGAAAGTTTGTCGGGTTAAATTTCTCGTTTAAAATAACCATGATTAGGCTTAACCGGGAACTGAAATACGCTTAAACATAAAATTATATATTTAACCAAGAAATTTTTGATTAACTATGAACTGAAATACCGGGCCTATGTGAATAAAAACATGACCTACGAGAATACAAGCGTCAATTTCAATAAAGTCGGCAATATAGTATTTTACTGTAGCTATTATGGATCGTTTTTTACCATCAGAGAGAAGATTTGAATTAGATAGAAGAACATGTTATGTTATATAGGTATAAACTCGGGTATAAATTATATACTACATCTTCCATCTGTATCTCGAAATGTATTGAACTCACACAGACAATAATAGAAACGCACTCTTTAATAGATATATATTTATTATCAATCAACCTCCTGATGTTAGCAATGAATGCCACAAGGAGTTTTTATTAAAATTTCGCAGACATTTATAGGATTTTTTGATGCATCATCTCTAAGCAATAGTATACGGTCTGTCTCGGATTGAAAGTTGAGATATTTGTTGGGTGGATATTGAACGCTACGTCACAATGTCATTGGTGGCTCGATAGTGTGAAAGTAGACAATTAAAGTTTCCTAACTAAATAAATCAAAATAATCCGGTTGAGTTTGATTGGAAACCGTCGAATAATTATTAGAATATTGGAGTTACACAATAATGGCTATAATGGATTTTCAAATAATTCATAAATCTATAATAAAACACATAGTTTATTTACCGATAGAGCGGAAGTGCTTGAATTTCAAATTATTATTCGAATTTTATTCGACAAACATAATATTATGATTGGTTGGTGAAACATTATAAAGCAGCGATAATAAAATATTGCGCTCCAAAAGCTATGCGATTATCCCATCAGGCCCGGTTATGTCATTTAGAAGCAACACAATAAAAATGCCAAATATTTCCGGATAACTTTTGCATTTAATAAAGACCAGAAATGTATAGAATAACATGACTTCCCTTCAACATAGTGGCTTACCAAACGACCACCAACGTAACTTACCCCCTTCGTCCCCCCCCAAAAAGAAGCCCGCCGTGCCGTCGTTCGTATAAAGTCAGTGGCAAAATCATGTGCAAGAAACGAGGGGATGCAGATGTTGCCAGCGCAATCTTTACAACCCTAAATACAAATAATATAATTTGCATAGAATGCAACTACATCTACCACTCTCCTTTTTTTTGGGTTACTCTCAACTCAAGTCTTATATTTAGTCAAGTCGGTCGTTATCATTTAATGGGTTTTCCGTAATGTAATGTATGTGCGTTAAAATTGATGAGTTTGGTTGTTTGGTAAAGGGAAAATTGTAATTTCTAATCTCTAAATTACATTATGAAGTAGGTGTTTATAGTGGAAAACAACACCTAGTACATAGATTGTCATAAAATCAAAAATTGCCATTGTAACTTTATCGCCGAATCTGCTCCTGCTTTCAAATCCTTCGCTGAAATTGAGCTCAATTTAACGAGCAAACGGTGGTGGTAAAACTGAACTTTCTAGTTCATACATTTTGAATACAATTACTCAAGATTGTATGGTGTAAAGTTTTCCAAAATTTAATTTTTCCTCTCCAATATGTTAAATACTATAGAACATTATAATCAAAAACCAAATTTATAGACATGCATAATGCAGCTACAACAATAATTCGTTACACTAAACAAATAACGCTAAAAGTAACTTTGCAATTAACTTGTAGATCTTGTTGTACGGGTGCTATCTTAAAAATGTTAGTTGAACATGTTGCATTTATAGTTACATAGTTTTAGTTGAGGAGGTAATTTATCCGAGGAGGTAATCAACTTAGTAATCAGTGGCTCATATGTTCCGTTTTACAAAATATTAGTCGTTATTTCAAAATATATCGAAATCTCAAGTGAAAATCAAGTGAAATTTTCAAAATTATTCCAGGATTACTTCAAAATCTGACTGGATTTAGTGTTTTATCTAAATTTAACTAAGGTTACCGATATTTTGCCAATATTTAACTATAGAATTAACCCTTTTTATGAAAACCAATCAAAATCTGATTCAAAATCCAGAGGTGTAGTCCCAATTTGTCCAAATCTCGTTAGAATTATCTCCAGATTTTATCAAAATTCAAAATGTATTTGAAGTAGACCCTTTTCATGAAACCCGACCCAGATTTAGATATACGATTTCAAAATAATATATATTAGAAAATATTATACATGATATTTCAAAATATTACATTATTTACATAATATTTAACACGTTTTATTATGGTTATCCGAGTGGTTATCCCACTTATTACATAGGTGGGTCCCCTCGTATATACTATATTTATCGCAATCGAAATCGCGATATGTTAGCAATTTGTTCATAAACCGCTAGATTTGGATAATTGAATATGGTATTTGAAGCTAATTGATAGTAATTTAATAAATTTCCTGAATAAATTTGTTTTAATTCATGAAAAAGAAAGATAAACGGCGAGATCATGATCATTCATCTTGCATGACTATAACATCGTGTACTCAGTCACTGACCTTAAAAACGTATGGAATGTTAATCAGCTAATTTTTCAAAAAGCAAAAAATGCACTTGCGGTGTAATTTATAATTATTATGTTTATCTAGCTATTTATTGATAATTCGAATGCAATATACGACGACGATGCCATAATAAAATCCAATTTGAACAAAAATAAGTTTTGCCAACACCTCAGCACCACCGGTTTGTGTGAGTGTATTGTAATATAAATAAAATATATAAACATCCACGTGGGTGGAAAAGTAATTTAGATATAAATTTAAACTTCCTTGCAGCTAGCTAGGTAATACTTCATGAATAATGCAGTTTTCCCTGCCCTGTTTTTGGGAAAATTAAACACATTTTTTTCTTCTACTTTCGTTTCGGGCAGCAGGAGGAGGAATCATTATAATAAAATTGCTGTTGATGTAAAGAAGCGCAAAAATAAATAAATAAAACTCACTACCCTACCAAGTGTCTACTCAAATGTAAATTGGGGATAACAATGAGGCGAAAGGGTGGAAAGAAAGGTAAAGGGAGAAAATCTCTCATTAAGTGGCTATAGCTGAGACGACGACGACGACGAGGACGAGACATGTTGATTCAAGCGAACACGACAAAATTTCATTTAAATTTTAATTTACCTATGACACTTTTTCTACTCTTCTTAATTAATTCGCTAAGACAAAGTGTGTACGATAAAGTAGTAGCGCAGCACCGACGAGCGCAACGCGCATCTATACGGGGGCGCTCGTACTTATCTGCGTCCGTCAATTAATTTTCTAAATAAACAAATTACGTGTATGGGAATTAAGTGCATTTTGCAATTGCGTGTCAATTATACTGCTATTGAAATTATATATCCTGTAAGATAAAATCATCGTTCGCACAGATGAATTATTGAAATACCAATCCTTAGCATTTCGTTTATGAAAAAGCTGCAGGATTATTATTTTAGTTATCGAAACAGATAAAACATGATTTATATTAGTTTGAAAACAAGCAAAAATCAATCAAATTAATGGTAAAATGTTATCCGCATTAAATCATCGCGAGACACGCAACGTCGTATTTATAAACTTATATAGGAAGGAGATTGGCTTTATAGCATTCATTATAGTTTTACAAGATTTAAAATATGTATGCAACAAATTTCTCCTCTCTTGCTACTAAAAATAACACATTTTCAATTTAAAAGCGCGCATCCTCATCCTCGATTTCAATTTACTTCCAATAAGAATAATCTATACAAGATTCGAACTATTTAACTTATAAAAAAAAAATGTTTTGATAGTTTTTGAAAATTAAGTGAACGCAACGATCCATTTTTGACGTGTTTTTAGCCCATAGTGCGCATGTCCTTTCGAGAGTAGGGTTTTTCACTTCTACTATACAATCTCTAGATATTCAAATTTTTTGGGACTTTGGGTTTCCTGGCATTGGCATACTATATGTTAATTAATTGCTGCATATACATAAATTCGAGCATGCATTTAAATTTAATCAGTGCTATCGGACGTCTCTATTTCCTTGGCCTCGGAAAACCCGTACGAAAAAGATTTTTTTGTCGAACTTTGGCCAAATTTTGCAACTTCTTTACAACATCGGGTGGGATACAATTAATCGGTGAGATCTATCTCTCTATTATCCTGATCAATAATAATAGGTGAAAAATAATGCGCTGATGTTTTATGAATTTTCGAATTAATTATTGGTAAGGTGGGTTTGTCTGAATGGAATTTAAGCAGATTGCAAATTGCAATCTAAAATAATGTAGTTTCTTCTTCTCTAATTGCTGTAAAAATATATAAAGGAGGAAATATCGCTATAATAATGATAACCTCATAATTATGGCTGTATAATTATTTATTCAACGTTTATTATTTATTACTATTAATGCTTAATTAGCATGATATTAGCCATTTTAATAATTATACATGATATGGTCTTATATAGAGGCTTAATTATCATAAGCATTTCATATATTTATGTACTACATGGACTATGAAACAGCAAAACTTTCACTAATCCATACAATTTTATAAATGCATTATATTACATCCGTACAATATTAATAAATAATCATCAAACATCTTTAAAAGCTAATTTCGCTGCTTGTCGAGGCATCATAATCATAATTAATTTGGAGCGCAATAACTATACGGTTTGTCTCTCTGATGACAGAACTGACTAATGAATGTTCAAAAGAATGCTTCTAGCACTGCAGGGATCTCGCTTTTTTCCCATTCAACAACAAAAAAAACGCGGAAAAAAAACCGTCTCAAAATAAAACGAACAAACCTTTATATAGGTGCATCTCAAAAACCCGCCCGACAATTTATTCTTGCACCTCTCTCGCGCGCCCGATGTTGTTCTCAATTACGCCGGAACGATAAAATGCATTCGGAGAAATAAACTCTGTAGTATTGCATATAATGCACTTTTGAAACGAATATGTTCGGCTGTTCCTTGCAGCTGTGTTTTGCTGATGCACATATACATATATATCAGTCAAAAGGAAAAATCATCATCCATATCTTTCTTATTCATCATATATTTCGGGTCGGGCCTTACTAAAGTGCTAAATGTGTTGCAACTTACCACAAATGTTTAAACAAAATAAATAAATGATAGTAGGTGTTGATATAGCCGTAATAAAAATATTGTCATTAAAACAGCAAAATCAGCATTTTCGTTTTTTAGATTATGCATCATGCATTTATGGATTTTTCACCACACTTTTTTATCTTAATGGAATTGAATGTAAATTGAAATGAACAACAATATCTTAAAGACATCTCCAAAGTCCAAACTAATAAATAGATAAATAAATGAATAATTTAAATAAAAAAATATTTGAGCCCCCGGGGGCATTCGAACCCAAGTAGATGCTCGTCTAGATCTTTCGATTGCTACACAGTCGAGACATGAATTTGATTTCAATTTACATCTCATATACCGATATTTGAATGAAAGTATATTTGTGACAATTGTGATTTATATTCTAGTCTAGTATATCGATTCAGCTCAATGCAGCAGAAGAGCCGTAATTGGCGAGTAATTGTTAAGGCGCTTGACAAGCAATCTTGAATTGATAGATCTTAGGCGAGAATCTTAGGGTACGAACCCCAGTAGCGCCCAAATTTTTTTTTAATTAAAAAAAATTATTTATTGGATGCTCATGGGAAAAATTTTAAATATTCTTCTTGATTCCAATTTAAAATAAATATAATATCTATATTTAAAATTGAAAAAGCTCGATAAAAACTAAAAAAAGTCCCTTTTCATTCATGGTTCATCTTTCAATTTTTACTTTATACCTTGTGACAGGTATTGAATGAATTTTAGCCGCTTATATGCAATTACTAAATGGAGGTAGATATAATACCTTTGCAATCTTCTAGTGCGCATTTTACTGACATTTTCGATTTATTAATCACATAACGCAAAAATAAAAAAGAACGCTTTAGAATGCTATTACGAGGGGCAAAAAATAACATCGGTAACATTGCTATACAGGGTATCCCAGAACTTGCGCCCACAAAAAAAATTAAAAAACGCAAAAGACAGACAGACGGATCGACTGACGGACAGACAGACAATGGGATAGGGTGGGGGACGGACACACTGACGAAAATGTTTGGATAAGTAACAATTGAGGTAAAAATTAAATTTACAAAACTACTAAAGCGTCTTTAGTTCGAGCGGTCGGTTTTGTCAGACAATAAATAGCAAAGTGAAACCGAGGTGAAAACGAATGATTTTAAAATTTCGTTTGAAGCTCAACCGGAAATTAGTGCTGATGAATATTTTCGGTTTAATAGGAAAACCGAGAGCCAAACAGATACGGTTTGGTTTTTCAGTTAAAATAATATTTGACTACAAAATCGTTATCATTATCAATTATGCATGATGAGTTTTTGTCGCATGCTAATACATTTGCATCGATTATAGCGACGACAGCTTCAAATATCCGTTTTAGACAACACATTTATCCCTACCAATCGAACTCAACTCTTTTATAGCTTCCAATAAAAGCATTTTAATAATTCACGTGAAAGTATTAATTTTATATTACGAACACTGATTGTTTCATTAAAATTGCAATTCTTTTTTTGCCAGCACAATACGCCACATGGTTTATTAACAGTGACAGTCGGCGATTGTTTGATGACGGAAAAAATAAAAATTAAATAACCCGTTGTAAAAGCTTTGTTTTCAAGAAAAATTAAATTGAAAATCGGCAAATTAATTAGAGACGAAAAAAAAAAAATAACACCACGAAAGAAGAAAAAAGATAAAATGGAAATGAAATCGGTGGTAGGTAATTGGTAATATTAGTGTAGAGAATGCGGATAGTTGGCATGCGCGTGAAGGGTAAGCGTCTGCTGAGGGGTAACGCTAAAGCCTAAACAACCACTTACCGCGGCAGATGGATGTCGAGCCGGTGCGGGATACATTTCTTGCCCTTTTCCACACGATGCGTCCCACGCTCGCCGAAACAGAAAGGAAAAAAACAAAAACTATGTATTACAATTAATCCAACAAATTCACACCACAGTCATCACTTCGACGTAATAATAAGAGTACGAGAGAACTTATAACAGACACTAACTTAAACTATCAGAAAAATAAAAAGCCACAAGCACATCAATTATAAAATAGTTTAGATTTCGGTTTTAGTTCGGGTAGTAGTGGTTGAGGTTTGCTTTCAACCTCGTTCGTAGCCAGAACGGTTGAATTCCCAAACAACAACACGCCGGCACGCTGTGATTGAATATTTTTTTTTTTAGAAATATATCGAAAGGTTTTGCCACTTGTAACGCGCACAATCCATTGTTCACGCAAAGAAGAACAACGCGCGGACGACGGATTCACCAGATACACCAAATACATATACAAGTTTAGTCGCGAGACCAGACTCATCTGCCGCGTCTGTTTAAGCGGCGGGAGAGTTGAACCCACGTGGTTGTGTTCCCTGCAGACGTCACCAGACCCTCCGCCAATCGGCGACCTCAACAGCGTCGAAGCGCCGCCCCAAATCGAGTGACAGGCACCTTTCAAGTCCACGTTGACTGGGTTGCTCGATGGGTTGCTCTGACTGTGTGCCTGTGTGTATGCAATGTTGCCTGTTCAAATAAAAATTTCTAACAAACAAGTGCTTTTACAACTTGGCGCATCTTCCTCACCAGCCATAAAATGTCAATACAATTAAAACCTGTAATTACATTGTTTTTCAATAGTTTTTGCTGCGGGAAATTAGATGCCAAATTGACAGGCCGAAAAGGATCTCCTTTTTATTTCGTTTATTTTTTGACAATTAATTGACTACTAAATTACAAGTTGGAAATTATTTCCTACTAAAATGTACAATTTTCCTAACTTATTACGGGGGTAGATGAGCAAAACAAAATGAAGATAACTGAATTATCTCCCAGTGGAGATGGATTTAAAATTTTAATACAATTCTATTTAAAATTCTCCACTTCATTTCAAATATCGTGCAACAACATTTAAGATTCCGCTTAACAAGGCGCCATCTGTGGAGTTTTTATGAAAATAATATCAGAAGTTAAATCCACTTATCCAAGCAAGCTCCATCTTTTGAGTAGTAGTCTAACTGTACTGGAGGAAGAGATGTCTAACAAAGAGTAGCTATCTACGTTCTGTTTAAAAAAATCAAATCCTAAAATGCTGATCTAGATTTTTTTATAGTAAAAAAGTGAAAGATTTGCAAACAAATTTGGGAAATGGAGATAAGCCTAGTAAGATTTTAAAATAATGGAAACTAAATGTACTAAAATTTGGAGAAGCTAGAGATACTAGATTCTGGGAGGATACTAGCAACATGTTCCTATCAACCTCCTGCAGCCATAACTTTGGACCACATATCACTTATGGAATCAAAAAACCTGTGCTCCTACTATATAGCAGGAGAACGCTCACTTCCCTACTTTTCGATGTTCGTTCACCGAAAATAGGATGCCAAAGAGTGGACACTCATGAAACATCCTTCTCGCATTTCTGCTAGCCTGGTAAGAATTCGAACTTTAGTGCAACTTCTTAGGATGTATGAAAATCAGATGACCAGAGGGGACTCATTTCTTAAACGCATGTGATTAGTCCTTATCAGAATTCTTTGTTCTTCTCTTGAAAACATCGTAAACGTGTATTTTTTGGGATTAAATACCTGTTCTCCTACTATGTAGTAGGAGAACGCGCACTCCCCTACTTGTGGCAGATTGTTCAGTCGTTCACAAATCCAAAAATAGAATCGTGTTAAGAGCTGCTCGTGTTTCTGCTGGCCTGATCGAAATTCGAACTTTACTGCAATTTCTTATGAGTTATGGATGTATGGAAATTAATCCTTATTACTTTTCCTGACTATTATTTGTAAATGCAAGAATACTCATTTTAGAATGGAGGTATCCTAGCGACATTAGTTAATTTGAACAATCTTAATTTACGCCCAAACCCAATTGGCCCAAAATTAAATGTTTTATACTACTAAGGCCGTAACTATGGTTTTATGAGAAGCGGGCTAGATTTTACCTAGGGCTATAAAATAAACAAAACGCCCGCTCTAGACATATGTACGCAACAAATAATTAAATATTTAACAATTTATGGCCTTTAAATTTAGTGGGAAGCAAACCTCACCAATCTTCATCAGCTACAATTAATTTTTTTCTGGATAGACGTTTCGAAACAAGGTCGTCGGGGTCTAAACTTTCTCTATCGGCCATCTACACGTAAATAACTAGTACTACGTTCACGCTTCCTAGAGAAGATCCCATTCGTAATGATCTCAAAAACACGGCGACATCTATGAGAACCGAATGTAGCTGTGGAAGTTATGGTACCGATTTCTGTAGAATAGAATGTAGCAATTGGAAAAGAGGGTTGTAGCTCGATTGTGTCAGATTATAATATACCATCTGATCGAGCCAGTCTCACAGCTGCAACAGCAGTGGTGCTGTGCTGCACTATGGAAGTTGAACTCTAAGATAAAAACAGAATTTATTACTGAAAAGTCGACTTATATTTTTCGAAAAGCAAATTGCAACTTGTGTGTATCGAGATATAGATTTGTGCACGCTTTGTTCTGTGAAAGGTGTAAAAGGCCCTTAAAATGGATTATAAGAGCGTCGTTTATAATGCTGCCCGTGATGGTAATCTAAATAGGCTGAAGGTAAGACAAAAATATCAAAACCGTTTTTCTCGTGTATTTTTTCACTACTTGATCCCACACTAAGTCAAAAGGACAACGTACTTTACTTGCAGGTAGATTCATTCGGTATTTACTACTTAGCACTCGTCCAATAAGACTCTAATAAAAATCTCATTCTTGGTCCAACGTTTTTGGCCAATTGTTTTTTTTTTTTTTTTTGTTTGTTATGGTATTATTCCATTTGAATGGATTCGATTTGTCGGTCGGTGTTTTGTTTCTGTCGAGATCTCTAATTGCTCTGGCATCTCTTTTGTTTTGTTGATACTACTACTAGTGACAAACAGGACATTTACCTAGATGCGCTTATTTTTAGGACAAAGGATCTGTAAGTTAGTGTGACAAATACAGTATGAGTGCACTAATGACTGATACTTTGTTGAAATTCACATATCAAGAAATGGTTATGCTAACAACACTAATGAGACAAATAAAAATATAGTAAACAAGATTATTATCGGTTTTTTTCCCTCAAAATCCATCTGGGAGAGAATAATTGTGTAATTCGTGGTGCGGTATCCAGTTATTTGCTAGCTGGAATCTATTTATTGATATCATTATTGTTCAAATAATTCCCATGTCGCTTTTGTTGTCGCTAAAAATACGATCCTCAAGTACTTAGTACAAAATACTCTATTAATAAATTAACCTACTTATCATTCATTTTGGAATATTTCTAAAAATAATCCTCGAAACCACAACGACTACTGAAACATCCAAACTGCGCAAAATAATATTCTAATATTACTAGTATTTAAAAAATACTTTACTACACGTATTGGAATATTTTGTTATCGATGGATTTAAAACTTTTTTGTGCGGAACATTGTTGTTTATTCGCAAAAGCTAATATTAGCGATAAATTATTACAAAAAACGACCAGATTGCCAATAAAACAGCGAAATTCAACAAAATTTTATTATTTAATCTTTTCGACATAAAGCAATGTGCTAATATTAAAATCTCGAGATGACGTACGTTGCACTACTGAAACGATGCAAATAAATGCACTAATATTAAAATACTAGTAATAATCTGGATAAGTGGCGTCTACCTTGCCAAAATAAATCTGAGGAGGATTATTATTATTATTGCTCATCAATTTATTTTGATCGAGGGCGTAAGCGCGCTAATTCACTCAAAATTGAATTATTTATGGTTTATACTTCAGTTTTTAATGTATTTGTTTTTTTATTAACACATTTTTTAAATTTTGAAATGGAATATTTTATGTTCTTTTGTTGGATTGCCATTTTATACGAAGTTTTATCGCATACATAAATTTATAACAACGTGAATTAAATTCGAGATTAAATTATTTACTATTTTTGTTCGATATTTTAAATTTTTTTTGTTATTATTATTTTATTTCGAGATAGAATTTTACGAAGAATTTTATAAAACGCGATAAAAATTCTCGATAAAAAATTATTTAAATATTTGACGAAATTAAAAAAATAAATAAAATATGTTGCTGCATGCAATTCGTTTTATTTGTTTTTGTTCGTTAGCTTGCTTATTGATTATCATATCATTAGCGATTTTTTAAGCATAAGTCCTTGCTAAAGTCAAAATACCTCCGAAAATTCATTTCAATGCTTTATGTTAATTAATTTCAAGCATGTTGACCTGTTTATATAAAATTATTAAATAAAATAACAAAGAGGATTTAAATTTAATGTTCATGATTCATACAATAAAATGTGAAATACGCACAAAGGGGCATTAACTTTATGGATTTATTTTTAAATCCAGTCAAAAATATCTTCTCTTTGAGTTCTTTGCATCTGCAGATGGAAGTGACAAAAAGAGAGTGCGTGCGTGCATTTGAATTCAAATCGTCATCGTCGTACGAAGAATGAAATGAAATACTAATAGAAATTGCTCGAGAAATTGTTTATAAATACTACTAGTTAATTAGTTTGATAATTAAATATTTCTTTATTTACGAGTGTAAATTTTGTTTATGTTAACTATTAGCAACTTTCGTCTTTTTCCCAGTAATTTAATAAATATATTAAATTATTATTATTAACTCGACTTTTAATTTCAACAAATAAACAAACGTGTTTATAATTATTAGTGGTTAAAATAAAAAACCACTTTTTGCTTTGCTAATTTTTAGTGCTTGCTACTAAACGAAAGTTGGTAAGTTTTTTTTGTCTTCCTTAATTTCCTTATACTTTCCCAAAACTTTAGTTAAATTTCCAACATAACCTTGACCGACTAAAAAAAAAGTGCGTCCATATTAACCCGACTCAAAGTATATTTTACTAAACAATTGGAATTTTAATAAAATGATTATCATAGACCTGGTTGCATAAAATTCGGTTTGACCCGATTTATGAACTCGTCTCGTAAAATTTTGCGAATCAAATTCAGGCAAAGCAATTAATACTATTTTAGAGAAATGTTTAACACATTTATATTTGTTCTTGACCTATGGGAAAAAACAAGCGAAGTTTTGCAACAATTTGAACGTTCGTTATTCATTCATTGAATCTGAAGAAACGAAAAACTATCTTGATTTTAACAACACTATTTAAATATTTACATTTCGCGTTGCATCATTTTTTTATTAGCTAATGCGAACAGATTTTGGTTCAAGGACAATAAACCTTGATCTTTGTTTACATTGGAAAATTGGTTTTTCGAAAAATTGATGCTAAATTCGAAAAGCGCTCGAAATTTACTTGCTGGAAATCTGGTTTACATTTTATTTTAGACGCGTGTAGCAATAATATAATCGAAATTATAAAAAAAAAAAAAAATAGAAAGTAGTCTAAATTTATTTGTACATATTAATTATTATAAACTTGTTTTTTTTCTTCTGTAATGAATATTTAAAAATATGTTTAATTTTAATGCATTTTAGAAACTAAATATAGTATCATTTAATAGAGGAAATAAATTTAAATTTCTCGGGAAGAAAACTAAACGTATAATTAAAGATCACTGAAGCAAAATATACTTTTTTAATATTCTCTCATTTTTGCACTTTTTACTTTACAACTTTTACTATAGATTTTAGAACTTTCCAAACAATTGCTTTATAATAACACGATATTAATCAGATCATCAAAATTCGTTTGTTTTCCATGCGGCAATCCTCATTATATTCATTATTTATATAAACACTTTTCAATTCGTTTCAGATATTTATATATATATATTTTTTTTTGTTAATAATTATTCCTATCCTACCTTTCAATGTTATAAGGATTTGTATTGGGATTTGTGAAAAATAGTCAGATCATGCTATGAGTCCAAAGTGCAACCTTATACAGCAGACAATTATTTATGCTATATATTTATAAATAAGCTTTATTTCTTCCAATTATTGAAATGCATTTGCAATTCTAATCGACTCCCACATGTGCTAACGCAGAATCGGGTTTTTGGTCAATTGAATTTGGAACGTATCGAACGTTCCTAGAGAAGCTCGGTCTTAAGACCTTTAAAAAACTTATAATTTTTAATCCTATAGCAAAAAATAGACCTACTTCACTGTATTCGTAGTATGTTCAAAGATATACATCATGAATTGCCCATTCGCTTTTCAACAATTAAATTAACTTTCAAATTTGAATTAGTTATTGCAACAACTAACCCAATCAAATTCATAATGTCGTTCCAGTACTTGCATTGATAGATTGTCAACGTAATATAATTATTGTACAGTTCACAATCTTTTTGCAAATTTTTTTTGCAACTAAATAAACGTCTTCCAAAATACCTCTAATCTACTTCCAATACTCCTCCGATCTACTTCCATAAAAATTACTATGCACTTCCAATCTACTTCCATCAAAATATCTTATTAAGTTGATGTCATCTAAATAGATGAGACCTTCTAACCCAGAGTAGAAAAAAATGCTGATTTAATTTAAGGACGAAAAAAACTTTACGCAACATAATTAAAGTGTGGGATGACTTTATGTCGTTGACAAGTAAACGATGACCTGTTGTTGCCATTTAGCTACATTTTATATTAATTTATTCATAATTGACGTGGGATCTCGTGTTCCCGATTTTTCCGACGATTTTTCACAGTTGGAAAATTCTAATTGCTTTCCATTAAAATCTAGGTTCCGCGCACAAACATTTCTAAGAAGCGCCTGAATTTCCTGAAGTAAATCGCACGATATGAAACTTAATAGAGGAGGCTTTCGCAAATATCGTTTTTTTTTCTGAAAAACCAATCCCATATCGATATCATTTAATTGATCATAGAAAAAAAACTAGCCATCACATGCAATAGCTTGCACTAGTTGCATTAGAAAATTAATAAACACATCACATGTTATTAACAATATTTTTTATTCCAAAACAATAACAACACTCGATTTTATTGCGAATTTATTTAAATTCAGGAATACCGATCGGCCTTTAGTCTGGATGCAAATTCGTCATTTTTATGGAAATTTAATCGAAAATAAATTAAAGGTCAGTTTTGTTTATTTGTATTCGTAAATTGGAGGAATCTCCATCAAAAAGCATTCGAGAAGTAACTAGCTCATATGCATTAATGCTATTGTAGTCTATGCAAACGATTATACAATTCCAATTGATTTATTCAATAATTGATCTAAATAATTATCCATAGCAATGTATATAGATGAGATTAATATGCGTGTATTATTTCTTTTATTTATTTATAAGTTGTAAGAAGTAAATCACCGTTTATATTAATACATAATTATATTTATGTAACTACTATTAAATTCGAATTAAAACTGTAACAAATCGTTCTTTATTGATCTATGCGAAATATTGCGCTATATCGTTTGTGTTGCATTGTGATCGAGTTCCATTTTGAAAATTGCAATAATAAGAAACTGGTGAAAGTGCATATTATATAACGAAAATATGCTAAATATAGACATCGATTCAGATATGCTGTAAAACCATGAAATGGCTAATAATTATATTTACCTACATATTTAGGGTCAATTGCAAAATTACATTAAATAATACTTCATTAGGTCAAATTTGCAATGACACTTAATCAAACTTTTTACGAAGTTTTCTCAAGTTTGAGACTATCTACAGATATTTTTAATCTCAGAAAGTACTGGACCAATCAGAACCAAATTTGGTCCTCCAAGAACAAGAAGATCCAACAAACTTGGGGAATGCGCTCTACTAGAAGAAGATTTTCAGAATCATTTATCTCGAAAACTACTGAACGGATTCAAACCAAATTTGGAACGATTGTTTCTTGTCCATAGAAGAAAGTAAAACGAAAAAGAAATCTATAAAATCTGCGCCAGGAGCTAAATCCACCCAAAAATGGACCAATAATTGCGTTCACTTTATCTTCTAAACCAATTAACCGATGTCGAGCAAATTTTGCATACTTAGTATACTGCAAAATGTCCACCAAGATTGACAGACGTCTAAAAAATCACAGATGTCAAAATGACAAATATCAATCAACAGTAATTGGTGTCATCTAAAAATTGTCAACTACAAATGTTAACACAACAACGAGAGACGTATTGTGGAATCTCATTTCCATCTGACTTATTAATATGATGGAATATTGCTTATTGCATTTCTTCACACATCTTTTAACGAGCCTTTTACATTTTATTATTGAAAGATGAAAAGCTGAAGATTGCTGCATATAAGATAAACAGAATGAGTTTGCTAATAAATTGTAGAATTTGATTATTGAATGTCTTGACATTTTCAGAATAAATGCCGGTTTTGGTTGCACATAGTCATTTTACACAGCCGACCTTCATTCATTTCTATAGAAAAGTTCATTATACTTATTGAGATTGCTTATACTACTACATTTTGTAATAAATAATTAATGAGAGGAAAAATGAAACCGCATGATTTTTGACTTGTATTTACGTCTAATGGACTAATTGGAATTCATTAATATCGGTAAAAAAGCGACTGTATTGTTGAAAATACAAGTGCTTTTATTGTAAATTAATCAATCAATAATATATGTGACTGTGAGGTTTCGTTTGCTTACTACCCGACCTTCGTTACTCTAAATAAGGTTGATTTTCCGCATATTTGCTACACTACTGTTGATGTATTGTATTGACTATTTTTTTTTATATAATCGTTAATCACTATATTATTTATGAACAATTATCGTTAAACCTAATGGTGAAAAAATCGCATAAATAATTCAATACAAAAAAAAATCGTACGTAACAATTTTTACTCGATACATATTTCCGAGCTGATTTCATTCATATGCTAAAATGCGGAAATTGAAATCAGACACTACAACAATATTGTTATGAATATTTTGATTTATGGTAATTCCACAAAAAAAAATCATTTTTTAACAATTAAGATTATCTAATATTTTTTTTTTAATAAATTTCATGGCCAGTCAATTAAAATAGTTTTTTTAGAAAGTATTTACGATGTCCAAACTTACTACAATTTTGTTGATTTAATTAATAATCTATTTCGATTTGCTCTTTTCAGTGCATTTTTTGCGACACAAAATTCCGTTGACGCGTTGCACCACGTGCTGTTGTCCTCTTAAAAATCGCTCGGCGATAGATTAAAATGTGCAAATATATGCAGGCACTTAAATAATTAATTATAAGAATTAAAATTAAATTACGTAATTGCACAAGTTTTTTTTTTTCGGAGCATTTTGCATTCGCACAAAACGTGCAGTTTATTTCTGGGATAAAGGGGATAAAATAGTGTGCACGTTATGTTCAGAAATATACCTATGTATTTATGAAATTGTTATTCGGTGCGTGGTGCGTCAGAGAAACAAAGTAGTAGTAGTTTTTGTAGGGGCGATCCGTTTCAGCTTCAGCAAGGCCTTCATCGCGCGAAACTACGAAAATAACTGAAAACCTGATTTGCGCAATTTCAACTTGAAACCCGTCCAAAACATCGATTTGCACTGGATTTTTCACATTTCAATGGCAAAATTAGCAGCAAAACTTAAACAATAGAAATGATTCTACGAAATTTAACATCCGTTAAGATTCACATGAATTTACCGTTCATTTGCGGTTGCTATTCGATTATTTTCTGAAAACTGTGGTAATATTTTTACTTCTCTCATAGAGAAAGATAATTTGACTGAAAGTTTAATTTTTATGACCTTTTAGATTGGGTAGGTCACGAAAATCCTATTCACTAATTTCCGTTGGTGTCAGTTGACTTTTTCAGAATCATTTATCTCAATAACTACTTAACCGATCCAAATCAAATTTGGAGCTTTTATTTCATGTCGTTAGAAGAAAGTAAAACCGAAAAAAAAATTGGAAAATCTTAAAGGACCTGCGCTATAGAATCTAAAAACAGGCTAAAAATGGACCAAATTCGTTACGTTTTGGACCAAATTGTAAAATACATATACAACAAGTGGAGTCTCAATTCCAGATATTGTATAGTATTATCAAACGGTCTCACTTCCTTTGATCGTGAACAAAATCGTCAAGGTTTAAGCATGGCGTGGTCATTAAAATATAAAATAAGAAGGTAAAAGAAAAATAACTCTTTGAATAACAATTATCGTATGTGTAGAGAAACAGAACCTTCCTCAAAAGATAATAAATATCATTGTCTAAAGGACATATGATGTAGATATGTATTTACCTACGTCACACTGTACAAGCAGATATAATTAATAAACGAGTGATTTTTAACATAAATTTACTTTATGTTAATCAAAAACACTTGGAAACATTTCCGGTAGATTTTAACCATACAAGGAAAATTCAAGATCAACGCCGACTTTTTGATCTCTCAGCTGGCAAAAATTGCAAATGTGCACATCAAATGATCGTCAAGGTTCTTCATGCTTTTCCTTATTTTTGCCATTCAATATTTTTTTTTTATATATTAATTTTGAAAAAACATCATGACGTCAAATGATCCTAATGAGAGGTATTCGAATCAGCCTTGGGTGGACTGCTTATTTATTTATCAGCACGAAATTATTTAGATCCTTAAAATAGATGATAAGTAATACAAAAATTTCCCAAAATTAATTCTGAACTTGAACAATATATAAAAATATTTCTGACCTTCTACTATGTGTTATCTAATAATAAAGCCGGGCGACTGAAATATGAATTTGTGTTTTTGCCAAAAAGTGTTTCGAAAAGAAAATAAGTGCGGAAAGCCTTAAGATGTTCCGCACAACATTTTCCTGGCGCTCATATTCATCAGATCTACCGATCCTGGAACGAATTAATTGAAATCGTTGCCTGGGAATGTAATGCATACTACTACTTTCCATTCGCGTTTCTATATTGAGGTCATTACCAAGGGTCACTGTTGTTATTTAATAATTAAATTAAATCCTATCGCTTGAATTTTTATTTTTTCTCGATACACTTATATTTATGCATTTCCTAGTTCGCATAAATTTATTGATATTGTCACTTGTCATGCTTATAGATTTATTTTGCAAAAGTCCAGTGAACAAGGTCTACCATTTAATTGATATCATTTTTATCTGCGAGTAGCAGCAGAAGGAAATGATTAACAACGTATTGTTATCTGCTTCCAGATATACTTGCACTGCAACAAAGGAAAAGACGAAGTGTCCATGTTGGTAGCTGCAAAAACATCTGGGGCCACCCCCTTAGTGATTGCCTGCAGAAATGGACACCTTGATGTTGCTGAATATTTAATCGAACGCTGTCGTGCAGACATTGAACAACCGGGATCAGGTGGGTTATTAACACACGCTATTCGAATTTATAATTTGGAAAAAAAACGACCTTTTAAACTAGTACTATTATATTTTTAATGCCGAATGAAAAAACAAACAATTTTAAAGTATAGCTATCCAACTTTAAGTAGTATTGCGATCCATCTAATGGAATCTATTATTTGCGAACATGATGTCTATAATTTTCTAATTGAAGACAATATTATTACTACAAATGAACAACATGGTTTTGTTGAAGGAAAATCTCTAATTACGAACCTTTTAGAATCTATTAATGACTATGGACTTTAAGCATGACTCAAAGGCAACCAATTGATAGTTGGAGTGCAGAGTGTATCCACTCAAAGACTTCTATAATCTTCATTTTGGAATTGAAAGCTTGGGAAAAAAGGTATTGTTCCTCTATAGGATCAATTTTGAGACCTTCGCTTTTTTGAAGGTTCAGCCGATATACTTCAATTTATTCAATAAAAGAACTTCTATGCTGATGATAGGTGCTAAAGTATACTTGAATCCATTGATTGACATAAATTTACTATAGAATGACCTAAATAATATTTCTAACTGTCGTCGGAAATGGATTTCATCGTTAAATATTGATAAATGTGCTATTCTTCAATTCTAATATTAATTATTACGCAGAATTGAATAGTACAATAATCTTGGAGTAATTGGCAACAACAAACTGTCTTGGTCATAGCTTACAAGATCTCTAAATATACCAAATTATATCTCCTAAAGACCGCTATTTGAAGGAGCAGAGATTTTCCAGATTATACAAAGCTTATGTTTGACCAATTGCTAGACCAGTTGCTGGTCAAAATATAGATCTGGTCTTATCAACTGCTTTGGTCACCTTTCAATTCATAAAATATGTTGAATGCAATTTAGATTATTTTGAACAATAATTGTAGACTTTAATTCCTTCAAATTGAAGGAAGAACCAACCTCTGGAACCTGGATGACTAGTAGACCACTTATTTTTTATCAAATAGAATATTAGAATAAAACATTTCAGATTATATTATCAGTGCAAAAAATAATTATGGTAATTATAAATATTTTTAAAAGTCGTTTAGATTCAGAGAACTTATTGATAATGTTTATCTCTCTTTACAATAATAAGAGTATGAATAATAATTAGCAGAACGCAAATTTCTTCAACTTTAACCAGCATATTAATTAAAAATGTAGAAACTATTGTCCAAATTTTGAATATTGTCGTAAGTCAAAATTGCGCGCAAAATTCGTTTGAAATTTAATGATCCCAGATTAATTAATGTGGTTTTTCAAGGCTGTTTTGCATAATCTAGGTATTTTTCTCTTACCTAATTTAATTTCGGTAATTATCCCGCGTTATTGTTTGCAACTGATAACGATAATACAGTCTTCAAACAAAAATGAAAACAATCTATTGTTCAAAAGCTATTACTTATAAGAATGGCGGGTCATTTGTATTTGCTCGTTAATTCACTATTGTTTTTATTGATTTATTGTTGTTTGATAATTGTAATTATTGCGTTTATGAATATGCAAATGTCCTTTACTAATTTAGTCGGCCTGAATTCTAATTAAATCTATATCTAGAAAAGTTAAAAATACTTTTGAACAATTAGCAATAAAGCAACTTTTTCAATAAAATGCAAAAAACTTGAAAGACCTGAAACAAATAAACGAAAATGTTTATGCAGGCAGGAATCTTGTTGTTGTTTTGTTCAATCGACTGATCATCAACAAATTGGATGCATACTGATCGAAGAACTCCAAGTACCGCTAAAAATACACTTGGAGCTCTTTCTAAAAATAAACGTAAATTGGAGAGAAAAACAAAAGAATTTGTTTTCTAGTAATGTTCGACGGGGAGACAATTGAAGGAGCACCGCCACTGTGGTGCGCTGCGGCCGCCGGCCACTTAGAAATAGTCAAATTGTTAATCAATCATGGAGCCAAAGTGAATACGACCACCCGAACGAATTCCACGCCGCTTCGTGCCGCCTGCTTCGACGGCCACTTGGACATCGTCAAGTACCTGGTGCAACATGGGGCCGACATCGAAGTGGCCAATCGGCATGGACACACCTGTTTAATGATCGCTTGCTATAAAGGACACATAAAAATCGCAAAATGTTTACTCAATCTAAAAGCCAGTGTGAATCGGAAGAGTGTTAAGGGGAATACCGCCCTGCACGATTGTGCGGAGTCGGGTAGTTTGGAAATTTTGAAGTTGCTGATCGAGCATGGTGCCACGATGGATGTCGATTCCTATGGTATGTGGACCATCACTTATCAATTGACTTGATTGTTGTTGTTTTTTCGCTTTGCAGGAATGACGCCACTGCTGGCAGCTGCCGTAACTGGCCACAACCACATTGTAGAATATTTAATTAAACTTCCACATCTTGTTTCAAGGAAAGAACGAATTGATGCTTTAGAATTATTAGGTGCTACGTGTGTAGATAAGAAACGTGATATTATTGGTGCATTAGAATTATGGAAACGAGCGATGAATGATAGGTAACTATGTTCTTTATCTTATCTCCTAGACATATTAACAATCACCTCAGTCTAAAGCAAACGAGTTGAACATTTTACTATTTAACGATTAGGCGCTTGCGAAGGGAGATTGATTAAATTAAACCTTGAACTGCAAAAAAATCTCATTATTTTCACTCCCGACTGATTAAAGTTTTTCATTTAAGAAAGTAATGTTTTTTCTTGTATGTTGGGGAACCATAAATCTTGTTCCCACTTTTTTACCAGATCATTCAATAAAATTCCGGCAAAACGTCGTTGGATTGCGAACGGCTTTTTTATGCGAATTTTAGCATTCTTTTTAATTAATTTATTTCTGGCGTCGTCACATGGAGTAACAAGACTGTCTTCTCAATGACAGTAAATCCTTCTACTGATGAAGTCGAGCTTCCATAAAGATTAATTGTTAGAAAACTCCTAGTCACATCTTATTGGATAGAAATTATGATGAGCATTCAAGATCCTTGAACGAACGAATCCTATTGATTTAGGACCAAATTGGATTACAGTTGAATTATTGATTTTATATTTCTATTTAATCATCTGCTCTAGGACGAGCTATTTTTGATCATTGTACCATAGAGAGTCTTTACAATTTAAAATATCGGCGTTCAAAGCAAACTTGCAGATTCTGGTAAACAATCCCACCAACAAAATAACTTTTCCTGCCACACGCCTTGCCAAAATCAGATAATATATCAACGCACCAATCGTTGTGGTAGACTTTGTTAAACATTTCGGAATCTTTCCTTAGGTATTTTGGCGATGGTCCACCGCTTCCAAAGCAGCGCACGCAGAAAGTGGCCGCCTACGATTACGTGCATGAGATCACCGATCCAGATTCCTTAGATGACTTGATGGCCGATCCAGATGAGATGCGGATGCAGGCGCTCGTTATGCGGGAACGCATTCTGGGACCAGCCCATCCAGACACCAGCTACTACATCCGTTACCGGGGCGCTGTATATGCGGACGCTGGTAAATTCAATCGATGCATCGAACTGTGGAACTATGCGTTGGACATGCAACAATCGATGCTGGAACGACTGAATCCAATGACGCAGAGCAGTTTGTTCTCCTTCACGGAGTTGTTCTCGTTCATGATGGGCGAGGAAGGGAAACACACGACCAGAGGTCGTCTAGTTCCACCTGTCGACGTCCTGGAAATTCTGCGCGTTTTCAACAAAGCGGTGAAAGAGGTGGAATTGGGCAGTTTGATGTTGGATCGCATGCCGAATGTCGATCGCGATGTTACTTATTTAACTAGAGTGCTAGTTATAACGTTACATCTGGCCTGCTTGTTGACGATACTACTGGAGCACCAAACAGGAGCCGAGGACATCTCGAAGGACATCCACAAAGCGATCTACACATTGATCAAGTTGCGTATTAAAGGTCGTGCCGGACGAACTGCTTTGCATTTAGCTTGCTGTAGAGATGTGGCGGTGTTAGGTCGCTATCCGACTTGCCAGTTCCCGTCGCCCCATTTAGCGGACGTTTTATTGCGCGTCGGTGCCGATCCGAACTTAAGGGACGACGATGGCAACACGCCGCTCCATTTGGCAGCCATGTCGAAGCCGTGTCCGGCTGGCATTGCGCAGGTGCTGTTGAAGCATGGTGCCCATATCGATGTGGTGAACAATAACGGAGAGACCTTTTCCAGTTTGTTGAAAGGACAAGCAGTGCACGAACTAGTGAATACGGCGAAATATACTCGACTGAGTTGTGTGGCGGCTCGTGTTATTAAACAGTTTAAAATCCCTTATCGGGGAGTTGTACCGGCCGCTTTGGAATCGTACATAGCATGCCACTGATTTTGTGATTTCGTTCTTGTATAAATAGTCCAAAAAAAATGTAAAATGAGTTGTTTTTTATTTTAAACTGTTGATTAGATGATCTCCCTTTAAGTGTTGTTACTGGGTTACCATCAGTAAGTGTTTAAAATAATTATCAATATGTTGTGTAATATGATAAATTATTTTTAATGGTTTACTAGCATTTTAATAAAAGAAAAACATAAGAAAACGAAGACTTTGTGATATATATAATATATATTTATAAGAAGTGGCAAATATTTTGCTGTTGTCATTATATAATACATACATATATATCTGTTATTATATTGTAATAATAAAAATACGTACAAAATTGTAGACAATTTTTTGGAGGAAAATTGGTAGTGTAATGTTTCTAGTTGCAATTCGAATTCAATGTTCACAAAAATCATTTGGTATCGCATATTTTTTTGGAAACGAAAAAAATTGTCGTCCCGATTTAGATGAAATGAAATTAGTTTAATTCTAGCTAGATCAATGTATGTTCAATCTGAGAGAATTCTTTATTAATTGATTTTATATAAGTGTATTAATTTTATAGCAAACAAGTGTGTATTTTGAGTTCTACTTATAAGCTACAGTTTTTGTTACACCCAACAATATGTATTCTATTGAGAATTGAATAAAAAAATCATTATTTAAAGAGAAATTAATTTCAATCATTCCGCAATATAGAGCAACTCGATCGAAGTATAATAAAGAGTAAAATTTAACTTACCTATTGAATTGATTCTAAACCGTGCCGAACACTATTACGAACTTCGTAAACTTCCGTCGATTTCCCGAATGAGCGCCATCTACAATTCCACAGCGCCACCAAATTCTTAATACCTTACTTGGACCCTCTTATAGTGATTTGATGGTAATAAATAATTAAAACCAACAATATATTTCACTATGGATTTATAATATATTTGACTAAAATAAACATGAATTGTATGGAACTGACTTATTTGTATGAGTCAATTTTGGCTGGGGTTTGTGGAATATCGTTATGAAATTCCCAATACCCGGCGACTTGTCCAAAAAGCAAGGAGCCTACAAAGAATGCAATACCACCAATCAATTGGGCATTGTATTTGCGTTGATTGGCATCGAATTGTGTCTTCCAACTGCCTTGTGGAGACGGCAAATCATTGTAGGTGGTTACCACATGGGTATCGACGTAATGGGTGGAAGATTGTCTCTGTCCCACTGAAATTAACACGAATTATTAATTACCTGGGGCCAATTGTGTGGTTAGATAAGCATGCGAGAACAATAGTTCAAAATAGCGGATTCGATTAATTTCTTTTTGCTTACATCGTTTGCCGAGGGCAAATCCCAGATTCCTTGCAGCCTGCATGGTTTTGTGGTAAATTCACAGCTAATTTTGATACAATACTAAAAAGATGTTACGATCGAACTTTATTACGCAATTGACAGTTGCAAAAGTTACTAGAAGTGGAAAGTAGGGGTGCCAACTAAAATGGCGTTCGTTTACAAAATCGCAAAATATTAATAACAAGATTTTAATTAATTCACAGAACATTTAAATTTAAATTTTAGAGCAAATAATTTTATACAACTTAAAATTAAATTTACAATTAAAAATAGCGCAGTCTATTCAAAATTCAAAAATTAATTCAACGCAGTCGCATGCAAAACGAACGCCCCCGACGTCCCGAATAACACGCGTTACCAACATTAGTAAGATCAAAACAAACCACCTAACCTCAAAATAGTTACAGCTCGAGTGATTTAAACAATGAGTGATCAGTGGTATTATTACAATCAACCTCCAGTGCATTATCCGCCCGAACAACACTTAACCTACAATAACTACTACCAGCCGCACCCGCCGCCACAATTCCAACCCACCACTTGGCCACCCGAACCCGCACCGGGCTGTCCCTACCCAGTCGTACCCCCATTCCCACCGCCGATTCGCGGCCCGTTTAGTGTACCGCCTCCTACATATTACCCACCACCCGTTGCGCCGCCACAATTTCCGAACAATACCTACTATCCACCAAATGAGCGAGTGGTTCCAGAGCCCCCCAAATCCATGGATTACCGACAGGATCTGGAATCGTACCGAGTTTCAAAGGCCAAACGGGACACTCGACCCTCCGAACGTAGCCACTACCGAAATGTGTCTTCGCGGAGCCCTTCACCCAAGCGTTACTCCAGATCGAAACGTCGTAGTCGCTCCAGAAGCAGATCGAGGGAGCGGTATCGCAAATCGAGCAGCAGCAGTTACTCTAGCAAAACGAAACCTGCCTCAAGTAGTTCGAAATCGTCGTACAGTCGCAATCGCGAGAGTAAACCGCGAACGAGTACGCCGACTGTACGTAGTAGCGAGCGTAGTAATGAACCGGCGAGTGAGCGAGACGTTCTATTGTCCAAGTGGCGGAAGAATTACTGTGCAACGCATGAGGAGGTAACTACTAAGATTCAGGAGCTTTCGAAGGTCAGTAATGAGGAGATATTGGAGAATGAGAAGCATATTTGGACGCGGACCACTCCTGCGGATTTGTACTATAAGCGCGATGAGGAGAACGCGAAGGTGATGTTAGCTACTCCAAGACTGCTGGCGCTTTGCGATAATTTCAGGGAGAATTTGGTTAAGAGGGCGGATAGTATTAATGCGGCGAAGCCGAAGTATGTGCCACCGCCGCGGAAGAATCGGGCGCGGCTTTGCAAACATAAAAGTAAAATTTGGCGAAATACAATGATTTGCAATTTGGGTAATTTTGACGATTTTAGCGGAAGCGTCGAGTAGTTCCGATAGCTCCGAGGAGGAGTTGACTGATGAGGAAGACTGTACGATGGAGGAGTTGCAGAGGAAGCAGCAACATCCTGATCGGTTGCATCCGGAAATGTGGTAAGTGCAATAAAAACTTATTATTTCGTCGAAAATTACGATTGCTGTTTCCAAAAAGGTATAATGATCCAGGAGAAATGAACGACGGCCCTCTATGTCGGTGTTCAATTAAATCGCGAAAATCGGGTATTCGGCATGGGATTTACCCAGGTGAAAAGTATCTGCTACGATGTGATCTGAATAGTAACAATGCCGATAAATTGTACCATTATCGCATAACCATCTCACCGCCTACGAATTTCTTAATTAAGACGCCAACGATTATCCAACATGATGAACATGAGTTTATCTTCGAAGGCTTTTCCATGCTTTCTCATTTTCCATTAGTCAAATTACCAACGTGCAAAGTAATTCGCTTCAATATTGAGTATACGATTTTGTACATCGAAGAGAAAATACCTGAGAATTTCATCGTACAAGAACTAGATCTGTTTCGTAAGTCTTGCTATAATATTTTTCCTTTAAGTATTTTTTAGACCAACTTTAATTTTCAGATGATTACTTATTCAAGGAAGTGTTGGAGCTGGTTGATTTGGACTTCAAAGCAGCCGGCGATAGTCGAGGTTGCGCTCAGTTTCACTTCATGCCGCGATTCGTGCGCGAATTGCCCGACAATGGTAAAGAGATTCTTTCTATGAAAGAGGTATTACAGTATTTGCTACGCAGCTCAATTCCATTGATTACGAAGGAGCAACTCATGAACATGGTGAAAATGTCGCAATACGAATGGCAAAGTTACGCCGATGAGATTAAAGGCATGGTTGTGACTTATCCGGGTAAGAAACCATGCTCCGTTAGGGTGGATCAATTGGATCGAAACATTGACCTGCAGCGAGAGGACGACTACAAGTTCCCCGAAATTGTGCACTTTGGCATTCGTCCGCCTCAGTTGAGTTATGCTGGCAATCCTGAGTAAGTATCCTTTGTTTCCTTCGATTAGCTGTGATATTATTACGTTCCAATTTAAGTTATCAGAAAGCTTGGCGCGATTACGTGAAATTCCGTCATCTACTAGCCAACATGTCGAAACCAACGTTTGAAGATAAACGAAAGTTGGAAGCGAAGGAGAATAAGTTGCAGGAGATGCGAACGCAGGGCAAAATGAAGCGAGATGTTACCGTGGCGGTTTCAGCTGAAGGTTTCTTCCGCACTGGAATCATGTGCGATATCATTCAGCACGCGATGTTAATTCCAGTGCTAGTTTGTCATCTTCGCTTCCATCATGCTTTGAACGTACTGGAAAAATCGGTCAAGTATAAGTTTACCAATCGAGCGTTGCTCCAATTGGCATTAACTCATCCATCGTATCGCGAAAACTTTGGGACCAATCCAGACCATGCGCGAAATAGTCTGACAAACTGCGGTATTCGTCAACCTGAATACGGCGATCGCCGAATTCATTATCTGAACACGAGAAAACGCGGTATTAATACCTTGATTAACATTATGTCGCGTTTTGGCAAGCAGCAGGAAACTGAATCGAATATCACGCATAATGAACGGCTGGAGTTTCTTGGAGATGCTGTTGTAGAATTCCTCTCATCCATACATTTATTCTATTCCTTTCCGAATCTGGAGGAAGGTGGTCTGGCTACTTACCGTGCAGCTATTGTACAAAATCAACATTTGGCTGTATTGGCGCGTACTTTGAAACTGGATCAGTTCATGCTTTATGCTCACGGATCGGATTTGTGCCACGATTTGGAACTAAGGCATGCGATGGCCAATTGCTTCGAAGCCTTGATGGGGGCGCTGTTCCTCGATGGCGGCATAGACGTAAGTTGTTGTAACTCCTTAAACATCTAGTAAAACCATTATTTCTGATGCTAGGTGGTCGATATGGTGTTCTCGGATACGCTTTTCAAAACTGAGCCAAACTTGCTGGAGGTATGGGTGCAAATCCCACCGCATCCTTTACAAGAACAGGAACCAAATGGCGATAGGCAATGGATACCGAAGTTTGAGTTGTTGCAGAAATTGGTTAAATTTGAAGAATCCATTGGCGTACAGTTTCACCACATTCGATTGCTTGCACGTGCCTTCACAGATCGCAGTGTTGGGTATACGAATCTAACCATGGGGTCTAATCAACGTTTGGAATTTCTGGGCGATACTGTTTTGCAGCTGATTGCTTCCGAGTATCTGTACAAGTTTTTCCCGGAGCATCACGAAGGACATTTATCGGTAAGTAATACAAATTTTACACATAAGAGTTAAAAAAAATTGTAATATTTCTTTAGCTCTTGCGAAGTTCGCTGGTGAACAATCGGACTCAAGCGGTGGTTTGCGATGATTTGGGAATGTCGAACTATGCGGTCTACAATAATCCGAAAGCTGAGTTGAAAACCAAAGATAGAGCCGATTTGCTGGAAGCATTTATTGGTGCAATGTATGTGGATAGAGGGATTAAGTTCTGTGAGGTGTTTTGCCAAGTGACGTTATTTCCTCGTCTGCAAGATTTTATTATGAATCAAGATTGGAATGATCCGAAGTCAAAGTTGCAGCAGTGCTGCTTGACTCTACGTACTATGGATGGTGGCGAACCGGACATCCCGGTCTACAAGTAATTATTTTATTGTACCAATAAATATATTGTTACTAATTAATTTATTTTAAGGGTGATTGAGTGTAAAGGTCCTACCAACACCAGAGTGTACACAGTTGCGGTTTACTTTAGAGGTCGCAGATTGGCGAGCGCTGTGGGACACAGTATCCAACAGGCTGAAATGAACGCAGCCAAAAAAGCACTGGAAATATCTCAAGGTAAATTACTTAAAGTTCAAAAAAGAGGAAGGAATCATTTTTTGTCTTCTAGATTTGTTCCCTCAATTGGACCACCAAAAACGCGTGATAGCAAAAAGTATGAAGAAGCAAAAGAACAAAAAGCATGGCTCCAAATCCAAAGTCCCCTTTCATGCCATGTCCAAATCACCGGAAAGTTATTCGCGCAATCGGTTTAAGCGATCTCGGTTGCAATCGAGAAGCGATGATGAGTCAGTTCAGATGAGTCCAATACGAAGTGCCGTTTCTGGAAGCAAGTGTGTTTCTTCGGAAGAGAATGATCATAACGAACCTTCGACAAGCAAAGATACCTCTAAGGATTATCAAAAATCGTCTACAAGCAAAGGATTGACCTCCAGGGAGACTGATTATCAAAAGCCTTCTACAAGTAAATATCGAAGCTCCGACGACAGCGATAGTGATAATTTTTAATTTTATTTATTTGTAATTTTTTAATTACGAGTTTGTTGTTTATTAAATCTTTTGAAAAATCAATTTTACTTTTTCTAAGATGTTTGACAAAATCGTACGATTAAAAATGATCGCATTGGCAGATGTCAGTTAAAACATATCGTTAATTGAATGGTTTTTCATAGCTTCAATATTTTTTTGAGAAATTCCAGTATTTTGAGCCTTCGAGAGGGTAAATATGCTTTTATTTGCTAAATGCAATTGTAGTCCATAACTTGTTGATCGAATACCACTCGACAACTTCTGCGATTAGCAAAATTTTCAAAACTTTGAGCGCATTTCTCTAATAAATCTTCCCCAATGAACCAATCAAGATCAAAATGGGATGCATTCAAACTTCCCTTGCTATTGAAACGATTCCAGTTATGCAAGCATTACCTGTAAATGTTTCCAAATCCCAACAATTATTGGATAAAAATGGGAACGTCGTGCCTGCACCAAGCATCGAGCAGTCGGAACCCGGAGAAACGGGAGCGGAACGCGGCGAACCGAAATTCGGAGAATCGGAACCCGGAGAAACGCAATCTGGTGAAACGGAGCCAGATTCAATTTGCCAAAAGTCTATTCTAGCTTCTTTGGGCATTAATAAGACTCCATCGCAAATTCAGCTACAAGCCTGTCTTGTTTGTTATTAAAATTTCGGTTCTTAGTGGATGAGTAAAATTATAAGACAAAATCTTAAACGTATTTGTTTGCAGATTAATTATCCTGGTTATCTGGGAAGCAGTTATCATAGTTGACTTGGTTTCTATGTGCTTTATCTAAATTTATAAAAATTAAAACGCTTTTCGTATAATAAATTTAGAATTAATAACCCAATTTTTTTATTTAATTTTTTTAATAAATAAACAATTGAATTTATAAGCGAATTTATTTCTATAAGTTACTTTTACCCTAAATAAAATTATTTACGCCACTTGAAAGTTAAAAACCTACACAGAAAATTATTGCGTGTGAAGAAGCCTTAAGATGTAGGGGTTAAACGCAAGGGCGCTGGCAACTCTAGCGCTAACTTCACTCTAGTAGTTTGACGTCTAGTGCCAGCATCATAACCCAACATTTCGCTCCTACTAAATCCACGTTTTATTAATTCGATTTTAAACATCCCAAGAAATGTAAGTAACACTTCAATTAAAAGAATGTCCGACTTACTTAAACCACCGGAAACTGTGCGAGGTCTGTTGAACCTCGACAGAAAACAATTCGAAAAACCGATTACTTTAAGCTACTTGCACATAAACAACATCAAGCTTACAAATGTAATTCCCATAATTAAGAAGCACTGTTTAAAAATGGAGCGATTTAAGCCAATCGAGAATATCGCAGAGTATGAATATCGCATCTATTTAAATCCAGCAAACATAACCTCCTGGCAAAACTTGCCCGAAGATGTACGAACCGATTTAAACGGGCTTACGATCGACGAAAGCAACTTTAAACAGCAGGAAGTTACGCTAACGTTCGACAATTATCACACGGACGATATTTTGAAAGCAGTATTACCGCCAGATGAAGAAGGCATGTCAAGTTTCACCAAAATCGGGCACATCGTGCACGTGAACCTGCGCGAACATTTGCTACCGTATAAGAAAATAATCGGCGAGGTGCTACTGGATAAAGTAACAGCTTGTCGAACGGTGGTCAATAAAGTGAACATGATCGACAACACGTATCGCAATTTCAAAATGGAAATACTCGAAGGAGACGACGATATGATGACGACCGTTAAAGAGAACGGATGCAAGTTTGAGTTCGATTTCTCGAAGGTGTATTGGAACTCGCGATTGTGCACCGAGCACGAACGAATCGTGAAACTTCTAAAACCCGGCGACGTGCTGTTCGATGTGTTCGCTGGAGTCGGTCCGTTCGCTTTGCCATGTGCTAAGAAGAAATGTGTGGTGTTCGCGAACGATTTGAATCCCGAATCGTTCAACTGGATGAATCACAACAGGAAAATTAACAAAATTAGCGACGAGAGTTGCAAGACTTTTAATAGCGATGGTCGCGATTTTATTTTGAACGTACTTAAACCGAATTTGCTTAAATTTATCGATAAAACGAATGTGTATGTGACGATGAATTTACCAGCATTGGCTGTGGAGTTTCTGAATGTTTTTGTAAACTTGTACGCCAAGGAGAATGTGCAGGTTGCTGAAATGATTAGGCCGCCGATTGTTTATGTTTATTGTTTTGCAAAAGGAAGTGAGCCGGAAGCTATTGCCCGACAATTGGTGAATGAAAATATTGGGTTCGACATTACCGATAAAATCCTCGAGGTTTTTAGAGTGCGGACCGTTAGTTCGAATAAGGAGATGATGCGCGTTGCGTTTAAACTAGATCGCGATATTTTGCTTGGGAATGTTTCTGGTAAAAGAAAGTTTTCTGAAGACGGCGTCAATAGCGATAATAATTTAAATAAGAAATGTATTTTTTAGATTTAATTATGTAATATTTTAATTGAAATGTTGGTTTGCAGTGAACCATGGGGAAGAACAAGAAGAAGCAAAGTAGCATTTTCAAAGTCGCAGGTGCGAAAAGTTTGAAATTGAAAGCGAAAGCGAAGGCTGTTAAAGGCGGTCTGAAAAAAGTAAACATTTTTAGCTTTATATTTTTTTTAAATATTTAAAGGACTAAATTTTGATGTTCCAGATAAGCAATGCTAAAGTAAAGAAATCAATCGAAGAAGTGGATGAGCGTTTGGTAAATTTGGAAACTGAGCTTAGGCAGTCAAATCCAAAAGCAAAAGATGTGCCAACAAAAGCTAAGCCTCAAAACACCGGTAATTTGCCAATTGTGAAAAATGCACCTGCAACTAAGGAAATGTCGCAAGACACTATGCAGAGTTTAAATGCCATGCAACTGTAATGTAATATTTTGTAAGAATAATAATAGCTAATTAATATAATATATTTGTTAAACAATTATTTTTGTGTTTAATATAAAAACTCATTTTGGTGCATTACTGGTTGCAAAGTCTCGATCAAGGGAGCCTTGATAATCCAATCAAAATGAATTGAAATCAAGTAGCTGTGTCATGAAATATGTGACATTTCAACCAAATTACAATCTCAATCAATTACACAACATTTTCGGCTTATATACAAAATTAAAAAGTACAAAAATGCAAGATAATAACACTCCCATTCCACTAATGGTGCGACGTCGTATGGCTGGAGGTGATGCTGATCCAATTCGACGCCTGTATCGTGAAATTGTTGCCCGGCATAATGGTTTCGTCAACCTTCCACAGCAAGTGCGGGCATTAGATGATTTAGACATATGGCTCCCAATCCCAGATTTACGCCGTCATCTTAGAGCGAATCGTAATTTCTTCAATACTTGTAGAAGAATCTATCATTTTGTAATTGCCATGTTCATTTTGGGAGTAATTGCACGTCCGCCGGCGCCACCAATTTGGCCAGGTTTCGCCACCACAGAACACTTTTTGCTGAGATGCCTGGTGTCCGTATGGGATTATCTTGTGGACTCTATCGTGAACAGTCCAATTCAGTTTGGCACTGTAGTCTCAATTTTATTTGGAATTTTCTTTGTATGGATTAATAAATAAATAAATTGCTTTATATCTCAATTATTAGTTTTTTATTATTATTTAATCTTTTGAATGGATTTCCCAAATACAAAGAAAAATTCCGTGAGAAATGGATTGGATCTCGAATTTCCAGCCGGCAGCCATCACCTGAAAATTCAAATTCTCCCCCGATGGCCTATTTTCTCCCACCATCTGCTCTATTGTAAAGAGCACCTCTTGGAAGGACTTCTCTTCACTTCTCCATTTGGAAGGACTTCTTTCCTTTGAATGGTGGGCTCTTGAACTAATTTCCCAAGTTGGGAAGGTGTTTGGCTTAAAGTGTAGTTCTTATATAATAAAAATAAAAATCAATTAACTATACAGCAGCTTTTAATTAGTAATCCATACAATAAAAATTATCATAAATATAGTCCCAACTAGAATCGAAGCGCGTACGATCATGTCCATAATAACACCCAGTCGCGCCATCATGTTCCTCACCAAAGAGTTTTCCGGAACGAAAAAAGTTCGCAAAATTGATGGAATCAGTGGTCGTACAGTCCACCAACCAAGAAAGACGATGATTTCAATCACATAGAAGATTATTTTCCAAGTGGAAAAAACATTACCCCTCCTCTGGCGCTGGTTATCCACCCGGCGCCGCGCTTCATTTTCGTTGTCCCATGTCCGTTGAAATACTTGTGCCATAAATCTTATGAATTCGGGATCATCTACCAGCCGTCCTGGTCCTAGACCATGGCCTTGATTCAGCAGCAGTACGTCAGCATCACCTCCAGGTCCAGGCCACTGCATTTGAACGCCGACTGGGATTACTCACTAAGATTTTCTTCGGCTATTTGCTTCGGGAATGATATAATGACAAATATTCCATGACAGCTACCTACTCGATTGAAATTAATTTTTATGGTTTTGAGTTGTTTTATAAATCAAGTAGCTGTTCGCGTCCATTGCAATATTTGTCATTTATATTTACAATCATTTATTAATGCGGCTTTATTGGCTTGCAGATAAAATATAGCAAAAGAAAAATTTTGATTCATAATCTTGGTCAATCATGGCGCGTCGTTGGCCTGGACCTGGAGGTGATGCTGACGCAATGAGATTCAATCCCGAGAATATTGAACAACAACCTGGACCAGCAATGAATCATAATGCTATGTACCATCATTGGGGGATCATGGGAGGAGATGGCGATCACCGACAACTGTTGGAGGCATTGCTGGAACAGGCCATCGCAAGGGAGAATTTGAACATGTTTGCCGCCATGCTCCCAGAGGACGAGGATGAACTTGATCGTGACTACCTACCGGCGCCGGCAAATCGTGGTTTTTCCATGAACCGGAAAATATTGTTCTGCTATGTAGCTACTCTGATGCTTTGCGCGTGGGTGGCAAGTCCGGGGACTACATCCGAAAACTTTTTGGTGAGAATGGTGAATGTGGTATTGGGGCACATTGTGGACCGGATCGCAAGCTCTCCAATTGTTTTTGGTGTTATAACTGTACTTGCTTTTGTATTGTTCATTACTAAATAAACTGTCCTCTCATATATTCGATGTATTATTTGTTAAAAATGTATTTGGCCCGCCATAGTTAATTTTGAACCAAATTTTGATTTGGCATAGTACAACGAGCGCCCACTAGGTGGCGCCGTTTTTGTCCTTTTGCTCATTAGGCGCAAGCGATTTTGAAAAAATAATGGAGGATACACTCCGTTAGGCCATTAAGTGCCAGTGCAATTAATTTAAATGATTTCTATAATAGTTGCTAGAAAATAGCAATTTTATTTGGAGACCATGATATTTGTCCAGCGAATTGTATCCTCTGGCCTTGATAAAAGTGGCCAGCAGTTAGTTACTTTACTTTTAAGTTTGACATAGGTTAGGTAGTACCTATATCTATTTCTGTCACATTTTTACAGAGTATATTTTTGAATAGTTATTTATAAATTTATTGTACAAATCGATCAAGTATTATCAACAGTGTTTAATAAGTTCGAGTGGTAAATAACAAACAATTTGTTGCAATGGCCGGTTTAGGTAATTGCGAATCGCCTGGTTGCGAAAAAGCGGCCAAACTACAGTGCCCCACATGCATCAAACTCGGCATCCAAGGATCGCTGTTTTGCTCGCAAGACTGCTTCAAGGCGAATTGGAAGACACACAAAATCATCCACGCCCTAGCGAGTAAGTAGGGTTATATTGGCTGCTAATGAGGGGTAAATTTATTGCAAGCAAATACACTGCGGAGTTTCTGCGAGATCCGATTAGGTCATTCTTAAGGGCCCCATTGGGGGCCCCTTGGGGTTTAATAAAAATGCAATCTCCGATGATTTAAAAGTCGGCGGGGCTCCAAAGTGTCTCCGGACTCGGCTTTAGACTCCATTGTGCCAAAAGCCGGTAGTTTGTCCTCAAGTTCAATCATAACTTTTTTTACTTTATATTTCGTATAATTTTATTAAATTTCCATCGTGGTTAGTCCAATAATTCCATAAGAATGTTCCTCGAACAATGGATGATAAGGCATTGTTTATTCTTCATTCTCAGTTTATTAATCACAACATTCCTATGCGAAATCGATATACTATTGTTTTAGTTCAAGTTCATTTTTAATCTATGCATAGAAAAATGTTTTAAAAAATGCTGAATGAGTATTTTAGATAATGTTACTCATGTGGAAAGTTTGAATGAAATTAAAATATAGGAAGTCGGGAAGATTTCAAAAGAATGTTCCATATAAATTTACCCCTCGAAGTTCAAGCATTAACATTAACCAAATAATCGACCGCTCAGGGCTGGTATTACACCAAAGTGATTACACCTTATTGGCGCAAGCGACCAACATTAACCACTATCTTGTAATACCGGCCCTTGTACGCTACTAATAAACAAACCATAAATCTTGAAAAGGAGTTGACAATTTTATAGAAGGTAACCTTGGCGAGGAAAAGAAAGATTCAAACATTTTCAATCCGTGGCCGGTGTACCATTTCACCGGCAAGTTGCGCCCGTTTCCACAGACTGAGAAGCGAACAGTGCCTCTAACCATAGGCCGTCCAGACTACGCTGACCATCCCGAAGGATTGCCACTCAGCGAGAAAGCGGTCCAAGGATCCAGCCAGATCAAAGTGCTGGACGATGAAGAGATCGAAGGCATGCACGTGGCTTGCAAGCTGGGTCGCGAAGTGCTCGACGAAGCCGCGCGAGTCTGCGACGTGGGAGTCACCACCGACGAAATCGATCGAATCGTCCATGAAGCTTGCATCGAACGCGATTGCTATCCATCCCCGCTCAACTACTACGAATTCCCAGCTTCTTGTTGCACCTCAGTCAACGAAGTGATTTGCCACGGAATTCCCGATACTCGCGTCTTGGAAGACGGGGATTTGTGCAATGTTGATATCACAGTGTATCATCGAGGCTTCCACGGCGATTTGAACGAGACGTTCTTCGTGGGTAATGTGAGCGACAAGCATAAGGATTTAGTCAAAGTCACTCATGAATGTCTGATGAAAGCGATTGATATCGTTAAGCCGGGCGAGAAGTATCGCGAGATTGGGAATATTATCCAGAAGCATGCCCAAGCTCATGGCTATTCTGTCGTGAAGGGATATTGCGGACATGGTATCCATCGGCTCTTCCATTGCGCTCCGAATGTTCCGCATTATGCTAGTGAGTATATCTACTCCTCCATTATTTTATAAATTAAATTCGTCTAATTTGTAGAAAACCGCGCTGTCGGAGTGATGAAAGCCGGCCACAGTTTCACAATCGAGCCCATGATTTCCGTCGGAAGTTGGAAGGACGTAATGTGGCCCGACAACTGGACCGCCGTTACCGCTGATGGTCTATGGTCCGCTCAATTCGAACAAACCCTATTGGTTACCGAAACTGGTTGCGAGATAATGACCCGTCGCCGAAACAAGAATGGGCAGCCGCATTTCATGGACAAAATGTAAACATCTTCCTGCGTCGACTAGTACGAGGAATATTTTTTTTCAATAACACTATGTTTTCTAAATATTTGTTGATTATATTACATTTAAAATAAAAATATTATAATACATAATTTGGTTGTTTATTGATGACCGTAGGGCAGTTCTACTTTACCTCCATGTGCGTTCACCACATCCCAGCAGCTGCACGTTAACGTTTTCCGGTTCATGATGTCGGTGTAGACGATTCCATTTAGGTGGTCGAATTCGTGTTGGACGATTCGCGCTGACCAGCCTTTGAGGTTCATTAAAATCGGCGAGTTGTTCTCATCAAATCCTTTCAATTCGATCGCTTTATATCGGGGTACTTCGGCCCAAAATCCTTTGACACTCCCACACGACTCCGGATATACAACTTTGGTGAAATCGAGCACTTTTACTTCGGGATTAATGACTATCTAAAATGTTGTATTGAATTTAACGGGGGCGAGTTCACTATGCTGTATGCAGGACGAGTCAAAAGGTGCTTTTGCCCACGATCTTTTGACTCGCCCCGTATGCAGATCAATGAGCTCGCTCCCTTAACATTTTGCTGACTCGAACATTTACCATTTTACTCATCAGCTTCATCTCGTAATTTTTGCGCTCCTGTTCACTGAACGCGCTCGCATGCGTCTTATTAAACTCCATCATAAACAATCGTAAAGGAACACCGACTTGTGGCGCCGATAATCCAATACATTTGTGCCTCTCGAACACAATGTTCATTTCTGCAATCAGGCACGCAACTTCGTGCGATGTAATTAAATCGGACGGTACCGGATTTGAAATCGTCCTTAAACATGGATCACCGATTTGCACTATATGTCTGTATGGCGTTTGCTGTTTTTTCGGTTTGGTTAAGCCAGCGTACCATGTTCTTAGTTTCTTGTAACTGAGTTTACGAATTTGTGTTGAATTTGTTGGCAAATTCATTATTTGAAAAAGATTGTGTAACATAACCTCCAAGCGCTAACTTCGCACATGTCAAATTGTCAACAAACCGTGAGGGGTCGTTCGTTTACAAATTTTTGTTGGAATTTTTGCAACTTTAGTTGTGAAATTGCGACGAATGCTTCTCTGTGGTATTAAAATTAATAAACTAATAGAATTTCTTAGCTTCCAAAGAAAGTTGGCAGTTTTCAGTTGAGATTTAAACTATCTAAACGCTTTAAATGAGAGTGAAGTTGCACGTAGAATAAAACACCAGCGCCTGCAAATCACACCCTAACCTCACAAAGTGTGAACGTCACAAATGACCTTGTGGAGGCGGAGATTGTTTGTAGTGGTCCATGTGCTGAGTCTGATAAATATAAATGGTTAACAATGAAAGTCAAAGTAATTAGCAGAAACCCTGACGAATACCTGCGAGAAACCAAACACGACATCCACAAAGGTACCTTACTATTTCCATAAAATTTCAAATTAACGCCACTGTTTTGCAGCCCCGCGAAACTACGATCCCGCATTGCATCCCTTTGAAGCCGCGCGTGAATACACGAAAGCCCTAAATGCGACGAAACTAGAACGAGTGTTTGCCAAACCTTTCATTGGCAATCTTGATGGCCACAGAGATGGTGTGTCGTGCATAGCGAAACATCCGAAGAAGTTATCCATTCTTGTCAGTGGCGCTTTCGATGGCGAAGTGCGAATCTGGGATATCCCGCAGAAAGCTTGCCTGCGAAACTTTGTCGCACACGATGGAATTGTACGCGGTGTGACTTATTTGCCGAATGGCGAGCGATTTATTACGTTGGGCGACGATAAAACGATCAAAACCTGGAAAACGGTGGTGAAACATGACGATGACGATCACGTACCGGTGAATACCATTCTTAGTAAAACCGTATTGACTGGTATCAGCCATCACTTGAAACAACCGATTTTTGCGACGTCTGGTGAGATTTGCCAGATTTGGGAGGAAACGCGCAATGAGGCTATTCGCGCGATTTCGTGGGGTGTCGATACTTTGCACGATATCGCTTTCAATCCGATCGAGAGTAACATTTTGGCGTCATGTGCAAGTGATCGCAGTGTGATTTTGTACGATATGAGGGATAATGCTCCGTTGCGGAAAGTGGTGATGAAGCTGCGAGCGAATAAGGTCGCTTGGAATCCGATGGAAGCGTATATCTTCACTTGTGCTAACGAGGATTACAAGTATGTATTTAATGATTTTGTATTTTATTAATTAGTTAAGTGAAAGGCTGAAAAGTTCATTGTTTTTGGTCTTCAAGGAACGCAACCAACAATACACATAATTTAATTTTCTTTAAATTATTGTAAAACGTAAAATATGCCAGGAATTGCAAATAATTATTAATTTTTATTCATTATTAAATAAAAATTAGTAATTAATTGCTGGTTTTTAACATATTTTACGTTTTAACATTAATTTGAAGAGAATTAAATTTGATGTATTGTTGGTTGCGTTCACTTTTTCGTAGCCTAGTTAATAGTCCCTTAATTGTTATTTAAGGAGTAAATTTATTGGGAAAATAGTGTACTCTGGAGTTCCGATACATTTGCCCCTCATTTTATTTGAGATCATCATGCTTACACCCCGATTTTCAAAGTTAAACGAATCTACTGGTGATCCTAGCACTCTTGGGATTTAGCTTTGAATTTTATTTTATGATACAAATAACAAAAGAGGAAACGCCACATTTGTTTTACGCACAAGTCAAGAAAACTCAAATGTTTGGTTGATTTTATTTATTAGGTTACATCAAGAATAAAATATATTGTATAAAATAGAAACAAATAATAAAACTTCGTCTCAGTGATTAAATACGGCAAATAATGCCAAAATTAATACAATAAAATATAACAGAAATAAGCAGGACAAAAATATAAATGCAATTGCAACGCCGGTGACAGAATCGATCAAGTTATTCATCAGTAAACTTAAACTGCGAATCAACCTTTCCATGTTTCTCTCGGGTTTCCCAAAGTGGAAAACTCTGTTGATCAAGACAAGTAATTCCTTCGTATTGAGGGATCGGTTCACAAATCACCTTTACCTTTGGATTTCCAATAATCTTGCTGAGAGGACTGATGGGTCTGGGGTTGCTGGTTCCAGAAGCGATGGGGCTGAAGCTCGAAGTTGCGCTGCTGCTGCTCGCGGCGTTACTATTGCTGGAGCTGGTAAGCGTGCGGATGGCGGATGCTTCTATACTGATGGCCTCTGCTTCAAGATCCAGAGTCGGATCCTCGAGGTATTTTATCAGTGCCAACACTCCGGCGTAGGTCATTCGATATAAGCGATCATCACCGTATAACAGCCATTTTTCGGCGCATCCGAACACTAGGGCGTGAGACAATTTTCGATTGAAATGCGAACAGTTTCGCATTGCTGCCGAAAGTTTGAGACGTTGCGAAATTTTCAATCTTAGCCCGGCGTTATTTGGCATCTCTAGCAATGCCCGCAACACTTCCCCAATCATTTTCGTACGTTCGGTTCGCGACTTGTAAATGAAATGGCTAGTACTAATTAGATTGATAGAACAATTGATGATGTCTCACCGAGCAACTATTTGAAATAATAACAAATGATTCAAACTCGGAGTCAAGTTACCTGTTGATAATGGTGGTAGTGGTTGTCTACGTGGAGCATACGTGGTTGCCAATGGAGCCACTTAGATAAGGGTCCTGTCAGGTGTTGCCATTCTTTTAATTCCATGTACAAGAATTCAATTATTCTATCCATTAATGACCCGGATAAGTGAGATTGCATATCTCAATTATTGGACGATTTTTTATGATCTCATTTAGGATTCTTGGACTGTTTAGGCTTAGGAGTGACTAAGAATGACAATGTCGAACTTTGCTATTGATTAGAACATTCCAACGCTTCCAGTCTGATAAAACTCATTAATGGACTGATTCACATTTAATTTTTTCTAGTTTATATTCCTTCGATACGAGAAACTTGAGGCAACCGGTCAATGTGCATATGGACCACGTAGCCGCCGTTACTTTTGTCGATTATGCACCAACTGGCAAGGAATTCGTCTCTGGAAGCTACGATAAATCCATCCGGATTTTCGAAGTAGATAAAGGCCACTCCAGGGAAATTTACCACACGAAGCGAATGCAAAGATTAACTTGCGTTCATTGGACGTTAGATAACAACTACATTCTGAGCGGTTCTGATGAGATGAACATCCGTATTTGGAAAGCGCGAGCTTCAGAAAAACTAGGACCGGTAATATTTCGGAATCTGATCGTGAGATTTTGCTAAATGAGTTTTTTGCAGTTGAAACCAAGAGAACGAACTGCACTTCAGTACAGTGAAGCTTTAAAGCAAAAGTATGCAAGCCATCCACAAATTAGACGAATCAGTCGACATCGACATGTTCCGAAGCATATTTACAATGCCCAGAGTGAAATGCGAACCATGAAAGAAAAGGGTAAGAAGAAGGAAGCGAATCGGCGAGCTCACTCCAAACCTGGTGAAGTACCACACGTTCCCGAACGTCATAAGCATGTTTTACGTGAAGATCAATGATTCGGTAATTTTTTTTGTTAAGTTATACATATTCCTAAATAAATATCAAATCAGTTTTTTGGAAAAGAAAGTATTTGGCTTTTTCCACGGTTTTTGGCCGTTAGACGCCACGTATTCCGGGGAAGTACCGCATGTTCTTGAACAACATAACGCGAATATATAAGAAAATCATTCTATATTTTGAAATAAATATCAAATCACTCTGGTGTTCAAATCCCCAAAATGTTTGGAGACTTAATCCTTCCTAAAGCCCAAAGTGCCCCAAAGTAAAACTCCATTTTCTTAGACGCCATTTACTTCAAAATGAAATTCCTGTATGTTTGGTTGCATAAACCGCCAATAACCTCATAAACTAACTACTAAATATTTATAAACTGGTATAATTATGTTAATATAATGATAAACAACAAACTATTAACTTCTTGTTTGCCACTTATTCTCAAACAAAACATGTCTTCAAAACCAACCACTAGTAGGTAAGAAAATGGAATAAAAATTGATCATCTCCAAAAAAAACTTGAATTACAGCCTTAATCATTGAGAAACTCCACAAAATAACGACTATAGGAATAAATCGACCGGAAAAGCGTAATTGCGTTGATTCGCACACTGCGTTGGAGTTGAAAAATGCGATAGCGGACTTTGAAGCTGATGAGGAAGCGCTGGCTGGAGTTTTGTATGGAATTGGTGGAAATTTTTGCTCTGGTTACGACTTGAATGAACTGGCAAACAGTCACTCTACAATGGTTTTAGATAACTTAGGACATGTTGGACCCACGTTGCGTCCTTTAAAGAAACCGCTGGTAGCTGCGGTAAGTGGCTATGCAGTTGCTGGTGGTCTTGAATTGGCTCTAATGTGCGATTTACGGGTTGTAGAAGACACTGCAGTGCTTGGAGTGTATTGTAGACGTTTTGGTATGCATTTAAAGTACATTTTGAGATATCAGAGATACTTACCCGAATTTTTGGCATGGGACTCCAAATTAAATTGCTTGTTTCCTCAGGAGTGCCACTGGTTGACGGCGGAACAGTTCGTCTACAAGCAATGGTAGGTCTTTCAAGAGCTTTAGATCTAATTTTAACCGGTCGTTCATTGAACGCCAAAGAAGCCTTCGAATGGGGAATAGCAAATCGGCTGGTCGCTTGTGGTACAGGACTTGGACAAGCCATAAATCTAGCATCATCTTTAGTCAAATTTCCTCAAAAATGTCTCCATGCTGATAGAGAATCAACGTATAATGCTGCATTTAACTCGGCGTATCAAGAGCTGCTGGATTTTGAGCAGAGAAATGCAAATTCGGTTCTGTATGCTGAGTCTGTGGAGGGTGCTAAGAAGTTCATGGCTGGTGTAGGCCGACATGGGAAATCGTATCATTTGACGGAGAAGGAGATAAGCGAATGGGAGAAAGAGTTTGATTCTAGTCAAACAGTTAACAATAATACAAAATCGAAACTGTGACACTAATGTTTTAGTTAAAAGAATATATTTTTGATTTAGTTTTTTTTTAATGTAGTCTATTTAATGGATTCTTGTCTTCCTTCATTGATTTCTTTAGTGATCCTCGTTTTGGTCTTCCAGTAGCGGGTCGCTTTTTCTTCCTGGGACTTTTGATTTCGGAGGAACGTCGAGCGGATCTTTTCGAAATTTTCTATAATTGATTTTAGTATGTCATATTTAAAGCGTATTATTCAAAACTTAGAAGAAATAGAAAACCGCATTCTGTTTGGAGTTTAAAATAGTTTACCGAAATGCCGGATGATGAACGGCGACTAATTCTCTTCTGGGTCCGCATGAATTCTTCGTACTCCTTTGACGCCGCGTTCAAAATCGGTTTCAGCATTCTATCTAATAAAAAACAATTTATAAAAATTAGTTTGTACTTTTAAGATCAAAATTGCCAAAAATGTCGCATACGCAACCTTTGAACTGAACCAAAAAAAAAAAGATTGTAAATCTGATGAATTATCTCACTGAGCTCTAGCTTACATATTGTGGTCGTATAATAAATTATATCACCACATTCTATGTTAAAGTTCAAAACAATATAACTTCTTAATTAAAATGCAAAAAAATCCTCATCTTCTTTCGTTCGAGCTGGAAAGATACGGATTTTTTTTATCTTTGAAGACCTTTACCGTAACACAAGTGTTTGATATAAAAAAGCAATTTAGTTATTTGTTAACTGAATTGCGTAGCAAACAAACCTCGTTTACGACACATTTATCATCGCCATGAAAGTGGTCTTTATTCATAAATTCACTCATGACTGCTTGCGACGGGTGCATTTGTAGTTGTCACGTTACGCAGCTTTTAAATTGAATGTAGTTTTTTTTATACAACGTTTCATATCTAGAAATAGTGAACCAAGGATGAACAAAACCACTTTCATGACAAATGCGACGATGATAGCTACTATTTTGTGCCAGTTCCAAAAGTTTAAAATTCTAAATCTTTCACAAAATCCTAAAGTGATGTAATCAGTCAGTATCGATCCTTATCTCCAAGAATTGGACCACCCTGTTCAGTTCCAGATCGATTTTCGGGAACAGTTTTAATCTGTGACACTCTGTACATAGTGCAAATAAACTTACTTTGTTCAATAGCGACGTAATATACATTTTTCGGTTTCAATAGCTCCAAACCATTTGTAAATGCAGCACAACTGTTCACATTACATCGAATACCTTTCTCGGTGCACAAATCCATAGTTTCTATCAGAATGTAATCCAATATGTAATGTAATAATAGAAGATTTTAGGAATGAAAGAGCCTATACCTTTCAAAGATAGATCTTGTACTCCAATTTCTTGCAAAACGTAATCCATAATAACTTGGATGATGCAGTTTGGATTGAAATACAGCGTCTTGTGTTCTGCAATTTCTTCCGAATCCATCTTATCAAAGTCTGCTCTCAAATCAATTATAAATAAACAATTAGGAAGCATCCAATTCATACCTGTATATTTAATTATGCTGAACATTTTTTTGCAGTTTTGGAAACGTCAACTTTTGTAATTCAAAGTTGACAGTAACAGCGCTACCAACAATTAGCGTGAAAACTCAATTAAACCAATTTAAAGTTTTAGGTTAGGCAACCAAACATACATTGTCGCCATTATTTGAATTTGAGGCTACAATTTTAAATTAAGTTTTGTAACTCGTGCCTTAACGCAAAAATAGAACTAGTTAATGTTACAATTACAAACAAATATTGCAAGTAACGTGAAAAGTAGGCGAACAATGTTTGTATAGACATTGAACGATTACCTAGCAACCGCAACCCTTCATTAAAAACAAAACAATACTATTAGAAGTTCAATAGACACCATTAATAATTTACAAAAAAGTGCATTAATATGGATTGGAAATATGTGTCATCCCTCAGTGCCGACGACTTGAGCGTCGAGCAAAAGGACGATCTCTACAACACAATTGCATGGTTAAATAGTGACAGTGATGACATAAACAGTAAGCGGTTAAAAGTGCTCTTCAAATTGAGCCAGGAAATTTTAAAATATAAAGGTGAACAAGTGGAGACTCTATTACACGAGCTGGATGAATTGGCGACGCGACAGGGTGAAGAAGAGGCCCGCAAAATGGAATCGGATGATGCTATTACGACCGCTCGCAGTTCGCGATCGAGGAAATCCAGCTCGATTGAGTTTGAAAGTAGATAGGAGGCATCAACTAGCTCATTGTTTCTCTTAAACGCATTTCTATTTACAGATTTGGAACAGAAGTTTATCGAATTGAAAGCGAAATACAAAAAGCAAATGAATATTAACGAGCGCAATTCCGCTGAACTCGATAAGGTATGGTCTCGGGAAAATGTGCTGCTCAATTTCATTTTGTATTCGGTGCCAGTATTTATTCATGTTATACGGAACTTTCACGGCAACGCGCTATATTCGGAAGCGTTCGGTTGAGTTCGTCAGTCGCGCCCGCTGTAGGGGGGTGGGAGAATGTAGCGTGTTATCGTGAAAGCACGGTATATTATTATTAAAAATAATTGTCCCTGCATATTGATATCGTTTTTAATTAGAGAATCTAAAATATTATTTTCCAGGTTAATAGCAAAGTCAAAAATTTAGAAATGGAGAACAAGCAGTTGCAAAATGAGATTCAAGCCAAGTCTCGCGAGGGTAGCGAGTCCGATGTTTCTGAAAGCGTACGCGACCAACATAGAGAACTTGTAGAGTCAATTCATAACAAAAATAAACAAATATCTGACCTTTTACATGATATCGAAGTAAGTTAGAAACATGGAAAACAGTTTTTTTCCTGATCCCCTTCTATAATATAATCTTGCAGGAAGTTGAGAAAGAAAACTTTTTGTTAAGAGACAAACTGACGAAAGTAAGGGATGAACTTTCAGTGGCCACCAAGGAAATTAATAAACTGACCGAGAAACTCAACGCCAGCGAATTAAAGTTGGACGAGAATTTCGGTAAACATTTTAATTTAGTTCGTACAACAAATTGTACTATAATAGTATATCGATTTGTATAGAGTTGGTACAGAAGTTAACAGCGGATAATGAAGTCATTCAGGATGATCTTAACGAGATGACTAAATCAAAGCAAGATCTGGAAGATCATTTCAATGAATTTACCAAAGAAATTCATACGCGCATTGATGAATGGAAGGTATAACTAAATTAATACACAATAGGCTATATATAATTTACTGCTGTTGTTGTTTAAAGGTAATTTTAATTGCAAAGGATGCTGAAATCAAAGAGTTGAAATCCAATAATCCCCTGCTAATCCAACAACGAAATAATGTAAACTCCAGCAGTAGTTCAATATCCAGTCTACCGAATGACGATTGCGATAAGATTTGTTCAAACGCATTAAGACAGGCTTTAGTCGAACGAGAAAAACAATTACTAGAGGTTCAAAGCCATTTGGAACGAGCAACAACTGAGATGAACACTAATACCGAAATTTTGCAAAAGATGTGTGGCGATAAGCAGAAAAGTTCGGAAAAAATGAAACAACTTCAAACGAACTATTACGATATACGGAAGCAATTGAAAATTGCACATGAACGATGCCAGGATTTGCAGGACGAAGTTGTTTACGTTGAGAAACTAGTCGCGGATAAAGATACTGATGTAGGTAACATCTGTTTTTATCATATCGGACTAAAACATCTGATTTACAGTTGAAGAAAATCTTACAACTCATTGAAGAAAACAGTGAGGATAAGAAGTTGAGTATATCTCTAAAGGAAATTAACGATCTGAGATCGAAATGTCGTCTCCAAGAAAAACAAATCATAAATTTGGTCAAAACGTCTAATAAGCTCCAAGAAGCTTCTGATCAATTTGAAAAAGAAAACCTTATTTTGAGGTAGTTATTTTTATCTTATATATAAACTAAAGAGATTAATTGAATGATTTTAGAGATAAATTTGGTATACCTGAGGAAGAGGTCATAAACCTGAGTAACCTAACTACTAAGCAGCGAAAATATAAGAAGGAAATGGAGAAACTGCTACAGCAACTACAAAATGAAGAAGAACAGAAGCTTCAACTAAAGAGCGATATCCAAAAACTGAACAAAATCGTTGCAAGCTTATCCAATCAAATTATCGATTTGGGTCAAAAGCCAAACCGAAATTTAGCAATCAAAACAATATTAAATAAAGACGAATGTCTTGCTATTATTGAGGAAAATGAAGCCTTGCGTAAAGGCATGCATGAAATTCTAAATTCCGTAAACACTAAAAAGGGTAATGAAATTTTTCTTCTTTGAATTTTAATTATTAAAATAATTTTCTAGAAACAAGTTTGACGGAAATTAAATCCGAAACTTTTGAGAAGCTGCTCCGGGCACTCGATGTTAAACACATTTCTGGTTGGTATCATCCTGCTATGAGGCTACAAGCAGAGCTCCATAATCTCGAAGGTGTTAACGCTGAGTTGCGAGAGCAATTACGACAAACCAAGTAAGAAAACAAAATCAAAACCATTTTCTAGGTATATTCAATTTTCTTTTAGGATTAAGTTGCAGGATATTCCATCACTTAGCTTGGAGCTACAACCAAAAGAAACTGTAGTTTCAGAAGTAAAACAGAATCTAGCTAAAGATGAAACTGATAACCAAGCTGAAATTGAAGCGAAAGAAGACATTAATGATAACTTGCTCATATTGCAAAGAAGTATTGATGAAAAAGACAATGAGAATGAAAAGTTGCAAAAAATCATTGACAAAAAGGATAAATCTTTGAAGGAGTTAAAAGAAAATTGTAATGTTTACGAATCAAAGTTGAAGATGTTCACTGAAAACCAATCTGAAGATTCCCAGTTACTGAAAATGGAAGAAATGTTTTCGGAGAACGTGTTCCTTAAAAGAAAAATTGGGTACTTAGAAAGTGAAGTGGAAAAAATAAATGCACTGCTTATCAAGTATAAAACCAATTTAACAAACGCAGCTAAAGATGAAGAAGAGAGGAATAAAAAAATAGTAGAGGAAAATGGCAGATTGAAAAAACAAGCGATAATATTGCAGAATTTGAACGATAATATAATAGATCCAAGCATCCACAAGCAATTACAAAAAGACTTTGAGAATTTAGCAATAAAGCATCGTGAAATATTGGAAAACATTAAAAACAGGAACGAAGCTAACGTATTGGAGATAAAGTTACTCCAGGAATCTGAAAAAATGTTAGAGAATGAAAAGTTGGAGCTAAAGAAACACCTGACTAATATTTTGCAGAAGAAACACGAAAATTACAAAGAGAAATTTAACCAAGACATTTTTAAAGAACTTGCCAAGAAACTTGTGGATGAAGAACAATTTACTGAGGATAAAATTTTGGTATTACAAAAGTTGTTTGATAAAAATTACGAGAAACTTACCAAAAAATTGGCAGAATCAGAGGTTAGCGAGTTAACTGAGCGACAACGAGCCAACCACACAAATAATCTTTACGAATTAGTTAAAGACCAGCTGCAAAAATCTGAAGAAAAGTTTAAAGAATTTTCGAAGTACAATGAAAATGTTCTGCAGAAAAATTTGATTCTTCAAGAGCAAATTAATGATTATCAAAACCAGTTGCTTAGTTATGTTGATACCAGTTTATACAAACAGTTGCAAGATAATTATAATTCAATTCTAATGGAAAAAGATGTTTGGAATAAACGAGAAATTGAGAAAACAAAGAACGAAGACGTAGAAAAAAAGCAATCTGTTTCGTTTAGCAATGAAAAAGAGCAGGAGTTGATTAATTTAAAACATCAAATTGTGGATCTGGTTGCAGGATCGGATGATAAACTACAAATAGCACTCTTGCATTCTGATATGCTGCGATGCAAAAAAGCGGAAGATGAAATCAATCTTAAATTAGAAGCCACTTTAATTGAATTAAATAGTTGCAGAACCAATCTAGAAGAGTCAAACAAAGCGTTCGAAGAGGAACTCACAATGCTGAAAGCTAAATTGGAAGCCAACCAGAAACAAAATTCAGTTTTGCAAAGCATTATCCTAAAACAGAAAGAGCAGTATTTGGGTAGTATTCCATTGTGTAGTGAAAGTATTTTTGTGAACAAACTCATGCAAATGAACCAAGAGAAACACGAGCTATTTTTGCTTCTACATAAAACCAAAAATACGGAAAAAGAGCAGGAAATATTAAAAGAACAATGCGAGATTGAATTACAGTGCTTAAAAAAGCAAAAGCAAATTTGGTCAGGTGAAAAGAATGAATTCAAGAACATCTTGAATTGGATGCAGGAGAAAAAATCTCTGCAACTTAATGAACTCCGGTTCAAACGACAATGCGAATTCAAAGACATAGAATTAAAGCATTTAGTACAACGTGTTCAAAGCCAGGCTGACCAAATTGCCAAACTAGAGGATGAACTAATTTTATGCCATTCTAATTATAATCCTGCCGGAAACTTTAAAAGCACTGAAACTCCACAGATTGAACTTTCTGAACTGTCTGAGCGTTCAAACATTGTCACAAAATCGAAAGAAGTTCAAACAACAACAATTGTTGAAGAAAGTTTAGACGAAAATAGTGCTAGTAAAATTCCAAAACAATTACGCGTAGAATTAATGGAAGCTACGGACAAATTGAACAAGGAAAAAGAATTGAACGAGCAACAACTTAAACGCATTTCCGAATTAGAAGCTACGTTAACTATAGTGAAAAATCAAATAGCAGACAAACAGAGCCAAATATCTTTCTATGAACGTCACATTCTTGAGTTGCAACACAGTAAAAAAGAAGATGTAGCAAACATTGCTGGTCCTGGTGGTGACAACATCCCCACGAGTGTTGATAGCTCCAACGCATTGCTGCAGCAGAAGCTGGCAAGCAAGGAAGAACAAATTCTTCAGTACCAATCCCTATTGAAGCAGGATAGAGACAATCATAGTTTAGCAGCTGAGCGATTGCAGGAAGAATTGAAATCGATGCAGTCGCTCTTAGCGGAAGAGAAGCAAAAGCATTTGGAATTGCAGGAAACTTACAACCAATCCCGACCAAACTTGGCAACGATAGAACAATACATACAGCAGGTGCATGTTTTGGAAAAACATATAGCAGAATTGCATACGAATGTTACGTTATTGGATGCTCAGCTGCAGAGTACTCGGGAAGAAGCTGGAAGATGGCGAGGCATGGCCAACGATCGATTGGAAGCCATGGAAAAACTTCGTGAAAACTTAGATATGCAACATAAAAGTGAGCTAGAAGTGTACAAAAATGATTCTGATAAGTGGCGTGAAGAAGTGAGCAGCTTGAAGGAGCTAGTGTGTAAGATTCGAAATCAGAATGGTAGTTTTGGTGAGGATATTAAAAAGATTATTAAAGAAAAAGAACGAAAAATACAAGAACTGTTGATGCTAGCAAAAAAATCGAAAAGCGATAAATCGGATAGTTGCAGTAATTCCAGTGAAGAATCTAAGTTAAACGAACTTGAAATGAGTAAACAAACTTTAGTAAAGGAGAATGAAACAATCAAGAAAAGATTTGAGCAACTTTTAAATCGCGAACGCGGTGCTCGAGAAGAAATACGCGATTTAAAAGCACAACTTTCCAAAAAAATTTCGTCTTTGATACCCAAATCTGATAAAGCACTCAAAGATCAATACCAACGAAAAATAGCGCAGCTTGAATGCGAAATCGAGGAATTAAAAGAAAAATTAACACAACAAATGGCGATTAACGATACGCATAAAATTAAAATCTCTGAAGATTTCTCGAGATGGAAAAAAGAAAAATTCTTGCAACAGTCGATTGAAAAATTAAAAAGTAAACTGAAAGAACGTGAGGCCGAATGTGAAAAACTACAACACACGACGCATAGTTTTCGCTTATTGATTGAACGCTTGGAGCGTGAAAAGCACAATCTTGAAAACCGCGTGAAAACATTGAAACGCAATTACACACAGTTTTCCGGAAATATGGGTGAGCTGGAAAACTTGAAAATGGAAAATATGCAACTACAGTCGCAAAACGAGCTCTTGAGTTCGAAACTGGAAATGCAACAACACCGTGCTGGTGGACTTGGAGCTGCAATGCTGCAGGAGAAACTCGAAGGACAAGAAAGAAAAATAGCTGTGTTGGAGCTCACATCCAAGGTAACATGAATAAACATTCATTTTAAGTAAAAAATATAATTCAAATACAAAAACATACAAAGCAAATCTTGACTAGAATACGATTTGGATTTATCCAATTTTGCGTCCTTCAGTTTATCAATATGAAAGAATTTATTAAATCTGGGCGGGCTTAAGCGCTCCAATGCTTCTCAGAATAAATAATATATGGAGCTCGTTAAGGCCGTCGCCCATTAGACAGAGGCGCGACGCAACGCAGCGCAACGCAACGATAGTCGAAAGTCGCGAGGTAACACTCACTGAACAGAAGCGCGGTTCGACGACGATGATTTGATACGATGATTTGATACCTTACCTGATAAATTCATTTGTTCTCCTATTTCTTTCCAACAATTATCTTTAATAATATTGTTGGAATAATTTCCATGAGACATGTCATATAGTTCTTTGTAGTTACTGACTAGCAGCACTAATTTTTCTTCTGTTTCACTCATAATGTAATGTACTTAGCGTAATGTTTTTAAATGAGTTGACTTATAAATAATAATACTAAAAAATGTGGTTATAAAAATTATTACTTCGTCATGTTTCGATCACTTTCGATAATTCCCGATTTCATTTTTAGCAAATTTTTCTCTGTTCCTAACGCTCATTGCATGGAAACGAAACGCGGCGCAACGAAAAATATCCTTGGCCGACAATTCCGAAACTGGTGTCGCGTCGCGCCGCGTCTCGTATCTCATTAGTGCGCGTTACTCCATAAGAAACCATGCAAACGATAAAATGAGTTTCGTTGCGTTGCGCTGCGTTGCGTCGCGCCTCTGTCTAATGGGCGACGGCCTTTAATCTCCACATTCTCTATACCTAAATAAAATTGGTCTGACGCTGAGTTTTTTTTTTTTCATATAAACTCAACTCCGATACTGGGAAAAATTCTAAATTTCAGGTCTGTATGTGAAATGAAATTATGGATAAAAGCATCCTAATAGATCAATTATCCATAGCAATTTCTGATATTACTTTGTTTTTTCCACCTTTTTGGAATTCATATTAAGTTTTTAAAAGGATATTAACGAGTTTCATGCACAACTTATTCACGAAAAGCATTGGAGTGATATTGATAGATTGAAAATGTTCAATCATTTTAACATTATTCGCGTATAGTTCAATTTAATTCGGTTCGTAAGTTCCGAAATTGAGATACATGATTTTCAACTACCAAGTTCGTTGTATCGTATAGTCTATGACTATGAACTATATAGCAATATGGTTATTAATGGATGTAATGTCCAACCACAATCCACCGATTGGAGCTAAAATAATCCCTTTAGTTTCCATTTTGAGAGGTAATTTGGTTTTGGCGTTCAATGTTAACGAGTAATTGTTCAAAATTAAAGCTAGAGCTATCTTGATTTGTATCATTGCGAAACGCATTCCTGAAAGACCATAAATTAGTAATCGGGTTTTAGCGAAAGAATGTGATTTGTTACCAATACAAATGCGTGGCCCATCTCCGAAAGGTATATAAGTATAATCCCAAATGTTCGGTTTATTTTCCTCGCTGAAACGCTCCGGATCGAACACGTCAGGCTGTGGAAAATAATCCGGATCTCTGTGTAGACCGTAAGCGGGGATTAACACGGACATTCCTTCGTCTATAAAAACATTGGTGTCTGGTAATTGATAACGTTTGGTGCATTTACGCAGGAATACGGGAGCTGGCGGATATTTTCGCATCGTCTCTGCAATTAACATATCCAAGTAATGCAGCTCCATGACTGCATCATAAGTGAGTTTGCCATTGTGTTTGCTTAATACCCGCAAAACTTCATTTCGTGCCTTGTTTTGAATGTCGCAGTTTTGCGCCATTTCAAATAATGCAAAGCTGGTTGTGGTCGATGTCGTTTCAAATCCCGCTAAAAAGAAAATGAATGCTTGTGCAGCTGCTTCCTCCATTGTCAGACTGGTGCCACTCATTTCCATTTCGTTATCCAACTTTCCGTTATTTTTTAACTGGATTAACAACTCAAGGAAATCGTTACGCTTTACTTGATTAGTCTCACGATACTCAATCGTTTCTTTGACTACTGTTTGAAAGAAGTTGGTAACTGAGGGGGTGAAAACGCCGAAGCCAAGTAGGCGAGCTAGTGGTGGAAAGCTACGAATCACCACCTAAAACACAGGGGCTTGGTCATTTTCAGAAATATAAAAGTTAAGTGAGCACCATTTTAAGTACATCCCCAATAGTTTGGGTGAACGCTCGTTTGCCCATCAGACGAAATTCGGCATCTGGATTTTTCATACTGTTACATTCGAGCCCGAAGGCACAAGATCCAATAACGTCAGTCGTATACCTGGCAAGGATCTCTTTGATTTCAATCACCCCTTGACCATTACCATCCAATTTCGTCACTTCCCTGAGTGCATTCGTCAATTGATAGCCGCAGTTCAAGACGGTGGAAAACATGAATTTTAATTTCCCTGGTGAATAAGCGGGTGTCAATTTGGCACGTAGGTTTTTCCATTTCGGTCCAGCCAAGGAAAACAGGTGTGCACTTAACGGATCATTTTTCTCATCGTAGTAAATGCCGCGATCGTGAAAATGTTCAAAATCCTGTGCGAGGATTTTTTTAATTAGGACAGGATCGATCGGCAAAAGAGCTTTGCGGCTGAAGAAGTACAAACCGATAAATTTGGCTTTCCTTGCTTTGGCTATGTCGTAAATTTCCTTAATTTTATCACCCATATTCTGTCGTCTGAAGATTACACTGGCCATATCGCCGAAGGGGAACTGTGGATTTAGTTGAGCCACGCCAACGTTGCTCCAATATTTGAACGATTGTTTGAAATAGATGTAAATTACCAGAGAAAATAGCAGCAATATTAGCAGAATCATTGTATGCACAAAGTTCACTTGCACTTTCACTATGAAGTGGATTCGTTTCGAGACTTGGGTCGTTTGACATAGATATGCAGTTTAGCTCTTGGATCCCGCCATGATTAAAAAAGACCCTTCCAACATTTTCAAACCCACATAACACAATGGTTTTCACTTAATTCATTTCATCATTGATTTCTCTTACACATATGTTTACTTTCTCCTTGTTAATATATATTATAATATTTAGTACAGTTATATTGATACAGCTATACCAGTTGATATCCTTGATTCATGATAAACTGAGATGCTTTCAAGACTTATTGATAATTTTTGGAAGATATTTTTTTGATCTATAGACCAAATCAAAATTGAGGACTTTTTGCAAAAACTAGATATTTGAGGTTTTTAAAATTTACTATATAAAATAGAAACCATCCAATTAATATTAATGAGCTGTTTTCCAAAATGATTTAAATTTTTTAGGAAATTTTCTCTCTAGACTTCTTATAATCTTATTTTGTAGTCTTAGAAATTTAACGCTATATCAGAATTATTAGATATTTATTGCGCAAATAAATTTCCGTTCTGACTTTACTGTTTTTAGTCTATGTAAATTGCACATCTATTTTAGCGAGTAAACTTATCTCGCATTATTTCTTCCATGACCCATAGTTATGCGAAGTACTTATACAAGTATGCAAAATGTTAAATGGTACAATGTAACAAGTAGTTTGCCGAGGACTTAAAGTTTTATTTATTAAGTTATCATAACAATGGCTTTTAAGTGATTGTGCAGTAAAAGCTTACACTAGTAGAGATTGAATTGTTGAAATTAGCTCATCGTAATTAATAACTGCTTTAAATTTTAACCAAATTGAGTGAAATTAATTAAACAGACTCCTTTGTATGATAAAGTTTAACAATGTGATGTGATGCTAGGATGCTACTATACAATTTGGGCAGCGTAATCACTGGACCCAACATCCTGTAATATGATAAATGCATCCAACTTGTGCTCTTTCTGGAAAACCACATAAGCTTAATAATCACATTATTGGACCAATTTAGTACTAGCTCAATTCATAAGCTTTTGGAGTTCTCTATGCGATTAGTTTCCACTTTAAGGACATACTAATCACTACATATAAATTAATTTGGATTGATATTTCAAAATTACAATTTTCATAATATCAAAAAAAATATTCATTTTGATTTGAAGAGAATACATAATGTTATCGAGTTCTTGGTACCTGCTGGTTATTAACTAAAATGAGTAATTAAAAATTTTCTTGTAAAATAAAAAATCAATTTCCCAGTAACACGAGATTATTAAATTTTTCCTTGTCGTTCAGATTGAAAATAAAAATGTTCAACAAATAATAATTAATTTTCAACGAATATCGCCAACATTTCAATATTGATATTATACGTCAGAACTTCAAACGGAAAAACATTTTTCATATCAGCTTTCATACAACAGCAAAAAATGATAAAGTTAATATTTAATTCAATATTTAATGTTTGCAGCAATTTTTTAAATCCTTTATTACACACAGTGAACGTATTTACTCGAATCACAAACTGGTTGAATTTTCAGGATTTGCATTTCGTTTTCAGCGGAAAAAAAATACTACACAATTTTAACTCTAAATTAAATAGAAGTTATTTGCATTGTAATTAATATGTTTGTGATGAAATATAACTAGAGAGTAGAGTGTTGTTATTGCGTGCAATTACATTCGCTAATTAAATTCTATCTAGCATAAAAATAATTGAAAATTTGCTCTTTGGATCAATAACATTCTGCGGTCAAATCCGGAATATATTCTAATTTGTTCTGTTATAGGTCCGGTTTTTTAATGGATGTTGTTGGTTGCATGAGCGGCATTAAAACGAGAAATCTTGAGTTTTGTGTCTTTTATTTCTCTTATACAAAGTGTTCGGAAAATAATAGACCCACGTGACTACTGTAGCGGCCTACATGCGTTTGTCGACATACGTATTCCTATATTCGACACAATACGAACGTCTTAGATAGATCGATACATTAGTCACGTGGGTGACAAGTTAAAAACTATGAAGTACAAACAACTTTTAGTCTACTACCGCCCCAAAATTTTGGAGCAGTAGTTGACTAATATTTTTAATATTCACCTGTTTCGAGTTATCAATAATTCCAATTGGAATCGTTTTTCAGGGATCAGCTGAAGTGCGAAGTGAACTGGACCGCTTGCAAACGGCCAATGCCAGTTTGCAAAAAAGCAATCTGCGATTTGAAGCTGAAAATTTGGATTTGAAACTAGATTTGGAAAACATTAACAAAGACGTGCCCCATCTGAGACAGCAAATCCAGCATTTAGAAAAGTATGTTCATTGATTTGATGATATGTGTGATGTTTATTTCTGTTTCGAATTTCTTCCAAATAGTTACATAGAAGTGCTGAAGAAGGAAAGCAATGATAATAAGACAAGCAATAACGATGACAGGCAGACAGTGGCTGCTGTGACAACAAATTCCGAGACGAAAAAGGCATCAGAATTGGAAAGAACGGTGTTCATATTGAAACGTGTCGTCGAAAAGTTACAAATTGAAAACAAGCGATTACTGGGCGGTAAACGACCCTGTTTTGATCGTTCAAGCGCATACGAAAAATTAAAGAAGGATTACAACAAACTGAAACTGCAGTACGCCGAATTGGAGCAAACAAATCTCCCGAAAAATTTACATAAAACCGAAATGCAGACGAAACGTCTGAATGCTGAAGAGACGGAGGAGGAAATTGTTAGGTTGCGAACGCAGTTGCAACACAAGACTGACCTCTTAGATAAGGTCAAGATTTTGCTGCATCGAGCAGCAACGAAGGAAAAATTGCTCATGGCAGAGGTAACCAAGCAAAATCCAGATTTTATTGGCTGGAATAATTCGAATTATGTAACTTGCTTTATTGTTTTCAGATTGCAGAATTAAAAGGCGACGAGGCAAATGCGGAGAAATTATCGCAAGACTCATCATCTGCTTCATGACTTTTATGTTAAGATTTGATATTTTTTATAGCTGGTTTTGTAATCTTTCGTAATATACAACATATTTACATTTGTGTATTGTTTTATAATGAACATTTATTTTTAATCCAATTACCAGATATAATTATTTATTATTTGATAAAAAGTTTAAATTATTCAAAATATTTTATGATAATGATAGGATAGCGGTTCAACGAGGTCATAAAAACAAATAATGAAATACAGTTTTTGTTGTGCAAATGCTAAGCGTTACGGAGCTCTATATTTTCTACGATTAAAATCGCTGGTTGGTTTGTGCGAGTGTGAATGTGAGATTGTGATAATCATCAACATTTTCTGAGCGAGTAAAATGGCGTTGAACAAAGTGTGCTCGTTGTGTATTAGGAAAGCAAATAAAATTAGCGTTCTAAACGATTTTGCTGCGAGAAGCAGTAGTCATTTTACTTATGTTGCGGACTCTAATGCACCTGTGCAAGGTAAATGAACTAATAACTGCAAATGCAATGTATATAATCTTCTTGCAGCACAAAAAGTCTTAGTCTATCAAACAAACACAGCAACGGATTTGCAGTTAAGACCTTTTTGTTTTACTTGAACATGTTTCACTTGTTTGTCGCATCCTATACAAATTATTTCAAAACTAAAATCATTTGTCTAAAATGTAGTTTATGACCAACATTTTAGGAGAGACGACCAAAATGAACATGTACCAAGCAATCAACGATGCAATGGACATAGCTCTAAAGACTGACGAAACCGCAATGGTGTTTGGTGAAGATGTTGGTTTTGGTGGTGTCTTCCGTTGCACCATTGGTCTCCAAAAAAAATACGGAAAAGAGCGTGTTTTCAACACCCCCTTATGCGAGCAAGGTATTATTGGATTTGCAATTGGGGCAGCAGCAGTTGGATCTACTGCAATTGCCGAGATACAGTTTGCAGATTACATTTTTCCAGCTTTTGATCAAGTATGACCTATTATAGGACACAAAATACAAATTAATCAAACTTAGATTTACAGCTAGTCAATGAAGCAGCCAAATATCGCTATCGAAGCGGTGGCGAGTTCGATTGTGGCAAATTAACAGTAAGAGCACCATGTGGAGCTGTAGGTCATGGAGCGTTGTATCATTCGCAAAGTCCAGAAGCATATTTTGCTCATACGCCAGGTCTTAAAATTGTCATTCCAAGAGGTCCGATTAAAGCTAAGGGTCTTCTATTGAGCTGCATTCGAGATCCTGATCCTTGTCTGGTATTGGAGCCAAAAATTCTGTACAGGCAAGCCGTTGAGGAAGTACCAGTTGGTGACTATGGGTCGCCTATCGGAAAAGCTGATATTCTGCGAGCAGGTGAGAATCTTTGATCCTTTTTTTTGATATTATGGTAAAGTGTAAAGACCAAATGCTTCTTTGAGATTTGATTAATAGCCAAATCGTCCCTAGCAGAGATAGGAGTAGAATTACTATTTTTGCTTGTTTGTCTTTTGTCGTAGTAAATGATAAAGCTTCCGACAAGACATATAAAATTAAATTAGATAGAAAATCGCACGACGCAATATTGTAGCCTCTTAAGACCTTTACACTGACAGAAAACAAACGGGTTGTTTAATTTAATTAGAGTGATTAATACACTTTAGCTCGTACAAATTTACCACTTCAACATCTCGCAACCCCTTTTACATTAAAACTGCATAACTTTAGAAAAGGCTTAAAGGCATTTTTAATTGTTGTCTTACTTATACTATATAGTAAGAAAAAAGTTTATATTTATTAAAACCATAAAATGAATTCCGGTTTTAAAGAATTTTTGAATGAAATTTATTACAATGGGACAGAAAGTTATTTGCTTGAACAATATAGGGATCCATACTGTTACTAGATTACACGAACGAAAAAGAATATTTTTGTAGCAAATATAATGCTTGTTTAGTAAACCCCAGAGGATGTTTCTCCGCAGTCTCAATTACAGAGAACAATAGAATGATGAAAACCAGAATAATGCACTTAATTATATTCGATATAGCTATATGAGATAGGAATTTCTACAAAAGAGATTGATAAAACATGTGGTTGGTCTCTCAACTACAAACTGCAGCTTAAAATACAGCTGCTAAACTTCATTAGAGATTTAGAGAACGACTAGCCGAGAATTTATCTGTCAATTAAAGCTTCAAATTAAGATTATATTCTGCTGTTGTGCATTGTGCTAGCTTGTTTATTGATGAGTCTTAACCATTCAAAATTTCTTAATTAAAATTTCAATTTATCTCCGTATGAGAAATAATGAATTTCCAATTTGTTGGATTAAATAAACCACAAGAGAAAGTCTGATTTTCCAGCTTCTCATTTTGTTATAAACAATATTTGTTGTTCGACTATAGGCAACTTAAAATACCATTATTTATGAATCATAATCATAACTTCATTAGGTTTTTTTCTAACAATACACAGTGATCACAAAATTGTGACAATTAGTCAGTCGGGCAAAATTTTTGGTGTACCTCCTCGATCCTTATTTTTTGGTTGACTGTTTGGAATGGAATGGACCTAATTTTTGATCCTGCTCGCTCGAATCACAATTCCAAATATAAATAACTTATAGAACCCTTAACGGAAAAACACCCCATCAACTCTCAAGATAATCATTTCACTCAATTAGTAACATTAATTAAATTCAGACGTAACCTAATTAAAAATTATGTGGAACCATAATTCACCTTTTCAACCTTTAATTTGACCTTTCATTATTATTGCTCGCATTCTCTCCAAATTTAGTTTTTAGTTATACTTTCATTAAAATTCTTTCCATTGCAAATAATTGCTGCCAATAATAAATTTGCTTACATAAAGGAAGCGACGTAACTCTGATAGGATGGGGTACTCAAGTGCATGTCCTGCAGGAGGTCGCACAGTTAGCCAAAGAAAAATTCCAAGTGTCCTGCGAAGTGATAGACCTTGTTTCTATTTTGCCCTGGGACAAGGACACCGTATGTAAGGTAGGGTCATTTAATTATTAAACTGATTATTCAATAAATACATTAGAAACCTTGACTGATATTCGTCTAAATGCGTAATTTTTTCCGATGTTATTTAGTCAGTGAAGAAAACGAAACGCGTCCTGATTGCACATGAAGCTCCAATGACTGGTGGATTTGCGGCCGAAATTTCCGCAATAGTTCAAGTAAATGAAATCGATTGAAATGAATAATAAGTCACAAAAATCGAATGATTGTTTTGCAGGAGGAGTGTTTCCTGCACCTTGAAGCACCCATTGCAAGAGTCACCGGCTTCGACACACCATTCCCAAACGTTTTTGAACCCTTCTATTTGCCCGATAAGTGGCGGTGTCTGCAGGCAGTTGAAAACCTGATCAAATATTAGAAGGAAATGCAATAATAAAATTTCGCAAAAAAAATTCCTACAACCTTTTACTACTACATTTCCTGTTTTGAATAGTTATTAAAAAATGGAGCTCTTTGAGCTTTCACAATTATTGGTGCGCTTTGCTTTTGTAAAAACAAACAAAGAGTTTCAAAGAAGATCTATGAGCCACATCTTTATTATATTACTAAATCAAATGGGGTGCGGGTTTGAGTGCACGATTTCGTATTTTATTTCAAGACAGTTATATAGAAAATCAGCATCATCGTGTGTTGCTGCTATAAGGCTTGATCTTTTAATTTATTTTCTGTGTCTTGCGATTTTTCCGATCAGATTATTTATTTATGCACCGATTTTATCTGATTAGCAGCATTATGAGATCATTACAAAAGACGTTATTTCTCTTCGATCCTTAACAGTTGTGTTAAATAAATCTCGAATCGAATCTCGTTGCGTAACTGGAAGCAATTTGATTAACTATCGATTTTGGCTTCTATGGTTTTTCAATTTAGATATTCGGTTACACGGAACTTAAAAAAATATGATGAAATGTAAAAACAACCACCATTTGTTCGTCCTCTACTTGTTGATATTAAATTTGCAAAGGTGTATGTAATATGTATAAGAATTTTTTACAAGAGCCTGAATTCGTTCCTTTTGTTGGAAGGATGTTGTAGGTGGAAATATCTCATATTACATATAAATACTTTTAAGAAACTGTCAGTGTGTTATAAAAGATGTTTTTCAAAAACACATTAGACTTGTCAGGCGTTTTATTTAATAAGGACAAAACGTAGTGTTTCTTTGACGCAAGCACGAGTTCTCAAAAGCATCTTGAATGGACATTACTTCACTTTTTTCGAAAAAACTTACATCAAAACCAGATTACTCTGCTATTGATAGTTGTGTTTCAGAAAGTGCAGATATTGATTCAGTTCTATTTTTATCGACTGTCGAAAAGTTTCCTCGTAGTTCATGATTGCGTCCATGCTGCATTTATTTGCTTAGCGTTTATCAAACTATGAGCCAAACTAAAATTATAACTGAGTTTGTTAGTAAAGTTAAATCACATTTTTGGTGGATTGAATTTGATTCAAACATAATAATTGGTTTAAAGTTGCAGAAAGTCCTTTTACATCGACTTCGCTTGGATTTGTGTGGAAAAATTAGGCTCGAACAAAATTACCCTTAATTAGTCATAATTAAATTAATTCTTGTATCGCATAAAGGTAATTATAACAGCACATTTACAGCCTACTATTATATTGATTATAATATGGGAGTATATAGCAAACTATTCAAATGAAAAGTCTTTCATCGTGACAGAATAGGGTCGTTAGAGAGACAATTAAATACATTCAATTTAATTATATGACATAATGTTATTAGCAGTCATAAATGAAGTAATGGCGGTTTTTTTCGAAAAAACGCAATGCAACCAGCAATACTTTTCCAGGGCGCCATTTTTTACTTCTCTCGTAGAAAAAGTATTACCCAATTTTATTATTTTTTAATGACAGATGTCAAAAAAATGTCAATTGTGAAATAAAAATGACGGACGCTTAAAAAGTTAACATAACAGCGAGAGAAGTACGTGGAATCTGAATTTGCGATATTTTCTTTATACCGTTTTGGAGGGAAAATCGATATTTGTAAATATGTGTAATGAAATAATATGTAGAAATAGTGAACGGTTTGCGTTATATAGCGGAAGAAACAAAACCGTGTTATTAAAATTCCCTCTAAAAAACATTCTCTTGGCATTTTCAATATAATACGACTTTCACAAGAGCTGGACTGCACAGCTCAAATAAATATTATATATGTGTATATTTATGTGATTTTTCTTCATCTTTTATGATTCCATAAATAATTGCATTCATAAATCATTGGAGTTATTAAAGTATCATTCAAACAAACTCTCCTCCGAAAGATTGTTATATAAAGTAAAAGGCAAGGATCTAATTCAGCCAAGCCAACTCTACTCGACAGCGGCGGTTCGTTCGATTTCCAAGACAATAATATTTGCTCAACGCAAATAAAACAAAATGAAATTAATTTTATATTCTACTACTACTCTATCTAAAAACAAAACAAGAAAATTCACTCATGACTTATTATTTCTCTACAGCCATTTGTGCCACACCCGGATTAAAGTCCTTGATTGTTTTTATCTTGTTTTCGTTCAGGCAAATCCGTTCGATATGTAAATTTAATAGTTTTCATTTATTTATATAATAAAATTCTATTTGATTTCAAATTTATAATTACATTTATTTATACATACATGTGTTGTTGTTATTTGATGGAAAATTATACAATTTATTTTGGCCCTGACCTGCATAACTTTGTTCATTTTAATACTAGCAGATATTCACATTTTTCGTTGATTTTTCAATTAATTTAACCCTTTTCGAAATTAATGCAAAATTGTGTCGGTTGCTCCATTTGCAGCTTCATTAAAATGCTTTTGTCTAACGATATTAAAGTGAACTTTGTACAATTATATTCATGTCCTATTAATAATGTAATGGTCCACGTCCACCTGCTAAAACGTTCGCTAAATAATCAACTTTTATATCTCAATTCTCACTATTTAATGCAATTATTATCAATCAATAAACTTTATGAAATATTTCATTTTACTATTGCAATTTTACAGATTACATTATAGTACATATTTTATAGACTTTTTATGTGCATAAAAAATAATTGAAATTACGTTAGATTCAATTATTATTCAAAAGCAATATTTTCATATAAAATAGTCCATAAAATATAACATTTTATTATCAAAATTTTACAGCTTAATTAAGATTAGTCGATTTAAAAAATAACTTCTAAACAATATTACGTAAGTGTTCGCGAGCGTTCGCTTTAATATCTCGACCATTCATTATATTAATTAATTTGGGATTTATACGGATTTTAACTGGATGCTTTTTTTAATAACCTTATTAAAATCCGTGATAATACATTTGAAAACGTAAACTGGAATCCGGTAGTTGGTGGAATTAATTATGAATTAATTGTAATAAATTCTCTTCGCATGTTTGGCAATATAATAATTTAAAAACTGCTGCAAATTAGATTTTTAGTTCATGTTTGTCACTTTGACATTTGGCATCCGTCAAAATTTTATAATTTTTTTGTTTTCACTTTCGTCTAACGACAAGTAAAGAAGAATCCAAATTTGGTTTAAATTATGAAGTAAAAACACTATTAAATAAAAAAGCAAGCAAATTGATTGATTGCAACATGCTCGACGGAAAAAAGAGTTTTATCTTTGGAATATTAATTAGAGATGGCAAATAAAATTAGGACTAAAGTAATTGCAAATGTCAAAGTATATAATTCAAACAGAGCTGTGTGTATACGATTGAAATAATTCAAGGTTGCTTAAACTGATGAAGCAATTAACCCAGATTACTGCAACTACAAGAAAGATGAGGCAGAAATGTTGATATTTTCGCAACCACATCGGTACCCAAATTATAGGTTGAAGTCGATTCATCTTTCCAAAATCAATTAATCACAGTATATTAGATTTACATGCCAAGGTAGATGCAATCCTACATTAAATATCACCAAATTTTGCAATGGCATTGATTGGTCGCCATCAGGTACTGCCAGAATTTTGGCGACTTCAATTTGCGTGGAAAATCGGCTTAGCTTTTTGGACTTCCATCGCCCCCCGTATAATTTCGGTTAAGTAATAACCAAATAAGTGGTGGTGTCTAAGCAATCAGTTGACCTCGAAAGGTGTCTCATCTTGACTTGCAATAAGATGCCATTAACTGAATGGATTACTTTCAAATCATCATCTTGTAACCCGATTACGCGATGTAGAGGGTCGTTTCATTTAAAATTAAAAGTAGCAGCAAGAGCAAAAAAATGTTTAAGTTAGTTATTAAATGCTTAATTATGTTGTTAGTACATATCTACATACGATTATATAGTTTACATACATATATATAGTCAGCGCAATTAATTGTTAATTTTAATTAGCGCTTACAAAACATGCGGTTCGATTATCTTCTTCTAATCGGGTCTTACACAAAGCGAATTAAATGTTTTTATTTTCGAGTATTTTTGCAATACTTAGCTAGTATTTTCATGCAATTGAGCAAAGAGAATTTTTGAACGATTTGAGGTTTTGCCCAACACCTGCAGCTAACTAACTAATCATTGTTCGAAAAGGAAAAAACGGTTGCAAAAATTCTGCACCGATTACATTATTATGATTATGGTGTTAAGATATGTTCTGTGCATTAAATATCATAAAATGTTGTAATAATTCGGTATGTTTGTGGCCTCAGGAAAACAAGAATTAGAAATCGAATGTGAATTGCTGGACTGAAGTAGCCTGGAACGGCGGTCGTGCCAGTGCGGGGGGCAAACGCCCGCACTAACGTCCTTGTCAAGGATATCAACTACCGTTTACATTTCAAACTTGACGTGTATGTGTGTGTGTGTTTGTGTGTATTTCTTATTATATTTTATGTGCACTTTAATTATATGTTCGCCATATTCACTTTGAACTATGCGCTTTTCAGATTTCGCTCTTTTATTACACCGTGCTTGAGAAATCTCTTTATCAGCAAGGAAAATTGCTCCATGTACACACTATATCGTTCACATTGTTTTTATAGTCATCCCACCAAATCCATCTTCCAGCTCTTTAATCCATTTTCACTTCAGCAACATTTCTGGAAATTAGATTCCACGGTACTTAAACCCTGAGCCTTGAGTTCGCATGTCCTTTAAAATTTTGAAATATATTTTTCTGTTTTACTTCAAGGACAAAAAGAAGGGGATCAAATTTTGGTTCGGATCGGTTCAGTAGTTTTCGAGATAGATGACTTTCAAAAAGTTAGCAATCAGACAAACGGACGGCCGGACGGTCCGTCCGTCCGTCCGCAAATGATAAATATGATTTTCGTAATCATATTTACTTCTTAATTAATTTGAGTTTTTAATTAAATTTTTTTTCACAAGACTGATCGAACATTAACTATTAATTTCTACAATTGCTTTTAATTTCAATTGTGTAAAGGTATAAATTGTTTAATGACCAAAGCACAAACGATTTTGCTATTGCTTCTCGAAGCATAATGAATTGATTTATTGTTTCCAATTTTTCTGACGCACATATATACATTTAAAAATCAAAATAAATGAATAGAAATTCAAGCTATCACGTCCACCAAAAAAAAAACGTTTCTCTAATTTAACACATTTTTAGTTATGCATCTCAGTTTCTATTAATATAAAAGTAATTAGCATTTTCCCATTAAATCTCTACAATCCTAATGATTTATTCAACAATTCCAATTAAATATGTAATAAGAGATTCTTTGGAATTGAACTTAACATAGGAGATTTAAGACTTGCAATCAACAATGTAAATAAATTGCAGTTCTAAACTAAGCAGCTCATTTTCCTAAAACTATTGATAGTCAAACAGAAAATAATTAGCTATAAGTAACAATTTCTAATCTAAATAATGCATGTATTTAAATTTACCGAAAAAATGCGCATGTATTAAACCTAATTTTATATTATTCATAAATTTATTTTCGAATACATTCCAATTATTAGAATTAAAATTAATGTCCACGTTATATAAAAATTATATCCTTGTAAATCTGTGGCAAATAATTATTTTGTAATTGCATATATTATTATAATACCAATGTACATACGGATAGGAAATAACATAAACCTATCGATTTTGATTCCGAATTATTTATGCGTTTAATATCCGATTATTAGTTTTGACTTTCGAAAAGTACTTTAAAATGTAAATTTCCGTTCCATTACGTTGTTATGAAAATAATGTTAACTCAAGGATCAACATTTGATTACACAAAAGTGGTTATGATTTAGATTAATGGATCGATCTAGCTCGGACGTTCGTATTGTATCGCTACTTCATACGAGCGCTTAATAATGTGCTTGAATACAGGAATACGTATGTCGACAATATTTCATGATGTGCTTTTGGAATTGGTTGAATAAAATTCTCTTTTACTTTCGATTTCGATGCCATAATGTGGTCACTGATTCTCAACTCAAGTAATAATGAAACTGAGAGTTGAAACAAAAAGCAGAAAACCAGATCCAAAAAACAAGTTTCAACCAGACATACTCTTAAGGATTATAAAATATATGCTCGGTAGAAATTTACAAAGCGCTTTGAAATATATTTTCCACGATATTTTTTACTGGTTTTATTGAAACACCTTGTCTTGTATGTATGGAAATTTACTTTACTTTAAAATTCCATTCAAAATTCAAGTATATTTCATACAATCCACACTCGAATCCACATAATCGACACAGAAAAACAATTAAGAATCAGGTTTAACGTACTTATTCCAAGAGTGGGTTTTTTTCTCTTTCGTTCGATTTTAAATTCGAATTTACGTCTTTCAATGTAAAGAATTATGATTTTATTTTCCATCAGCATCTCTATAAAGCTGACTGAAGTTCGGGTGAAAATCAATTAATTCACTATTGATTCGGTATTAAGCAATTTGCTTTAATTAGTTTGGTAGCTTTGATGATTTTTTGTTTTCAATAAACTATTTCATTTCAGTTAGCATATTAATTGCCATTTTATAAATCCCCATCAAAATTGTGCACATGTTCATTTTTCATTACCAGAAAAACCAGCATCCATTAAAAAAAAATGGTGGAAATGAGATTTTCAGTTGATGTTGACAAAATTTGGATAAAATATCGTCATCCGTGTCATAATTTGTGATTAATAAATTGCAATAATGTTTTGAGAGTCCAAAAAGATGCATTTATGTATTTATTGTTCGCCTTTTAGGGTGCGTCTTTGAGAAACTATTGGGGAGTGCTACGTGCTATTATGAGATGTGCATGATGAGATGCTGGATAACTGCATCAAATTATAGAAAATATATTATTCCAAGGTTGCCCCAAACTATTTACAATTGTTTTCTGTTGAAAGGTCATGCTCGTCTATTATAGGCATCGCGCTGTTAATATTAATTTAATTTATAATGCTATTATAGTATTAGTAGATATTTGCAAAAAATTGAAACGCACCAAAAAGATGCATTTATTTATAGATTCTGCATAGTTACTATGCAATATTAATTAGGAACGCAGTATCTTCGAAATTAAAACGATTAATAAGTTGTAACTGGCGACCTCAATTTGTTGTTTTCGCTTCTAATATTATATCAGTTAGTGCAATTTTATTTTTAACTTTTTAACGAAATAAAATATTGTCATTTTTAATGCGGACAAATTTGCGCTAAGTTATATGAACAAAAGTGTCGGTATATATTGCAATTAAACCAAAACATTATGAAAGAATTTGAAAGTTTATATTTTATATAATTTATGCAACATTATTACCGTTGCACAAAATTCTAAATAACATATTAAATTAGTTATTTAATTTACAATAAACTGTGTTTCTACATATTTACACATTTTTCGAATTTATTTTGATTTTATTTGAGATAATCAATTTCGCTTGATTGACTCATGCTGAGTGGATATGGTTTTGCGGAGCGGAAAATCTAGGACAACTCCTGACGGTCTCAGGGGCATTTGCCCTCATTCTGGAGCATTCAACTGGTAGCAGGAGCATATTGCAGATGAACGTACTATGTACCAGTATATGAACGAACAAAAGTTAAATCCCATAACCCCGCAATCATAATAACTGCAAAATATTATATTATTCCCAGTTATAATATTCTCAGCACTTTTTCGCTTTGCTATAGTCAAAACTTTACCATCATCGATTTTTAAACAGTTGCCTCTGATAAGTTATCGAACTCCAATTTTGCACACCCACTCTTTGCGAATGACAATGTAATGTGATGCAATAATAATCAGTTGAAAAAAAATATTTGATTGATATCATGTAATTACGCCTAAAAAAATTATAAAATACGCTTTTATTTAAAGTGCATAAAATAATTATTGAACTAAAAAGAGAAACATAATTTATCATATGGTTCAAAGGAAAAATGAGATTAAATAATGCGTTTCACAAAATTTATCTACAATTTTATATCGCAAATGCAAGAATTGAATTGCTAAAAATATAAGTCATCTTTATTATTTTGGTGCAAATTTTTCTTCCTTTGGATAATTGCTCCGCTCCGCTGCGCGTCGAGCAGTAACTTTATCCTCGGGAAGAAAAGATGCATTTTCCTGCCTTGTGCATCAAGTAGCTATTTCTCACTACAGTTCATTAATTATTTGAAAACTTTTAAATGAAAACGTATTAAAAAAATTGATTTTATTTAAGTGCATTTATTAAATCTCGGAATTTGTGAACAAATAAGTACTATATAGATACATTATATTTATCTGTGATAGTAAATGAATTTAATTGCTCTTTATTTATCCACTTAAATAATTTAGAAGGGAATTATTAAATAAAATCGATATAATAATAATGTATTGTCATTTAATATAGTTGCTGTCGAAAACATTCCCTTGTTTCTTTGAAGCGGATATAGCTGCAGGCGAGAAGTGTATTATTATTAGTTTTTCGTTATTACTCTAATTATTTATTGATTTTTATCGATATACTACTACCTTCTTTGTGTTATATTTTCCATCGAATCGTTTACTAAGGCGTTTCATATAATATGAATTTATTATTGAAGTTCGATTATGATTTGGTCGGTTTTCAATTTGCCAGGATTTTTAATTACATTGTGTCCTTGTAATAAGAATCAAATTTAAATTAATGTTGTGCTTCGAGGATATCTTTACAATAAAATGAGTGTAGATCGATTTTTGATGGACATATCTAACACTTTCATTAACTGCACAAGTAACTAAAAATAACTTACTAAATTCTTCATGTATTGTTAATTATATGGTGTTGTGCAAACCGCTATTAAATCTCAAGACAATTTTGTTTAACTAAAAACTACATATTATTTCGCCAGCTATTAATAAATCACAAATTATTGCTAGTAAAATATTTGCGTAATTTTCTTATTTAGCATATAGTTGTGTAAATAAAAAAATAAAAAGTAAAATAAATGTATATGGTTGCAAAAATGTTTACAATGCTAAAGGACCTCCTTAGGACAATGTGTTAGTAAGTTGAAAGTAGGAAAATATGCACATCAAAGGGACCATAAATGTGAAATATTTATAATTGCTTTTTAGCTTAAGGATAAGCTTTTCAAAAGCCGTTTGGATTAATGGTCCTATATAGTTGTAACTTAAAATGTTTGCTCAAAATTAATATTTCAGTATGTTGGCAATGAAATGGGGATGTCTACGACGTTGGAAATTCGATAAATGATTAATAGCAGCAGTAAAAATGATTACGAAAACATGTAAACAATTTTAGCAACCCTTAATCCAATTCAAGTTAGAATCAATTTAGTGAGAAATTACGTCATAATTAGAATCCTCTGATTCCCCCCTCTTTTTTACTGCGTGCTTATGAATGCAATGTCAAACACTATAGGGCCCGAGGCGTTCTCAAATTGTGACGTCAGATCACTTGGAATTTGAAATTTCACCCCCTTCCAAGCCCCAAATAAAAACGCAAAAAATTATATTCGTATTTCATTTTTATAGTCTATCATAAAATAACATAAAAAAAAACTAGTAGACAGTCCGATTAATGGATATTAATTTAATAAAATACATAAGCACCATATCATTGCTACATCTTCTTCATTTCGATATTGGATAGGAATTTGAGTGATTTATTTGGTAGCTTTCTAAATGAATGTTTTTTATTTGTATTCTATTATGATTACATAAAAGACAATTAGATGATTTTTTCTAAAAAAAAAATTATTACACATTATTGTGCAACAGAATGAATCAATTGATGGAAGAAATGAATTAATCGATAGAAAATAATTTAGGAAATGAACGTTTAACAGTCGAATGCATTTAAAATTGATAATATTCTGATAAAAAGCACTATCCATTTGTTGTAGAAAGTGTAGATAATTGTGCAGTGCACAATAATTGAAGAGTATGAGCAGAGAACAATAGCAGCATGATAAATTCTATAAATTGCTGAAATAAAATGATTACGTACTTTTATGTTTATAAAAAATTTACATAACTTTGTATTGCATTGTTTTGGCCAGCAGACCACGAAATAGAAAAATCAAATATCCTAACATCGACAAAGGACTCAAAAAGTTGCATCTGTACTACAATATAATAATAATAATAAGCAGATTATTACATCCCAGTGAACTTTCAATTTAATTATATGGATTTGCGTAGTTTGTCCTGGCTTCCTCAGCTTGTCTCGCTTAGATTTTAATTTACATGAAACGAAGATGAAGCAATATAATCAGTATTGCGCTGCCGCTTGACACAACAATAAAAAATCCGAAACATTTTCTGCTTTTTGTTGCTTTTATCCTTCATCCGTTTCTCCGCAATCATCATCTCTGCTGCCTAGAACCAGCCATCAGAGACAATCTAAAATGCGCCGTTTTTTTTTTCAAAATTTTTGCAAAACATAGTGCGGTGGCATTTTATGCAAAAGATTGTAATGTGTGTATATGTTGTTGGACTTTCACTCTTCACAATATCATATAGCGGGGCTGAACCGGAGCTAAAGCCACAGAAAAGATATAGCGTAGCATAAACTAAAAGACCGACCAGCCTTGACATTTCGGTCGCACGTTCGCGACAATCACTGCGCGCACTGCAATCTGCAACAACCTGACACTGCATACATTTAATAAACACACTTTATTCGCAAAAAAATCGCATATTTTCGCATTCCATAGACCACGATCATCGTCATCTCTCTACAACGCTCAATAATGTATACAGAAAGTTGTGTATGTCAATTGGATCTTGAGCGCTACGTCACTTGAGCTCTGCGTGGTTAGAGACGCCTGCGCAACAAATGTCTTAACAAACATGAATAAATAATTAATATTCTAACATCTTCAATTAAGTTGCCAAATATCAGCAATAAATCTTCATTTTTCCAATCATCTTAATCGCAATCTGTAACCTTTATTGAAAGCATTGTTTGAATATTGAAATAAAGGAGCTTTTAGAAGTCCCTGCAGATTAGCAATCTTAAGATGAAGTTTTTTTCGTCAAAACCATTTCGTCGGAACATTATGCTAATGAACTGCTATTATTCCAGTATAGTTTTCTCGTAAAATTACAGAGTAACTTTGATTAATTTACCCTCAATAAAGATGATGAAGGGATGATTTGTAAGAGTCGTAGTAGGCGAGAGGCTGATAAATGCAAATCAGAGAGAGGATACACTGTGTATAAATATTACAAAGTTGATGTAAAAGTTAATAAGAAAATGCAAATTTCGTCTGTAATTATGCTCGATAGGGCGAAGTGAAATTAATTCAACAGATGCGTAATAAACATCCTCCCTTCTAGTGTAATACATAAAGACACTTTTTTGAGGCAAAGTTGTGTAAGCGTGGGTGCTGTATGTATACATAAGGGTGGCTCCGAATTTAGGTCAAACACAGATTTCCCGAATGTTCCTCCTTTATTCGCCGCCGCCGCCGCCCTCAAACAGCGAATTCTATTTCGGTCTATTGCGTTTCCGCATTTTTATTATATAATTGTACTTTATAAAAATAAATCCAAAAACAAATTTAAATGAGTTAATAATTTTCGTTGGGAGTATAAATATAAAATAAAAGTCACGCGACTGGTTCGTGTAACAAATAGTTAAAATCAAGCAAACTGGTTATTTACCTCAACTATATAATTTTCTATATTTACAAATTAAATCTTGACATGATGTGCTTGACGATAATTTAATATTATTAAAAATTGCAGGTAATAATAGCAACAACAAAAAAAAAACTATTTTTTTTATAAATACGCCTAATAAATTTATATATTATTTACTATTTCACATAAAAACTGACCTCCCAGCAATGTATTTCAAATTAATAATTATTTAATACCGATGAGATTTTTTTATTTAATTTTATGATAGAGTATAAAAAATCACATACAATTAGAATTTTTTGCGTCTTTTGGGCTGAATGTTTGAGAAAGGGTTGAAATTTCAAATTTAAAGAGACGCGACGTCACAGTTTGACGTCTTGAACCACTGTTGCACCTATAGGTGGGGGACCTATGGGAGGAGTCTAATTATGACGTAGTTTTCTTATTAAGTTACTTCTGATTTAAATTCTAATAAGGGTTGCTAATTTTTTTTACATGTTTTTGCAATATTTTTTACTACCTTATCTGCTACGATTGTTTATCGAATGTAAGACCTAATAGACTGCCCCATTGCGGCGTACTTCATATGAAAACACAATAAGTGAAAGGAACGTCAAATAGTTAACTATATGGCGTCATTAAAAAAAAATTATTTCATTTAAATTGAATCAATTCAAAAATATTCCACGCTATATAATAAGGCTGTGATAAAATCTGCGTACATTTTTTTTCCTGCTTCGGCAACATTGTTCTCCAATGTTCTAAGCTACCGGTGCAAGGTCGCTCTTTTCATAAATCATCGCTTTTTTTTTAATAATCGTTCAACATTTTGATTGATTTTTTGCATTTCCATTAGCTGGCATTCTTTAATCCGCTGAAATTGTGCAGGAAGCTGGATGGAGATATATTCCATTTTTGTGGTCCACCAGTCACCTCGCCAAACATATCGCATTTCTTCTAGACGCCGTTACAGACGACTATCGAACCACAGAGGTAACCAATTGTCTCCAATATTATTAAAGAGCAAACCACTCTCGATTTCATAGAGTTTTGTTGGTATTTTTTTTAAAGTTCATTTGCATAGCTGGTATCTTGACTTGTGCATATATTATAAAATGCGGTTTTAGTGTAATTTTATTAGTTGCTTCATAATTTATGTAATTTAATCAAAATGCTTTTTATGTTTGCATTAAATGGCGCATATTTTTGTTGACCTCAACATTTAAATGTATTTTTATGCTCTAAGGCTTCAAAGCTATAAATACCTCAGGTTCTTTTTTATTTCATTCGAATGCTACCAAAGATCGAAAGTGATGAGTTTTTAACTACTTTCGCAGAGGAAGTTATGTGATGGTGTCAAATTTGACCTACCCAGTTTTGTCTTCAATTTTTTTTGTAGTCTTCAGAATGGATAAAATTTGGTCAAGATCTGTTGGTTACTTTAGAAGATGAAGTGGAATCACCAAATCGTTAATTTTTTGAGATGTTTTTAGATCTTAGGGCTCAGGTCTTTTCCTTAAGGATCCTATAAATTCATCTTTGACCTTATTGCGCTGAGGAAAGGGAAAAGTGATCCAACTTTGATTCTGATCAGTACAGTAGTTTTTCTTATTTTGGCGGAGGAGCTTGGTAGAGAGACTTGATCTATCTAAATTTAAGATCCTAAATGTTTCTTCTTCAATTTTTCTCGGAAGCTGCATATCTAAAGGATAAACCAACTTTTGGCTAGACATTAATAATGTTTTATTATTAATTTGCAAGAATGAAACAACTTTAGCGTAATTTATGTGGTAACGGTGCATTATTACATTCACTCCTATTGATACAAGTACTACATATAAATGCTTTATTATTTATTATTAAATGGAAATTAATGCAAATCAATGTGGGTGCATAGTATAAATGCATATCTATAGAATTTAAAAATCAGACCGAATTACATTTTCACAAATAACATGTCCTAGTTATCAACAACGGGCAAAGCAATTCATGTACATACTATTGAAAATATGACATTTGGTTGTTTAGTGTGGGATTTTATCCAATCCAATCCCATAATAAATGCATTGGAAAAAATTAAATTGATTACATTTTTTTTTCTCGTTGCGTTGCGTTGCACTGCTGTGATGTTTTGATATTTTGCAAAGCAAAGAGGTGGAGGTATTATGGCAATCACCTCCTGCAGTAATGATAATAATACATTTACTGCAAAACTTGAAGGCCGTCTCAGTCTCTTATATACCGATTACATATAGAAGTATACAGAGAGGTATTATTATTATTACATTGGTGTTATTGTGTGCATATAACCAGTCAATAGTGCAAGTTACGAGATCTTGCAAACCCGTTAACATGCGACCAACACCGCGTGGCCGAAGAAAAATGCACCAGAAAAACAGAGCAGGCGTCCTTGTGCATTGGCCGTTCTAATGAACCGATTTTACTTGTATGAGCAAATGCAAAAAAATAAAAAAAATTAATAGAAAATTATATGCCACCTGTTTACCAAATATAATAGATATTAAACGCCCACACTGCCGTGGCGATTTAAACTAAAGACAAATAAATATCTTTATAGTATTAGATTTTATGTACAAGATAATGATGACATTTTATACGATATTTTCTTCAGTTGTGTGCTGCCCACGCCTTTTTATCTCTTTTGTAAATCTATTATAAAACATTTACGACCAAATATGGAAGTAAATAAACATTACAATAATATTTTGTTCTTTCTAATAGAATTGTGTTTCGTATACATTCACTAAATTACACCGCCTCAAATTGAGAAAAATTATTTATATAATTTCAATAATATCATATTATTAAATCTACAATAAATTGCATACCAATCTATTTCTAATTTATTATGTACTTAAATAATCTAGTATTATATTCCTTCCAATATCCATCAAAAATAAACAATATCATTTAATGAAGTAAATTTTTTGAAATTTTGGCGGCCCCATCGATTTCGAAAAATCTCCTCCTTAATTGATCGTGATTTACTATTGAAAAGATTCTTTTGTGTTGAACAAAAGGGAACAAATAATTTATGATCAGATTGAAAGCCAATTAGCGGATCTCAGCTTTCAATCATTTCATTTAAAATTTATGGAAGAAGCTATAGTTAGTCTATTGATTAAAAATATGCAGTTTTTCGATAAAGTTTCTTGAAATGCATTATGCAAGTTTAATAATATCATAGCATTAAAACTACAATAAATGGTATGCCAAGTTCTTTTTTCTCAAGTAATAGAATCTATTATGTATTTATGAACAGATGTACATTTTTCTAATTGAATACTATGTTATTGGAAGTGAACAAAGAAAAATGCTGAAGAAAAATCAATTTGATTCTAAAGGCGTGTTTTTGGAACAAATCTCGGATCAAATTAATGACTGGACATGAATTGATATTGCTTATTTGAATCTCTCCAAAAATTTTGATCTTGAATTTTGAAGATTTCGTATTTTGATGGAATCTTCTGATCATTAATTGCTCCAATAATAATTAATCTATGTCTAGTTTTTATTGGCTCAAATAATCTAACATTTATTAGACTTAACTCCCAATAATCAGTATCATCAGCACTTGATATAAAATATCTCTCAGAAATTGTAAGGAGCATTATTACATTTCCTAGATTTTGGAAAACACTCCATCTAAAGTAAATGGCAAACTCTATTTTGCGCAAGATTTATTGTGATTTTATTTACAAAATACAAAAATATTCCCACTACACAAGATTGAAAAATGGCTCCATCGTGCAAAAAATAATGAAATATAAAGCTATATTCAGATTGATATTGAATAGAGGTGTAGAGTAGTTCAAAGAAGGTAATAATATTGAATTATAGCATTTTATGCTTCACTACATAAAGAAACAAACGACAATGTACGATATTATTTACAACTGATTTTTAATAAAATCTTCAAATAAAGTGTTTTATCAATGCATGTTTTCTGCATTTTATGCTATTATTCATTCGCACGAGTTTTTTCTCATTATTTCTCCTTGCATTAAAATAAAACAACAATTTGTCAGCAAGCAATAAATAATGCTACAGGAAAGAAATCAATTTTGCTTCGTTTTAGTAAAGTGAAAAAATTAAACGCATTTATACCATTTTAGTTGACATAAGTAATATAAATGATTTAATCATGTTGAAGAAAAAAATGAAAATATAAACAGAAGTATATCAAAGTTTATTCAACCAGCGAGGGATACAAATCCTTTCAACTATCTCGTATACATAATTATACCAGCGGAAAAACGGCATTTTCCTCTTAAAATAGCATCAATAGGGAAAGATATAAATATGAATGAAATGCAGACATTTCCCAATTTGCGAGGAATTTATACTCTGGAATTTATTTTGGGAGAATCGATAAGCCAAAATTCAACCAATATTTCAAGATTCTAATACTATAATAGAAATTTTTTATCAAAAATTTGGCCAGGTGGTTTAACTCCATGGGAGTCTCCATGGGAAATCTGGTGTTTGGGGTTTTACCCGTCCTGAGTCTCTTGCACCCAGTCAACTTTCTGAAACAGCAAAAGTGTCAGGTCAAGTGGAGCAGCAGGATCAACCGAGGCTCTCAAACAAAGAAAATATAAACAACTTAAAAACTTAAAAATTTTAAACATTTTTGTTTAATATATCTAAAAAAAAACCTATAGATATTGTTATGCAAAATATTCTGCGTTGTTTTTTTATTAAAAATGATAACAATGTACAGCTGCAATTAAAGTAGTGATAAAATTTGTCAAAATTTTTAATTTGTTATTGAATTAATAAAGTAACTGTAATTGCTGATAAACTTAATATTGGCGATGTATAAACAGGACAATAAAAAGTTATCAAAATGCAAATTATGAAAAATGTAATTGACGTCATATAATTTAAAAATGTTTTAAACAATTATCTATAGACAATACTTCGAATTTTTTGTATAGTGTAGGTTTATTATCAATCCATTTAATTTTGCATACAAATGCATGGTCAGATAAAGTGACGCTATTGCACAATAATATCGAACGACGGTGCTAATTGATTTAGTTTGATAGCTATGTCCAAAAGAATACGTAATAAAACGACGAGAATCAATTGAATTTACTATGGTTTATATTTATATGCGTCAGAGCAAAAAACGAGACGTAGGCGTTGGGAGTAATACCATTGAAGTGAATCGTGTTTGACGTTGTGAACACGCTGATAAGAAACTTCGAAAATTTATCCTAAACCGTGAAGTAAAGCCATACTAAATTTCAGGAAAATTCATATTTTTCCATGCAAGTGCGTCATATGCGGAAAATTATGTCTCTAAAATAATACGACTGCTGTCGGATTATTATGTTTGGACCAATATTTTTAAAACTACTGAATGGAACTTTATGAATTTATATAATTTTATGAAATTTATTCTGGCTCGCCATTTTTTGACAGTTTTCTTTCAGGAAGCCTGGTTGGAACTTGGAACCGACCAACGGTTTTTTGGTTTTGACTTACCAAATCTATTGGTCAGACTTATGGTCAAAACTTAACAATCGAATAGTATGTAGATAAGGAAAATACATACATATATATTTCTATTGAAGTTTTTACACTTGAAAACTCGATTAAATTATATTGTTTGTAAATGTTATAAAGTGGGTTAAATATAAATTGCATAAATAAAAAATGCATTGTTTAGCGACAGAAATTACATGCTTCTAATAAAAATGTACAATTGTTTTATACTCCAATTGTGTTTTTATTAACGTTTGACAAAATAATCATAAATAATTTATGTATATATAATATATTAAATCTTTATTGTTCTCACAATCGGCTATCGACACTGCTAAATTAATGCATGTTTTTCGAATAAAGCGAAAATTGGTGAAAATGCCACATCGCCAGCCAGACCTGATTCCTATTGGTTCTCCTTCGATAATCTGGATGATCGACGGTGTCCTTCTATTGTTTAACAAATTGCATTTGATATGCAGAATGCAATTCAAACAATGAATGCATACGGTTTTTATTAAAGCGTCTTGAAATCGATCGTCGTGACTATTTGATTTCAAGGCAGTAACTACTATAATACTGTAAAGTCCTGGGAATCTGCCTGAACAACAATCGTGAAATAATCCTTTGTTTATCTGTGTGTATATATGCATAGACGAAGCGATATAGAAAAATATAATTGCATAATATATGAAATTATAATGCAAAAGGATTATATTTATTAATAGTCGTAAAGGATGTACATTTTTTCTAAATACCAAAATATTGCGTACCTATTGTTAGATCCGGTTTGGTTTATTATTGTGTCAATGGTAACAGGACAGGATTACATGCTCGGTAAATTCTATATAATAAAATAGATTTTATAGGCTACTAGATTGGTGTAGATTAGATTTTTACAGACTTTTACTATACAGCGTGTTCTGAAGATTTCAAAGTCGGAAATTTGATAAACGATTCATAGTGGCCGATAAAAATTATTACAAAAACATGTTAAAAAATTTAACAACTCTTAACAGAATCCAAATTAGAAGCAGTTTAGTGACAAAACTACGTCATAAGGTTAGCGAATTTCAACTCACACTTCTCCCACTCCTCGCTCAAGGCGTTCTCAATGTGTGACGTCACGTCACATTAAATTTGAAATTTCTACGTTTTGTAAGCCTCAAAAAAATCGCAAAAAATTATATTCGCATGGCATTTTTTATTCTGCATCATATAATTAAATAAAAATATTTGAGTGGAGCGCCCCATTTAAGAATATCCAAAATTCGCGATTGGAATTTCCATTGTTGTTAAATCTAGTTTATAATTTATTATCGATTATGTAATAAATCTAGTTGCGCATATATACAGGACAATTTAACAATTATTCCACAAAAGTCACACACACACACACACACACATACAGGTCTACTTTCATTTTAATCATATAAACCTTGGGACAAAAATTCACTTTTGTATCAATATAATGATTGCAAGAAGGTCAATTTATATAAAGGTCTTTCTAAAATGTGCACCTATATATTATAAATATCGCTAAGTGGAGAAGGTGGAAATTATGATATATGCTCCGGCTCCGGCCAACTATCTACAGGGTGTCCTTAACTATCTTGATTGCCCCCGATTAATTAAAGGGGAGCCAATTAACCCTGTATATTATATAAATATAGAAACATAATTATAGATTCGTACACCAGCAATTTTCTCACACAGTTACTTGTGATCGAGTTTACGAAACAATCGATAAAGTAAAACATGTTACTAACACATGTTATTAAGCTTGCGATTGCAAAATTCTATGTTATATTAGCAATATAATTATACCTATATAGATATCTATGAATATTTTACTATTAGTTTATTGCTTGTTTTTAAAAATGCTGCAATTACCGACCGACCGTGTGTATGAAGTGTAGAGTAAAGCAATTGATTAGCGAAAAATTCGTTGACTTTTCTTCCAGCCAATGCAATAATAATAATAATAGTCTTGCAGCAATGTTATGAATGCAATTGATGATCCTGCAATGCTTACTATATGGATCAAAACCTTAGGTCGTCTAAATTTAGCCTGGGAAAACTAGACTAGTGCATCTATCTCGATGTTGGAGTAGTCCTCAAAACCTTGATACAGTAATATAAATAAAGTTATTTTTTAATTTGTTTATTGTACGACGCGAATTTCATACATTTTTACATAAGTTAAAATAAATTACTTTAAATACTAAATAGTTTTGTGAAATTAGTTTCTTGGAAACGATTTCTGTATAAGGTGCCGAGGTCGCATATTATTTGTTGATTCAATAATAAAATTTATTAGTATTCTCTGTACAAAATGCATCCGTCCGTTTAGTGTCACGTTTCTTGTAAACACGATCATTTAATGATTTTGGATTGGTGTAAACTTGTGTTGTGCTTGTTATTTTCAACACCCATCTTTACAAACCCTGGCATTATCCGACACTATTTTCCAATCGTTAATAATGATCGTAAATAATTTTCCAAACTCTATCCGTCCGTCCGATGATTCCTCCTCACACTTAAACGGCTTATCCGGAGAGTGAAATATTTTATTGGGTCCATAGAACAAACCTGATTAATTTTACAATAAATTGTTGGGTAATCACAGCAATTATTAACAATAAAAAATTGAGAGAAAAAAATTAACGATTAATAATGACTAAAAAGTCATATCTCAAAAAGTAATAGTCCAATTGATCTGAAATTTGAACATTAGATTTGATGTAGGTCAATGGATTATGTGGCCAACTTTCAGAAAAATTGTTACGTAATCAGTAATGTTATTAATAATTCAAGGTAATCAATGGAATGAAAATCCCCCGATTGATTTTCGACAAAATTAATCAAAAATGTTATTAACAATCCTAATCAATAAAAAATCGTTTCGCGAAAAGTAAGAGTTTAGGCTTGATAAATGAAGTTTTTAACCAAATTTTTCCGAAATTACGTAAGCAAACAAGTCATTGATAATTAATCATTTGTTGAAAAGTAACAGTCAGTAAAATGCTTGAGCATTATCAGTAGCAACACTTTTGTATCGACTTAGAGTAGTATGAAGTATTTTAATGAATTTGAAAAGAAATATTTTTTTAATTACATAGATAAATCGAAATAAAACATTTCCAGTACTTTTGAGTAGAGAAATAAAATTATGTAAGTGTTCAACTTTATTCAAATGAGTACCTTCTCATTTGCTCTAGGGCCGCGCAATTTTATTTAATTGATTGCCATAAATACATAATTTTTGGATTGGAACAAATTAATTAAAATCGACATTCCAATTAATTTCGTTAAATATACAATGAGTCAAATCTGTAAAACACATAATAATTATTTACATTGGTTGATTAAAATCTTGGAAAACATACACTTTGATTATTCCACAAAACAATTGTTCCAGTGGTTTACTTTAATTTATGATCAACTTGTTTTGATAATGTAATACGGGTTTTTCTAAGAATAATCTAATCCCATCCTCCTGATCTGATAGCTGCGTATGTTTTTTGTTTAGAAACTTATCAAAATGAAAATAAATAAATACTAGTAGTGTATTGTTATTCATTATGATAATAATATCCAATTTATATACACATATCGCAAACGTGTTTTTTGCACATATGTATTTATTTTGTTGCTAGGCTGTGTATTTAATATGCAGTAAAACATTTTCACTCGAAACAACTTCATTCCGCGACCAGTTGTTGCGGTTGCATTTCGAAAAATCATCAAACAACGACGACAATCATGCAACATGCAGATTTTCATTCAAATTTTTTAATTACGTTTCTAATTATACGCAATTTACATGTGGTGTGTAAGCTAAGCTAATTAAGTATGATTCGACGGAAGATTGTCTTTGACAGCACGTATCGCACCTATTTTGCATTTACTTTTGTATTACAAATTGAACTACTATGTTTAAATGATATGAACAGTCGCATAATTATAGTTATAACTCACTCATTAGTAACCATTTATCTTACAAATGTCTATGTTCCACGGTCAAAACTATTTTATAGACAGAGATTACTCAAAATACCTGTAATTCTATAAATATATCGTTTGGCGTTTGGATCTTGAGCTCTACGTCTCGAGCGACTACTTTTAATTGCGCATGTCCAAGTACAACCCGGCACTAGTACTTCCTGTACACGAGAGAAGTAAAAATATTAACCAATTTAATAGCTTGTTGATCATTGAAAGAATTTTATAATACTCGCTTTAATGCTTTTCTAATGATGAAGTAAACGGAAAAGAATTTGCGCTCAATCGATTTCCGATTTAATTAGACGAACTAAATGGCAGGTTGTTGTGGTCTGGGCCAAAATGAATTGCGTGGTGGTGGTGGTAGTTGTGCTGATATTGTATAAAATATGATGATATTGTAGAAAACAAGCGGGATTTTTTTAAATTTCAATCTATCTTGATCGTGCTGTAGCAGTAAATATATAAGAGAATTTTCCGTGAAATAAAGTTTGTTCAATTTTCAGCAAATTTGAAGTGTAATCTCATAATAAATGTAGCTTCATAAAAGTGAATAAGGCGGCTATAGAATTTATTTACGCAGAAGTTGAAGCAATTTCTAAAACGTATTGCAGCCAAGATTAATATATAATTACAATATTTTCCTCTTTGTGGAAATGCATAATTTTCTTGTGCAAGGCTTAGAGTCTTCAGCCCCATGATGACATCGTCTATCAACATCTTTGCGCTGAAGGATAATCCAATATTCGATGGTTTTTCGCATCGAATTAAAGTTGCTCATAAAAATCGTGAGAATGTTATGTTAATTAAACGCTATCCTTCCTGTTCAATTAATTTTATTGACCATATTGTCGATTAGTATATCTTGCACCTGTGATTAATAATGATTAGAGAGTTTTACAAGACTTATTGATTTGTATTCTTCAGCGAATTGCTAATTCCACGGCTTATAATTAGTAGTATTGCTAATTGTGTAGGTACCATCCTGGATTTAATCGCTTTTATATGCATATGGATAGAAAAAATAATAATATTTAATTATCTATGTTTTTATATTTGCTTATCAAAGTGAATACGGTTAACCGAATTGGTGTTGCCGTAAATATGCTTTTGATGGCAATAACAGGAAATTATTAATGTTATCTGTCTAAATGTGTATATAGTTATTATTTTTTACTTATCTATTAACCGTAGATATAAATTTTCGCATTGTGGTGGCTTCTACAGCGTGGTTCACTTTTCATGAAAAACTCCTACATAACAACATTTCTATTTTAAACGATATCAATATAAAAACTCGACTCAGATATGCAAGGCAATTAAGATGCATCTTATAATAGAAGTTTTTTATTAAAGTCAAAATGCAACAACTAACTAGAAATATAATTAAAACTTTCTTTACATAAAAGTCATAATAGTACCGATAGTAAAGGAAAACCGAGGAAAACAATTGCTTGCAAATCACACAAAACCGCAAACACGAAGCTGAAAACAATTTTCATAATTACTTCTCTCGTAATAATGAAAAATTTGACGTACTCAACGGAGAAAATCCACCGTCTGACGGTTAGTCGGACGGACGACGTCGGACGACTTTTCGTATTCATTTATTTCGAAAACTAATGAACCAAGAAAAGTGAAACACACCGTATAATAGTTTAGTCTAGTTTCTAATTTCGTATATTTTTTTTTGGCCATAAAATCGAAAATTATTTAAATGATTTTCGTTTTCCTATCTAGTTGTGCTAGTTAGTAGGCATAGTATGGTAAGTAGCATTTGCGGAAATGCATTTGCTTATTTAACTATTTAAATGACCCACTTTTTAATGTAATGCAATCGTATAATGTTTAAGAAAGAAGTTACAAATCATCCGCATTCATTTTCTGTATCTGCGATCAGAGTGCAGTATTGCACTCGGCGTGCTAGAGAGAAAGTTTTGCTTATGCATTTATTTTATATAGTACTACTATATTGGCGAATTTATAATTACTATCCGATCATTTTTCGATTAAAAGTTATTTGCAAATAAATAATAAAAAGCTATCCTCATCATCACCATCAAGGGCATTCGATTCGAATGCACCACTTTGAGCTGCATATTATTATTAAAATAAATATTGATTCAAAATATTATATAATTTATTAAATTATGCATAATATTTGGCTGTTTGATGCATAATATGTGTTGCGGACCTGTTCCATGTGGGCACCAACTGCATATAATTATATTTTATGATAATTTTTTACAATATAGTGCAAATTATGTTATCAACACCAAAAACGCTTTCGTGTGGTTAACATTAAAATAATAATTTATTCGAAAACTTGTCAATCTTTTTGCGATAACAAAATAACCGAAGATAAGTTATTTGAGTGTGTTATTTTATATAAAGATAGAACATTTTTTCTGCCAACTTTGTGCTAAATTGTAAAAGGCGATGAACTTCAAATGTCAAGGATTTGCTAATGCAGCCTTTGTTTCACTCGATGAAAATATATTCTAGAAAATTAATTTTTCTTTGTTTACTGAAAGCAAATGTGAAAAAAAATGTCTGTTCAATAAATCTCAATACCAAATCCAACATTAAATGATAGCGTAACATAAAACACGAATAAAAACTGACAGTGGTTTTGAACTAAACCAAAAGAATATGGTAATTTCTGTGATAAATGTTTTGACGTTGAATAACATAAAATAATGGGGCTGTCTACTCAATTTTTTATTAGTTAATTTTATGATAGAGTATAAAAAATCACATACGAATATATCTTTTGGCGTTCTTTTTGGGCTCGGAAGAAGTTGAAATTTCAAGTTTAAAGTGACGTTACGTCACAATTTGAAGACGCCTTGAGCGACTGTTCGACCTGTAGTACCCAGCGCACCGCAGTAAATAGAAGGGGAAGATGCAAGTGAACTGCGCTAACCTGCTTGGTTCTAACTATGACGTAGTTTCTCCACTAAATGGCTTCTACTTTAAATTCTACTAAGGGTAGCTAAAAAATTGTACTTTAATATTATGAACTTTGATATGTGGAATCACATTTTTCACATAAAATATATCAAAGCACCATTACAAGTACTAAATGGATTTTAAAGAAATTTTAATGTAGTTTTTTTTACATTAAGAACATTAATTGATTGCAGGCTGCAAAGGTTAGACTGTTGATTAACCTGTGCGTATCATTAACTGATTAATGATGACCATAATTATATTAGTAATACACCTAAAAATAAAAACACTATTAAATTTTTTAATTTCAATTATCTGAAAACAATTGTCATAAATACCGATAATACGTTTAATTATTGGGTGCCAAAGTATATCAATCATAATTTAAGATCAGACTAAAATCTTTGTTGTCAACCTTACAATTGGAACAACAACATGATATTGTTTATATCTATGCCACAAATAGCAACGGAAAAATTTATGAACAATCATGATAAATCGACAATATGATAAAAAATAAAAGTTTTGGTCCACCAAGTCTTATCCCAAAAAATGGGTTGCTAAAGACTGATAGAACTTCTCGCTTCGTCATACGAAATCGGCTCTTCTTCTTCTTTATAGATATTTGTTTATGTTGAAATCATTTATTAAAAATTGAACAAACAAAATAGCAATAAATGAAGAATTCTTCTATAAATTCTTGGATTAAAGCGTGTTTATCAAGTAAGAGGTGGATGAGTCAATGCTGAATATGACATACGGAATTCAAAAATGCTATCTTAACTCAAGTATTTTGCATTTCCTTAAGTACATTTTCGATTAGATAAATGTAAATTTGAAAAAATTTCAATTAGAATTGAATTCGGATTAGGTAATCTGCTGCGTTGTTTGTTATTGTTATGCAGGAAATATTGCGCACAAAATTTCTGTTAATAATGCGAATAAAAATTAGAATTCAGCAGGAGTAGATATTTTTTTTCAGACAAGAACTGAAATATTTACAATCGGGTTGACTGAAGTGAGTGTCTTTTCGTGGCTAGATTACGTATGAATGAGGAATCTAGCTGACAGTTGCTAGAATATTCTCGAAACGTGCCATAAGTCCAAATCGATATCATCCTAGAATGGTCTTGATGATGTGGCGTAGACACAGGATGTGTACCCACATCTGAAACTTTGGAAGCGAGTTGCTGAAAGCAGGAGCAGGACTCCGGAGCAGGAGCGGCCGAGCCGCGTAGAGCGCTGGAAAGGCAAGGCAGCAGCGGCGTCGCGTCGCATCGACCTCGTCAAGGCGTCCATCCTGCAGATCAACTTCGTCAACTTGGTGCTCGGCTAAGCAGCAGGAGCAGCAGGTACCCACGGTAGTAGCAAAAATTTGACGCAAGCGCAAGCAAATAATACACTCACTATGAACGGAATCTGTCTCGGCCCAGTGTGGCGTGTGATAGTGGATTGTGTGGTTGGGCTCTCTTGAATATTAATTGAATATTGCATTTTAAGCGCTCAGAAAAACTAAAGCAAGTCTTGTGTGAACACACAACGCAGTGTCAAAAAAAATAATTAATTTTTTTAAATTCGATTACATTCCTGTCTCCATTCGCAAGTGTTTCGAAAAGCGCAACAACCAATTCAGCTGGAATTCAAACAGCCTAGCACAGCTGAATCCTACAAGTTGTCTGAAAAAAGCTTCGAAAAAAAAATTAATTTTTTTTGCTTTGGCAAATTGAAGACATTTTCGCTTGTATACTTCAGTAGTAAATTAAGTGATTATGGGTACGGAATTTAAAGATGTAGACGTGAATATGGAAGATTCTGGAAACAGTTGTGGAAGCAGTGTGGTTTCTGATTACAGCGGACCATCAGATCAGACCGATTTCGATGGAGATGGTGTCCAAGTTTCCGATCTGGAAAATGAGCACGACACGCATATTCTACAGGTTGGTATTTTTCTTGCCTCTCTCGCAATTTTCATTCATTTTCTCAGCACCATATCATGATGATCAATACCATTTTTGGGATTGATTGCTCTCGCTCCCATTTCATTCTTTCAACACGTGTTGAATGTCATTGAATTAGAAGCCAAGCGAAAAAAGAAAAAAAAAAACTAGCTATAGCTTAACATTAAAAACATAAAATAGCTCTGCTTCATTTTTGAGACTTTAACAAAAGAATTGAACGACTCGATCACTTTTTATCGCGTCGGATTACTGAAATAGAGATCAAATGGAATTTTCTTTTCATTTTTATTATCTGCTATAGATAATGTGGAGAGTAAAAGGGCGGATGTAGTGTACTCGTTAGTGTATCCTTATAGGACATAAAAGCACTTATAAAGTACGATATATAGGAGCGTCTGTTTTTTCGCAACATTATTTAATTATTTTCCCAGAAAAACTTAAAACGCTCGTAAAAAATATGGATTTGAAAGTAACAATCAATCATTCCGGTTTTTATTAGATTTTCGCTAACAAATTGGGTTTAATATTAATTTTCGCTCTATGCTTTTCGAATTGAATTTTATAACTATAGAGAGAGCTGAAAACTTTTTTCGCATTCAACAACAATTCAACTCCATCATCGAAAGTTGCAACTTGGGAGCTTTGACGCTCGACGTTGCAAATATGCTTAAAACTAGGCTTTGGAAATCTATACATATGTAATTGTGACGTATGTAATGGCTTCTTCATCCAATTAGAGCAATTTCACGTACAATTTACTTCACGTCACTTTATAGATTTTTCTCCATTAAGTGAGTTGTTAAACGATGAAAAAAAAATAGAATATATGGTCATTTTCAGTTTCCTTGAACTTATTTTTCATCAGCAGCGCTCTTATGACATTTCTAATTGATATAATAGTTTTGAAAAAGAATGTCAAGGCTTAATTAATAATTCAAAAATTGTGTTGTGTGTTTTTTTTTATTTTTTCGTAGCGCTGTATTATTTTGTTTTTATTCATTGTTAATAATCATTGAATTATTAAACCAGTTTTTTGTTAAATGTCAATAATTAAATTTTCATATTATGCACGTACTAATGCATTTGTCTGTCGAGGGAGTGGCACCCAACCACCACTCGATCCACTCGTACTTTTCGTTTTCAATTCGATGTTAATTGATTTTTTACAAGACTTAATTGAAGAGGCGATCCGATGATTGGACGGACGGACGATGAAAGTAAAAGATTGCAATGAAAAGTGAAATGCGGCACTGGAGGGGGGAGGGGGGTCGATTTTTTAATAATAGCCCAAAATGATCGTCTGGCCCATAGCAACGGTAATTTTAGTACGGTTAAACTTGAGTGGAGATTCTCGTGCTTTAAAAATAGAACGTCTGTCTATTCGACTTTTTCTCGTGATGTAACCATATTTGCCATGTGCTTTTTTCCAATCCCAAGACAATACAGGCTCCAAATATGCCTTTTAAGCGAATGAAAGTTCAACTTGATTATTATTAATGCGAAAAAACCCAAGTGGACGGATGGATGATGATGATGATGGTTTTTCAAAATCATTGCGCGTTCTATTCTTGAACAAATCCTTTGGAATTTTATTGACAATACTGCTTTTAACATGGACAAGTGCCAGCTGCATAAATTCTTTGAGCGTGATTTGAATTATTGTCATTTATAGTAAATTATTTCTTTTTTTTTCTCTCCTGCAGGAGGCTTTATAAGGAATTAAGGCCAAATTTTCATTGCGTGCTTGTTTTGTGTCTCTCCAGAGTCTCTCCATTCCATTTAATTAGAGCCGAACATGGTTTTTGAATTAAACATCACATCGGGTTGCAAAATAAGTTCGAAAATCTTCGCGTAATGCAAATTTGAACTCACTTGGATACAACATTTTATGAATCGCGATAACGATTGTTACTACGTGTGTGGAAAATTTCACAAATTCGCTCGAAAAACTGCTTATTTGATTCATAATTGATTTATTAAAGTTTAATTAATGAAGCAATTTAATAATATTGAATGGGCGGCTTCTTATCGCAATATTTACTTAAGCGATTTTGATAATTTATGCTGGGATGATAGTTTTTGATTAGTAAAGCCAAGCAAGCAAAAATAATTGGATTACTAATGGAAAAAAAAAGAGAGAAAACCAAACATTATGATTATTATTTAATTTTTTTTTGTTGATCATTATTAGTTGTGTTCGTGCAAGGACATTTTCCGTACAATGTTTTTTTGGAACGAAACAATGTTTGCCATGAATTTTTTAGTACGATTATTTTTCCTTCTTCGACTTCTTCTTGTCAAGTTCTATTAAGTTCGCTCAAACAACTGCATAATATATAAATATAATTTTATTTATACACAATGATCGTATTATTGTTATGTATTGCGGCATAAACAAGGACTGTTTCATATCCGTATGTAATTTCAAAGTAAACTATTATCTATTTATTTTCATTGAATGTACAACATACTACATATAAAATAAATTCAAGTTCAATGTATATTATACATGTAGTATTAAATATGTGTCAAATTATTGTTTATTTATATTTTATATTATTACGCGATTTGTTAATGAACTTTCTATACACTACATCCTGGCATTGCTATGTGCATATCGAATTTCGAATAATCATCATCATCATCATGTGCAGTTTTGCCAAGCAATTTCGAAAGTTACCACAAGCCTACGATTTTGCATTTGTTCAAAAAATCAAATTATAAGCAGCAAATGAAATTGAAATAAAACTTACACACAATAGAGTGTGACGTCTTAATTAAATGAATTCAAGTGAATTATTTAAGTATAATAGCAGCAGCATGTAATTAATTACAGTCAGGTTTTTTTTTTATTCTTCTATACCATATAAAATATAAAGTAATACTTTTTTTTCATTTAAAGTTGAATGAATAGTATTGTTTGGGAAATAAACATTATAACATAAGTTTCTTGTGCAATCGTATCCTATAAAACTGGTTTTCCTTTCACTTTCATCCTACAGCACATCTTCATCAACTTCTTTTTTTTTTCTCGCGAAAAATTTGCAACACACACACACATTTTCGATGATTATTTTAAGAAAATATTGCATTCACTTATCAATAACATACCAGGCACCGAGACAAAACGTTTTTTCTCTTGTTGCGATTGAGTGGTAAACAAATTTCTATTAATCCGTCCGTCCGTCTGGTGTCACGTTCCTTGTAATCATTCAGCCAGAAAATGACTTGTATTGATTTGAAATGTTTATCATTTTTATTAATATCAAACCCATCGGTAATTTTCAAGAAAGTTCAGTGAATGGTTTAAAGACATTTTCTAAGTCTCGGAAGTCTTGAATTTTTTGGAGGATCTGGTCATAGTTTTTCCAGAATAAGGAGTATGGAAATTTTTTGAGTAGTTTGGTTTAGTTTCTTAGTAGTCTAGGAGAACTCCATATGTATTCTCAAAAGTCTGACCATTTTTTGGATAATCTGAAAAGTTTTCGAAAAAAACTAGTCCTGTTGACATAAAGCACACGGATTTCCGTTGAAGCTAGACTTTAGTTTCTAGCATGTTTCTTATATCCTCTACTAGTTGTAGTCAACAAGTTTATCTATTTTTTTTTTGGTCATGCGTGTGTGTGTGTGTGGAAGTGTAATTAATTTGCGACCACATCCACACGGCTTCCTGTTTTGTTGCTAATTTTTAATATTAGTAATTTTTCTACAGGTATAGTAATAAAAGTAAAAAAATATTACCGACAAAGGTCGTTTCCGTTTGTTTGAAAATTAATTCAATTTAAATTGCATAATATGAATGGCCGTTATTGTATTTATATTTAATTGTACAAATCATTGATTCGCTGACGGCATACACACCACACACATACTATAGTGCTAATATCTTGGGCAGACTAGTTCGTTGAACGATAAATGTTACATTTGCTTTGACACTTTAAATGACTGCAACAGATTATTATGCGACAAGTGTGCCTGCGGAAACTATTATAACTCAATTTCAGCTGGCTCTTTAACATTTTCAAATTTTAATTAGCTACACAATGCATTTTAATTGGCTACTACATCATACAAAAACAAGACCAAAAAATTGAATTCACGAGGAGAGCTTTAATTCATCAAAGGATGGCTGGTTGGCTGGCTGGCGCAGGAAGAACAATAGCTCTAAATTTGCAATCTTTATTCACACATTTTCCCAAAGGATCGTTAGTTTTATTTAATACCGACAGTTATTAGACGTTAGTCCACTCCAATTAATAAGGAAAGCAACGTATCCAATGAGTGTTATTAGCCGATCTGTGTCTAAATTTAGCGGCGCTACAGAAAGACATGAATAGATAAATAATTTAAGATTGCAGGGTGATGAAGTTGAGTGAGTAAATAAGGCGAAATGTATTTATGTTCTTCTTAGAGCATTGTAATTCAGTTACATGTTACATTACATGTCCAGGGTCCCCCTTTATTGGGGGCGAGACTTTAGCGACGACGACGCCAGGGTGCGATCCCTTGTGGCGCCAGTCTGTTAAGCACAATTGACGTCGATCACACCAACATTTAATCAAATAATAACAACAACAAAATTGTAATTATATCACTTGTATATATATTTTATCTATATCTTTTTGCGGGTTAATCTCTCTCTAAATTACGGTTCGCTCCCAGTCGAATTAATACGCTCCTCCGCAACAGGTGATATTCTATGTGAGATGATGTTTTTATTTCGCTAAAAATAAAATGCGATAGCTACTTTATCGTACATGTAATTGTAAAATGTCTAAAGGCCAATTTCAATTATGATTCAAGAAAAACATATTTATGAAAATAAAGTCATTAAGATCTGATACAATTAGAATGACAATAAAAAATAATTAATATTGATTAAACGAGAACGAGAAAACAATAATGATAATTTCAATCGCCAATTGAATATAAGGTGGCGGAAATTCGATAAACGATTAATTGTGGCAGATTATTACAAATTATTGCGAAAGCATAATATATAAAGTTTTTTAACAACCCTTAATACGAGTAGTATTCAAATTAGAAGCAACTTAGTGAGAAAACTACGCTACAATTAGAACTAGTCAGGTTAGCGCATTTCGCACCGCAATCCTTGCATTCCCCCTTCTTTTACTGTGGAAAGTGTTTAGCGGTACAGGGCGTGCTCAAATTGTGACGTCATATCACTTTAAATTTGAAATTTCGACACTTTCCGAGACCAAAAAATTGCGTAAAAAATTATATTCCTATGTAACTTTTTATAATCAATCATACAATTAACAAAAAAAAAATTAATCCGCTTCATTCGAAATGTTTGATAACAAAACAATGGACAATGCACTAAATGATATGTTCTAAGAAAAATATTGCTTATCCTAAATTCGAAACAATTTGGAAACTTTTCTTGTATTCTTCGAGAAGGATAAAAATAAATCGATGTCACAAAGAGTTCACGTGAAAAGATAATTTTTATTAATAATAAATATGTATTTAATTATTTATTAATAACTAAAATCATGATAGTGAATTATTAATTATTTTTTGGAAAAATTTATTAGCTTTGTTTCGATATTGCTTAATTAAATAGCATTTTCAGCAAATATTGTGCAATAATAAATTAATTCAATTTGCAAATGATATACGAACAATATTTGCACACTTAACATTTAAACGAGGTCTCTTTTCTCGGGGAATCTCAGGCGTTTTGTTTGGATTTAATTACAATGTAGGTGTATATAATGTAATTACATAACAATATGTTCGAAATTATGCATAGCATATTATTGCAAATAAACAGCGCTTCTAATTTCTAAGAACAACTAGAAAAGATGATTGATGTTTTTCTCTCTAATTGCATTTGATTCTGTGTATACGCAATAATTAGAATTTTCTATGTCCACGTGCTTGTGGTAAATTTCATTAATTAGTTGACAATTTTTGCTGTATGCATGGAAGGTCGTTTGATTTTATTTTTTTAATTAAGGGAGGGGGGAAATTTTGTTGACCCCAAAATGTTTTCGCTTTCAAACAATTCACAATTGTGATGGAAATCTTGAATCGATGTGTGACCAATTCTAGTCTAAGGTCAATGCTTATAAATTTGTATCACCTATAACACAACAGGATGATGTTTTGTTTTTTTCGTTTTTTCAAATTAAAATAATGTATGCGAATATGCAATGAGCTCATCGCTCATTAAAGATTACAATTACCAAAAGGATGTTTTAAGAATTATCATTTCTATAATGATCTAATTAGTGAATTATGTGAGCCAGTATGGTATGTTACATTGATAGAATAGGCTAGAAAGAGAAAGTATGGTAAAACAGCGCGACCTTGTAAATGGGGACATGAAATGATTTAATAAAATCATTCCACACCAGTATTGCGCTATTCAATTTTTCTACGACATAACTGAATGAAAAATACAACAAGTAAGTGGCCTTTGAAACGCCATCAAGCTCCGCAAAATCTAATGGAATCTCATTTATTAGTCACTTTAAGGAGGCGGATACGGCATGATATGGATGAAATGTGGCTTAACTGCTCAGAGAGACCGTTCTTATAACGCACTTATCTTTAGTTTGAAAGAGTCTATAAAATTTCTAATGGTACTTTTGGAAAGATGAAGGGTAAATCTACGATGCAGTGCTTGTGGATTTGTAGATATATTAAATTTGTTCCAACAAGGCTCAATATTTGGTCCGGCCGAGCTTTGCTGAACCATCTATTGATCCTCTATCCAAAAGTATCTCTAATACGAAAGATATCGAGATTTAAGACCTGCATATAGACATTCGCCAAGTTAATGATGTGTGCGAGACTTAAATATTAGTCCTTCTAAAACACGCTGATTGTTTCGATCTGTGGCTGATGCAAATTGCACAAGATTGCTTTCTAAAAAAAATCGCTGATTGAATGGCGCGGAGAAATTGCTGTGATTTATTGTAAAAATAATTCGTTAAATAATGTTTGCTTTAAGCAAAAATTGTAAATCAAGCGAATGTGAAAATATAATGGGCTCATTACCGCTCGTCATGTATACAAACAAAATATGATATCCAGCCTACGTCTGTTGAATAAATTAATAATTAAAACTATTTTTTATGGGTTTTTAGGACGATTTACTATATAAATTAGTTTGTTACGTCTAATGCTGAGGCTTATCATTTTCATTTCCTTTTCCTTAGCAACTAATTTAGTTTCGGCTTTTCTCCACACATACTATGTTTATTTATACAGCGAGTGGCAACATAAATTCAAATATGCTTATCAGCATTTAGTAGGTAAACTAAGGAAAAATACATTTTTTTTTTTGGTAAAAGTTAATTAGAAGTGAAATATAACGCGCTCGAAATTTTTTATAAATATTACAAAAATGATATTCGAAAATGAGATTAAATTTCTTGTGAATATTAGGTACATAGAGGTTTAGTGAAAAATGGTGTGCACACAATTTTTGATTGAAACTGATATTTAGCGGATCAATATAACGGACGCATGTTTTCGACAAGCTTTTTCACACTTTTCCATCCAATTTCTGGGTATTACCTCTCGGCTTGTTTAATAACCAGATTGTAACAAACAAATAGGTAACATTACATCATTATAATAAGTACATCATAAAAATTGTATCGGAATAAGTTTTTATTATATTGCAAAATAAAATGACGCATTAGAAAGATCTATTGTTAAATTTGACCTTGTTTACACCATACACTAGCAACAAAAAATTAAAAATAAATTAATCAAATCTGCTCGAAATTTGATTCATTTGGTAAAGTTTTTTTTTCCAATTTTTTTTCTTTTTTCGTAATGCGACGGGCGCGAATTGTCGCTTATGTCGCGGAGTTTAACTTAATGCATTTCTATGGCGTCATCGAAAGGCGAGAGTAAAAATCGATGTAATAGAAAGAGATTTTGGGGCCCGGGGTTCGAATAACCGGCTCAGACGTAGGCGTTAGATGTGCACCCTTTTGCTCTCGCCCACGCTATTCATTCAAGCCGCCTACGCTTGGTCCTGTGACGTCACTCGGTAGTGCGGCGCCGCCGCCCCCCTTTGAGCTCGTTCAACAGTTTTCTCTAGCAACGTCGTCATTTTCGCAACAGATTTCACGATATCAACAGTGTGTCCGGAGTGGCCCTTCAAAAAGTTCGCGCGCTTTTCCCCCCCAATCTTTTCCCCCCAAAATCAACTATTACTATATTCGTAAATATAGTAATTTTTTTGCAATTCAGTATCGCGAGCGTCTTGTTTACAATGATACATGATAAGATCGTCACGCACGAACAGGTTGCTGCTGTTCCATGCGAAAAATACAATCAAGTGGTACGTACACAATTTTATCATCATCCTCATCATCACTATCATCATTTCCGTTTCAATTAGATAATATACCAGTTAGCTCGTTACTTCATCCACTTTTAATTCAATTCCATCTAGGTGAAACTGATTCGCTATTAGGGAATCAATTCCTGCTCAATAGTTTGCCAAAGTGCATGGGATTGTCGACTAATCAAGGCAAACAATGCTAGTTGCCTTGTTTCAAGATAAAGGTAGCAGAACAGTGTTTTTCCTGATTACTCTACAACTCAACCAAAGTCCTTCTTCCTCCATACAACTTCCTCCTCAAATTCATTCAATAGAAATGCCATCAAAGCCGACACCAATTTGGGGCCGGCTTTCTTTTCATCCACACACTAGATACCTGATATGAATTATACATAAATGACAATTCAGTGGATTATGTATAAATAATGGCCAGGTTCTAGACCACAAAACTGTTATGGAGCAATTCATAGATCTATCGCCGCTCATAATGATGATATTTAATGGTGTGATAAATATAAATGCATACTATACGCTTTTTATTATTTATTTGTTTGATTATGTAAACAGCATTGTGCTGAAAAAACATCTCGTCGCATTTGATATGACGGCGAATGTTGGAGCGACGAATGTTGAATTGAACTGGTAGGCGCATAACTTCAGAAAGATAAATAATAGTATTTTCTGCAAGCATCCCACGTTTTCTTATATAAAGTTAAATGAAAGTGAATGAAAGAGACGCTACTACAAATACCCCTCAATCGTTGTTTATTTTTTTCTACTCAAAATGCTTGCTTGTAGGATTAATAAGTCATTCTGGATACGGACGTACTTTCAAAGTGAAAGTATATGCATGAGTCCACACAATTGTGGTCGTATCTATAATATCTGAAATTTTCATGAAATTTATCTGGCAGCCACATAAAAGTTGTTCAAATAAGAGAAGCCTCACTGTGTTTGTACTCGATTTAGTGCAGCACTAAAGACAACAATAAACTTGAGCCACATTTGCAGGACCAAATGATCTCAACTTTAAATATTTATTCAAAACATTCTCCTCGTCTCATATTTCACCATGTTGGTGTAGTGATTATTTTCGGAAGACGCATTTGCGTTCACATTGTCTCGATACCAAATTGACAGAGTGATATTTTCGCGTGGCTTTCGAAATTATCGCGATGTAATTCGATGTGACTTGGCCAGAATGTCTAAAGCCTCCAGTCTCATTGATTCCGTGACTTGCATGTGAAATGGAACTTTAAATATCGTTTTTCCTGAACGCAAGTTGTTCTTCTAGTAGTAAAGTATCATGATAGGATACTGGTAAACAATGTTGCAGATGTAGGTAAACGATGTTATTGGAAAGATATCATTTTGCAAGTAAACAAGAACTCAGAAATAAATACTTCAAGCTGGTCTTGACGAAAAAGAAATATTCAATTATTTGTTGCGTTCAGTATTTTCTTGGCTTTATTCCCTTGATGATGTTTTAGATCGTATTGTAGAAAATGTGCTACTATGTGGCAAAATAATGTTAAGCAAACACTGTGAAGCGTTCTTATAAATACAATTTACTCGAGCGGAAGTAAATATGGTATTACATCTTCAACTAAGTTGCAAACTAACTAACGGATTTAATTTCTAAATTGAATATCCGCAGACGTATAATTCGAAGTTAATTTTCGACGTGGTGCAAAATCGAGCAACCACTTTTTCAACAAAATCGCTATTGTTTCGTTACCATTTGACTTTTGTGTGTAAATCCTCCGCATTCTGTTTCATTCCCCCAAATTCCAATAATTTTGTAAGATCCAGAAACCGTTTGCCAATCATATAATAGTGGTAATTCGTTTTGTTTTGCAGTGTCAGACACCTGAAGATTCCGAAGACGAGGAGATCAGTGCAATGGAGAGCTTATCGTTGAACGGTTATGGCAGCACAAGCTGCAACAGTATGAACAACACCGTCAACAAACAGGTGGATACAAAAAACGACGTGGAATCTCAGCAGCGACTTGCAGTGCTCAGTTTCGAACAGGTATACCGATTGAATGATGTGATGGATGAGGTCGTCAGCATCCATGGCCGCGGCAATTTTCCCACATTGGAAGTGCGACTGAGAGACTTAGTCAATGTAGTTCGTGGTAAATTGGAGGCGGACATCGCTTCGGGTGGCGCAGGGATGCGTGTCCGCGACATCCGTTTGAACGGAGGAGCCGCCTCACACGTCTTGGCCACCGAATCGCAGCCGTATAACGATTTGGATCTCATCTTCGGCGTCGAACTGGCCACCGGGCGTAACTTCGATCGCGTCAAGTCCGCCGTGCTCAGTTCTCTCTACGAAATGTTACCTGACGGCGTGAGCCGCAAACGCATCTCCACTTGCAGCCTAAAAGAGGCCTACGTTAGCAAAATGGTTAAAGTGAACAGTAACAACGGCGGCGACCGATGGTCGCTGATTTCCTTGGGCAATTCGCGTGGACGCGGCGTCGAACTGAAATTCGTTGATTGCATGCGGAGACAGTTCGAGTTTTCCGTTGACTCTTTTCAAATCATATTAGATTCGCTGTTGGTGTTTTATAAATGCAGTGAATTACAAATCAGTGAGAATTTCTATCCAACTGTTGTCGGCGAATCAGTCTATGGCGACTTCCAGGAGGCCCTATACCATCTACAGAAGAAACTGATCTCAACGAGGCATCCGGAGGAAATTCGCGGCGGCGGTCTGCTCAAATACTGCAACTTGCTAGTCAGGAACTACAAACCCGCTCATCCCGACTACATCAAATCCCTGCAAAGGTACATGTGCTCGCGCTTCTTCATCGACTTCCCGGACATCAGCCAGCAGAAAGCGAAACTAGAGAACTATTTGTGGAACCATTTCGTCGAGGAGGACGAGGAGGCGCTTAAGTACCAGTACCTGTTGTTGTTGCACGATGTCGTTGAGGAGTCCACCGTCTGCCTAATGGGCCATGAACGACGACAAACGCTGCAGCTCATCAAGAACCTGGCACTCCAGGTCTTCTACCAGGACCAGCACCGCCTAATGACTCAACAGCCGCCACCTCTGGTCTACGCCAATGGATACGTCTACGCTCCACTCATCCAAACCAACTGCTATTGCTCGTGCAATTCGTCTTGGATGTCGTGCTGTTCGTGATGTGTGTGTGTGTGTGCCTGTGCGGGAAATGCAACTGCAATCGATCTATGTCAGTAGATCTTGCTCAGTTGCTGTAGATTATACTATCTAATCAAAATTTAAGGTCTTTCTATTACCTATTTACTTTCAAAATTATATTATACATATATGAATATACATACTAAACTAAACTCGTGCAGACTGATGAGACTTTTTTAAAAGAGGGATAGTTTCCTTTTTTTTATTCTATTTTATTGTTGCAAAATGTTTGCAAATATTTTTTAAACAAAACAAAAAACTCCAGCAGGCTTCACGCGTCCTTTTTCAAATTACAAGTTAAATTCACTATGATCACAAGAAGCATTCCGATTTTACAATAAATTAACTCAATAAGTAAAGCAAACAAAACAAAAAAAAAATTATACAAAAAATTAAGTTACAGAGGCTGATGAAAAATGTGACGCAACTTTTGGTGTGTGGCTGTGAACTCTATTAGATTGAGTTGTGTATATGAGAGTTTAAGTTTCTATTATGTTTTTCTTCGCGATTGTGTGGAGCGATCTTAATTATATACCAACAAATTCGATTGCAGTCTGATGTTTAGCGGTTCAAAACTTTTTATACAAGATCGGAGGAATCGCGTTCCAAATAATATTCACACACTGAATGGTTTCGTTGGTACAACCAAAAAAAAATCAAAAAAATCGTTTTTAAACAAAAAAAAGTTTCTTTTTATTTATTTTATTTTTATTATGTAGAAAATTAATTGATTTGGTTTTGAATGTGGTTGCTATTTGTATACTTTCATTCGTTTTATTTATGATGGTTATTGGATTTTTAACATTTTTCTTTAGGCGAACCTCAGACTGCACTGAAAATGAATATACAAACAAATTCAAACATATTGTACAAATCAGGAAAAAATTTACAAAAATATCTCCCGCCCCCTCACTATTCGCAATAAGTATTAGTGTATCATATTGTATAAAAATATATATATACATATTAGTAAAGAATATAACTTCTATTATACATTATATTGATATAACATGTTTTTCTCAAATTTTATGTAAAATGTCTTGTTAAATAAATAAATGATGAAATATATTTTTTAAATGACAAAAAAAAATTAATAAAACGACATATATAAGGATGTTGAGAGAGGTTTAATGCGAATTGGTTCGAAGTTGAGCGCCTTTTGTTGGTGTGTTATTTTTATTATTATTTTTTTTTTTTGTATTTCGAAGCTAGTTTGAATGGAGAACTTCTGGCAACATCTGCCTTTACAAGTACTTAGAATTTAAATACATGTCACTATTATAGTTTTGACAGACTGAGACCATCAACTACGCTGGTCCGTGAGCTGGATCTTGTAATAAGTTTAAATAATTACAAATATATATAAATATATAGATAATACAATAAATAATATAAATATATTAAATCTAAACATTAAAAAAAAATCTACAAAAATGTCTATATTTTGATTGAAATATGTATGTTAATTAAAATATAATTGCAGGGCTTAATCTGTATATTTTTATTGTTCCATTTAAGATTAAATAAAATAAAAGTGAAGCCCAATAAACTGTAAGTGAATACAAAAAAACTATGTTGAAAACCCAATAAAAATCAATAAAAATGTGCAAACATTTCTCAAAGAATATTACTGACTTTTATTATCCAATTTCACAAATCCTTTTAAAATTGCACAAGACTCATCCATGCAATGATGTCGATCAAATTATGAAAATACTCATACTCATTGTTTTAGTAGAAAACCAATAGAAAACTGACTGGGTAAATAATTTCCAACAAAAGGGTCAAGAGTCTACTGTTCAACAACTATAAATTAGCATTAGTTAAACTTTCAAAATCGCTTAAATAACGACTACAAGATCTCAATAAAAATTGGGCGGAATTTGGACAAGTGCATCACGGAGAAGAGCAGGGTCAATTTTGGTCAAAAAGTTTGAAAAACCTCTCAGGTGAAATTTCATTATTTAATACAGATATTGTTTTCTACTAGAATATGTACACAAGCTCCGGGTTACAAGACAAAACAATTCAGGCCAAAGCATGGCAAGGACGTCCTTGTACGTTAGCGTAAGTAAAAGTATGTGTATGTATACTCTACAACAGCATATGAAAGCTAAATTAGGTTGCAATACAAGTCTCTCTCTCTTTTGTATATGCCATGTCTAGACCATGCAGCGGAACTATCATATACCACTAGCACTACATACTTTTGTAAACATAAGAGAAAATATTTTCTTGAAAAAAAAAACACCGCATATTTTCTTGCCCACATAAGTCGCTGATTATCATTCGTAAAGAGAGTTAGTTGAATTGCGGATCTAGAAAATATAATCACGTTTCTTAATTAAGCTTTTACTGGTTTTATTTTATCAGCTCTTTAGCATAAAAATTGATCAATCCAAGTATTTTCATTATGTAGCTTCCAAGACTTTCCCTAAAGACAAATAATTTTGGAGTTTAAGATCTATTAGCTTAGTTTCAAAATTATTTACCAGATCTCAAAAACTTTGTGGTCCTATCTTCAAATTGAAGAAAGCATCCTCCAGCATCTTTTCTAGATGATGAGAATATTTTTATCATATAGCATATTCGAAAAATAAAACCTTCTTTTTGTTTATGTTGTGGATGTGAATGATAATAATAGTGTTACAGAACATGGAAAGCATTTTTATTTAATTAAATTTCTGGGAAATACGGTTTCCAAAAACGTTAGCATCGCTGATTCAATTATAGTAGATAAATAAAAATGAGGGTACTGAAATTAATAGAAAATGCAAATTTATGTTTTACTATAGCAGTTCGTTTGTCTGTTTTACAAATTATCCAATTAAAATTGTTCAAGTTTTGTTGTTCTTTTCGTTGGTGAAATAAAGCTCTCCAGAAGCTCATAACTTGCTTTATACTATTTGGAAGTGGACTTTAATTCAGAAAATAAGCACTAAATAAAACGACATAAAACCCTCGGGATGCACTTTATGTTATTCTTCGACATATTTGCAAATATGTAGTAAAATAATTTTATTATAAATAAAATATCAACGTTATACACTATCATTCCATTATACACGTTTTATTTATGGTAATCTTGTTTGCGGGCGTCAATTAGCAAATTTTAATTTCAGCATAACTTTTCTATGATGGGGTATTAAATGTCTAAATTGTTGCAGCTAGCAGGATTTTCGTAAACAGTATATTTTACGTTTTATGTCTATGTTTAAGTATCCGAGAAATCTAGTTTGAAATTAAACTTTGTATGTAATTTGTTTATTTATAGCTAAAAATTACCAGGATCAGGTTTCCAATGATGAAACAGAGTTATTATTATACAATTTTGTCTTCAAACTCTGATGATTATTTTGGTTTCAAAATACTGATATTTCTTCACAGAAAAAGGAAAATGTTAATTACAAGAATCATATATAGTTTCCCGTAGAAAATTATAAGACAACAAGTATTAAATTTCTAAGACGCATTTTCCAGGCGCTTTTGTGTAAATTTATGAGACCAATTCCAGATACAATTTACTAGAACTCTAAAACTCGTAGAAACTACTTAATAGATTTTTACAATGAAAAGATCTAACTTTAATAAAATTATCTTTCATATTTTTTGAATCTATCTTTTTTGATGTCCACCCAATAATCAACTTAGAAATCTATTCTTACTGTAATCACTATTTCCTAAACAGATCATTAATTTATCAATGTGACTACAAAGACTGCCTGTGACTGCTGAACAAACCGATATGGTTGTCCGGTGGTTACATCAGCGACAAAGAGCGTAGCAATTTGGATAGAAACTTCCCATTCCCACTGCTTTGTTCCTGCATAGTTTCCGGCTGTGAGGAGACACAAACGTCCTTTACCAGAACTAGGTCCATGTTCAACATCATTAACAGAACAACGAATTTTTATTTTTAGTTTTGGCTTTTCTGAAAACTTGCATTTTTCAGATACTTGCATCCATTTAATATAGACCGATTTAATTTACTAATCCGTATATAATCATTAATTATGATTAATATAGTGATATTTGGGAAATACCAATGCACGTGGCTATCCGCATTAATTTACTGATAATATACGGCATACGCCGATGTGGTTAACCCGAGAACATTAAATAGGCAATGGCGTTCATTGAAATTACGAGGATTGGTAACAGCAGCGTCGGATGCTAATGTGTGTTACTTTCCAGAAATTCATTTCTCATTTGTTGTTCCATTATTATGCTTTATTTATTGTTTTAAATACACAAGATTTGAAATGCTCCATTAATATACAATTAAGATTAAAAATTACTTAGACTGTTAATATTAGATCCTCGTTAAGTAAAAGTTAATTAACGTTAGTACTAACAAATTTTGCCAACCGAGTTGCCAAGGAAACTTTTACTCAAAGTGCACGATGAACTTTGAGTAAAAGTAAATAATTAATTTCCTAGCCAACAGATTTTTTTTAATAGTGATTCTACTTTTACTTACTATGAAGCGGCCCTTTAAATCGACATTCTAACTTGTACAAATTATCTTGTAATACGTAATTATCTAATTCATCCAATGGTTTTTTGTTAGATCCTGAAATTTGCCAAAGCCACAATTTGCGAGATTCGCATTATTGTTAATCACTTAATTATACCGGGGTATGCTTCAAATCTGGAGATATAAATGAGGAATGATGATAGAAATGTTTGTTATGCAAACGATCGCACATTATACGGAAGCTTCCGTTGTGGTGCCTTTTGGTATGCTTTCCAGCGTCAGACTATCCAGCATCAAAGTGCTCAATAAACCTGACGAAAAATTAGATTTTTAGAAGAATTTAATTTTTTTTTGACATTAGAAACTCTTTAATTAGTTAATTATAGTGGAGTAAACTTAAAATCTGAAGATTTAAATGGCAGTTGATAAAAAATGTTTGTTTTGCAAAAGATCGAACACTATACGGAAGCCGCCGTTGTCTAGTGCTTTTTGGTACGCTCTCCAACATCATCAGTGTATCCAGCACCAAAGTGCTCGATAAACTTGATGACTAAAAGTAATTTAGTTAGAAGGAATTTAAGTTTTTGTAACATTAGAGGCTCTTTAAATCGACATTATATCTCGAGCGAATTATGTTCGTCTATGTAATTATCTAGGTCATCAAATGGATTTTGGTTGGTCCTGAAATTTAAACCACTATTTGAGACGTTTGCAATACTGTTAATTATCTAATAATATACTGTTAAGTAGATAATTATAGCATAAAATTTGACGATTTAATCGGAGAATGATACAAAAAGTGCTTGTTATCCAAAAGATTGCTCAATATGCGGAAGCCACTATTGTGGTGCTTTTTGGCCTGCTCTCCAGCATCAGTGTCCCAACACCTAAAGTGCACCATAAAGTCATTTTTAGAAGGATTTTAAGTTTTTCCTACAATAGAAGCTTAATAAATCGACAAACTAAAACTATCTAGTTCATCAAATGGATTTTTGTTAGTCTTGAAACTCAAACCACTAGTTACAATAGTGTTAATTACTTAATTACAGCGGACTTCAGATAAAATCTGAAGATTTAAAAGGAGAATGAAGAGAAAAAAAAGTTTGTTATGCAAACGATCGCACAATATACGGAAGCCGCCGTTGTTTTTGGCAGGCTCTCCAGCCAGCACCAGCAGGTAAGAACTTCGCGTCTACATCTGTTTAGTATACAGTGAAAGTATGAACATCTGATTATATACCAATAAGACATTCTGTAAGTGCAATTATCCACTAGGCAGTAATGCAAGAGATACGTCCATCAAAGTAAATTTATTTATTCAACAAATACAATTATTATCTAAACATGGCGGAATGTGAGAGTAATAGATATTAAAAAGAAAGAAAACAAAATTTACTGCGCATATTTCTTGCTAAACTCTCTTCCTTGATGGTCAATTACATCTGTAATTCTGCACATTTCTATTGACGTCATTTAAAAAATCGTAATGTGCATAGTAGTGGAGAATAAATTGTAAATTAAATAATTCTCGTAATATAATATAAAACAATAATTTACGGTTATTAAGTGGTCTAATCTCTGGGAACGGATACCCATAATATATTACGTTTATTTAAAGCTATAATATTTTAAACAGACATGGTTAAATTATCAACTGAATATTGCCTTAAGGCGCAGATCAAAAAACCACATCACTGTTACTATTGAAAGGGCATTTAGGTCTAGCTATCCTTGGCCTCAATATTTATCAAAATGCTTCTTTATCTGAACATTTCAGGAAAAATCAGTAAATGTCATTTGAACAACATCTTCTCTCGGATTCACTGTTTTTTTATTGGAGCTAAACTCCTTTTTGAAAACTGACCATTAGTGTAACCAATGCTAAGCACTAGTTTTCAAAGCAACTCTAGTAAAATGTATCAAAGATTAAACGTTGAAGGGGTTCATTATTTCCAGTAAAATTATTTTTGAATGTAGATGATGATGAACCAAATGTGAGCACCAAGAGTCAAAAGGAGGTTTTATAGGTTGATAGGGGATGATGGTCGTTAGTGCAGCATTTACTTTAAAGAGTATTTGTAAATATGGCTTAAGTTGATAGGACCAACCAAATTTAGAGCAAATCCGGCCAATTTTGAATGATCAAAGAGGTGTCTAAGGGCTTCCAGCTTGATATTTATTATTGGCTATATTTATACTTTCTCCACAAGATAATTAATTATTTAATTCATTATAATCCTTGTTCCAAACTGGTCTCAGCAGTTAATTTTCAAAACCGACAAAATTATTTTCTCCAACTGTATAAAATTTTAATTTTTATTTGATAACTTTAATGAATGGACTCATTTTCATAGAAATATTAATTTCAGGTGTTTTCCGGCTCTTCAAATATATACATATATAAACCTGCAAGCAAAAACTCACAAAGTTTCGCTTTGAGAATCCTTTGATGGTCTCTAACTCCGTTTACAGTTTCAGATTCCGAGCACTTCCCAACATTTGTTTTTGATTTGTTTTCGCAGCGGTTTTATAATGTCTGTTTGATAAGTTTTATGCATAATTTAGCAGTTCTATTTGACGCACAATCTTTTCTATTTGCTCAAATACAGATAATATAAATTTTCAGCTGCACCAACTGTCGCAATCGAGATAATTTTCGAATACAAAAACCAAATTGTACGAGTTTCAGATCCCAGTTTCAATCGTTGAGATGATAACTACTGTTCGTCACTGCAATCACAGCAAATATCAACTTTCCACTGGAAAAATTGTTTTGTCCGCAGATTTACGTTTCAGCAGCAGCAACGGCGGCGTATCTTTGTTATGCCAACAATGCACCCCAAAGATGGCGATGTAATAAATTGGGCAACTTTTGAGCAATCAAATGCGTTTTGCATACGAAAATAGTTATGGCGTCTATAACAATTACCAATTATTTTTAGTAAATCAACTGCCACACCACACAATCAATATATTGTTTACGAAGCATGTGAGTATATTTCGAAGCTAAATTTACAATCTTACCAATACAATTGTATTCTATAAATAGTATTGATTCCGTGTGCATCCAAGCCGTTAGAAGAATACGAAATTCGAAAGAAAACCTCAACAGTTCAGTTTCACCGCTGGGATTTCAAAGTTAAAACGCATGCAAAATGTCCATAAATCTTTGATATGACGTTTAATTGGTTTGCGATTGGTATATATTTGGGATTTGGCTTATTTTTAACTTCCGCCGCGTTCAAAGAATATGCAACAAATAATTGAACGGGATTTTGCATCAAATGAATTTAATTGAAAATATTTTGCGCCGATTTTGCTTCCGTGATGGGATATATGTTCTCGCTTTCCGACGAATAAATCATAAATAAATATGTTGTGAGGTGAAAAATGCTTGACCTTTGACCTCATGGCATTGTATGACCGTTTACAATCGCCATCGATTATTTAGAAACGATTTTTCCATTTATAAAGCCGTAATTATTAATAGATATGGTAATTTCGGATTATATAATGTTTTTAATCTCATGCTTCGGTTGAGTTGTGCCGGCACGGCGCCGTTGGGTTGTTATACAATTTTTCAAATGTAATTTACTATGAAAGGACAAACACATATAGCATTGTAATTGAACATCATTGATTTTGCGTGCATTAGGAAATTGTCATGTACAGTGACAGATGATGATGCTGAAGGGCCGTTTAGGTCCTAAGTGTCTTTGCTGGTGCGGTTTTGTGCATGCATATTGTTTGTGAGTTAGGTGCATTGCATATGCATAGCGGTTTTTATGCCCTGCACTGCCATAATATTACAAAACGATATGGATACATAAAATATGAGATACCTATATATATATTAAATATAAATATATACCACCTGCCTCTTTCTCAACAGTTTAGCTTTCGCCAATCACCGGTGCTTTACGAATTTCATAAAAATCCTTAATCAGGTTACTTGACAGCAGTGAAACAAAGAAATTACAGAGTCAGAGCAGCACGTATTTCATTTTGTGCTCTTAATGTCGCATTTTTAGTTTCTCTTCAATTTTCAATCTCGGATTAATTACACACCCCTTATTTAAATTAACCATCATTTATTTTCATTTTATAACCATTTATCAGTTCGCAAGTTTTATCATAATTGGATATTCATCATCAACGAAAAAAAAATTGTACATAGTGAGTTACTGAAGGATTAATTTTGGGATCTTTACGTTTCATCAGATATATTAATCATATAATCACCATTCATTTCAAAGATAATATATTGATCCGTAAGTCGGATCATTCATTTATTTTGAATAATGGTTATAGACTTGGTCATAACTTCAAATCGAAGTATTCGCTAGATGTCGAGAACATTGTTTATCTAACCAAATATTGGAGCTTCTTCCGACTCCGTGATTATGTTGTGATGCAACGAACTATTTCTAAAAATCGTTTATAGATTCAGAGATGGATTCATTCTTGATTGAATGTTATAGTTATTTTTATCTCTGCTTCTTCTCTTTGTGTAATTTCTAACGCTTTTTCCCAAACATGAAAAACTCAAGATTAAAGTAACCAGTATTAATGGTGATACTTAAATAGGATGGATGGTTCCACATCAAACAGACATTTTTATACACACAGCGTGTCCCCTGATCACTATACTAGAAAAAAATTTGGTGGTCTTCCCAAATTTATTTACACCTTTTAGTAAAAAGCAAAATCCTTTGTTTAATAAATAGCCAAATTTTGAAGCTTCTCTCACTCCAACTGAATTTTTGCACCTGATAATTCCAAGCAAACACAAAAATAAAAATACTCGTAAAAATATCTTGTTCAACGTAATCTGATAGACCTTTAAAAATGAAATAAATCAATACCATTATTCGCTTCATTTTCATTCATGCAAACATTGCATTCATATTATTCTTCAGCACATTGATTTGATGTTAAATATACCTATTGAATTGCTGATTTTAGACATCGCGGAATCGTTTCAGAGAAAATTAGTGACCAGCAAATGCGTCATTGTTTCAGTTCAATATTAATTTGTTCTACATTCTGTTGATTGCTGAATAATTAAATAATGACAATCAATGTTCGTTTTCAGTACACAATAATTAAATGAATAAATAATAAATATGGCTTTAAACCCACTTTAATGGATTAGTGTACTCCAATTTGGCAACTAAACTATATTAACACTTAAAATGCAAATTTCATTACCCGTAAGTAAAATCGCCCCCAAAGAACTTTATTGGACTGTTCGAAATAACGAGAAAGTATTTTGGGCTTTCAGTAACCTGAAGATCTGATTTGAAATTGTATGGCTAGGGATTTTTGTCTGCATAGAAAATAAAGTATTGATCTTTAGAGATCGATAAATATAATATTCTGGAAACTCATCAGTTTGAATCGTGTTTCACTAGCTGACCCTGACACGGACACTTTCCACTGATAGACCAAAAGCACCTACTTTTTCCGTGGCGCAACATCGATTCAAAATCATTTTCTACTAAATCTAATGTTGAAATTGTTGCGGGTGCTTTTCCCAACCCCGAAGCAAATATTAATGTGTATTATGTAGCAATTTCAGTACAGCGGGAATCGAATTTAAATTTCTACACTCCATGCTCCTGAAAATTGGCCAATTTTCTCTCATTTTCCCATTAACCGAAGTTAATAAACCAACAATATTTCGATATGGTAATTTTATGTTTGTAATTAATTATCTCAAGTTAGTAAAACTATACGAACTTCGCAGCTAAACATATAAACAAGTAACTTACAACTATGCAGGTATTTTATAAAATAATAATTACCTAAGTGTAGCTGCGACATTGAAACTTTCTTTTAATTGCTTATGATGGAAGAAATCTAATTAGGTTGACTAAGTGAGACCGCTAGATGACAGAGGCCTAGCACTTTACTCAAAATAGATGATGCATTACGCTTTGGGATCTTTGACGAGCCATCTGAAATTGCGGCGATTGTGGACGTTCGCCCTTAGTGTTTTCTTTCAAAGCTTTTTTCAAACGAAAAATATTCGTTTTCATGTTGTTAGTGGATTTTCCCTAATTTGTTAAAAAACGATGCAATGCTGATTACATTATTCTAATTAACGAAGTTACTCAAAGGAAAGATAACTTTGTAAAAAAAACATTTTTGAACATATACGAGTGGATACAATTTAAATTTTAAATCATTCCTAATGTAAATGCCTTTTTGATATATTCATAAATTAAAGTAGATTTCAAACAATAAAAATACATTTCTTTTTTTTTCAACATCACACCAGCGCTTATGTAAACAAAGCTGAATAATTGATTGGTTTTATATTGAAACGAGTATGTGATGTGATTGAAAATGTTTTTCTAATTGTTTCCGTGATATTATTCCCGCTTTCTACATAAATCTAAATTTGAGATACTCAAATGCATAAAACTGCATCACCTTTGACACCGTCATTATATGACCAATATTAGATCTAATTATACTCTCATGAAAGAACCTTTTCTTAAAATTGTAAGTGGACAATTTATTCTAATAGATATTATTAGACAATCATTTGCATTAGGAGTTCCAAAAGCAATAGGACAAGAAACCAACGTAAAATGCTCATTTAAGTTTTCATCTCAATCAAGCTAGAATTTTATCAGAAATTATTAAATCAATAAATATGAAGACCTTTGCAGATCGTATTATTGTTTACCGGTGGCTATCCAAACTTTATACCCTACGGGCCCATTAGGTCAATTATTTAAAAAAAAATTGGATAAGCGATCAACTGGAGTTCGAGATCGTCTGCTCTTATAGTAAACAGTATACAAATCATTGTTCAAAGAGAAAATTTTCCAAGTAGTGCTCTATTGGATTCATGTTTGAAGAGAATATTGGCCGTTTAATTGCTTAGTAGAAGTTAATGTAAATTGGGGTGGTTCATGTTTTCAAAAAGTTCCCATAAATGAGTTACTAGAACTAGTTAGTTCAGAGAACTAAAACTACTAGTCCTCTGAACTTTCAATTTCAGAAGTTGTAAATCAAAGACATAGCTCTGGTCTTTGAGATCTACCAAAGACTCGGAAATCTCACTCGTGGAGTCTTTAAGTTTTTGACATCTTGCTCTTAAGTTAGATCATTGTTCGTCTGCCATCACTTCTAGATAACCCTCGAGATAACTCAACTGGTTGCTTAACCAAGGTTTGATGACAAATAAATTGTTCATTCAAAAATATACTACTTCAATTGAGGTGTAGTTTATACAATAGGTTTATTTATTATTTCAATTATTCTGAATTCCGAAATTATAATGGTATGTTCATCACAGGTAACTATGCTATTTTCGGTTCGCAATAATTAAATTTAATGATTTGACCAAATATTGCTAATATTTTTGGAATTTATCTCGCCATCAAAGGCATAACATCTCGTTGTAATTTACCATCTACTGATGATAGCTGATGCTGATTGGATTGATATGCCTTTGCTGCGGTTTTGTGCTATCCCATTGAACAGGCAACTCTGCATATGTGCATATATTAATATTATTCTTATGCATTGCTATTACAAAACGATATATGGATAATACTCGTATACTACCTGATCTTTCTCAACAGTTTAGCTTTCGCCAATCCCATGAAGTAGTGCTTTACAAATTTCGTAAAAATATTTAATCAGGTTACTTTTCGAAATTGCATTGAAAATTTCTAGATATTTATTTAAACTATGACAGTTTTCTTTAACTATACTGAAAGGAAAAAACTGTTGTCAGCTACAAAATGAAGTTTTTTAACTCGTTAACTATTCACATTAAATTATATTGTTGTGTAAAAGTCTCTTTAGTATTTATGTAATGTGACTTGCTGGAGGAAAATTTGCAAGAAACTTTTCTGAGAGCAACTAACTTTTATATGCATGCAAGTTAACTTGATGTTTTAATATTTAAAATCTCATATATGTCACTCGACAAAGCCAATGTCTTTCAGAACCACACATTTTGTCTCCAAGAATTCAAAATTATGATTAAACCTGTTCACATTAACTGAAACGCAATTGCAGGAATATTACTTTGCAAGGCTTTTATGAAGACCAGACCAGTTTTGTTTGGAAAATTTCTGAATTATATTGAAGATTGACAGATTTCATTCAAGAAAAAATTGTAAACAGTAATAAAAGAAATAAGCGCATAAGTTGCAGCAGCAGGTTAATATTATTATTATTATTTTTACTATACTATGTTCATATACAACAACAAAGTGAGAGGCATAGAGGTGTTTCAGTTGTTTCAGGGCCGCCTAGTGTCCGAGGTGAACCGCCTGCTGCAAAAAGTGGAAGTGTCTCTCCTGCTAATAATTAAATAAATAAAAGTGCCACACAACGCAGACCATGTTGACATTTAGCACTGTACTATCACTTTCTGACATCACCCCTTTTATTTTGCCGATTTGCTGCGATTTTTTGGAAACGCCAAAAAATTGGCCCTGACAATAGTTGGTCGCTTCTGCTGCAGCCCGGCTGCAGCAGAAATGTGCACTATATGTATGTAATGATGTTGCAGAAATGCTTCCATGGCCTTGAACTTTCTAGGTGCAGTTTTGTTTGCCATATTAATTTATGCCGAATGTTGTTTACTTGTTAAATACAATGCTTACATAACTAACTAGATTAATTAAAACAGTATGTATAAATAATATATGTATTCAAAAACGGTTTGCTCACACACTAAGCTATGCAACTTTTTGTTTATTTTTAATGTTGTGGACGAACTCATTAAAACTAGTCCAACTTTCGTAATTTAGCTTTTAATTTAATTCGATGGAATTTGCTCTTTAAGCTCGGATCCCCTTTTAGTAAGGTATTTTTCGAGAGTAACAAATGCGCCTACGACTCGACCTGTATATTATACCCCCCTGTATATTATACAGAGCTGAGAAGCTATGCATATACCGGGGCAAGAGGAACCGATTGAACTAAATATGAAAAGCGTACCAAATGGAGCATCAAACGACAAAGTGTATCTACTCTTTATGAGAATGGTAAATGTTTTCATTTTTATTAGGATTAAAATTGTTTGCTGAAATAGAAGTTCTTAAAGATAAATATTTGCTTATTTGATGTAAGTACATACTTTTAGAAAATACTTTCTGAAAACAGAACACAATCCACTTTGCAATTACTTCTTCCAATTTATTTGAAGCTTCTTATCCTTTTCTTATCCTTCGGCCTTCGCAATATTTTTGAAGCTACGAGAATATTTCATGTTTTTATTTGGTAGACGTAAAATCTAAAGTATTTCAATAAATTGTTTTTAATTAGCAAAATGCATTCTTTAGAGAGCAATATGAAATATGCAGGTATAACGATGACATTTTCGTATAAATTTTCGAAACAAATATGAAATATTGCTGGAATCAAATATGAACAGTTTCTTTGAACTGGTTTTGTATCCATTTATGCGATGCATGCCAACTAAAGCCCTTTTCTTTGAGAAGATCCAACAACTTAAAGAAGCTTCAAAAGGTAATTCTCTACCAGAGCTATAAAAAGTTTAAGTAATCTACTTTTGAAATGATATGAAATGACAGTAATTCTACATAATCAAAGAATTGAAACGCTTTTCGTTCAGTTATTCATAAGAAAATTCGTTCTATTCTGCAAATCGTCGACCAACAAGTACTCGTTTAATGGAAAAGCGATTGCAATTTAAGATGCTTATGAATATTAATGTTATATCATGGTTTATTTTTTGAATAACCTGTTGCATCAACCCGTGTGAAGTTATCATACAATAAAATAAAAAACATAATAAAAACAGTAATCGTTGAAATAGAATTTTTCTAACAAGCACAAGTTCTCTGATTTGATGAAACTTGGCAAATACAGTATATAAAAAATTCTGTAGAATTCAACAAAGCCATCAGCAAGCAAATAAATCTCAATCAATTTTAAATTGGATTGTTTAAAAGTGTTTAATTAATATAATAAAATATGTCCATAAAACCGAGCATTTACCATTACTCCACTAAATATTAACAAATCTGTTAATTAAGCAGTTAAAGCAAATGCCCGATTTAATGCATAAATTAATAATTAATTTTAATGCCTTAACATTATTTATTACTTATTAGCAATGATTTATGTATCAGCTAATAATAAGACTTTTCCATTGCTGCATTCGATTTGACTGTAGTCATTGATAATGAAGTAATGGAAAATGCTCGGTTTTATGGATAGATTTTATGGATAACTTCATACGGGCGTTGCATCATATATTTTAGTACTAGTATACTTATGTACCAAATTAAACAAATTATTTTTTAAGTTGATCGTGTTTTAATAGTAAACTCATCAACTTTTTATTGGGATTAAAAATACGATACACCACAAAATTTAAGTAAATTAATTAAAAGAGTTTGCATGCTCGGCTCCGCCTTCATAAGTCATAACTTTCAGCGTAACTAACGAGTTTGACCGAACGCTTCCCTAGGGTAAAGTATTACGTGAAAACACGGTATACAGGTCATATATATCTTAATTTAATCTTATAAGACACCACTCATTTTTCTAGCTGTGAATGTTGTGTGGGTGCTCGAGTTTGCATATTTTGTGCATTTTACTATTAAACTACCTCGTGCTTGCTAAACGTAAATTGACAGCTGACGTCATGACTATTGATGACGTAGTTTCCTTCGACAATAGATTGAACTATAAATTTATTTTCTTTTCTCACGTGTACTGGCTACTGCGTAATTCAAGACTTACATAACTTGCCAAAATACCCATTCTTAAATATAACTGTGCATTGTATTTATTTACACAAAGCAATTAAAATTATTTTTAATTTCCTATAATTTCTAATTGTGTACTAACTTTTAATACATCAATTACAATTGGTGCTAAATATTTAGTACACAATACATAATAAAATTGTTTACATAATAGTTTGAATCACAATGCTAATCTGAGTCAAGATTTGTTTAATATTATTTTTATTATTTAATTTGTTTATGCCAAATCCATATCGCTAAAAATTGAGGCATTTGAATTGCATTGGTGCCATCTAGAAAAAGTTCATACAACTTGAACAGTTTGTGGATTTTTGTTTAGGTGGCAGCAGAAATGTGAATTTCAAAGTTATTTAAATACACGAAATCACACATATTGAGATTGATAGTGCGATTGCACTGTTGCATTCAGAATCATTTATAAAACCAAATTAACGACTTGGACTAAGACTAACTCAACGAATTCATTTAATATCATTATTAAACATTTTGTTAACAAAAATGTATATTAATTTTAAGAGAAGATTTATACTGTACGAGTCGCGCTCCCCTAAAGATAGCAAGTGCTGAAATATAATAAATATTTTTTCTTGGGGGTGAATAGGACACAATGCTACTTACTCTTTTCAAATCAGAGCCTGATGATTCGATCAATACAAGTTAAGGCTCAATCTACCTTCAAAAAAATAATTCTGAATTTAATAGAGAGTAGACCTTGACCTTAAGGGAGCCTGACTACATCAGTATAGTATAATAATTATTATGGTTTCTTGTTTATGTTTATAAACTTTAATAGTGATAACTTTATTGTTGGTAGCAAATAAATGCGGTTGACTAATTGGCAAAAATAAGTACAATACGTACAAAATAAAAGTACAACGTATTTTAGTGGTAAACAGGCAAATAAAATAGAAGCAAAATAAGTAAACAGATAAATTACCGCAAATGAAAAACTATAAATATCAGACCAATAATAGTTCTGATTGAAACAAATTGCTGTTTGCCGATTTAAAACTAAAATACGCATTTAGTCCAAAAAAATCAAATCAAATAAATCCTCATTACTAATGCAAATTTAACATTTTAACACGTCCAAACTTGCTTACATCTATCTCAACCAGATCGTTTGTCAACTGTTGCTACTCAGCTTATCGTTAAATCCCGACAGCTGACAAAGCAATTCCTCGGTTGTGGTTCACCGAGTTTCCAATATTTGAAATTCAGTTCTGAAGTAGGTAGCGCGCTCTAGCAGATACATCACGAACTGCGAACTTCCGGTTCGAGTGTGTGGCGGCGCGATTGGAGTTTGATTCAAAATTATTGATAAACACGAAGAGAAAGTCAGTAGTTTCCGTTTAGATAATATTGTGAGTGTACGAAGTAGACTGTAACTTGGTAGTACACAAAGGAATCTGCAAGGATTGAGCGCAAAGCGCCATCATTTTGAATCTGATAGAATCAATGGGACAAATTGAAGATGCGCAAAAGTAAGAACTTATGTCTGTTGCACATATACTATAGATATATACATACCCATCAGTAAACGTCATTGCTTTGACAGTTGTGTAGGTGTGTGTGTGTTTGTTCAATTTAACAGATAAATAGCAAATGTTATGATTTTTTAAAAGAAAATTACATGTTTTTGTTATCGGTGAGAGTATTCTAAGGTAAGAAAAGTCCAAATTTTTACTTGATTCATCTAGTTTTTCTCTTTGTTTCTTATATATGGACTATAGAGAGCAACGGTGCTGACCTTGCCCTTGCTTAATGCCCAAGATTTCCCTTTTTACTAGCTCCGTGAAAGTTTTTTGAAAATATATTCAAATTTCTAAATAAACTCGTTTTGGTAGAACTAGGAACTGAGATCATCAATTTGGCGTAAACCATTTTAATTTATTCAAATCGTCCCACTTATTTCCTAGTGTTTTATTACATTTAATTGGAATTTACCGGTTTTTCCAACATTCTATTGTATTTTACAAACATAGACAATACCGGTAAAAAAATGAATTTCTTATCACGTTGGAAAAGACCCTTTTAAAGGAACGATTGTGTCCATTAAACGAACATGCATGATTTAGTCACCTATTTTGTTCTATTTCAACAGTTTTTTTTATCCTGGCTTTTTTGTTTGCTGAATGAGTAATACTGAGAGAAAAAATAATATCTTAAACAAATAATTATTTGAATAGATGAGACCTTCGGGGAGACCTTATATCCCAAAGTAATTTTTACGGCGCGATATAAGGACTTAGGTTTCATCTATTCCGAGATCTATTCTTATAATTTGACTTAGATGAGATTTTATATCCCAAAATAAAAATTACATTGGGATATAAGGTCTCATCAATTCGAATCTATGGATTTCATACAAAAAATAATTATGAACAAGATTAATGTAAGTGATTAATGCAAAAAATTAATTGCAGATAAAAATGTTGATAACATTTTTATTATTAACACAATCAATGAACCAGAGATAACAATCATCTATAAAGATCAAACTAGAATTATAATTTCATCTCTGATTCTAAACGATTTTTGATATTATTTTCGGTCGGTGCATTCACCATAATCAGAAAGCTGGAAGAGGATTCCATTTTTCAAATATTCTATTTGATGAAAAATGCTCCCGACATCTAGTCTAACTAGAGGGATGCTTGTTCTTTCTTCAATTTGAAGGTATGATCACAAAGTCTATAATCATTATTCCAAACGAATGAATGATCCAAATTACGATTCAACGTATTATTTATGAGTCCAAAAGTAGATTATTAAGTCACCACTATTTCCCAAGTTTGTCAATTAAATAGAACATTGAAAATGGCAAAATTGGGAGACAGGCCAAATTTTTGAGGATTGCTAAAAAATTGTCAAGAATAGCGCAAAACCAAAAAGATCTAACAAAATTTCGCTCCACAAGATTTTTTTTATGAAATTAAATTTCATTATTAGTCTCTGGATGAGTATGCACGATCAAAAGCTTTGCAAAAATTCTAAATAAGCAATATTACTCGGTTGTTTTTGATTCGTGCTTAAAGTCCAGTCATTAACAGATTCTAAAAGGTTCGTAATTACAGAATTTGCTCGAGATTTTGCTTGAACAAAACCCATGTTGTTCAGTTGGAATAATGTTGTGTTTAATTAGGAAATTATTCGCATGTATTCACACATAATAGATTCCATTATTTTAAAAGCTATAGATTTTGGCTTACCGGACGATAGTTCGAACTTTTCGCAAATCTCCTTTTTATACTGCATTAATGCAAAATTTCAATTCAATTCAAATTTCATAATCTATTTGGATATTCGAACATCACATACTGTTCGAATACATACAAGTATTATTTGCCTATTCGAGCAAACTTCCCACACTTAGTTAATATACAAAAGTTTCTGATCAAATTCACTCTATATCCAATTCCATGTTTTTGATATATCAACTAATAAAATGGAAGTAAAAGCAATTGCTTCATTTTGATTCATTCGATTCATTATTATGTATGTCACGACAAGTAGTTATTTTTTACGTCTATTTCCTGCCTGGGTGATTTGTTCATAAAAGGCAAATTTCCGAAACAAAAACGAAATCTGAACAGCCAGTAAAAGGGCAATGGATTGATATTTAAATGTCAGTGTAAATTCAAGTAATGTCATGATGTAGAAAGAAAATTACGAATATATATGAATCAAAGTAGATTCAACTGGAAAAGTAGTTCAAACTTTTGAGGACTGTGAGTTGTGACATTTACTTTAATGGCAATTTGAATAGGATATTATGCTTTTCGAAAAATGTATGGAATTATTCTAACTGCCTACACATAAACTTTGGCGGTTTAATCATCATTATTTAGCGCAAATTATAAGGTAATTAACTTGATAGACACTAGACTATGGTTATATATGCGACCTCAAATCCAAAAGAGCTGCAAATTGTTTGTACTAAACTTCTCCGTAATTTAATAACAGCATAGCTGAGAAAATAGGTGCTTTAAGGTCCGCATATCATTTTGCATATTAATATCTACTGCATTATCTATAGAAATCATATTGAATGTAAATCCAAGAAATGTGAGTTATTTATTAATATGGATAGTATTAATTAGGTCATTTGTAAATATCACTAGTAGTTGAAATTAATTTGAGAAGTTGTGGCTTAGGACCAAATAATTCACAAAGGTCTCCAAATCCAAATTTGCTCAATAAAGAAAAATGTTTTTCTTTACCTAAATACCGGCTTAGAGGCGGATTAAAATTTGTTTCCCGAAAATGCGGTCTAGACGATCCGAGAGACGATCCATATGTTTACGAGACGAATGTATGTAGGTCCTCATGTAGGTTTTAAAGCTTTTCCAACCGAATAAAAGCCTCTTCAAGTTGCGTTTGTGAAATGCACAATTTGCAATGAGAAAAACAGATCAAAAAAAATGCTGCAAAAGATGCCACAGTACTTCTCGTTATTGTGATACATTTTTAGGTGACATTTTATATTTTTTTGACATCTTTTTTCTTGACAAAAAAAATCTATACATTTTTAGCAAATAATTATTGGAAATCTTTGTTGTATATTTGTTATTTGAAGCAAAGTGGAGCGCATTTTAAATTTAAAACGATAATGCAACTTTTTGACATAAAAAAACAAATTTATTCATCTGCTTTTCCCGATAAGAAATTGAAATTCAGCACTTTGAAAATTTTTGAAACAACAAATTCATCATCACATTTGCCGTGAAAAAGTGGTTCATATTCATAAACTCATGACATGTCACATTTGGGCATATATGTAGTTTACGTTTCACATATTTTTCGATTAAAAACAGTCAGCAGCTATGGATGGATGTTGTGAACAAAAACTACTTTAAATATTTATACAAAACTCGAAGTTCTACTATATATAAATTAGTTTAATTGGCAGACTAGTTCCTACTATTGATCGTTATGACAATCTATCATAATCAATGCCAAAAACATTAACTGAAAATTAGCAGGATATAAATTTATGTCGCCATTCTATTATTATAATTTGAACTGAAAATGAATTTATTATTGAAATGGAATATTCGGGGAAACCCCTAATTTTCGCAACCATTAGAAAAGTGCTTTGAAATGGCTCGAGAAGATTTGGTTACAATTATTGATTCGACTTTTCCGGAACTCTACAGGTACAGACACACACACTAAACTTCCGGACCGCTCATCGACAATAAGTTTCGGATTCGACCTGAATATCCAAAATCGCGTACTACTTCCTTCGATAAAAAATCGATAGAAAATTAGTATTAAAGTTTACCCATAAAAGTAATCGGTGTGTGTTTGTTGAGTTTTAGTTGAAGTATTGATTTTCATATTATGGAAAAAATATTTGTACTTTGATTCGGGTTACATCATACATGTAATTTCATATTTTATTCGATATAGGTATGTCTTTATTTGAGTTTCATGGTCGACTTGTTTTTAGATGGAATTTAAATAAAAATTTCTAGATACCTTACATATCGCGGATTTATACCGGCGGAGGATATTCATCAGAATGAAATACAAAAATTGAATGGGAACCTTTAATCAATCATCCCGTATTTGAGTAAATGAGAACTGAAAATTGATGAAAATCAACTGTTTTTTTGTTCGTTTTTAATGCGGCATAATCGAGGCATGACAATTTTCACAATAGGTTACTGAACTAAAAGAGCTTAATAAACAACCAACACGAAGGTCATTTACTGATAGAAGTACAAGATTAAAATACAATGCACATAATAAAATATTTGTCCAAACAAAAAGTACCGAAATTTTCACCAAGCATTCGATCATAAATAAATTATAAGCCTCTATTTATAAACTGAAGGGAAAAAAGTTCGTGTACAAAGGATTATTTTTGTACCAAGCTTTGGTTAATTGTTAATAAGTTTCCGTATATTTAGTTTCGAATCGAAATGGGAAAATATGCGAGTGCTAGCTAGCCATTGACGTCACAAATTCCGAGTGACGTCATTGTAGGTATGGATAACTTCATTCCGAATGACCCAATTTTCTGACTGATGGAGATTCTGTATATCTTCAGGCCATTCACTTCACTTTTCCGGTTCCAGGAACTTTCAATGGCAAAGAGCTATTTTTATATTGCCATCAAAAATTCATTCATATAGTGAAGGTTCATTCCAAGTTTTTCCAATTTGCTACAATTTCATCTGCTTGCTAATATTAAAAGGATTTTTGATGGCACTTCGCAATATTTTTGCCATATTTCAAATAAATATTGGAAATTATTGAAAGCGATCGAAAAATCCAAATGGTCAAACAAAATTGACCAAAATCCAGCAGATTTTTTGTATGGTGCTCATTAAAAACCCGTGGGAACAAAACTAATCTGTACATGAGTCCAATTTGAACAGATAGATGAGTTTCATTTTGCAACTAAATAGTTTTGTCTAATTGCAATTTAGCTTACATGTAATGAATAAATTAGGCCAGCTTTATTTTGAATCCGTCGTCTCTTGTATAGCCCTCTATTGTTCGTTCTAAATGCAACTAATTTTGTGCAAAAAAAACGAGCTACTTATTATAAATTGCTGCGGCTGCACGTGATAAAAAATGCATTAATTAAAATATATTTTCTGGTAAAATTGACTAGTGTGCGATGTATCAAAAAAATGTTCGTGACCCATTATTTAAATGCATCCAAATGAACACTGTAAACGAGGTTTAAGATAAATGCCACCTTATTGCTTTTATGAACCTAATAAATCAATTGACTTAAACGAGGTGGTGAGCAAAAAGGCTTTATTAGATGTTATTAAAATCTGCTCTACCGACATTGTCCTGTGTATGTAAACATCTCGGTAAACATTAACCATAGAGTGTCATCAAGTTCAATTTGCAAATTTATAGTAATTAATTGGATGAAAAAATTAATTTCGATCTAGGAAAACATGTTTCTGAGCGTGACACAATATTTAAATGTATTCAAAGTACCTATTACAAGCGAGGTTTAAGAGAAATGCTACATTCGGGCTTTAATAAATCAATTTACGATTAAGAAATTGAAGTGCTAACAAAAAGCTCTTAAAAACTGCAAATCATCTCCAATAAAAAAATATTTAGTGTTCCGTTCCTGTATTTTGATCAATTTTGTGATCTTACTGAACTATTTCCACCTTATTGGTATTATTTAAAAATATAAAATGGTATAAATTTCACAATTTCAATAAAAGACCAGCCATTATCTGACCTTAATGACATTCTGCCTCCAATCTTTTGGTAACCGATACTAAGCATGATTAAAAATTTGGGTTCAAGTTATTGAGTAGTTTCCGAGCTCAATTTTGAACAAAAAATCTATTCAAAAATGTGTATTCTTGGACTGTGAATTTTCTTTACTACCTTTATATATTATGTATATAAATCTAAAATCACATAGAGTATGTAATTTTATTATATTTTATCGCATAGAGTTTCCCAGTACCTCACAAAATAAAAAGTAGAGTCGCGCACTCAATTATTTTAGTTTTATTATTTTGCTATGCTCATGGGAGGCTTGGATGCTGAATTTTTAATAAATTGCACATGCATTGTGATCATGTGTGCAAAATTTCAAAAAAAGAGCCGACGCGGTAGAAGCGAGTCAAACATATTGATTTCAAGATTTATTATTATTAGTATTAATACAATGAATAAAGCACAGAGATAAAAATTATCTATAAAGTTCAAGCGATAGAATGATTCATCTCCTGTGTGTATGCATCTGATGCATTCACAATATAATCAGAAAGACGGACGATTCCTGCACTTTTCAAATATTCTATTTGATAAAAAATGTTCTAGACATCTAAAGGATGCGTTTCCTTTCCTCCATTTGAAGTTATGACCACGAAACGAAATCTATAATCATCATTCAAAATGAATGGATGATCCCAGTTACAATTCAACATTTATAAATCGAAAAGTGATTATTTAGTCGCCAAATTTTTAAAAGTTTGCTAAATTTAATATTAATGATCGATCTTCATGACTGATGGTCTTGTAACTCTATCCAAGTTTTGTGCCAAAATCTTTGAACGGATTCAAGTACATTTTGATTACTTCCGGGCTGGATCAGCAAATTTAGAGATAGTTCGAACATAATAGGTTTTGTAGCTTCTGGAGAAGGATTTAAACAAAATTCTCTGGAAGATGCATTTAGTAGTTTAGTAATATCTTTTTTTAACATCGAAAATTTTTACCAAAACAAACAATAGTTCGAAATGAGCGTCACGTATTCCTGACATTACCCTTATTTTAATTTACAATCTGCAATTACAAATTGTTTATTCAAGACATTAACTGATTGTGACACGCTATTGAAATTAATCCGCAGTTCTACAAACAACGTTTGAGATGGATCGGATGCTCTTATGAATCCAATAAATCAATTTTTACTAGATGTGACTCATACAAAAGTAGTAATAATCATACCCTTGTCGTCACCTACCTAATTAGCCTCATTTGAATTATTTCTACGTATCGAATTTTCGTTTCTGTATTTATAATCGTTTTTGTATCGAAATAATTGGTGACGATGTGTGAGTCTCACACTTGATCTGACTCTCCCCTCGTTATTTCCTAACACTTTTATAATATGCTGAACTCGGGGTTTTTTCCTGGTAAAAATATGCGACACTGATTAAATTCTATATTGTAGCTTGTAAATTTTACTGGTCCGCAATAATTACCCATAAAAAATAATTAGTTTTTATAAGAAGTGTTATAAAATGCATTGATTGAGTAAGGGTTAGTTTGAAGGCGGGGAGAAAATTGTCTGATACACCCACTGATTCACCTAAAGGACATCCTGTGTAAATTTATAATAAAGCAAAAATTAAATCGATAAAAATAATAAAAAAAAAAAAAACGCTAGTCTGATTAGATAAGTAATCTTCGGGTCGAGCATCTAACTGACATGATTTATTTTTAGTATACTACATCAAGTATTGATCTATAACATACATACAAATTTTTGTAAATAATAAATTTCCACTAGTCCAAGACCTTCCTTTTCTCGAATCAATTTCTCCAATGACCTGAACTAATTCTATGTGATTTGTTTCGTTCAAAACAGGTACCACATACTTGATGAGGATAATAATGAATAATCAGGAACCCTTAGGGGTGGCACCCGATATTGTACTGCCAACTAGTTTAGAGCGATGGAGCGATTTGAACTCATCCCATTATCTGACCGACTATAGTGCCATCGGAGAATCGCGTCATAAACTTTCACCTTTTCCCTACGACCCGGACATCAATCATAAAATTATACTTTGGTAAGGCGCTCCCGAACCAGTGAGGTTCATATTCGAAAATTAACGGGACTTTTCTGATTGCAGGTCAGGAGACATTTCCGTGTTACAAGTAGATGCAGTAATCAACTCGACTAATGAATCTATGAATGAAAACAATCCAATTAGTAATCGGATTTTTCATAGAGCTGGATCTGCATTAAAAGAGGAAATTAATTTAGATATTCGAGGTAAGCTCATTTGCTCTAATTCTTCTCATTTGATCCAATTTCTCTGTTTTACGTATCTCGGGGGAAAATTGTAATATAAAGGGAAAAATTTGATGAAATACATTTTCGAACGTGTAGATTACAAAAATCATATTCACATTCGTTTAATGTTAAAAGAGCGTCTCATAAAATGTACCCTCTTCAGCTCAGGGACCTTTTGGGGGGTTTGTCAAAATTGAAGTATAATAATGTCCCTTACTTGTCAAGAACTAAAGGCGATAAATGTCAACTAAAAACCGACAGAAGTGGTGTGGAAATGATTTTGACCGATTTTGTTTTTTGTATTCTAGAATGTCGGACAGGCGAAGTTCGAGTAACCCAGGGACATGCACTGCCAGCACGATATATTATACATACAGTAGGTCCCAAGTATAATATCAAGTATCAGTCAGCTTCTGAAAGTACATTACACGCTTGCTACAGGTGCACTTTGTTCAATTTAATTCTGTGTAATTTTATCAAAGCTTTTTTTTTTCTTGTTTTGCAGGAACATTTTACAAAAAGCAAAAGAAATGGGCCTGCATTCTATAGCGCTGCCAGTTGTTAATTCTGTTAAACGAAATTATCCCCCGGATGAAGGCGCACATATCGCTTTACGTAAGTGATAATACTGCTAGGTTACTGAAGAACGCTAATTGCGTTCAAGAAGGTTAGTTCGAGGGTGGAGTGACGTTGCAGGGATATCAGTCACTCCGGGTATACACTCGAAGTATCCAGTTCCACTGCAGCTCAGCTAACTTTCCTAATTCGCTAATTACAATTAGTGATGCACAATTTGACCTTATGAATATTTGGGTTTCCTTATTCGTTCAACAATTTCTTTTGCAAAGATATGCAATTAATTTTCTATCAATTAATATCTCATTAATTCAGAAATAATTAATAAATTGTAAAATCAAAAATAATAATGTAATCTTGTTTGCATTAATTAATAATTATCGATGCATATTTAACCTTTGCGATGCTAAATTTGAAACTAGAACAACAACGAAAATTATAATAAAGCTTTGCGACCTGACGTCTAAGTAAATAGTTTAGTTTTTAATACTATAATTATAGTACGATTATAAGGAGCGATTATATGCAATTTTTGGGCAATAATTTTTCAAAAATCTTATCAAAAGTGGGATTTTTGAAGATTTATTCAGTTAAGTTTAAGCAAAAGTGGTTGGTAATTGGTAGACTACTACCGAAAAAAATTCATTTTGGGAGTTTTTGCTATATATTTGTAGTTTTACTTTGTTACTTAAGATTTGCGGGAAACATCACTTAAATGTTCAGGGTGCTTATGCTAACTTTACCCCAATTTTTGTATTTCGCGCTGTAATAATAATTTAATGGTATTTTTAGAAAGCCAACAAAATTTTTAACCGATGGTTTTCGGATTTTTTTTATTAATTTGTTATAGAGTTGAATATTGAACTTTAGACTAATTAATAAAAAAAAAACTCCGGTAAAAAACCCATCAATTCAGAATTTTGTTGACTTTATAAAAATACCAGTAAATTATTAGTGCAATGCTTAATACAAAAGGCTTGGACACAGTTAGTATAAGCTCCCTGAGCATTTATGCAATGTTTACCGCAAATCCCGCGGTTTCGCGGCCGAACCCGCACGACTTTTAAGCAATTTGGTAATATTAATAATGATCATATCGAATTTGCAAGCATATATTAGCAGTATCAGCATAAATTGCAAGTATTATTGATGCAACAATTCTTATTGGAAATCGAGTTCGAAACACTTACCATGTTTTAGGTTAGGCTAATGCGAATTGCAGGCCTCAAGCCGATTCCATTAGATTTATGCTCTTTGGGGATTTCAAATACCAAATACCACTTCTATTGAATATTCTATTGTTATTTTCACAACACTACACAAGAATGCATTATTACTATCACTTGTTGTTGATTTGAATATCACACTGCACAGTATAAGAATGTAAACAACTCTTTTTCAACTGTCATTCAATTCAACATCTAAAGGGGTGTTTAGATGTATAATGTTGTTCGAAATTTACGTTTAACAACCGCATTAAACAAATTTCGATATAAATTTACTGATTTTGTTAATTTTGCTTCAAAACAACTTTGCCGGGACACTTGTTGTTGTTTTCGAACTAATTGCGAATTGTGACTGCGCATGTCGGCGCAAAGGAAATGAGTTTGAGCCTCAGTCGAACAAAGCGGTATGAAGGTGGTTCTAATTCAAATTTAAACACAGAAGATAGGGGTTTCTTTGAGAAGTAAGAGAAAATTAATTTTTATAACTTTTTTTATTATTTAATGATCCTAATTTGATAAATTAATTGTGGAAGATTTTTAATAATAAAAATCTTAAAAGGGCGATTAGCTAAATTAACCTTGCTTTTCACTTGAGTTAGGTTAAAATTGCTAAATATTGTTAAATATTATTTCAAGGCTGTCTTAATGATGACGTGTCTTAAGTGAATTGCTTTGTACTGATACAGTTATCGAATGCAACTGCTTGATGCAAAATATCATTACAACATAATCCAATATTAATTTTTCTTCTACCACTGTCACAATTACAGTCGACATACCCACCACTTACGACGTGCATAAATAATTGGATCAGAGAGCGAATACGAATTTTTATCGATTAGTATCCACCTACGCGACTTACCGGAAGAAAAGCAAAACCTTTTAAATTCAATAAACTGCACAGCAATCGAAGGCCGATTCACTAGAATAGCAAATCCTATTAGCACCTAACCCACATTATATATCCGCCTTAAAATTCATTTGCTTATTGGTTTTGTTGCAGGAACGGTGCGACGATTCCTGGACCGGCACGGTAGTTCATTGGATACCATAGTTTTCGTTGTTGATAAATTAGATTTAGGCATATACGAGGTGCTTTTACCATTGTACTTTCCACGGTCGAAATTTGAAGAGGACGCCGCTAGATGGCAATTGCCTAGTGATATTGGGGGTGTGGATGGCGAACCCATCATGCCTGACCGGCAAATTCGCATTATTGACAATCCACAACACACTTTACATCGTAAGTACCCAAAAATATTAATATTTCTTGCAACTTGCGATCTTTACCGATTGAATCAGTGGTTACTTACCGCACAGGGTTCGGTAAGTACATAAACACTAAAATTTAAGCTTTGATTGTGTAATAAGCATCGCGGTCTGTTAGTAACCTACCGGTTTCGGATGCATTGGCGTAGCCTGAAAATTTATAACAAAGAGAAAAAATACCGCGGAAATTTATTTCCATAATTGTTTTCGCTAATTTGATTTTATTAAATTAACATCAACTTGTATGTTTGGTTGCATACCTCACGTAAACTGACTTTCCGATTGAATAAAATTTGAATTTAATATTTAATAATAATAAATATTTTAAATAATAACAATACAATTATAAATATTTATAAAGGACATAAGAAGCGGCATTATTTTCATCATAATAACATTCCTTAACTAGTCTACTCGATTCACACACGGAGAATAAATTAGTTCTGTGCGAGAGTTAATTAATTAAAATTTTCCAATGGCGCCTAATTACTAGGAGTAGTGTATTTTTGTGAAAAATAAATTTAGCGTCTACAATATATGATTTGCATACGTACATAAAAATTAAAAATATAAATATCTTGTTCATTCATAATTGGACCATCTCCAAATCGACGTGAAACACGTACAATTACTCTCCTTTACGCCAATTGATTAGACGTTCATTTAAAAGCTCATAAAATATTTAGTTGCAAATTATTCTGACAAAAAAAAAATATTATTCTTGTTTTGAAAATATAAATATAAAGGACAATCAACTAGATTTCTGTTTGTGGATTATACAAGAATAATAATAAAGATAAGGAATTGAATATGTTATCTTTGTAGTTTTTGCATTTGAGAAAACAAATTCGAATTTTCTTATTCAGCACCACAGAAAAATGATTAATGAATCGTACGAGTTCTCATGTAGGTGAATAATAGATCGAGTGGTGTATTTCCTAAACGGTTTGAAATTGATTTTATTTGTTTTGGAATCGTTTTCAGCTGACGAAGAGTCAATAGATTTGTCCTCTCAATTGGAGACGTCTATAACAGTTGGTGAACATGCTTTCAGCCAAATGCAAGGCGATTTGGACCAGCAGCGTCTCCTGGGCGAACGACCATTCAATGATCCGCTCGCCGACATTATGGTCAAAGAAATCCAACACCAAGAGCGGTGAGTTTGAAATTCGTTTTATCAATTTGTTGTTGGCTTTTTTTCCCCGTTCTTTATTTTAAATGCCGCCTTTAATTATCGATCGACCGCCAGTGCTTAATATATTGTGTATGACAACAGTTTTGTTTCTCATATTTTATTCGGTCACTTTGCGACGACGTGCTGGTTTGTCGATATTCATGGTGGCTGACTCGATACATTAGTTAGTTTAGTACGTAGAGTCCAATTTGTTGCTGAATATTAATTGACGACGACAGTGACATGGTGATCTAAATCCATTATGGACATGTCCGACGAATCTGAGAAATTGCCCGCTCATCTGAGCGTCTCCTTCAAAAAAGCGTTCTATGTGTGGATGCGGAAGACGAGGTAAGTTTTCAAACTTGCGCTTCACTCAGCTAGCCACCAAATTGATCACATATTCAGCCACCATACGTTTTAATTTCCGTCAATAATTTTTTTCGAATTAATTATTAATTGATTTATTGATTTAATTGGTTTGGTGGTGCACCTAATTGTTTGTTGCTCAATATACTATTAGTTTGATGTTTGATCAATAATGCAATTGCGATTGATGTGATTTTTTAAGTTGGAAATTGCTATTTTTACAGCATTAATAAATCGAGCTTTTTAATTGCATTTTCAACAAATAAATAATGTTCGATGATTTTGAATAATAAATGATCAGTCAACTAAAACTTGCCGGTAACCTCGCTCGGATTCGAACTGTTTTCCTTGGTAACCTGGATTTTTCGATTCGAAGCGAAAATTGCAATTTGTTTACCTCTGTGTGTTTTTTCATAAATTCTGTTGCGCAAGATTAAAATAAATTTGTTTAATTTTATGGCGTTTATTTTGAATTTTTTGTGAAACTTTATATAAATACGTCATTGAATTTAATAAAGTTTAATTTTTTTATGATTATCTGCCAACCAGATAAGCAACTCACGGGTGTAAATATTTTTTTACTAATTAATTATGGCTAGTCTGGACGAAAATCCTGCAACATTTTCCAATAGTTTAAAATCGAAGTCGTCGTCCAATTAAAATTAGACAAAATGCAACTTATACAAACTATCCTCTTTCAATCGATAAGGTTGGGCATAAAATCATTACTTCGAATGTAATGTTATCCTGAAACTGAATTTTAGAATGCCTAATGAATATTTATTTAATTTTTGTTGAAATCTACTTTCTAAAGTGGAACGAATCTAATGATTGCCTTGCTTTTGTTAATTTTCGGTAATTTGTTTGCATATTAATATTTGGTTCGTGCATGACCGAATTAAAGTTTGTAAAATAAATCATGTGGGAATTATTTGTCACCTCATTTGAAATTCAAGATATCTTCAAACACTCCAGAAATAGAAAACACAGCGGAACTAATTATAGTATATTAATTATTAATAATAACATTATTATTGACGCGCGTGTTTCCAGATTTGGCGTAAATATTTTCATTATTCTTTTTTACTTCTCTCGTAGAGGAAGTGTTAGTGTGAAATTCAAAAATGTTATTCATTAATTTGCATTAGTCTGTATGTCCGTTGACTCTTTCAAACTCATTTACTTGAAATCTACTAAACCGATTCAAACCAAATTTGGATCATTATTTTCTGGTCCTTGGCAAAATATAATACCAAAAAAAAAAATGTAAAATCTTAAAGGAAATGCGCACTATAGGCAGATGCGGCAAATTTTAGATATTTAATAACAAACTTTAATTCAAAATAAAATTAATCTTACAATGTTTATCAAAATGTGTTTTTAAGAAATTTTATTTAGCCAGATCACTCATGAGTAATTAATTAATTGAAACAAAAATTAAAGTCAATTGAAATTAATTAAAATTAATTTAAAAGTAAATCAATAAATTATGGGTTAGCACACAAAATAATAAGCATAATTTTTTAGAATGTCGAATATTATGGATTTGCTCTAAATATAACTCGAATTAATCCTAATCAAATAAAAACAGCGTATTTCTGAGAGAAACTTAGCTTTAGTCAACCTTAAGAAGCTGCAATAAATCCGAGCACACACGCGTAAACGACTTTAATCTGAACAATTAATCTGAACACAATAAACTAATAAAGTTAATTTTTTTTCTAAAAAATAGTCGAGATTTGAAAAGTAATTTAAAAACGTGTTGGAACTGCGCGGTTCTCTTTCCGTCACGGGGTAGTTGCAAAGTCTCTGTTTGTAAAATGTGCGATCGCACTCAGTCTAGAACAGTTTGTGAAAGCACATTAGTATATAGAAATTTGCTACATACGAACCTATATTCGAACCAGTGCACCAACACCTTTTCACTTCTTTCGAGTTGACCAAAATCATTTTGGCAATTATGTCCGTGGAAACTGAAACGATTTTCGGTAGCGTGATCAATTTCCTTGGATGGACCACCATCGAAATTGATGAAGATAAGTAAGTTTTCTCGATGTTAAGCTAAAATTAAAATACCGCCCGGCTAAAAATAAGTTTCTTCTGTCGATTGCGTTTGCTTCCCGATCTGAAAATATTTATTTGTTTTCTCAAAGAAAATTCGTCAAGATTCTAACAACACGCTTGTGTGTTGGGTTTTTTTATTTATCGAAGAATTAGCGATCATTAGATAATGTCATGTTTATGTATGCGTTAGTAGTATTGTAGAAATATTTTGATGCGATTGGTTTACAAACAAATTTTTTTTGTCACAATTGCTGGGAAAGTGGCGGCCGCTAATTGGAAAAGAATGTTTGAAATTTTGGTGTTTGTTCCAGATATGAGCGGCTGTTGCGCCGAGCCAAATCTGAAGATCTGACTGAAGTTTCAGGCATCGGATGTCTGTACCAAAGCGGCGTTGATCGACTTGGTCGGCCTGTTGTTGTTTTTATTGGAAAATGGTTTCCTTTCAATAAAATCAATTTAGATAAGGTGAGCGCTGCAACTTAATTAGAAAAATATTATATAATGGACAAGAGTTGACTAATTAATCCGATAATTATGTTTAATAATGTATAGTTCCTGCAGGTTTAATCTTTTCCATATTAAGTAACCTTGTGTGATAGGAATTACATTAGATACGCTTAAATTGTGGCACTTAAGTTAAGTTTTCCAACATTTTTCGTTGTCGCACTGATACAAAGTTAGTTATTATCATCATCAATAACTGTTGTGTGGTGTCTGGAAGTTGAATATTATTTCTCTTTAGGTTCACTTTTCAATGGAACAATGGAAACTATATTTATTTAAACAAAAGGTTGCCTGTTTTATCATATTGGAATATTGAATTCAAACTGGCTGCGAATCAATAAACGTATTTCAACTTCTGCCATTTCTATTTTGCTCTTTCTTTTTGTTGCAGGCTTTATTATATTTAATAACTCTATTAGACCCAATCGTTAAAGGTGACTACGTGATAGCCTATTTTCATACGCTAACATCCAACAACAATTACCCATCGTTTTCATGGCTTAAAGAAGTCTACAATATTTTGCCTTACAAGTACAAGAAAAATTTAAAGGCCTTTTATGTGGTGCATCCGACTTTTTGGACTAAGGTAAGACGCTTTGAGACGAAATTATTTATATTGCATTATTCATGGTCGGGTTAGCAAGATAAGAACAATTAAATCTCATTCTTGATCTGGATTATTAAATGCTCTTCAACAGTAATCTATTTATACTACATTAAACTAAAACTAAATAAAGATTTATTGTATCGTCGCACACAATGAAAATGGAGCGCTCAATTTAACTTGTCATCTTTCGGTGGGTAGAAATATATTTTTCCATTTTTGATATCAATTTTTTGTACAATAACTAATGTTCTGACATTCTTTTTTTATGCGCCTACAGTAAAGTAACTATTTGATATAGTCTGATTAAGGCCAGTAATTGCATTTGAATTACTCTATAAACATAAATATACCTTTTGTTATCATACTACTAATGGTCCATTAATTATCGTGAATCAATAATAATACTATTGAAAATTACCAATATCTAAATAAAGTGCATTTAATATACCTAATTAAAAGCTGTATCAAAATGTGCACCTGTAATTCAATTATAAACGTTTTGTTTGAAATTAACTTGGCCGTAAATAGAGTAGAGGCTCTAATCAAAAATTCCGGGATGACTCAAATGATTTGCTAATCTTTTATTATTATTATTGGTGTGTATATTGAAGTTTGATTTCGCACTTTCTTTCCTGCAAATGTTTAATGTTAAGTGCGTCATCCGCCTATCTTAAAATAGGATATTGGCGAGGAATGTGAACGTATTGAGTTTCATGAGATAATATTTCTACAATACCGTGTCACTTGGTCTTTTGGACTTAACATAATATCCGGAGTAAGATAATATCCGGTTTGTAAAAAAAAACCTACCGGTCTATTTGAAAAACGCAGAGTGGGGGTAATGGTCATGCAGAATTTTTACTAGTCTTACATATTTTCTTTTAAATTTTAGATGATGACATGGTGGTTTACCACGTTTATGGCACCCGCCATCAAACAAAAAGTGCAAAGTCTACAAGGCGTGGAGTACTTATACTCTGTAATGTCGCCCGATCAACTGGAAATTCCAGCTTTTATCACAGAGTATGACATGACTGTACGTTTTCCGTTACTTGACCAATCAATTTCGTTTCAACTAATGCATTGTGTTTTTTTTCTTTTTTAAAGACAAATGGTCTGAGATATTTCCAACCAGGTGCATCAACATAATTATCTGGTGGTTAATTCGCTTGACGAGAGAGATGTGAAGTAACCCAAAAAAAAATGCCGAACTTAGTATTCATCTTCACACGTGATAATAAATATGCAATATATAAAAAAAAGTTATATTGATTAGTGCTAAGTTGTGCGTGCCAACCATTATTACTATTAAAAAAAAAATTAAATTGATAGAAAATAAATTGAAAACAAAATCCAAAAGAATTTCTCGCTGCTGCGCTAAAAATTGCTTGCAGCAAATTAATTATTGTTAAAAATAATTAATATTATTGTTATCGCTTAGATAGTTTATTATCTTATTTTATATCTGAATGATGCTAGTAATAATAGTTTTTGTGTGGATGTGACGTGTGATGGTTATGTGAATGATCAGTGTAATCAATTTTTAACTTTTTATTTCGATTATTTTTTCTATGGATTAGGTAAACCAAAATCTGACATTCCTCAGCTATATTTTACTTCTTCGTTGAAAATTGGCAAATTGGTTATTTGTCATGGTAGATCATAAGGTCTAAACATTTATCAACTACTTCTCGATTACGTTGCTACTCATAATTGTACATATATTCTTATAAAAAAAAATGATTATTCTACAGACTTTCTATATTATAACGTAAAAAGTTTATGATCAAATAATTCTTATAAATTGTTGTACGTTTTTATCGTTTCATACAGTTCTACCTGTATATATTATTACTATTCTAATGTTATTTACTATTTAAATAAAGATATAATATTAGTTGAAATTCACCAACAAAAAAACGCTATTAAATGAGGTACATTGTTAAGCAAAATATATAAAGTAAAGAACTTAACATTATTAATCTTTGTGTTTCTCTACTACCTCTTACCAACTCTATTGCAACATTGTGACGTATATTGTACACTGAGTATGCACATTGTTGCTTTCAAGAAACCGGTTGCAACCGGTTCACCACACGAAAGGTTGTTCGTGTTCAAAATTCGTGCGAAATAAAATTGCATAGTAGGCTGAGAAAAATAAAAAAGATAGCATAGTAGGCCGAGAAAAAACAAGGCTGGTAACTAGGCTGCGAAAAATTTATTGAGTCGAGTGAGAATTAAAACCGAAAAGATGTTGCAGCCACCCACTATGGAGCAGCAAGCCGAAGAATATATTGCCGGGGCAAAAAAGAAGTTAACCATCCGTTCGCCTACGATCTTGGAAAGGATTATGGGTGAAAATAAGAAAATGCGCCAGCGAGAAGCCTCCCAGCTGTATGTGCAGGCTGCCGATTTGTTCAAATTTGTCGACAATTTGGAACGTGCAGGCCAATCGTACACCGAAGCTGCTAATTTGAGTGAGCAAATTGGCGATAAACTCATTGCCGCTGGCCAATTCATGGACGCCGCTACTTGCTACAAGACCAGCGCCTTCTCGACTGCTATCCAGGGAATGGAGAAAGCGACCAAACTGCACTTAGAGATTGGATTGAAGAATTCCGCGGCGCATATCTACAAAGAAATGGCTATTCTATGCGAGGCAAATTCTGATGAGCGAGCTCTGATCTACTACCAAGATGCCGTGGAGCGATTTCGCGAAGCTGGCTCGCCTCATGAAGCGAACAAGTGCTCCATGGATATTGCGAAGAATGCTGGTCTTCGCAATATGTTCCTCGAGGCAATTGAGCTGTTCGAACAGGCGGCATTCCTTGACTTATCGGGTGGTGAGGCCTCCGGTAAGCCGGTAACTCTTGCGCATAGCGCCTTTTTCAGCGCTGGAATCTGCCATCTTTGCCAGAATGTTGCTACTGGTGAGTTCGGTAGGACGCTGGTTAATATAGAGGCGTATCCGAATTTTAAGGATTCGAAAGAGTATAGTTTGATTTCGGCTTTGGCTCATTTTCTCATCGCTAAAAATAAGAGAGGGAGAGACTATGCTGTTTCTCGGTATACTGATGAAGTGGCACCTCTAAGTGCTTGGCATATGCAGATGTTGCAGAAGCTGCGCCCATCCGGTGAAGTCGAAGGGTTGAACTAAAATAATTCGTATTTGTGATCCTATTGTGATAAATTAATTTTGTAAAAGGTTTAATAATAAAACTCTCAACATGGTGATTAGCTCCAATAAATCTGTTTTTTATTTATAGTTTTAATTTTTTTATAAATTAAAGGGGAGTCATTTTGAATCATATTGTTTCATCCATTAAAAGTATGCGCCCCACTGGTCAATTTCCTGTATTGTAAGTTGCCTATAAGTGCCCTCTACCGCTATACAGAAATCTTATAAGTTAGTTTGACAAGTCTCTAGTAGATGTCCGTATACGTCTATTAATATTTATTTTATGTTTAAATAATATTTATTGAAAAAGGTGCTAAAATTCAAGGTACACAAATCGTAGAGAACAATAAATAATTTCGATTATTAAAACTATTTTCTAGTTGGTGACCTCATCCTAACTTAATCTGTTAATTCTACACAAACACATTAATCTATTGTAGGCGTTCGAAAAATATCGTCAAAATCAATTTTACGTGTTTTTTGATAAATTACTCGAATTGAAAAGCAGATAAATTCCAAATAGCGAATTTAGTGCCATTTCTAATCCACCATATTGACATAAAAATTAGTACACGTGCAGTGGCACTAGATGTCAGCGGCGCACGTTTGCTCTCTCAGTCAATGCAGTGTTTAAATATCAAAAAGAGTTTCCGAAATAAATCGATAAAACATATACAACATTGTGGATGTATGTATTTTTACACATGATCACATTAAATTGTTCGTGAGTGAATAACCCATTTTATTATAGAAATGTCTATAAATTCCACTAACATGATTGAAGAAGGAAATGAGAATAACTCAACCGAAGTAATTACATAGCAAAATTACCATATTAAATTAAGCTAATTACGCCAATCATTTCTAGCGCATCACAAGCAATGAGGCTGTGCAAGTAGTTGTTCGCAGTCGACCACTCAGTACCAAAGAATTGGATGCCAAATGTACCAGTGTCGTCAAAATCTACTCGTCCAGAGGTGTCATCGAAGTGGAGAATCCTAAAGCGAGAAGCGACCACGAGAAAAACAAGATCTTCACCTACGATGCCGTATACGACGAAAAGTAACAATTTTAACTCTATTTTTTGTATCCCAATAATGAATCAGAAAATTCGGGAAACCCCCGCGCCGGGTTAAAATGACCTTGGCGTCAAAATTGAAAAATTCGAACGCGAAGGGTGAAAGAAAGATTTTGTTTAGTTGCGGGAGTTGCAATTCGTATTCTAATCGCACTGTAATTTGCAATTCGCAGTGCAACTCAACAGAGCCTTTACGACGAGACAGTCCGGCCTTTAGTCAGCTCAGTCCTGGAAGGTTACAATGGATGCGTTTTCGCTTACGGCCAAACTGGCACCGGCAAAACATTCACCATGGAAGGCGAAGAGGGCGAATTAATGGGAATTATACCAAGAGCGTTCGAGCAAATTTGGTCACATATTGATCGCAAAACCGGCGTCGAGTTCTTGGTCAGTGTGCGCTATCTGGAAATCTATATGGAGGAAATAAGGTAGATCTATTTGTTAATTGAATTTGTTCTGCTTTCCTGTTTGCTCTTTTATTATTCAAAATAGTAGAGATATGATTGGAATGGGTACAAAAAAAATTTATATTGATTCTCGATAAGGTGCGGATAAAATATTACTCGTGGTATTGAAAGTTATTATATGTTATGTTCATCAGAATCCAATTAGATTCAATCTCCAATTTTATAAAAAATTAGATAACTTGGTCTAGTCTATAAAAATCTGATAGATGCAGCTATTTTTTAATTGAAATTGTGCAAAATGACACAATAGGGAACGATGTTAATTAAAAGTGCTGAAGCGGAGAACACTTTTATAAAAGTTAATAAACATTAACTATGTTTAATTTCTTTATCAGGTCTCTTAGAGTGATTCATTAATAACAATGATTTATTCATTAGAATAATAGTTTTTTAAGTCATATCAACATTCTTGATATGTTTCTGGTCCAACCAATCAAAGTCATAGTAATCGCGAGGCTAATAAGCGTTTAGTAATAAAACTGCGTTGCGGACGCAATTGCGTTGAATTAATTACATCCTGCTATTATCCCTCTCTAATAACTAAAGGTGCATTTTCTATGACCGTATTATTAGTATTACCATTACCTATGAGCCAATAATTTCCTAGCGTTTCTTCATTTCCGATAAATATTTATTTTTCTTCAACTTCTTCGAAATTTAAATAGTAGGTTCAATAATACCTCGGTTTTCAATCATTTCAACTTCTCGGAGTTATATAAATACATATGAGTTTGAGGAATACTAAAAGATATGGCCTCCGCTTCTTAGGAGTTGCATCTACACGCGTCAGCCTGACGCGTCTTAGGAAATGCACCTTTAACTAGCATCATACTTGTTGCAGAGATTTATTAAAATTCAAAAGCAACAAAAGCCATGAATTGCGTGAAATAAACGGCCAAGGAGTAAGCGTAACCAACTTGCATTCGCAAACCTGCCAAAGCGCTACCGACATGCTAAAAGCAATGAAAACTGGCAACCTAAATCGAACAACTGGCGCTACCAATATGAACGAGCATAGTTCCCGATCGCATGCCATTTTCCAAATTAACATCGAAATGAAAGAAGGCGACGCCAAATCTGTCAAAGTTGGCAAATTGAATTTGGTTGACTTGGCGGGTAGCGAAAGACAATCGAAAACCGGCGCGACTGGTGATCGACTGCGAGAAGCGACGAAAATTAACAAAGCCTTATCTTCTCTAGGTAAATGAATTCGCACAATTTTTACTCTTTAAGTAAATTTTATGACTCTAGGAAACGTTATCTATGCGTTGGCCGAAAATTCCGCTCACATTCCTTATCGTGATTCGAAACTGACGCGATTGCTGCAAGATTCGCTCGGTGGAAATAGTAAGACTATCATGATTGCCAACATTGGACCAGCTACAATGAATTACGAGGAAACGATTATCACGTTGCGTTACGCGTACCGCGCAAAATCGATCAAGAACAAGCCAATTAAGAACGAGGATATTAAGGATGCCAAACTGTTGTCGCTGCAAGAGGAGATTGAGCGACTGAAGGAGTTGATTTTGAAGAAGAGCGCTGCCACATTGCCGGATGAAGATGATGATAATCTGAGCGATGATAGTGATAAAGAGGAGCGCGAAAAGCAACTGGTGGAAGGAAAGGTTGTGGTTGATGAGTTGAACAAGAAGTTGAAGTTGTTGGAGAAGCAGATGGTGCATGGTGGTAAAAATATCGTCGATAGTGTGAATGAGAATGAGTTAAGACTGGAACAACATCGAGCTGAGATTGCTGCTAGAAAAGTAACTAGTCGACTAATAATCGAAACTTAAATTAAGTCATTATGTTTCTAGAAACACGAAATCGAAATGCAACAGAAAATCGAATTGGAAGAAGAAACGTGTTCCGAATTGAAACATGTTTTCGCCAGCTTACAGCAGCAAGTTGATTTTAATAGAGACAAACTCAAACGATTGAATCACAAGATGCAATCAATTAGACAAGAAATTTATGATAACCATGATGTTTATCTGAGAGATCGTCAAGAGATTGAGGAAGCCAATGATGAAGCTTCATTGTAAGTTGGATAATAAAAGGGGGATGCTCCAAATACTAAACTTTACTTTCAGACACCTCCGCCAATGGTTTTTGATAATTGATAACTTCTTGCCATTTGAAGAGCGTTCCCGCCTAATCCAACTCGCCCAATTCGATGAAAATATCGACAATTGGGTAATGAGACGTGAAGAAATTCGAGTGCAACCCAACGATCGCGTTGTAGCTCATAATTATCGCCGAGCCATCACTGATCATGCGATTAGCGCTAGTTATTCAACATCGAAATATCGAGTAGTGCTCTCAAAATTTGTATATAATAGATATTTGTACTAAATTATTTTTTTTTAGGGAGAAAACGTGTTGGATTTGAAATTGGATTTGCCATTGCGTACGACCATTGATTACAAGCCACCAGCGGTCTGTCCGCAAATTAAAGCGATTGCTAAAGGTGTGATAAAACGTGATTTGGAAAAGAGTCACATTTCTGTGAAGATGCCGGCGCATTCCGTTGGAAGAGCTGCGTCCAAGATGGACCAGGAGGGGAAGTATAATAAGGCGACCAATAAAGTGACCGATATGCACAACTATAAGTAATAATTGGTATTTTATTTTTTTTAGACGATATCGAACTTTATTTCCTTTTCAGAAACAAGCATCCTCCGAATCCAAAATCAGTTCGAACTGTGTTCTACTAATAATTTATTTTATTAATGTTACGTTATTTTTTTTTTATAGGATTATTGTTTGGATTCGTTCCTGATCTTTTGTTGCTAGCGGCTTTTATTTATTGTAAATAAGTTCAATAGTATTGATGTTTTTGTTATGCTGAAGTATTTTCGAAGAATATATTATAAAAATTATTTTGTTGCATTTTCTTTCTAGTTTTTTTAGTACTGCATTAATTGATAAATCAAATCTTATCGCTGCAAGCAATTGCAACTAACGGATGACCAATAAATGGGGGCGGAAATGGAAAAGTACTAAGGCAGGTGTTTCTACTCTCTATCAATTATTAAAAAAAATAATGATTCTTAATTAATCTTTGGCCGGTCCAAAGTTGGTCAGGTTTTACGACCTTCCCTCCTCTGAAAAATTGATGACCATGGCGAATGCTAGCCAAAACAATAATATCCCCACTAATGCGGAATTAAGGGTGACGAATCGCCACCTCATTTGAATGGTCCTGAATATATTTATTCACTCGTTTATTGATCAGCAAATTATTGTTTAAAAACTAGTGTCGATGTCAAAATTTATATTATTAGCACGTTGCGCTTTGACCAGAACACATCAGTTCGAACTGTTAGTTTATTTTACAAGTAAGCATTTTTTTATTTGTTTTCTCAAAGATTATTTGAATAAGTAACTTAATGGGCATTCAAACGATTAGTAAAATATTATATTCTTTTTATTCAATTTTAATATTTTTATTAACAAACTTTGACATAATACTACTGGAATGAAATCAATTTTAAACAAACCCGCTTAACAAAATTATTATAATATAATAGCCCATCTAAAAGTAATATTTACTTAATTACTTGTAAGAAGATTCACACAAAACAAATCACACAAAATTTATTACTACTAAAAAAATAAGATATGTGTTCAAACACAAATACGTTGAAAATATTTAATTGCAACAAAAGGTCTAATAATCGATAGCTAAAATCATTTTAAATTGAATGGCTTCTTTTCTGTGAAGAAATTTTTCAAAACAAAAACTTGACCAACCGCAATTGTTATAACAGCAAGCGTTTCCATTACAGACCACCACAAAACTCGCTCATTCACATCTTCGGCTCGTTTTCTGCCTTGAGCTTCTCGCAGTTTGTGATGCCGTTGGAAATCTTCGATTAAGTTCAGGGATTTATGCAATTCTTGAGAAGAAGATTCCATCTATAAAAATCCAGGTTAGACGCTATTTGACTATCCTAATTACTTTAATTTTACTATAACTACTTGATAATAGCCAAAAATTTAGATGTCCGATAAAAATTCATTATAAAATTACACATCCTTCGGAAGGAATGGAATTTTATTTCATACTTCTAATGAGAATTTAATATAGGCATTTATGACTCGGGTAACGACTATTAAAATAGCCGAGACTATAGTCTACCAATAAATGTACTTACAATTATTTTTTAAAATAATAATTAAACACTACTATTTGAGACAGGATCTTTCCTTTATGGTTCTTTTGATTTATTTTTTAGTTTTTGGATATTTTGCGAATTAGATGAATTTTTTAAAGAATTATTATCTCTAATTGTGTTCACTGTAACCTTATATTAAATATCAATTACCTGAGTCATGACGGTTACGTGGTCTTTATCGATACCGGGCAGCGGATCTTCTTCGCCAGCTTGGAAGTCCATGTAAACAAGTTTATGCGAAAAGGTGGAAAATTCGTTGCTAAAGCACACGGTGTAAACGCCAGTGGTTTGTGCCGTAAACGTATGAGAATCGAATTGCATTTTAACCTGAGTGTAGAGCACCTTCTTCTGCGGATCCATCAAAGTCACATCGACATCATACTGGCCGCCAGTGACAACCTAAAATCGCAGTAATTCGTTATTAAATGAATATTAACGTTATCGCGAATTGATACCTGAAATTCGAGAGTGACGGACGTATTTTTCTTGATTTCTTCGTGAAAACACTCTTTGGCACTATCCGATAATTCAAAAGTTAGTTCGGTACAGCTAAGACACTTGATCAGTGCGAGAAACACTACACTATATATTAGATTATGTAGATCCATTGTGGTTTAGTAGTTGTACACCTTCTTGCGTCTAAATTTATTTCGCTATTCGCATAATTCTTAATCAAAATAACACCGACTGCCGTAAATTATTATGACGTTATCGAATTTTTGACATAACCTATGTGGAACTTTTGTGTCAAAATACCTAATGTCCATAATCCATACAGTTTATATATTATAATTTTTTGTGCACGTTAATAATAAATATAAATTTATAAATTAATGCAAATTAAACAATATTTGTTACAGTTTGTTAAATAATTAGCAATATTTAATAAGTGATTGTTTAATAAAAATCGTGTAGAAGGAGAAGAGCAAAGTTGGAAGTGTCTAAAGCGTGACCTTGTTGTTCAATAAATATTAATAATTTAAGTTTTTAGAAATAAGTTTTTAATTAATTTCGTAAAAAACAGAACTTTTTATCCTATTAATTAAATAAAATGCAATTTATATTTGATATGTGTTAAATAAAACTTGCATGAAAGCGAAGAAGAAGAGCTGTCAAATGTCAAAAGAATATCATGTCAATCACAGCAAAGTCAGCTGGTTGTTTAATAAATATCAATAGTTTAAACGAATTTTTAGAAACTTTCATATGTTAAACAATCAAATATTCTTACATAATAATCAGTACAATTTCAGTGTGATCTAAATCAAACTTTTAGACGCGAATTTTGATGGCGATTGAAGACTTGTTTATATGGTAAGAAGTTTCACTATTTTTAGAAGCATTTCCTTAATCAAATGGAATCTGGCGAATTTTAGGTACCAGCAGAAAATTGGAACATATGATAAGCAGCAATGGGAAACCAAAATTGAGCAACGACAGCAGCGTTGTCGATACGAAATTAAAAATGTACAATTGAGAAGTACAAAACCAAATACCGACTTGATTGACCTTGATTTGGTTCGAGGTAACACTTATTTATTTATACAATCTTTATTTGTTTCTATAATGTGTCTAGAAATACATTTACGAGTGCTATCCGGAATTGCGGTCGAGTTCCTGGTTGGCGCATTGTTTATGTTTTCATTTCGGTGTTGTTCGTTCGGGAAGCGATTTGGAGATTGTGTTATCATTATTTTTAAATTGCTATTGATGAATTGCCAATTACTTATTATATATTATTTACAAAACACTCGTTGCATCAAAATTTGGCAATCTATTTTTGCTTAATTTATTTTGTAGGATCAACATTCACAAAAACCAAACCGCAGCATGGATTCATCACCGTTGCTAAACAGGCAACTTTTAGAAGCGTTTTCTTACCATTTTATTACCGATGGTGGATAAAACAAACATCCAAACTATTATTCATTTCCATTTTAGTATTATATTTGGCACAACTTTTTAACATCTACATTTATTTCATTCATATTAAATCACAGGTAGTCAAAATCCGAAATTTAACTACCTTCCAAGCTAATAATTTAAATATTACAGACGTTATCATGTTGGGAGCTATTTGTACCTATAATAATAATGTGGGTGTTGACTTTACTGCACTCGCAAATCGTCGCCACAAATTCCAGCGCGGAAAAGCCCGTGTCGGAGCGAAAATCGCCGAGAAAGTCGCCTAGACAGTTGATGCAGAGGCTGCAGCGCCGATTGCAGCGAATATGGGAGCGATTATCGGATCGGAAAAAATTTGTTGACGCCGCATCGGCAAGTAATCAAAATATTAAGAAGTTAAAGTTTAATGAAGTCGTGTCCGTCGAATCGAATACACCTACCGAGCATTTCAGTAACAGGTGAAACATTTTATGAGAAATAACCTGCACGCTGTTTTGCATGTCCTTGCACGAGGTTTATGGGAAAGTAGTTATTTCACAGCATTTAGAAAGTGTAGGAGCTCCGTTCAGCGATTGTTCGAATAGTTTTAATTATTTGATGTATATTAAGTTGCATACCCATTAAATAAAAATTTAATTATACGGGGCGAGTCAAAAGGTCGTGTTCATGGAGCAACTATTTGTTAAAAATACAGTAGGCAAAATTAACAAGCAGTTGCTCTATGGACACGACCTTTTGACTCACCCCGTATACAAATAAGTATGCAACTCAATATACAAGGAATTATCTACACTATGAACAAGAGAGAATGTTTAAGCATGAAATTAAACTGAAAGGCATATGTTGAGAGGCTGAATGAAGAATTGCAACAGCTATAAATCCATGCTATAGAATATAGAGTAGAATCCTTAAAATAGCCAATCCTATCACAATACATAGTTCACCTACGAGGGAAAGTAAACAAAACCTTTAATTATTTTTTAAAGATTGCACGTAAAGACAAAACCAAATGCTCGACCGCCAACTGATGACGATGGCTTTGAAAGTCTGAATGGTAATGGTTCACGTACTAGTGAAGAAGAAATAGTTCCTACAGTACCTAGTCAGGAGGCAGCTCTAAACCGAACGAATGAATCTCAAACGATCGAAGAGGAGGATTTGATTGTGGAGGAGGATAGTGATAAATATATCTCATGCAAGCAATGCAACGACTATTTTAAACAGATGTATAACCGAACGCGTAAAAAGTCGTCAGCGAAAAAGTGGCAGGGATCGAGAGGTTGGAGCAGTGATTCGGAGAGTGATCAAGCGACTTCCGTACATCCGTACAAGGTTTTGTTTACTTTAGAAAGCGAATTGCATCTTTTTCAATATAATTTCAAGCAGGGCAAAAGGCGTAGCCATAACGTATCCAAAAACAACGTACTTTGGATTGATACCTGTGATACCGAGGATGATATTTCTCCGTCGTGTCGACTATTAGGAGGAGATGTCTATAGTGAATATTGTAGTTCCGATAGTGTTTCGGATACGGAGATTGAGAAGACGCCCGATTATCGGAACTATGACAATGATATTGCTCCCTCCGTGATTTTGAATCGGCCCTCAGTTGTAGGTAAGGATGTCCTTGGTTAAGGCTTAGCCAAATACTTTCGTATTCAGCATTCAGTACTTTGTCAAAGTAAGTACCAGTATTTGATTTGGAAAGTACTACTGAATTTGAGTAGTTTTGCGAATCCCAGCGTCCAGCTTTGTCCCCGACCCCTCCAACAAGAACCTATTTTGAAACTTTCTCTTTCAGTGAGTTGCATACTATGGAAACGTAATGATATTAAAAAAGCGGACCTAACAATGCTCGATATCAGTTCGGTCATCATCGGTAAAGTGGACTCAATGCCTATGAGTAGAGACTATTTTTATATTGGCATGCTGGCTTCAGCGCTTTTGGCGTTTTTACCGGCAATTTGCAGGTTCTGTGAGAACACTGATGAACAATCCGCTCATTACACGTTCGAAAATTTCCTAAATAACATCAAAGATTTGTTTGTGGACGATAAATCGTTGATGGCTAACATTTATTTTAAAGTACTTCGATTACCTAGAACGATTGTGGCGCTTTTCAACGTTGCTATTGGCGTTGCCTTCTGGTATATTTGTAACAATATTTTGAGTGCATTGTAATTTTTAATTGTATTTTAGGGAGCGAATATTTGTGATAGTTGCAACATGTCAACGTTTGATTCTGTCGGCAATGGTGTTTTTCCTGCTTGCAGTAGCTGAGCGCACATTCAAACAGCGTTTGCTATACGCAAAACTATTCTCACATCTTACATCATCACGACTGGCCAAACTGTCCGAATTGCCACATTTTCGATTGAATAAAGTATGCAACATAAAAACGTGGCTGTCGGTACGGTCGTACCTGAAGAAGCGCGGCCCGCAACGATCCGTGGATGTGATCGTTTCGACCGCTTTTATTGTAAATTTGTTACTTTTAACATTTCTCTGTGTTGAGTTGCTGAAAGAAACTGTTGCTCTTTCGCAATACTATTTAGAAGCCTTAGTCTGGTGTTTGGGTTTGGGCATTTTACTATTGCGATTTATGACGCTTGGCACTAAAATCAATAAAAAGTATCGTAATCTTTCAGTTCTGATTACCGAGCAGATCAATTTGCATTTGAAAATCGAACAGAAACCGAAGAAGAAAGATGAACTGAATGTGGCCAATAATGTGCTTAAACTTGCCATCGATCTGTTGAAGGTAACTTGTCGCATTTTATTGGTGGGCATTTCAAATATTTGTTTGTTTGTAGGAGTTGGATAGTCCGTTTAAAATCTCTGGAATGTCAGCCAATCCCATTTTGTACAATGTGACCAAGTTGGTCATCTTGTCGGCCCTGTCGGGCGTATTGTCCGAGATGCTCGGGTTCAAACTAAAATTGCACAAAATCAAACTTAAATAAATCTGATTTATTTCGAATCTAGTGAGATTTACTTCAAGCTAATAGTAATTATATAGGTGATATATTTATTGTGATTTAAACTCTTTTTATAGAATAGGTTTTTACTTTTAATGAAGCTAGCATATTTTATTATATTGATCATACGATTCATTTAATAATTGAAGATAGTGGATACAAGTTAAGTTGTTGATATATTTATATTGATAACATTTAAATATATTGAAATTATATTTTGTATAATTATGATAGAAGAGTATGTTCCTAATAGCGTATCACTTCATCTCTTAATCACAAAGGCAGAAATTTCATAGTTCTAATGTTAAAACAATAAAGATTATTTACAATCGAGTGAAAAGATTGTGCTTTAATTCAATCCATCATCATCTTCGTTTAATTCGAAGTGGATAATAATCGTCTCTGAAGCGAACGCTTATATCCGCTTTCAATTGCTTATCTTCAATTCGTCCATCAGATTCCACCACAAAACTTTGCAAAATCTTAATTAGTATAATTTTCATCGCCAAGGTCGCATAGGATTTTCCGGAGCATCCACGAGGACCAGCACTGAACGGCAAAAACGCATACGGACTGCGATTTTCAACGGCACTTGGTAAAAAATGTTCCGGCCAGAATTCGTTTGGATTTTGCCAGTATTTTGGGTTCCGATGAATGTTGTGTATTGGTACCATCACGGAGCATCCAGCCGGTATCACCCAATCATCTACCAAAAAAATTATGTTTTGGATTCAGGTAAGTTCAAAAATAACTCACCAATTTTAACATCTTCATTTGCAAAGCGTATGATAAACGGGGCAATTGGATAGAGTCGAAGTACATCTTTAATGCACATATCTAAATATTCCAATTTACTCATATCATCTTCATTAAATTGGTCGTTTTTCAAGCCGATTATTTGATCGATTTCATCCACCACTTTCTGCTGAATTTCAGGATACATGCCTAGCAGGACTAAAGTGAACGATGAAATTTGTGTTACCGTGTCTTCACTCTAAAACCAATTTTTATCAATTATTTTATAAGGAATCATTCGTTGTAGTACAACTCACAGCAGTATATAATGTGGTCAAATGGTGAACCATTTCTTCATCGGTCGCGTAATCGACTCTATCTCGGATCAGCAACATTTGATCCAGGAAGCTACTTGGTGTAGAAGTAGTTGAAGAACTATGACGTTCTTTACCCAAATTTAAGGCCTTCAATTAATATTTCGGTTCAATGAGTTCAATATATATTTTTGATCTTACTTTTTTCATGAAACCGTATACAACTTTTTTTCCAACTTCTTGGTCTCTTCCATATTGCGTCAACCGGAAAATCCAATCAATCTGTAACCAGACTTTTACTATCCTTGCGTAAACCACTTGGTACATTCTGCAAAATTGGTACAATTATATATTTGTTGCATTAAAGACGTCTTATAAATTCACCTTATCACAAGCGTTAATAGCTCATCCAGTTCTCCAGATTGAGCGCTAGATTTGATCCCAAATAAAGATTCTGCAAAATATTGTTAATGCTATAAAAAACAGTTTGATCTATCTATTTTGAAAAAGACAGATCTGATTTACCATTAACAAAATCGGCGACACACCTTTGCAGACAGTATTTAATGTTAAATGTAGATTGATCCAGTTTCTCTTTATCCAACATTTTAATGAAGCCATTAGTGTGTTCAACAATGCAAGAAAAATAGGTGCTGGTATTTTTTTTTACAAATAATGGAGATAACAGACGTCTGTCGCTTTTCCATTTCATTCCTGGAACCAAAAAAATATTATCATACAGAAACTGATCATGATTTAAAAATAACCTGATCCAGTAATTAATCCTTCTCCATTAAACTCCTTCAAAAACCGGTAAATCTCATCTTTGTTTATCAATTTGGTTGACGTTAAAATTTTCTAAAAATCCTATTATTATTAAGGAATTAATAATCTTAAAGAAAATACTTCAGCTTGATTAACATCGCTAAATATCGTCACCAGTTTTGGTCCAAACCAAAGCCTCATTGGACTAGGATAACTATTAACTAATCTAATACTTTTATCAAACGCATCTGGTTTAAATAAATATTATTAATTAAATAATAACTAATTAGTTAAATACTACCTTTATCATCGCCAAGGTATTTAAAAGCGTTTCCAAATATTGGCCAAGCAAAGGGACCTGGAAGATGCCACGCAAGGATAAACTCCTTTCTTTTTCCCCACAAATATTGCAACAGAATCACAATGCTTAATGCGAAAATTATTTCTAACATCATTTTGCGATAGGTTCAGATTTGAAAACACAACACCAATGTAGTTACTTTGAAGGCGCTACTTGTAATGTTTCACTTTGTATTCTTTTACTAGAATGACCCACATTTTTGTGGAAAATGTCGCATTTTCAACCAACCAATTTTAATTACGTAGAAAAAATATAGTACGTAGAACATAGTTTCAAATCTTGCACAATAACAGCGTACATGCCATCCAAACAGGTTGCTATTGCCAAATAAGGCTATTTGTCAGAAAGTAGTAGGTATTGTAATTTTGTATTGAATTAAAAAATTTTGCACGATTTACGAAATATATTTCACATATAATTTAATTGTTACATGAATAAAAAAGCAGCAAACCAAATGATTTGAATATGAATTAGGTCGATCGTTCCTGAATGCGAATCTTGTAGCCATCAATTGGTCTGATGGAAATATCAACCATTAACTTCAATTCGGACAACTCCTTGTAATCACAAAATACTTGATAATTTTGTAAAAAGTTGCCGATTATTATTTTCATATTCACATAGGAGTATTGTTGAGCTAGAAAAATTGGTTCAGCAAATCAAGTTTTCAAAAATTCGTGTAGACCTACCAATGCATCGACGAGGTCCTGCACTGAAGGGCAAATAAGCAAAAGGATGTCGAGTAGCGGTTGCTTCAGGGGTAAAATGTTCAGGAAAAAATTCCTCAGGTTTTTCCCACAAATTTGGATTTTTGTGTGCGTGATAGACGCCCAAAACAACTTCACAACCTTGTGGTAGTTTTATCGTTTCTAGGAAAAAAGTTGGTTATAAAAAACTCATAAAATTTTAAATGGTTGTTATTGTTACCTGATAATTGGAAATCTTCAGTTGTTTGACGTATCAAGAAGGGACCTAATGGAAATAGTCGCATTGCTTCCTTGATGCACATCTCCATGAACGATAACTTCTTCGTGTCGTCTATGTTCACCTCTTTTTTATCTCCAATAGCTTCTCTCAATTCCTCAAACACTTTCTCCTAAGAAAAAAAAAATGTATCGCATAATTTTAACTTAAAATAGTACCTACCTGTTTATCCTGATACATTCCCAACATCATCAATGTGAACGCAATAGCAGAACTTTGAGTATCCTGACTCTACAAAATCCTTAGCATAATAATTAAAATTATCAAAATTACTTTTATACCGTTACTACAAATGTATTCATATGATCCAAGAATTCTTGATCATTGAGTGCATTTGGTTGCTCCATTAACATTTCCGTAATTAATTCCATAATTGATGGAATTCGTTGTTCTCCAATATTTGAATTAAATTTGCTTTCCAAATTTTTGGCTATTTCAGGAAGACGTGCATCTCGTATCTAAAATTCATAATTTTAAATATATGGATAATTTACTTAAGATAAATTCAACTTCTTTTATAAGAACTGACGCTACATTGACCATGTGTTCTTGTTCTTTATAGTGCTTGGTTCTTCTGTAGATGAAATCGGAATACAACCAGAAAGTTAGCACTCTTTGTGAGAAGATGTGGTAGAATCTAGAAATTATGTTGCAGAAATTTGCAAAATTTGCACTCTTCAAATATTCACCTTCTAACATAAGCTGGACAATCTTTATAATCAATTGAATGGTCATTTTTATCCTCCAATAAAATATCTAAAAATATAATAGGTAATATTTTAAATATTTACTATGGAATCAAATACCCATAGTAGCTTCAAAAGCAGATTCGTGCAACAAATGCAAAATATCAAATTCTTGTCCACCATCAAATTTCCGAAGTTGCTTCACAAGCTTGGCAGCATGCTTTTGAAATAAATGACTATAGCCATCTAGATATTTCGGCCCAAATAAGGGTTGGAGAAACTTTCGGTGCAGTTTATGTTGCGTTCCTAAACAATGCAGCTTATATTAACAATAATGCAGTTCAAATTATGTGCAATTATTGACCTGCTGAGGTAAAAAGTCCTTTGCCCAAAAAAGGCTCTAAAAATCTGTAGACGAATGATTTGGTTGACATTTTTGACGATTGCATGACAATCTATAAATGTAATTTTTATTCAGCTGCACTATATATTTTTATGATAAGAAGTACCTGTAATTGATTAGGATCCGTAATAAAAATGACAAGTTTAGGACCCAACCATAATCTCATAGGCGATGAATGAGGCTCAATCAACTTCATCACGACATTTAAAATATCTATAGAAATATTTAATAGCGAAAGCAATTATTGACACCAGTTACAAATATTAATCATTTGGTCGTTTGCACTTACCTTCAGACTTATTGAATAGAAATGGCAGCGAATTACCGATAATGGGAAGTGCAGGTGGACCAGGTAATTGCAACGAAAGCAAATAGAGTCGTCGTCGACTCCAATGATAAATAACTAAACTAATCACAACAATTAAAACAGCCAAAATAATCGTATCCATTTCGTAATAATACTGTCTAAGAGGAACTATGAGCAATATAAGGTAACAACAATAACAGACTAGTCAATTGAATTACTATAAATGCATATTGGAATTAGAATGTACTACAAGAAAAGTAGTTTATTGGTTTTATTAAATAGGTAATAATTTTTTTTGTTTTGCAAATTGTAGCTGACCTTTTGTGGTTTGATTTGCATTATGCACCTTTTAATTGTTCTAAATGCAATGTAAGCGATTTCTTAGTTTTATATTGCTACATATTTATCATGGATATTAAAAGTGCAATGAAAATAAGAATTTATTTAGAACACAAAATTTTTGTTCCTATTTTTCTAAATCCGGGTTCAAATGAAACAATTATCTGAATTACGAACCCTCATTTATTAATAAAATATCAAAAATCAAGAATCTTATAACTCTTCTCCTTTTTTAAACTCTTCTCCTAATCCTGATTGGATAATTATCATCTTTGAACCGCACACTAATATCAGCCTTGAGTTGTTTCTCTTCAATTTGTCCATCAGCTTCAATAAGAAATTTTTGCAAAATTTTCACCAGCACAATTTTCATTGCTAAGTAGGCGTAGGACTTGCCGGAACAACCCCTTGGACCAGCACTGAATGGTAGAAATGCATAAGGGTGGCGCTTCTTCACTGTATCAGGCAGAAAGTGTTCAGGGTAGAAACTGTTGGGCTTTTCCCAATAGGTAGGACTTCTGTGAATATTGTGAATGGATACCATAACTGAGCAGCCTTCGGGTATTGTCCATTTTTCTAATATTGAAAGTTTTATTATGTATATAGTATTATAAAAAGCATTTTTATCCTTACCGATTTCGAAATCCTGAGATGCAACTCGCATGATGAAAGGAGCAATTGCATATAATCGCAGTACTTCCTTGATGCACATATCCAAATATTGAAGTTTGTCCAAATCTTCAATGCTAAAATTTTCACTTTGCCCTATTTGTCTTTCAATTTCATTTGCTACTTTCTGCTGAATTTCGGGATACATTCCCAAAAGCACGAGGGTATAAGAACAAATTTGTTGAATTGTATCTTCACTCTAAAAAAATGTCAAAAATAAATTTGTTTAAGGAAGTACAATTAAATACAGCTGCATATAAGGTGGTCAAATGTTCCACGAATTCTTGATCAGTAGCGTAATCAACTTCATCCCGTATGTCGAGCATTTGGTCCAGGAAGCTGCGAGATGAAGTATCAGTCGATAATCCCATGTGAACGTGGCGCTTTTTACCCAAATCTAAAGCCTACATTATAATTGTAATTTAATTTGATTGAATATTAACAACAATTTACATTTTCCATAAATGCGTGAATAGACTTTTTAGCGTCTTCCTGTTTCCTCCAGTAGTGTGTGAATCGAAAAACGCAGTCTAACTGCAACCAGACTTTTACAATTCTTGCATAAACGATCTCATAGATCCTATCAAAAATATTTTAATAACTTATAATAATAAATACAAATTTAAATTTACACGCTCAAATGGTTGCCAATTTGCTGGTTCAGTTGAATCCCAATCATCGATTCTGTGTTAAGAAAAATTAATCTAAATTAATTTAGTTGCACTATTGTTTACCATTAACAAAATCGATAGTTGTATTGTGAAGATACGGTCTGATGTTAAAAGTGGCTTGATTCATTTCATTTTTCTCTAAAGTATTAGTCAAAATTTTGGCATGATTCACAATGGACTGAAAATAGGTGTTGATGTTTTTCTTGAGAAACAACGGAGATAATAATCGTCTATCCCGTTTCCATTTAGGACCCGATCCACTTATCAATCCATCTCCAATAAATGGCTTCATAAAGCGATAAACTTCATCTTTATTCGCAAATTTTAAAGAAGATAATATTTTCTAAAATTGGGTAGATCTTATATTATTGTTAATTTTATTAGTGTTATTGCTCACTTCAGCTTGATTTGCTTCACTGAAGACGATCGATAATTTTGGTCCAAACCAGACTCTCATTGGACTCGGATAACTATTTACTAAATGAACAGCTCTATCAAAAATATCTAAAAACAGATATTGATTGATTTATTGCACATAAGTTATAATTTTCTATTAATTATAGTAAAACTGACCTTCATCCTTGCACAAAAACTCAAAAGCATTGCCGAAAATTGGCCAAGCGAACGGACCAGGCAATTGCCATGCTAGGGCAAAGAATTTTTTGTTATTCCAAAAATATTGCAACAAAATTAGACAGCTTAGAACAAGTACTATAACTATTAGAAACATCTTATTTATCACTTATAATGATTTTAATTTATGGTATTTAATAATATGCTAGCTTTTTTATAATAACTTCTACGTCAACTATCTACTTTGAACCCAACGGTTTAGTGGTACTAGAAAAATATTGGAAATGAGTAACTAGAAGTGTAGGTAAAGAACATTGATGCTTTGGTACATATGGAATAAAAAATATATGCAATAAACTTGTTTGTTGGTGATTGACCCCCTTTTGTAAAATTTGCAGCAACAATTCCATAAAAGTGAATCTACATAAATATTGGATAGGTAGATAATATTTTTTAAATTATTCTTACAAATCACAGAGAACTATTTTTATTTGAGACAAAATTTGACGAAAGTCAAAAAGTTGGAAAAGGATAAAATTGGTAAAACAAAAACACTCGATGAAAGTAATAGTTACTATTAAACATGTGTAAATATAATTCTGATAATTAATTATTCCAAACACGTTTTTTTACTTTTACGAAATAACCGTTCTTGGACCTAACAGAAATATCCGCTTTCAGATCTATATCCTGCAGTTTCCCATCAGCTTGAAACTCGAATTTTGATAAAATGTGACACAAGAATAATTTTAGACCAATGTTCGCCAATAATTTACCTAGAAGTATTTATATTTATTAAATGCATTAATTAATAGTATAATTTACCTACCTATACATCCTCTTTGACCTGCACTGAAAGGCAGATATGAAAAATTTGGCCTATTTTTAACAGCATCAGGCAGAAAATGATCTGGATGAAAATGATTGGGATTCTTCCAAATTTTGGGATCGTAGTGTAATTTATATATTGGTATAATAATTGCTGTCCCCTTTGGAATCACCAGTTCGTCTACAAATTGCTGTTTTTAAATACTTAATTCATTGGTAATTAAATATTATACCTAGTGCATAGTCTTCCACTGGCTGCCTTATAATATAAGGAGCAATTGGGAAACATCTTAACAATTCCTTTACGCACATATCCAAATATGTCAATTTATTGATCTGTTCTAAGGAAATTTTGGAAAAATTGTCGCCTAATATTGCCCGAATTTCTTCAGCTGCTCTTGTCTGAAAGCATCTGTTAAAATATTGGTTTATCTATACTCAGGACTATTTTACTTGGTATTCAGTATACATTCCAAAGCATAGTATGCCAAAGGATGAAATTAAATCCATCGTATCCTCCGACTAGAAATATAAATAATAAATGGATAAAATATTAAATAATTATTCTTACCGCCATATATAAAGTAATTAAATGGCTTTTGAAATCAACATTATTTATCGAATCTGGACGTTCATCAATATATTCAGCAATAAAATCGATCAAGGGAATATTCGAATTATTAGGGCAATTTTTCTTTCGTTCTACGAAATTATTTATTGCCTAAAATAAAATTTTATAGTACTCATAATTAATTTGAGTGATCCTTACAATACTCGCAAATTTTTGAAAACGCCTTGAAATGTCAATTTCCCGTTTTCTGTTTGATGAAAAATTATATATAAAGTCGGGATGGAGCCAAGGTTTCAAAATCCTTGTGTAAGCAATATTGTACGCTCTAAAAGTAAAATTAATTTTTCCAAAATTGTAATAGAATCTATGCAATGATCTAACTCGGTAAAAGAATCGCTGAAAGCTCTGTGATCTTCGTCCTCCCAATCAAAATCAATGCCCAAAATACATTCTAGAAAAATGAGATTGCAGAAAATTTAAATAGATAAATTGAAAGATCTACTTGAAATAGTTTCCACAAAATATTTATGAGAAATGCTATGAAAATCAAACTTTTCCCGGTTCACATGCTTCTCCAATTCTGCTAAGCAGGAGTTTACGTATTTTTTGTCTTGGAAAATATCTACACAACTTTTGCAATAGTTTAAGTTGACCATTGGTTGAATAATTCGTTTGTGGGCTTTATATTTTGAACCCCCTAAATTAGAGATCAATCCATCTCCCACAGCAAACTCCAAAAATTTGTACAAATCGTGTTTGTAAGAAACTTTAACCGATGACATGATTTTCTGAAAAATTACTTTATAAGTTGGACTTAATTGAACAATTATTGGTTATTATTATACTTCGACATGCTTTGGATGCGAATACACCAAAACTAAATGCGATCCAAGCCATACGCGCATTGGATGCTGATATCTATTAACAACATTATTCACCCTGGAAAAAATATCTGCATAAAATTGATTAAAAATTTAAAGCCGTAATTAACTTTAACCTACCTTCAGATTTACATAAAAACATCAACGCGTTCCCAATAATCGGAAATGCAAAAGGACCATCTAATTTACTGGCCACATAGTAAGACTTTCTTCTGAACCAGTAATATTTTATAACAAAAATGCAACATAGGAGGAATATCAAGTAGAAATAAAAGTAGTTCATAATTTCGTTCTAAAATATGACTGACGTACCGAAAGTAAAATAGTACGTTTAAATAGTAAAAGACCTCACCATACCAGTTCACCAGAAGTTCTGTAATTTCGTGTAGTTTATGGTATGGAATAAACCAAATTTTTAAAATGCTGTTGATGTAAAGAATATGCAAACATTTTGATTTGTTTGATCCTAATCTTGAAGGTAAAATTTTCTTCAAGATATTACAATGTGTAATTATTGTAAATTATGTGAAACTAAGTATATATTCTTGCATAATAATTGTAATGCATGTTACACTTTTACTAGTTCAGTTTAAGGCTAACTAGTCCATTAACATTGTCAACTAACAATAAAGTCATATCGTTGCAATGGGATTGTCTACTCAATTTTTTTTTTAATTTAATTTTATGATGGAGTATAAAAATCACATACGAATGTAATTATTTTTTGAGAGCCCGGGAGGGGAGAATTTATTGGAGCTCTTCCCAAATTATTAAAACCAGCAATTTTTTACTAAAGCATTTAATTCCAAAGTCAATGTATGAAATAACAAAAAATAAAATAAAATACAAAACTATTCTATTAAAAACCAAAATTATATATATAAATATACATACTTCATCGTACCATCATCATTATATTGAACTACTTTTGCGAGTACCAATTTTCTCATACTTCACAGAAGAAATATTGTTCAGACTTACGCTTCGTCTTCGAAGAGTTATATTGAATATATTAAGAATATTTTTCTTAAAACTTTTCAAGCTAATGAACTTCTTCTTGTCCTTCAGCTTATCATCGTCAGTAACATGCTTCTCACACTTCTCCTCGTCTTTCTCCACTTCGAACGAGCAGTCATTATCTAGACAGTCCTTGAAGTCAATGTAACTTCCATTAGAGCTCTGTTGGATAATATTGACAGCAGAACCACCGGAAGTTCGAAGTGATATATCAGGAGTGCAATTATATAACTCATTTTCATCGAAGCAAGTCTGATGGTACTTTTTGAATGGTGTTGAACGCAGTAGTTTCGGATTAAGCGATTGTATTGTCTGAGGTGGTGTATAGGTCCAGCCTTGTCTTGTAATTTTGTCAATTATACTGGATTTAGAATCAGAGGACGGCGACGGAGTTTTATCAACTACCTCGTCAATTTCCTTCTTCACGTGGCCGAATGACGAGAAACTACGTGGATCACCTAATTGATTGAAACCCTCGCACTGAAAAGTCTCATAATCATCGTACATGTACTCTTCCACCTTCTTAATGGTGTCCGCAGTTTCCTTGCGGATATTTATCCAATCGTGTTGCGCCTTGCACTTTTCGGGTGTGTAGAAGTACGTGGTCTCAGAATCCTCAATAGATAGATCGGAGATCGATGACATTGGCGAAAGTTTCGAACTAGAATCTGATCCGAAATCTGTTTGGCAAGTGGCAGCATTGGTAGACATCGATGTTACTTTTTCGGGCGGATTTGGGACAATTATTATTTCAGGAAACAATAAGGTAGTCTGAGTGGCAGTTTCTGTGTAGTTTCGGTTGCAGGTTTGAGGGTTGAATACGGGTTCGCTAACTTGTTTAATTTCGGTCCATCTTAGTACCATGTAGTACATCAAGAAGAAGTAAACTTTATTCTCCTAGAATTGATCCCCAAAATAAATTGCTAGTAGTTAATAAATATTGTTACCGTTTTCATGAATCCTGGTTGATATGGTCTGACAAATATCGCTCCATAATAATATTTCACCAAATGATAAGTAGTTTCGTTGATGTCTGATTTGAGTCTAGCCGAACTTTTGGCTATTTCTCGGAGAAAATGGATGAAAATGTGCAGGAACAAGTAGTTACAAAACGGCAGCAAACTCAAACTTCTAAAAATATAAACACTATAGCAAAAGTTCTCTCGATATTCTCAATTTTAGTACCGAGCAATCTCATAGTCCAGTTTTTTTTGTGTGATTGGTTTTTGCTTGAAATACAATTTGCAGTACACTGCTAGTTCATGCCAAAAGAACGTCACTCCATTGGTGAATTTTGGCATCAATGGTATCGGTAGTACGCCCAAAAAATGGCGTAGTACCCACAAAATCGTACCTGGTGACGTTTTTTTCGAATATGTTCCTTTGGCATGTAAAACCAATTCGTCTTTGAATGTTAAACAGTCATCAAGCGATCCTTGCAAATGTCTTAAAATTTAAGTAATTTAGCTAAGAAATGTTATCAAATATATCTGTTTAGTTACTTCAATAGAAACCTGATGTTATATTTCGATTCGCACATCAATTCATAAGCCGTTTCAAATAAGTACTGCAAAAGAAATTTATTCAAAATTAATTAAACAAGCACTGATTTGCTCTTTTAATTATTTATTGAACACTAGACTAATCAATTAAATTACTGTTAACAACAATTAGTTTTTAATCAAATTAATTATAATTTTCTTTTCCTGTCTAATTATCTAAATAATAAAACGGGGATACTATCTATGTATAAAAGAGCAAATTTTTTTGCAAAACAATATACTCAGCTTGTTGTGTTCTCTGTACCCTTTGCAACATGGGAGCTTTGGTGAGTAAATAATTTAAAAAAATATTAAATCAACCTAAAACAATCCATTTCAGATAAAAACCAGCATTTTAGCATTGAGTGTAATATGCATCCTGCAACGCGCAAGGGCCGGATTAACGGCAATCAGAGATAAATCGAGTTTCCCAGAAGAGAAAATCGATTTTCCGCCACTTGATCCACCAAATTCGGCCCAAGAACCAATCGAACGTAATGGAAAACGCGTAGGTTACTATGACGACACCGAAGAAACATACGACAGTTCGTACGAACCCAAACCAAAATACTATGATGGTGAAGATTACAAATACACGCACGAACATGACCACCATGGTGATGAAGAACATGCTGAAGTGCATTATCACCAACATAAGCACATGCACAAACACGGCCACAAGCAACAGCACCAACATAATCATCAAAACGAACATAGACACGAGCATAACCACAAGCACGCGCATCAAGGTCAACATAATCATAAGGAAGAGTCCCAACATGAACATAATCATCAAGGCAGTCATAATCATCAACATAACGGCGCGCATAAGCACGAACATCAAGGTCAGCACAAACATACGCATGTGGGTCAGCATGCGCACAGTCACAATCATCAGGGGCAACATGTTCATAATGCGCAGCATGGCCATAAGCATTCGCATTACTCCGAGCATAAGCATAATCATCAGGGTACGCATGACCATGGACATACTCATGATCACGATCACCACAACAATCACGAACACAATCACAGACATTCCGGGCAACACAAGCATTCGCATGGACATAATCATCAGCATAAGCATAATCATAAAAGTAGCCACAAACATGGGCACAAAATTCTGCAACACTCATATCGACATGGTTATAACAGATATTAATATATGTGCATAATCTTTTAATATATCATTTTTAATATAAAGATCGTAAAGTTTGTTTTGATCAATTCCTGTAGAAACATACATATACTGACTGGGGAATCCCCAAAAATTTTAGCCGGGCCCAAAGCGGCACTGTGCACAATCACATCACCAAATGCACATCCGCGATACGCATTATGATCGCAACATAAACATAATCACAATGAATGGTCATAACAGTCATAAGGATGAACATCAAGGACTGATACACATGCACCTGCAGTAAAGTGTGCTTATCCTCGCGACGTAAACATCAATGCGCATAATCGCATCAAAGTCATTGCAATTTGCATTAGCCCAAACATAAGCAACGCTAATGCAATTGATTGCCAGAATGTAAATGAACATAATCACACTCGTTCAAGACAAGGAAACACTACTACATAAGCGCGGACGGGTCGGCCGGCGAGCGCATGGACATAACCCGGCACCGGCCGCAACATAATAATTGCAAAGCAATTCTTATTCGTAAAATCCTCTTTGCAAAGGTGCACAATGAATAGTATTGCTGAATAAAGCTGATTAATTTACCTTCAATTTGGGGTGGATGTCGTTTGCAGGAAAAATATCCTCCAGTGGAACTCCAAAGTCGAACCTAAAAATGCATTCGCATTGAAGCATTGTTTACGTTGCAAACTTATATTAGAATGTACCTGGTGCAGTATAATGTAGTGTAATCAATTTTTAACGACATGTCGATGTCAATGATTTGGATGGCAATTAGTAAAATAACGAAAATCAAAACAAAAACTGACAGTTGCTTTGTTAGCACCTACCGGACGATTTCCGAACTTTGAAGTTCGAATCCTTTTCTAGGAATGGTAAATAGAACGCGCATGCGCATTTTTTAAAAAATTGTTAATATAAATTGACATAATTAATAATTAATGTAAGAGAAAAATTTCCTATGGTTGGTTATCAAAAATAAGTATAATTTATAATGATTACGCATGCATATGATTAAATAATTTAATTAATTATATTAAATTGTCAAGAACAAATATATTATGTTATGGTTTTATCCATTTTCAATTAGTTCGATAAGCAGTCAAGCGAAAATCCTGGAAACGTTACCTTAACGATAATTACCCGTAGAAAATTAAACACCTTCAAGAAATCATTATTTGCGGATTTTTTTCCAAAATTTCAAACCATATGGGAGGGTTGTTTTTAATTTTGATGATGCGCTAATGACAGTGAAGTATTCCGGAAGTGACTGCGGCTAATTAATTGCAGTCGCACAATACATTACTGTATTCAAATGTTCGATGGCGCCATCTATCATTGAGTAGCTTAAGTTTCAACGTTTCTGATTTCTGCTAAATTAATCAGGTGAAAATGTATTTTGGGTTGCAAAATAAAAATGTCATGGTAATAAAAATTAATTGCAACTAAATTGTTATCTGACGTCACAATATCGTCAAAATTGATGACGTTTTGAACTAAACACATGTTTCCATTATCGATTAGAGCAAAATTAAATTAGAGTAAAATTAGGAGGATATAAATAAAGCAAGGACCTATTTTTCGAACTTTTATTAATTAACGAACAATAGCATTTTGATTGAAATTGTAGTCAAACAATTACTACTTTTTCTTATTCAAAGTGCGCTGTTTTTCAGCGTGGATGACGACTTCATCATCCACGTGTAATCCTTTACGTCTTCGCACCTCTCTTCGTAATTTATTCGCCCGCAGGCCCATTACGATGTTGATGTTGTTCTCATCGTCCTCGTCATCATCTTCTTCCTGTTCGTAGAACGGATCTCCGTCGATAATCTGGAACAAATAATGAACGATCAATATTTGCATTTGCCAAACAAATATCGAATAATTCGCCAGTTAATTAATTAATAAACTAGCCATATGGTGCTTGTAAAAGCAATAATCCAAATTAATAAAGATAAACGATTTGGTATAAAAAGGCCAAAGCTCCCCATCGAAATTGTAGTTCCATCCAAGTAACTCCATCCTACAGTGACAGCAGCATTATCCAGTCAGTTAAAATGAAAGTGCTAGTTTTTACTTTTGTCATTACATTGGCCTTAGCATCCGCTATGCGTCTCAGCCATCTAACACCATTGCAAATTGCACAACTCCGAAGAAACGCCGAAGGAAATCCAGGAGCTATGCGATCGCTTGCCGACCTCTTCCGTCGCATCCACATGGTGTCTTCCAGATGTGCTGGTCAACTTATGGACGAAGGTTGCTCAAACAGTGGCATTCCTGGAGCCGGATCAGATTTGGACTGGATTAACGCCGGAAGTCCCGGTAAAAGATGTGCCAATGTTATGGATGAAGGCTGCTCTAACAGTGGCATTCCTGGAGCAGGATCTGATTTGGACTGGATCAACGGTGGCAGTCCTGGTAAACGTTGCGCTAATGTTATGGATGAGGGATGCAATAATGGAGGTGTTCCTGGAGCTTCCGATGATAATGATTGGCTGAACAATGGATCTCCCGGCAAGAAATAGGTCTTGGTGTTCAATTTATGCTTTGTTTAATTTCTGTCCGCCAAATTAAAGAATACAATTTGATTTGATTTTGTTGATTTCATTTATTAATTGATGAAAGCGAAACTGGTGAGCTACTAAAGAATGGCAACAAAAAGCGATTTGCAAAACGAGTATGCTGCAATGTTAAATAATGCGGTTTGGCAGCCCGAAGCCGGGTGGTTGTATGTTGCTTTATTTTTATTGCCAACTTTGTCGCCGGTAACTTGTATTTTAGCTATGCTAGATACAAAGCGCGGGTAAATTTCATGTTAATCTCACGACTTCCGTCACCTGCGGCATTTCAAGAAAAACTGGCTTCAATCTTGGATTGTAAATACTACTACTTCGCCTTGGGCCCGGTTCATTAGATGCTGTCATTTATTTTACACGCGTTTTTAATGCTAAATACGATGAGATCAGATCATCTGAGAAATTTGGTCAATTGGAAAAAAGTTGGAGAATCTTTATTGAAGCTCATAACTATTTGGGAATAGAGTCCTTGATATAATCAGCATATTCTGTGCAAGATCCATCATCCCTTACCAAATATTCCTTTTTGGTCCTAGGCTAGCTCTGGAGTACTCTACTATTGAAAGATCCCAAAGAAAAGAGTCCAAAAATATCCGCTCTTACAAATTATCAAGTAAATCGGTTAAAGTGTTTGGGCATGACGGAAGGACAAAACACACACGTTTCCTATTGCTATAAATTACTACATAATGAAGTCCTACCTCATAATGACTGAATCGTAGATTAGGAATTGCTTGGCCGGATGTTGTTTTTCGAATTTCATTGGCAAAACCCACACTCTCCATCACCGGGATTTGCGCCTTCACCAGAAACGTCTTTTCTTGTTCGTCCATTCCAACGGCATCCAATACTTTTCCATGTCGTTTGTTGACCACTGTGTAAACTTTACCTATTAACCAACAGAAAAAAATCCAAATCAAATTACATTTGAATCTGAAGCCATACATTGTTGCAAGACAGGTATGGAGGATAGGTCAATGGATCTGAAGTATTCTTTGCATACTTGTTAATTTAGGGGAAAATGATTGATTCATTATGAAACACAATTTTAGATTTAGAACATTTGAACTTTGCGGTGTGTTAAAATAAAAAGAAAAGGAACAGCCAACAAGTTTTCAATATTTTTAATTAATAAATACTATGATCTAGTTTATTGATATCCTGGATATGTTAATGTCGATTTGTAATTACTACAATATTTACAATTGTTGGTAAATTATATTTCCTTTGAGCAACATTTCAGTTTATCATAAACTTTTTTCGAACGTCAAAAATGTCTTGATTACTTGTAGAAATTGTGAGTTGAAAAAAACGCATTTAAAATCGTGTAGGTATAATATTCTTTGAACGAACAAACTGATTAATTCTTGCAGATTTATAAATCCTGCGATGGCAAGAATTTTAATGATAACATCCTGTATAAAATTAGTGAGATTCTTTGTGCGGATATTTTTTTTTCTCTGGAAAAGTAATAAAAACCGATAATGTAGAAATTCCAAGGAAAAATGTGCAGGCAACTTTTTCGGAATTGTTCCGGAAGACGGAAGCAATGCAGTTATAGTTATTAAACGTATTTAGTCGCATTACTATTTACATAAATATTTTAGGAAATGCATTTTTGATGTTAAATTGTGGCGCCAGACTCCTTCGAGGTCTCCTCGTCTTAAGAGGTTTACAGAGGCTCGGAGACTATAACAACACAAGAGCGGTTTCTTAATCAATATTATATTTGAAACCTTTTGAAAGTGCTCTTGTGTCCGGTCTGGCCGGATGTAATTTGAAATAATCTCGTCTATACGTGTATTAATAATGGAAATTACATATTTACAGCTTTTACGACTCTCGTTCAATCACCATCAACATTTTATTTTTGCAGTTCCAATTTACCGGCATTGCATTATGAAAACACACACCAGCAACAACTAACGATATTTTTCTTTTAATTGCCACTTTTATTTATCGGCACTACAGTTAACATTTTTTTTATTCTTCTTCTTCTCTCAAATATACAGGATGTGTAATGTTCAATAAAAATGTTGCGCAAACTTACATTTCAAGTTATTGAATTCAATTTGCGCTGTTTATCAGTTAATTGGAACTCATGTGTGTCCTTTTTACGCAAAACTAGATACATATTTGAGAAATAAAGTTAAAAACGTGGCTCCCTAAAATTGATTTTGGAAAATGAATAACTTAAAATCTCATTTCCATCATTTTTTTCCAATATTCCGTCAAAATTTTTGATGAGAATGATTGTACTCGAGAAGAGCCGTGCATGCAAGGAGATGCATTCCTCATTTTTGAGCGACTTATTACAAAGCAGACATTTTCTGTTATATGAACTTCCGGAATAGAACAGGTGTGGAATGCGCAGCATCGAATCATCATCATCATCTCAACTTCAGCACATTATAGTAGTATAAATGTTGGTATCAATTATTAATATATTATGTTGTGGTGGTGGTATTGGTGATAAAGAAATGTGAGTATGTAAATAATGTGGAAAGATGTATGAAATAATAAACGAAGAATGGTAGGAAGGATCCTGTTTGGGAAGAAGAAGAAGAAGAAACATCAAAACGACTCTCTGAAAGTGGTCGTCGAGTCGAGTGACACCGAAAACCGGGTAGCTGTTAGAAGATTTTTAAACAGGCGTTTAACGCGTGGGCGAACTGACGAAGACACTTAAAAAAACCGGACCGGCAGATTATTATTATGAGTGGAGCCGAGTGCCGAGTGGTGAGGCAAATGCAAAATGCATTATTGGACGGATTTCGAATTTAGAACAAGAACAAGCTACTATAAATACGATTTGATAAAGACGGAATGCACTCGTGATGATAATAATATTTATAATTAGTTTATATGAGATGTTTCGACATAATTCAATAAAAAATTCCAATGTATAATCTTTTATGTACAATATAATATTATGTATGTATAATATATTAATTATCGTAAATATATTAGAAATAAACAAAAGTAACGTTGCCTTTCACTTTTTCTATTGGTCAATATAAGATAAAGAGTGTGACAAAAACAACATTAATTATCAAGATCAATTTCGAATGCGAGTGGTGCAGGGGAAAAATTATCATAAAACCACAATCAAAATCAACCATGCAGATTTATAGATACGACGAGATGGTTGTATATGATAAACATAGTAAAATCACAGCAAATATGAATGAAATCTTTACAATTATAGGAGTCCGCCAGAACCATTCATAAATCCTTGTATGCGGCACCCAGCGTAGTCACTACACACCTGGTTGCTCAACAGGTGTCCAATCCCTCCAGTATTACTTTACAATAAATATAAATAATATTATAATATTAATACTTGCAACATTTCATTATTCGAATAATTCAAACTCACACCGAATTATCGCTTATTTCACCATTTCCCAAGCTTAGTGCTGATTCAAACAATTTTCGCGCCAATTCATTAAATTACAAGAACTAATTGCTTTTCGTGAAAAAATCAATTTAAAATATGACATCATCATAGCCTGATTAAGTGACTTTGTTCAAATAATTCCTTAGGAAGTAAGTGCGTCGATATTATAGATAGATTGCATCACTCCCCCACCATCCAAATAAATTAAGTGCATTTTAATTGTCGATGATAACGTGAATATTGGTGGTAGTTTGATGAATTGGCAGTGAAAAAATTGGCAAGTTGTAAAAATGACAAAGACCGAAGAACCGGAGAAGAGTGGTGGTAGCGTCCAATGTCTATTTAAACACCCCAATCTGACTCCATTCATGCTTTGAAACGAGCATAGTAGTACGCTCTCTGAAATGATCAAAGTAGCATTAAGACATAGTCTTAGCGTTACGCAACTCATTCATACAAAATCTATATTCAATCGCCAGTAAAAATATCGAATGCGTTTTGTTATGATTCATTCATCGTTATTAATATATGTATTATAATTTATGAAAATAAAAAATCAACGAAAATAAAATGCTTTTTGAAATTTGAAGTTCGAAAAATCGTGATTTAGTGAAAAACTACAAGGACTTGTTTATTGTTGATATTTTGTGATTTTGTAATTTTTGTTCGCACTAAAATATGTATTTGAAGAGTATTATAATTGTGGTGCTGATTAGTTCGTATACGACATGTACCAGATTGCCGCTGGAAGTGCTCCAGCATCATCCGACAGAAAATCACCATCATCACCATCGGATCAATCACAATAATGGCAATTTCCATCGGAAAAAAATGACGGACTTCACGTCCCTCAAGATTCTCTATCAAATTGGGGTAAGTCAGATTCACTTCTCCGTTTCGCAACATATCGATAAATGTTGTTGCTGCAATTGCTTAGAATAGGATAAGAGATTTATTGCTCTCCTCACATGCGACAATAATATCTCTCGATATATAAATAAATAATTGCGTAATTGAAAAATGACTTTCTTTAATTCATTTGAAAAATCGAAGACAAATAAAATAATGCGGTTGTTTTTAAATATTATTGCGGAAACGACATGCAAAGCCTGCAATAATACTTCTGCAAATCGATGATGATGATGATGACGATGCATGGATAATTTTCGAATTACGATGAAGATGAATTATAAATTCCAAAATATGTATACATTGTTGCAAGTGGAAGTTAATTATAAGGTGTGTCGAGATTAAACAACTGACAGAACGTTAATATTTTCCAAGACCTTGTCCCAATCACTCTTTAATTTACTGTTAAAATAATATATCATTTCTTTAAACATACTTTTATTTTTATTTACAACTTATTTCGAGGCTATGCATTTTTAATGAAATCAATTATTTATTCTGATACAGTTTTTTTTTCTCAGTCATATGGAATCTAAAAATAAATACTTTTAACTGTACTTAAGTATAATAGAGACGATATATTTCTAATTCGACCGTTTTTTTCCATCTTGGAAATGGACTTTTTCCATGTGTATATATAGGTGATTTCCGCGGTAATTTTCTATGACAACAATTTTATAGATGTAGTTACAAATTACATTAAATTACCACATTGTACATAATGTGTATACTACAATATTGGAATGTTCTTTGTTCTTTATTAGTTTAAAGCTTTCTCCCAAATAAGGCAACATCAATCAAATATCTAGGATAAGAATGCGCGCCGTTCATTGTCTTGACAAATAATCGCCCATTTTTGGCCCGTCTTATATATTATTCGTTCCTCGTCACATTTGAATCGATCATGTTGCTCCTTTCCACTTCTGCTTTCAAGTGACTTGTTGATTTTTCAATTTTTTCGTTTTGGTATAATCCGCATTGGGGCGTACACAGCAACACACAGGTGTACAAACATTCAAAGAAAATAAAAAGCAACACTTTATATACCATCTTTACGTGATGTCGTTTGATTTACTACGAAAACCGAATTCATTCATCAAAATAAAAATCACTCGGTAATCGGAAATCGGTATGCATTATCCTCCTCCTCCTCGTCATTTTTTTCTCCCCCCGCGTCGTCTTTCCGCCATAAAATAATGCTCGAATTATAGAGCCACAGGGCGCAGACAGGCTAGCTTATACTTTTACTGTGTATAAATTGTAATCAGTTTGTTATGAATAAAACACGCATATGCTGATCAATAATAATAATACTAAGCGAAAAAAAACAGGTAAAAGACGACGTCCGGTAGAAAAGAAAAACTATACATATTCAAGTTCTATCTCATTTTTTTTCTCTATATAATTATCTCAATACACTAATCTATATTTTGTTTCAAATTTCATATACAGGGTGGCTCACTCTTAAAACACTTCGAAAGTTGAACGGAGTACTATTTGGTCCTATCTAAAATATCCCTCCATTCTCCTATCTCTACACCCAAAGGCTTCACATATTTCGGTTGGGTATTTCTAAACAGGTGTCAAAATGTCCTGAAGAGAAATGTGAGAAGAAAAAGCAATAGAAAAAACGAAACACATGTTTGTCCTGCATTTTTAATAGTATTCATAGTAGAGATAGTCATCTATATATTGGGCGGATATCCGAATTGGTTGCATTGCATTTCTAAGAAAGTGTATTTGGACAGTAAACATCTACTTACTACGTTTGGTAGTTTAATACGGATATATGTTTAAAAGTATGAATGAAACTTCCTCTCTATTGAGATCCATTCACAATAGAACTCCATAATTTAGGACCAGCTAAAGGATCAGTGTCTCTGTAGTTCAGTTTCCGGTACTTCCGCTCTTTTAAAGATCACCACATCGTCTTTTGTCAGCTTCTCTATAATAAACTTACATGAGATGCGACCGACGTATAACGGGCATCACGCACTTTTTCTATTTGGTCGTCAGTCCACCAACCAACAAACAACACAAGCATTATCAAAACAAAATTAATAAGATATGTATTTAAAAAAATAAAATACAGCTGAAGGATGGAGAAAAAGGATGCCCGTTTAAGTATCTAGTATAAATTCTAAGAATCATTTGCAATTAGTATAGCTGGCTACCTGAACCTCTGTCAGACCTTTAGATTTGAAGATTAACTCTTGTTATTAACATAGATTAACTACCGGGCTTTAAAATATACCTTCTAGCATCGATATACTGATACCAGATAAAATTAATGACATCCCGTATATGGGCGGGACCGAATAATATCAAATGATTTCTTAAAACACATTCATTTTTGTTGTTATTATATTATGTATGGACATATACAGCGTGTCCCAAATGCCTTTTTAATACCAAGCTCACTTCCATTTAATAGAGCCATATAAAATGCGTCGTGATGATGATACGCGCTCAGCCTATAAAATATTAAAATTCTTGGCATTTATTCAAAGGCCACGTATCAATTACATCTAAAAAATAACGGGGCTCTTGCGCGATATAAAATTACGTTTGTATATATATACAAAAAAAAAATAGAGAATTGTTTCAGATTAACGATAAGGTTTATCAAATTGCATCTTCTGAAATCCGTAGAACTGAGAGGCGGAGCAAAACGACATGGTGCAGAGCCCGTAGACTATACATCAACTTCTGGTCTCGTAACAAGGCCATCGAATTAAAAAAGCACTCTAATTCTACGAACACATATCATATACTACTAGGATGAACATTAATTAAAAAAAAAATAATAATAATAAACAACCAAAAACAAAAAAGCCTAAAATCACACCGTTTAACATACAATATGAGATATTTTGGGATGCAGGCATCTACAGGGTGATCCCTTATGTAAACAGAATCACAAATCTGTGGATTAGCCACCATTTATTTCCAATAAAACCTATATATTCATCATAAGTTGTATTTGGTCATTAAATGGTAAATTTTGAAGGAGAAGATTTATGTTCAGAAGCTCCTAAGTTCTCTAAATGAGAAGATTTAACTCTTAAAGTTCCTAAGTACTCAATGCTCCCAAGTACCAAACTATTCCGATCATTCTAAAGAATCGTCAATGAATTCCAAAACTTGGAACTATTGGAGATCAGCCGATATCCGGAAGAGTAGATCTTGAGGTACTATATTTGGGGTTAATTTAGATCGCCCTGTATATGAATCGAGTATATGACGTACAGGTGTTCCGGGGTACGTACAATCAGTGCACTCGTACACCTTGCGTCTGCTTCTAGCCGTGGGAAAATTGGCCAGTTGCAGTGAGCACGATGCAGTCGTGGGTCTGGCAGCCGCCTGGCACAATACTGGCACCCTCCATGTGCCTACCTTGCCCCGCATCCGTCTGGTCCACAAAACCACAATGCAAATGTAGCGCCTTATCATCCCTCTTTTACAAGAATTTCATCTGACACAGATCGACACCGAATAAATGTACCGGAAATAATTCTTCTCTTTGGCTCTCTATATGATGCATTATGCTTCTCCAACACTTAAATGGGTTTTTTTTTTGGTCGTTTTTCAGAATAGAGATGAAGATCTGCCAGAATGCAATGCCAGGTCGATCTGTAATAAAGTGGATTTATACGATGCACCTTGGGTTGAGAAACAATGTAGGTGTCCCGAAGGAGGCATATGTCCTCTGGGACTGGAAACAGATGATGGACATACGTTTGTCGAGAAAACACGCCAGTACAAATTGTGTGAACCTATTAAAAAAATACCACGATGCAGGTAAATGCTTTGATCCATATTATCTATGCAGATGGAGTTATTTGGTTTTTTTTTTTGTGAATTGCAGGTATTTCCGAGACACAACCTGGTCGATTACGCTCTATCCGAACAATGTCACAGATCAAGTGGTCCATTGTCATTGTCCCAAAAACTCGTTGACTTATCTCATCAAAAGAAACGTTTTGCACTTGCCAAATGATCAACTTGCGTTTCAATATCTCTTCTCCTGCTCACCACAAACGGTAAGAATCAAAATTTCTGATACTTGTAGAGTCAAATTTAAGGAAGAAAATGTGTTTATGACCAGAAAATAATAATTAATTATTGCTTTCAATTCTAACTGATAAAGACCAGCCTCCCCGGTGAAAACATTTCAAAGCGGTCATCACTCATCAAGCCGCTAAAGTAAATTATTCAGTGTGCAGTGCACCCCATTGCTCCAGTCATTTCGCAATGTATTTATAAGTAACAACAATAAGCAGGACAATAGATTTATTTATAAAATTTACAATGCACGCTTTAGTTATTAGCTAAATTAAATTAGCGGCCATTCATTGTTGAGTGTCAAAGAAACATTATCAAAAGCATTGTGTACAAATAACTGGACAGTGGATGTCGGCTCGTAACAAATGACTACTACTAATTAGAAAATTATTCCTTCCACACTATGAGGCAATTAATATAGTTATTAAAATTCGATGACTAATAAATGATTGGATAAAATATCTAGTAAAAATAACAAAACGAAAAAAAAAACAAGTCAACAAATTATTGCCAAGGTTTTCCAATTCAAAGAAGAAATACTATAGAATTGAAAGTCATTTCAATAGACAATCAATAATAATTAAGTACTTTGATTAATAGAATATTCTTTTAATGGAAAGTTTCGCTTTTCATACTAAAAACTATTAAAAATGATTTTGCTCGTACTGAAATCAGAAATTCTGAGCAGAGCAAAATTTGGAACGATCATTATAGTGCTGATTCGGAAAAGAGCTATACATTGGAGCCTCTCAATTGGCCAGTACGGTGAAAGTAGGGGGACCTTAAATTCCATCTGTTTATGAGACATAGTATAGCAGAGTAATTTTGCATTGGGTAATAACGAATCAAATTGGATGACTAATCAAAGAAACTTAAGAAAAAGGAAAAAATGATATAAATTGCATTTTTATTATCCACAATACAAAAGTCGACAAAAATAATTTCGTTGCGAAATAATAAACACGTTTTCGTTATTTTATGTTTTTTGCAGCGAATGCGATGCCAAAGGAAGGAACCTTGTCGATTGTTTACAGTCCGCAAACGTCAGGAGTTCTTAGACGAAGTGAATGTAAACACTTTGTGCCAATGCCCTCATGCTCATAGATGTCCACACCACCACACAGATTACGGTGTAATCACGGGCAAAAGTTACAGTGAAGATGCCATTAAAACGTTCAGTGGTTACTGCTTACCATCTTAGTCTTAGTGCCAGCAACGAAGAGATGGCGTACACCTTTTATCCGGTTTATTGCTGTTTTCAGATTACTACTCATTTTATTATCCTCTCCTAAAGCATTATTCATGAATTGTTGAAACATTTAGAGCTAAAGAAATTTTACAAACGAAATGTTGGTACTGTAAATATTATTATTATTATTTACGATGTGATAATAACAAAGATAAAAGAAGAATTTAAATTGTTGCATTAAATTTATTGGCATTCCTTTATGAAAAATTATTGTTATTAAACGAAACGAAGTTTCATGAATCATGAATTCAATAATTAATACAAAATTCCATGACATAGCTTTATGTGTAGACTTAAAACAAAAAACAAAATAAAGAAAAAAAATATTGATTAGCGCAACATGCTAATTGTTTGTAAAGACTTGTATAATATTTGATTAGTTGGTAAGGCACGTTTGAAACGTAAACACTGTTGTTAAATTATTTTTTATGATAATTATAAGAGTTCATTTCAACATTAACATATTTTAATATCTAAACAATTGTACAATTTTAATGTTATTTTAATTTGTAATCTATTCATGTACAAAATAAACATCAGATTCAAATAAAAACCATAATACTCTATTTTTAATTAAAACTGATTGTCATTTTATTTCATTTCCCCGTCATTTAAATAGCTAAAACTAATGATCATTGTCTAAAGTGTTTTTAAGGGGGCGAATTTGAAAAGATAAACGAGAATCCTTGAGTCAAATTAAAGATTAATCTTTCCTCTTTCCAAAAGTACCATTAGATTGCTCGTACAATGCTCAAAACATCGGATTTGGGCACCTTGAAGTTTGAGCTCCCTTGGCAGATAAGCTATGTTTCACATATAGATACAGCCCGGTGAACTTTCCCCCTTCAAATGAACGTTAAAATTCGAATACTATATGCAACCAGCAATACGCAATCTTAATTAAATTAAGAGCGGTAATTAAAATTTACCCACTCATCATATTCACAAAAATATACATTTATCCTCGATATTATTTGAATTATCATAACAAATCTAAAATGCGTTTAAAGAGAAAATCTGTAATCTTTTACATTGGTTTGTGAAATCTGCACTAGATGACGATGCGCACCATAAAATAAAACCATTTATTTATAAAAATAAGCGAAGCACTGCGAATTGTTGCTAATTAAAGATCTTTGTTCTTAATTTGTTTCACATAGGAAAACATTAAAATGTGACATTTATTTGAATTACGATGTCAATAAAAGGACAAATTACTTGTTTTTATGTCTTATTACATAAACTTTTGCCTATAATAATTTAATTAGTAATTAAATAATTTTACATCACCACTAATGTGGTTGGAAGCTTGGAAAAAATTTGGTCTTTTGCAAAATCCCCAATAAATTCGTCGCTTCACAACATTTTTGGGTTTCATTTCATCGAGTTCCTAGACTATTAACTTTCAATTAAAGAACCGTAAAAAGCACTTGAATTCGATTTCGTATGTGGTCCCTAAAAGATGCGCTAAATATATAGCTGCAGATAGTTTGTAAACAAAAATGATTTTTTTTGGAGTTGGTTGACACAAAAATAAGCGCATAGTGGAACTAGAAATCCTCAAAGAGTAAACACGCATTCATGTGGAGAATGGTTTATAGTGCATAAAAGACCACAAGTTATGAGCTTTTCCATATACATTTTTTCGTCATGATTCTGTGGTAATTCGACAAAAAAAAACTGTATGCAAAAATGCTCTAGACAAAAAAATGATAATTATTTTTTTGCACATATAGCGTAATTATATCTTGTGCAGAGTGAATGTTAAATTTTATGATCGATAGTAAATTACAGAAAATTAGGTCTATTAAAAGATAAAATTGTGATTTAATTTATAGTTTTGCGTTGTATAAGTGTTCGATTAAAATTTAATTGCACTGATTTATTATGAGTTTGCTATGGAAAAAAATTGCGCCTGCCAACAATTTGTTTGTTTTTTAATTGCATACGGCAAAATTTAATTAAATTACAGCAGTTAAACAATCTAATTGTTAATTAGCAATTGATGTAATGGAAAAATGTATACGTAGATGCGTGCAAGCTGCTTTATTGAAAAAATGATGCTGCAAATGAGATTCCACGGTACATCTCTCTCTCATATGTTAAAAGTTGATCACATTTAATATTTTAGATGACATCTGTATTTTTTTTTTTTACATATGTCATGTTTGGTAGACTTATTTCGTTTTGATCAGCCTGGTAGCTTGCAAGATTTAGTGGTTTTAAGGAGTCAACAGACCGACAAACCGGCGGACGGACCGATAGATCGGCGAGCGGACCGACAAACCGGCGGGCGGACCGACACACCGGCGGACGGAGCGACGAACATTAGTAAATATGATTTTCTATGGGTATGTCAAATTTGACACTATTATAATACCTATTTCTTCTCCAAGAGAAGCTAAGCTTTTAAATGCGCTTCATTGAAATTGATCCATGTGATTTTCTGCATTCGAGCTTCCATGCATACGCATGAAATGAATTTTCAAAGTAATTTATAGCATAATAAAGTGTCGAACTATTACCATTATCGAGAAACCATTAACTGTTATTAGCTTTTTTCCACTGTCAATCAATATAAATTAGATTTGATTTTTGGGCAATTAACTTTGTTCAGTTTGAATAAGCATATCGAACCAATACGTATTCAAATCAATTTGTTTTTTTTATTTCTAAATTATATTTCTATCTCAGCCTGGATCGAACAAATTCGTAGCGATGATTACTAGTGTAATTGCAACATTGGATGAACTTGAATTTCCGGTAGAGTTATATTATAATTTCACTCGATTTTTTTTCTCCAGCTCCTTCTTCATCTTCATCTATATAGAAAACGACCTTCATTGGAAGTTATACAATTTATTTTTCTTATTAATGTATTTATTAGATACATATAGGAGCAAAGAAGATTTATAATTACAGGCTGCCACTTTAGAATAAATGCTTCCTTTATTCTAAATCAAATTTACATTCGTTTCGACGATAAAATTAAATGTCGAATAAAACCATTCAATTCGTTTTCTGTAATAATTATTTATTTATTCATGCACAATTATCTACACAAGTTTTCAGAATTATTTCGTTTTTTACTTATCGAGAACACCTGCAATTTGATACAATACCTTGTACGATTAGGAAATGGTCTTGTTCGAAAAAATAATAACTTCATTTGCTATAGTTGGGTAATGAGTGCTTTTTACTAATAAGACAAGAATTATCAGTTTGCTTTTCTTCAACGGAAATGCAATTAAAACGAAATTAGAACTTCTGTATTTTATGTTGTTAACATAGTAGTATATTATATTTAATTGAAATCGATTTTTTTGACAGGTAACTAGCTAGTTTGACATGCTTTGAAATTTTAATGCCTGTTCCAACAAGACGTCACTAAACGGTCAAAAGTGGTCAGCCAGACCAAATATTGAGTAGGCGTTCACACGTATTATTTGTTTGGCGGACCGCTTTTGACCGTTTGGTGACGATCCGCGAGCTTTTTTGGAAGAAGTATACCAAACATTATTTCACAGAAGAAAAAAGAAGAAGAACAATGTAAGTAATTGGTTAGTTGTACATTTTCAGAGTACAAAACGGCGTCCGATAATTTATTATTAAATACACAGGAAAGAACCATCAAATGCAGATTTCCTTTATCGAAACGAATAACCGTTTATTTTAATAGCGCATATGGAAAAAATCTAATTACTATTAATAATCACAGTTTAAGTTTAAAATGAAAGTGTGGGTAATTTCAGACGACTCTTCTTCCAACTTAATTATTAACTATTTTTAACCTGTTTTTAATTTCAAGCCACAAATATATTTATAATAATAATAATTACACATCTGATGAGGATTCCCACAAAAGAGTTTTTCGTTTCCATGTGCACAAAACATCGGAATGCAATTAAAATGATTGCGATTAGAAATATATCAAAACTGTAATCACATTGCTCCACTTTATTCAATTTCTAACATGAAATGACACACAAAAGGACATGATGATTAACAATTAATAACACTTTAAGTCTCATTTATTACTATTACCTGTGGGTACTTATTTGCTTTTCAAATCAGCCACAAACATAATTAAAATTGAAAAGATTTACGTGCAGTTAGCATAATATGTAAAAAATTGCTGAATGAACTGTGATTTTGAATTGTTTACACTGTTAGTAATAATACCCTATAAGGTATATTTATGGGAAACGAAATTATTGTTTACGAATCTCAATATTAGCTTTATTAATTAAAATACCGTTTGCAAGGTGTTGAAAAAATTGGGTTTGTGGAGTTGTCTATCTATTAAAATGTTTCAGTTCTTTTTCACATCCTCGCATCAAGAATTCAGAAATGCTCCATATTTGAAGAATATTTTGCAATTTCCTTCAATTTTGAACGTCGAAGTGAAGAAACTTGTATTAAGTAGCTAGATAGGACATAAATTATATTATGCAGAGATATCCCATTAAAAATTTTAATATTTTTCCAATTAATTATATTAAATTATACAGCACGACCATCAACACCTAAAGGATTGATTCGAAATGTATAGCGATCGTCCTTGCCAGACGCCGGATGCGCAAGCTTGAGCGCATCTGGTGTCAGGATTGTGCATTTATTCGGGGGTGCGCAAGTGGAGCGTACTACGCTCCGTATACTCGAAACCAATTACAAATATCTATTGGCTACTTGACAAATTTGGCTTGGAATGTTTGAATTAAATTTGAGATATGTGGTTTGTTTTTTCACCAAACAAACATTTAATTATTTATTGACATGTTTTCGATTAAGAATTAATGAAAAGGTGAAAACGCATTGAAGGCTCTCATGCATATAAAATGAAAAAGGAAAATGTGGATGTAGGTTTATTAATAGATAGATAAATTGACCCAAATATTTGTAGCAAAACAATAAAAATATTTAACTGTACAGAATAAAATGCGATGCGATAAAAGTAATTTGTAGTACATCGAGTAAAACAGTAAGTATATAGTAAGAAAAGTGTTAACTCACTGTTTCAAATCAATTATTTATATATCATACATATGGATTTGCTCAGAAATTATAAGTTTGTATAAAAGTAATAAATATATTTAGCATTTAAGTACTATAATAATATAAGAGCCTTTAGTGTATGTGTGTGCTGTTATAGAAAGAAGTAAGTATCCTGCAGCCGAGCCTGCAGCCAAACAGACCACCATGTTCCAAAGAAAAAATCCGATATTATCATGATTTGGTCATAAAAGTCAACTGTAATATAAATGAAAATTTACTTTTGTTCACCCGTGACTATTAGAAAATTTATAACTAATCAGCCATTATATACATTCACGATTTTTGGTGCCATTACATTTGCTTAATTAACTCATTTTCCTTCTTCGAACCTCTTTCTAATGAACCCGATGGAAAAATCACCTATTCGTTCGTTTGCTTTTTGTTCGGTTTTTTTTGGAATAATGGAAAGGATTTCTTTATCATATTAACTATACTAGACCTGGATATCCTTTAGTCAAGTGAGTGTTTAAGCATCCGCTAAGCCTTATAAATTGAACCGAACAAATCTAATGATGTTAATTTATAAGGTATCGAGTTAGACAATAATTAACAACAGTTATCGTAATACATTAACCTGGCACATATTTTCTTATTAAATGGCTCGGTAAAATACAAATTGTCTAGAATTTATATGCAAATAGTAAAACTGTCGTTACACTTACATAGCTAATTAGAAAAATCGCGTTACAGATTTTCTTTTGTTTCTTCCTTCTTCTTCAATGGAAAACACAATCAATCGGCAAGAAACGACCTTGAGCAAAATTTCTCCTCGATCTCAAATTGATGCTAATTAATTAATTCCTGCAGTTATCATAAGCAATTTTGCTTCAAGTAAAAACAAGCCATAAAATACTAGTTGCATTAAAGGTGACTGCAACTTGTGTTACAATACATCAAAGCCATAGTGTGAAATAAAATTAATGTAGAAAAATAATTGGCTATTATGTTATGATATTAAAGAAGATTGCAAAAAGCGCTTTAGCAAAAAAAAAAATAATGCATCACTACGAGAAAAAGAAGCATTTTACAACAAAATCGTGGAGGAAAAAAAGCCACCACAAACAAACTCCATCACTTTTTTGCTGAGACATGTTTGAGATATTTATAGTGGACAATGTTCAAATTAGAATACTGGTGTACTCTAATAAATTTAAATACCGTTCACGGTGATTTGTAATATCGTGGGAAATAAAAACGATCTTGCACCTTTATCTATTACCTGTATTTTATTTTATTCTATAATATTTTAAACATTCATCAGTTTCAGTCCGCAGCCTCAATTGTTTGCCTTTTGATTAATTCGAATCTGAAGACTATACATTAACGAACGGTACCTCGCGATTTGTTCAAATTTACTGGCCCACCACGAAACAAATTCACCGATCCATTTATTTAACTCTTGAATTTTAATTTTTGATTTTTTTCGGTTTCTAGTTTGGTTAAAAATATTTTTCTACTAACCTTATGGAAAGTAACGTTTTCCACCCTAGGGAGGAAATTTTTTTTTCCTCGCAAGTCAAGTTTTTTTCAAATTTAGTTTCTATATTATGTTTGAGAGATGTGACTATTTAAGCATGTAAACGTTTCGACTTAATAACCATATAATTAATTTTGATTTGGAATTAGAAATATCCAGTATTTTCTTTGTTATCAAGGTGAATAGAGCAAAGCAATATCAGACCCAGTAAGTCCTTGCAATAAAATAAGCTATAAAATGCGTGAAAATATGCTGCGCTTGATAATAACTGAACATTTATTACTATGCAAACCAGCCTGTAAAAAATTCATAATACGATAACTGTGACTTCTTCCAAAAATCATTTTAATAATAATATCTAATATTAGTATCAATGCAAACGATATCAAATAAATATACAGGGAGTGCCAAAACTGCGAATAATATGTCTTAATTGACATTTTTAGATCACATTCAATGTTTTTGGTTGATATTTGTCATTTTTCAAGGGCTTCAAGATCCATTCAGCAAACGATAAAGCTTCATCTTTCGTGCACCTTTCGGTACCATCCTGTATGCATTTTAGGATCCACGTATTCTTTGATATCGACTATACAGAGCTTCCCAGACAAAAGCTGCCAATAATCCGCTTTTCAAAAAAAAAAATCGTGTGATCAAAAATCCGTGTACTTCCATTTTTGGAAAGAAAGACTAAACATTTGAAATTTAATTGCAATAATCTGTAGTGTTCTTGCACGAATAGATATTTGATCTGGGACACCCAGTATAATTCATCTTTCTAATAGGACTGTTATATCTATGCTATTATTCTTCATTAAATGTTTCATTCAAAACGCACCCATTGTCTTTTCAAATCAATCGCGATTTCTTTCATTTATATCGATAGAATTTTTTCCGCATAGGAATGCGCAATAATTACAGCCATTTGACAGTTTTATTGTACCACATCGATTGAAAAATGCAGCAGAAAACATCACCAACACCCTGTATATAATTATCGTCAAAGACGGCGGAAAAAATAGTGTCGCCGCGGGGTGATTAGTTGATGCACCCCGTATAATGTACATTAGCAATGTAATTTTATGAAAAAAGATCAATTAATATTTAACTACTTAATTAAGTCCGCATCCCGATAATCACGCAAGATAATAATTTGTCCAATAATTATATTGATTTAATATAATTGATTTAAATTACATTCTCGCACACACACACTGGATTTATATGATAACATTCACGAAATTTGCATTTGGAAAAATGATACTATAGAATTTTGAAAAGTGCTAGAAGAATTAAAATTCCTGCAGCATGTTAACAAGTAAATATAGTGGCCATGTAACTTCATTTAAATTGTACATGAACATGAGAGCTAGACCTATACATTATGCTCATTAATTTAATCACAAAAATACTTTTTGCTAATACAGTAATTGCATTATAAAATTAAACAGTTTATTTTTAAGAAAAAAAAATATCTCATTACAGAAAAATCTGCTTAAAAATCCCGCATAGCAAAACGGTAGTTTCATACGTACAATAGCTACTTTTAGTGTTCATTTTACAAAATGATTACATTAAAAAACTGGTACTTGTGCAATCATAATTACAATTTAACTGGACTAGGGTCAATTACTTCTATAGTATACGACAATATAGGTGCCAGCACCGATGGGTCACTCCCAAAGCTCTTGCTTTTTATTTTGCTACGTGATTCAGGTGGCGGATGCTATATACACACGTGAGACGTAGCTTAAATGCTCCACGAGAACGTTTTTACAATGAGCAAATTTTAAATATTAGAGACTGCAGAAAATATCTAATGGTATTTTTGGAAAGCCAATTAGAAGCCTTACAATCCTATGTTTGCGGATTTTTGATTGAAAGCGAATGTAACAAGTAATATGCAATTAATCGAAAATTAATTTAGAAAAATACCTCTTACAGTTTCACATTATTTGCTATGTAACATGTTGTATTCGCCTCCTTAACGCAATTATGTTGCGTGAAAATATCAATGATTTAGTTAAAGGAAAGACAATTTGCAATGGTGCAGTTAGTGATAAAAGAAAATATATCTTTCTATAATTTTAAATGCTATCATCATTTGCATGCAATCTTACAATGAGCTTTAATGATCATCCTATAACATTACATTATATTATAGCAATGTAAATTAAGCAGGTGTAATTTGTTTAACGTAATCTGCAAGCATGCTTTATATAGCTTAACCAAATGTTATAGCTTTATTAATAGTAACCCACTTTATACAAACAATCATTCGAAAAAACGCGAGAAAATTATTATTAAAATCTATTCAAACAGCAACAGTGTATTATTAATAATTATTTGTTACAATATTTTTACTTTTGTTAAAGCTATAATTGCAATCATTGGAATTTCAATATGTCGTTAACAGCAGTATGTTCTGAGCGAACAAACAAAAGATATATATTTTCATTCTAGTTATAGCGATGGCCTATAAATAATTACGTTTTTTTCTCTTTCCATCTAGGATCTAGAATTAAATTTTCGACTATGCCTTTAAAAGTCACGACCAGACATTTTATTTATTATTCGACGTTGTTAACAATTGGCTTCATTTATTATTATATTAACATACAATAATAGCCATGTTCCACATTTTTTTTAATCATTCATTCAAATTTCAATTTTACTATAAATTCAAATCACAAGCCTGAAATAATCTCCAAATGAATAGTATATCAATGACCAAACATGTCGTTCCAATTCCAAAAAGAAAGTTTGGGCTTTTAATAAATATTTAAACAAATGAACAACGCATTTTTGAGGATGCGCAGTAAACGAAATAATGTGGTGCTGCGCATATCGAACTGTCATATGAGGATAATTTTTTGGTTGAAAAATTAGAGGTGATCCTAATTGGTCTGTCGTGAAAATGTTCAGTTATCACTGCAAACAGATGCACGCTTGTATAAAAGGGTCAACCTCTGCAAACCGTTATATCAGATTTATCACAACATTTTTTTAGTAGTACAAAATAAAAATTTGACTAAGTACTTTCTATCTATGATGTATTTGTCTATTGTAGAACAATGATTTTTGTCTTTGTAAATAATTTTCCTTTGTGAGGAAATCATTATAATTACATTATTAAATTTGAGATAGCCGTTTTTATGTTGAAAAATAGTAAACCGGAAATTTGTTTAATAATGTAGATTATGTGCGACAAAAACAATGTAAAATTCTCACACTTTTATTAATAACAATTTAAAGAATGAATTGTTTAAATAATTTAATAATGATTAGGATTAAAAATATGTATTCTAATCTGCATTTCACGATTTTATAGAGCATTTAATTGAACAATAAGAAGCTTCCCATGCGACTTTGATTCGAAGATATTCTAATTGCGATCAAAAAAATTGAATGAAAATAATTAATAAAAATTAGTAGTAAAAGTCCTGAAAAAGTGCTTTGTACTAATTCAGCAAATAAGTAAATCTTGATGAATTCCATTGGTTCTTTTGCGGACTAGTACTATTGGTTAGGAAGTGGGTTAGTTCTTCGGCAGCCGCTTGCAACGCGTACATAGTGCATGGAGCTTCTTCCGCGGCACAGACCCTCACAAGTCTTCGGTAGTACCATAGTACTTCTGCTTCAGTATACCGAGTGATTATATATAGCATTCAAGGACGCGCGCGAAGTCACTCCTGAAAATTGACGGAGCGGCGGAAATTGTCACAAATTTTTGGTCTGCAGTTCCGACAAATTTCGTCGTCTAAAAACATTCAAATTGATTGAATTCGCGAATTTTTGCAACTGGTTCAAAATGCGTGTGCTTTTTGTTGTAGCTTTGTTGTGCGCGGTACATGTTGAAGGACAATTTTGGAAGTACCCTCAGCAATTTTTGTCAACTTGGTTGCGCCAAGGCAAAACTGGAGGTAGTGAAAGAGTGTCAACGATACCGGCCACCACGACGTTTTTCACCACCAAACCGCCACCACCGCCACCGACCACCAAGACTGTCGCGGCCAAAACTGCCGCATTTCTAAACGGCACCAATCTAAATAAATTAAATAATGAAACTAGCAGTAATAAGCGACTGACGAAAATTAATACAATCAGTACTAGTCCAGTTACGAATACGAAGATTACAACGAAATTGCCGAGAGTCTGGTCGACAGTACCAATTACCACGCAAAGCACCACAACGAACGCAAAAAAAACAACCCTTAATGTTTCGAGTACTGGAGGTATTATTAGTACAATTACAGAAGCGAGTACTATTTATGAAACCACCACCCACGAAGTGACAGCTACCACAGAAGAGCCAAGGGACAATCACAGAACACACGACTTTTACCTTAGCAAACGCGAGAAACCACAGGTCAAGATCGCATCTAACATAAGCCAGGTAAGTCTGACATGAAAAACAGCAACAAAAAAAAATCTCAAAAATATCTACCAACAAACGATTTATTCCTTACATTACCATAACCTACAAGTTATTTTATTCTACGTTCCAATGCTCATTTACACCATATCGTGATTCGAGGTGTATAAATAAGACACCAAACGTAATTTTATACTGCACTGCAAATCTATACTCATAAATTGTCTAGATCGACCGGAAAAATTTATGGGAAACTCTATGTTGACAACAGCTTTATGTTAAATTATCGGCAAAACTTTTACCTATTATGTACAAGCACTGTTCGGTCGTCTATCAGCAAATTATCGGAGTTACTTTTACTTTTACCAGCAACAATCTCACTCTCAGCAATTTATTATTAATTTCTAGATCAAATATTTTACGCAATTAATTAAATTCGTTTTCAGTGTAAAGATCAAAATAAAAATGTTAGAAAATAAAGACGTAAAGGACGCTCTTTGTGCCGCGCGCCCAAAAGCTCGCCAAAGCTCGTCCTGAACTAACTCGAGGGCACAAAGTTAATTTTACTCCCAATATTTATTTTATTATCCAGAGACATAATTAATATCAAGTCGATTGGCAATATTAAATACTGCATTTTTTATAAACTGTACAGAAAATCTTTTTGATTGGTTGCCAAAGCAAAAAATTAACGATCAAGTCACATACGTGTAAACTTTTATGACGTTCCGAAAAAAAAAACATACTTTTTACCAACTTTTATGAGCATTTTATTGATTTCTTCAATTAAATCAATTAGCACTTTGAGAAATCGTGAATTTACTGCATAACTATCAATTAAATCCTTTAACTGACACATTACTACTTGAATGCATTAATTTGAAGAAATTTATAAGTTCTCTGAACTACAAATTATTAAGAAATACAGCAAATTGTTTGATTCATTAAATCTATTATAGTAATATTGAGTGGAATTCGCGAAACAGCAAAGCCTCCAATCATATTTTTCAATTAATAAATAGGATCCTGTTAGCATATTAATAAAAATAATTGTTGGATAATCATCACAATTTTAACTGTAAAAATAACAAATGTTTGCTATTCTATACAATACGCAATTAAAGTTTATATTAAACAAGAAGCTAATATAATATAATCAATCAAATCAAATGAAATAATTGCGAAGAGCAATAATCGCAATAGTAACAGTATTATTTTGTTTTACGTGGTATGGTAAATTAATAGTCAATTTAAAAGTGTATTCAACAAATTAATTGTCGAAGTTAATTGATAGGTAGCGTAGATTCCGGAAAAAAACGCGCTGCTTTGGTTCTAAATCAATGGAACGAAAATGTAATCAAGTTAAATTGAATTTTCAATGGACCCATTTGCCTTTTGATATGTGTCGCGTTTAAATGAAGCTGTACATTTTTCATCGCGAAGAAAGAATATGAAGAAACAGCTGCGACCTTGCTGATGGTCGTTATTATTATTTTCTGGTGCATTGAATGCCGAAAAAAGAACACGAAGAAAAAAAAAACGTCTTGCTAAACGGTTACCACTTAAAGACGTTTTATTATTAAAATATATTAAATGACAATTAATGGTCGATAATTAACGTTTAATAGTCGTGCTAAAAAGTTGGCTGGATGCATGATGTCTAGACAATCACTGTCAGTTTATTTGTCTTATCTATTTGTGTTGATTGCCATATATAGATATTCAATTAGATTTTGCATAAAAATGATGAAGGAATCATATTTTATATAGGTAAGTGAAAGACCGTTAGATGGTTCAGACATTTACCTCTAGAAGGTAGTCATGAAAATCAAATTGAAAATTCTGCACAATCGATTATTTTATGTTCAAATTGATGAAAAACATGTACGAGAAAATTTTTAATAACCTTACAACACCATAAATGTTATTTATATTACCAGCATGTCAATTATATTGCATAAGCACAAGGCTATTATAATAAACCGTTTTCGGTGCAATCATAATTCTTCTTCATATATACATATACTCCATATATATTTTATAGAAAATTGATAAAACGAGTCGTATAGTGAAGTTGAACAATTTCTAGATAATTTTCTTATGGACTTTGAGAATTTGTAGCTGATGCAGCTCAATGACCCAAGACAGATCAACCACGACGGAGTTGGCTGCTGTAGCCATTATAGTTTGATATGCATCACGGTAGACTATGCAAATTCTAATTACACACTTCAATTAACAGGTCCGGAAGTCGTTCAGATGTACCTCCACACTCCTAAGCTTCAATTTAATTCACCACCCAACAGTGGCAATTTCTACGTCTATTTCAAAACGAATCTTCCTCATCGTCTCTGACTGACCTAAACGTTTCAATTCCCGCACTGTGACCTATCACTTTTCAAAATAATTCAAAAATTCATTTTTATGGAGTTTGTTTATGAAGGTGTTATGTTTATCGAAATAATTAAAAACCACTCAAGTTCCAGTTATAAAAAAAATCGTTATCCCCATAAAATCCCGAGGAAAAACGGTTGATATGAGAATCGAGAATAATGACAAGTATATTACTGAGGCTGATTGAAAAGAAGCCATATAATGCATTTAAGGATAATTAAATTTTATCTGAAAATCTCTGTTCGGCTCCGACTTGTAAATAAAGATAAATGAGAATAAACTTGTTACAAGCGAATAGAAAAAATTGTTTTTACAGAACAATTGCATTTAAATTACAGCAATGCAATGTCGATATTATCGCGATCAATTTTATTGAAAATCTCTGTATTTCTTAAGACACTTCATTGGTTCTCTAGCTGATAATCAATTTTATCTAATGCAATCACCTTGTATAGAGACGAATAGACCATACAATCAAATAATTACATATGAACAATAAAGTACATTGTTAAAATAATTTTCGAGATTATTCGCTTTGATAAATCGTAAAATATACTAAACAAATATCGAGACTTTAGAGTCCCAGTTTTGTATAAATCTGTAATCCTCCAAAGCCACGATTTTATGCAGCTATGATTTTTTACATTTCCTTCATCAAAAGGAAAGGAATCGAATTTTTTCGGACTCAAACACCTGGAAATCACTCACACGACTGTTTTTTACAATTGATTTCATCTCACGATTGAACTCAAAATCTCCTTAAAAAGTTAATGCAACAACCTTCTTTTGTTTTACGCAGAAATAATTAGTGCCTCTCATTTTCACTTAAGATGCACTTTTTGCGAAACGAAATCGGCAAATGCTGAACGAGAAAAACAAACGGATTCACTGATGCATAAGATTAAAATCATCAGTGATTATTATAAAAATTATTATGGCGATACAAAATAATGCACCATAATCATATACAACGACCAGAACAGGCAACAATTGAAAAATGCACGTTTTTCAAACGTCTCTTTAACGACTAAAAATCGGAATTCGAAGAAAAAGGTTCGAGATACGAAAAAAATACAGTTTAATTTAATTGAACACTTTTTAATCAGGTGTAAAACTGTCACGTACTTAAAAGATGTGAAGCAATAAACTTGTACATTATTTGTTTCAAGCAGTGCGTTAAATTTTATTTATTGGGTTTAATAAAAGTTTAATGCGGTTTTTTTTCCACCAAACGCTATTATACAATTAATGTACTAGTGTAACTTTGCAGCTACTTTTAATTAACTAAATGTATTAATAATGTAATTAGCAAATGTAATTTAGATTGAACAGTTATTAACAGTAGTATAAGCGTACATTTATTTATTTATTCGATTCATGTGCAAAAATCTATAAAAATGAATTCAACTCTAAATATTCATTAGAATGACTATGAAGTGGAAAATTCGAAATTTACCGTCGAATGTTCACTTAATACGCAGAAACGCTCGATTTATAAGGCAATATATTTCCAATGCGCATGCTCTTGCTCTAGTAGTTAATGTAGTGGGAGACAATTCGCTGGGCTTCTCTATAGATTTTTTGAGCCACTCTGTACTTATCATTCGAAATAATTTAGACCGCTATTGGCTAATGTTGTAATTTATTTAAATGTTATATAGGCGTTGAAACAGATAATAATGTTCCAGTTACAATACACGATAATAAATTCAAAAATAAGAACAAATACTCGAAGCTTAGTTGAGTTTTACAGTAATTTTCTTGTCATATAATATTTCCTTTTTGCTTTATTTGTGAAATATATTTTTTACGCTGATGTAAAATAATGCTGCAGGCCTTACAGGCACAAAATTACACATCAACTGCTTTTCTTCTAATCATTTTTCAGATCGGAACTTCTTTCAATATTGCCTCTTATCTTCATCATTCTATTTCAACATGTTCATTTACCAGCGCTCTCATATCTTCGAACCAGAAAATAGACGAACAATAAAAATAAACATTTAGATTAACATTCGGAATAAATTTAGTTCGTTTTCAGAAATCTCACGTAATTTAGAATAAACTGATGATGCGGTTAGGAGAATTAAATGCACCTCATTTTTTTCGGAATTTTTTTTCCATCGAATTCCATTGTTTTTTAAATATTTTCCGCAAGAAACCACATCAGGTGTTTATACAGTTTGATGGTTTTCTAATTGAATCACATGGCACTTTTGCTTTGGCATAGTTATTTGCTAATGGATATTCGATTACATTGTTATTTCCTGGTATTATAAATAACTGCTCATCTGGTCAATATCTATGTCATTCCATCCATAATACGAAAAATAAACACCTTTTTCCATGTGGTTTGTTATCTAGTACCAAATGCAATAAATGCATCTAGTTTATGGTGCAAATGGAGAAAAAAATCGAATCGAAACATGATTTTTCGTGTTCGGAAAAATGTGATCAATTATATTGTAATGTCTTGAAAGCCGTTAGTTTGTGACGTATGAAATTATTGCTGGAGATTTATCAACTATTTAGTACTGCCTCTTCATAAAGAACTTCTCTAGTTAAAGCCACGTTTATCATGCTCATTAAATTACCATTCAATAGATTTCATAAATAAAACAAAACCAAATAAATACAATTATTACTATTATTATCATTATTATTATTACTGAGTGAGTGGGCGACTTTTATTACCTATACTTGCGTTGAGCTGCAGATTCTCTCACCGAAGGCTGATTTGCACAGAATTATTGTATTCGTTCAGATAAAACTTTACATCACTTTCGAATGCAAAAAGCCAATTCTAATGCATACAGAGACTACTTTGTTGCGAGTCGATTTATTTGTGAGAAATAACTTCCAACTTGCATTTCTATCAAATAGATACATCATAAAATAATTCAAGTGCTGTGCAACCTCAACCACATAAATGTTTGTTCTAAATAGTTTTTGTTTCAGCAAATTTGGTAATTTTTTTCTATAATTTCTCTTTGATCTACTATATTGTAATCTAGTTTTCCTTTGATTCACTTTAACCCAGTTATTAATTTCCCATGTTGATAAATGTGCATTAAAAGCAGTCAATCAATATGCAACTAGGATCTTTTATCCTTTAATTAAATCACTAAAATGCTGGAAATGAGATTCTACGGTACTTCTCTGTTGGCCTGTTTTTAGCCTCTAGGGCGCATGTCTTTTAAGATCGTGAATATTTCGTAAATATTTTCGGAATCTACACAGTACAATAATACTTCCTCTAGCAGAGAAGCAAAAAGCGCAGTAATGATCATTGTTAATTTGACTTTTGCTGTTAAATATGTATAGGAAATGGCAATATTAAAGTAACAAATAGAAAACGATTTTTCAAAATACGTAATGACGACAATCAAGTTTGAGAATGCTTCTGGTCATGTTTTTCTTTATCAGATACTTACTTCCTGACAAAGTTATGCAGCTTCTCAAATGACAGGCAGCCATCCTGTTTATTATTATTATATGAATTTTAAAAACAATGTGGGAAGAAATTCTTGTTACGGATAAAAATTGATGTAATAATTAATAAATGTTCGTATGAGACATATGACAAGTGGCTTAGGTATACAAGGTATAAAATAATTATGTGCATACAATTAGGGACCTGATGATAAGTATAATGTGATAGGCCGTTTAGCGAAAAAATCCAAACATCCATAAACAGTTAATTGTATCTCTGGTAGTTTATAATTCAAAAGTAATTATTGCAATTAATTTATAATGTAGTAATTATCGTTTTGATTCGTGTCAAATATCTTCAACGCGGATAAAAATTGGAAACAATAAATTCCAAAACTAATCACGGCAAAGATAAACGTTTTGTATAAACATATTATATTTCTAACACCCACATGAACATTTTTGTACCAAGAGGTGTGTAGGATCGAAAGAAAAAAAATCACACTATAAACAACTATGTGTTGAAATCTTGTACTTTGTTGCGTTCAGTTACTTTTTTTCTCCTGTCGGAATCAAATCGGTTTTATGATGATCGTAAAACATTGGAGAAGGATTTGTCAAATAACTGACGTGAACAATTTAAAATGTTGTTGATGTTGTGTAAAATAAGATTCAATTTACATAGAATTTTCAGTTATTATCTGCTCTTAGACTATTTATAGTGGGAATAAATTGAAATAGCTGCTGTTATTTGAACGTAGCAAAAATTATTTATTATCTGGAATATTATGTGTTCGGAGACTCTGATCTGAGAATAGCCAGTTCAGTTTACTTATGAACAAAAAATTTTTACACATGCAAATGAAAATATTATGTAAAACAACTCGCTATAATATAAGTTATAAATATCTCAGATAAGTAATTTTCAGATAATTGAACTGAGAACTGTCCAACAGCAAAACAGGATAACGAAATGATATATTAAATACGTACATACAAGTTTATGATAATATAAAACATTCATGTTACACTATATACATGTTTAAAACTCAATCATTTATTATATCATATCCTTCCTCTATAATGCATATTATTCCTCTTTTCTAACAGTAAAATTCCTACACTATTAAGATATTTCTCAACACACTAATTAACACTATTCTTAACTTAACTACCACATGATAAATGGTACAGGTTCATCATCAGCGAAATGTCGAAAAAAATCCTAAGCCTAAACGATCATTTTTCAATCGTCCCCGTACTTCCTGGAAGTATTTCGAAATTCACACGATTACTTGTTGCTAAATCAGACATGAGAAACCAATTTCACTTATTCGAACAAGTATCGTGAAATTGGTCAAAATAATAACAAGACCATCATCATCTATCATTTCTCGGAGAGCAAATTTTGTGTTGGAATTGGACTAAATATTCATTCCTTGAAAAGATCTGTTTTCCTCCAAGACTTGAATATGGTTACAAAAGACCATCACATGAAGAAAGGTGATCAACATTAAAAATATGTCGGTTTCGCGGTGACTTAATCATTATTTTTCGATTCATAAATAATATATTGAATTGTAATTTGGATCATTCATTTATTTTGAATAATGATTATAGACTTCGTGGTCATGACTTCAAATTGAAGAAAGAACATAACCTTTAGATATCGAGAACATTTTATATCCAATAAAATATTTGAAAAATTTATTCTGATCATGCTGTAACTGCACCAAGCATAAATACTTTTAAGAATTGTTTAGATTCGGAGATGATATTAGATCTTCTAGCTCAAACTTATCTCCATTTATTGGAGCAACAATAATTTTTGGGGAAAAACTATATTTCCGTGAGAAATTTCTAAAATCTTGATAGAAGCCTAATTTCATTAGGAGTAGAAGCACCTAAGCCATTAATTCTGAATATAATTTAATTGATTCTAGTAGTTTATTACTGTTAAAGTAATTTGGCACACCCAGTAGATTATTATACACATGCAAAGTGCATCATGTTTTTTGAGAAGTTCCTGTTTTATAAAGCTTGTAAGATGCAAACAAACAACAAACAAGATTTGTTGCAATCTGTGAAGAAAAAAATCTGATTAAAATGCAATGTTCACTTGCATACAACAAATATAATAATGCATGTTCTACTTTACTTTTGGAGTACTACATGTTTCACTTAACCTTATACCTGACCTTAAATCTACAGGGTGTGTGTTTTATGACGATTTTTATTGTATTTCAAAGTATTTTATGAATAAAACCGAGTTGTATGCCAATCAAGTATTGATTTACGTTTTATAGATACTTATAGTGAATTACAAGCAGAAATGACTTTAATTTCTCTATTCATTCAAGCATCTTCAATGGTGGTGGGTGGGATTTTTTTGTTTTCTGATCATCATCCTCGTATATACGTGACTGGTTATGAATATCTGCTTTAACTATTAATCGAGCTATTAATAAAACTTATTAATGTGCAAAAAAACCGATAGAAAAAAATTCAGAATAAGGTGACTTGATGATCAGTTAATAAATGCCATTCGATTCGGATTGTAGCATACCAAATTCGCTTTTATGACAGACAAAAAAAAATCTTTTCGACAAGTTCAATGTTTCTGGTCACATGTCTCCTTAAACTAACAAGCATTTCCGTAAAAATGTAAAGAAACCAGTTCATCTGGTTAATTTTAGGAAATACTGTTGTATATTTTTAGGTAAATTTGAATGAATTTCGCAACTCACAACATAGCGGTAAAAATATATAAGTTTTATGGCTGCATTGTTAATTGTCTTATTTTGAAATTTGTTAAATTATAATGTATTGCACTTCACATCGTCTATTTAAGATAATTCTTTTGTAAGCCAGATAACGAAATTATATACAAAGCATGTATACTAATCGCATTTTAAATCTTCTATTTGTCATTAATACAAATATGGTAAAAGCTTATGGATATCGTACTTATAAGAAAAATAAACTGATCTAACAATGCACGTACTTGACTTTGCATACTATACGTGAAAACAACTTGATTTGCGAAACATCCAAGTTCATCTTTCATTAGCTTTCTTAATCTTCGCTGAGATCAGTTTATCTCTTATGTATCTTAATGGTGTAAGTACTGAAAATATTTAGACAAATACACATTTAAATTCAGATAAGAATAAGTAAAGTGTTTAACGACCGGGCGTCTTTGCATTAATTATTTTTTTTAATTGGCTGTTATGTGTGCTAGTACAGGGTGTCTTAAGCAACCAGACTAACAGACCGTCAGCAAACAGTCCGCCAAATAAGTGTGTGCGCACACATATCCGCGCACACGTACCCAACATTCATCCCGGTCTGATTGACCATTTTTGACAGTTTGCTGGCGAACTTTGTTGGAACAGACCGATTATTAATAGTTTGGAAGAACCTGTACAACATATTGTACATTAATATGCTAGCACATACATGTATTTGCTATATTAATACTTTTTTGTAAATGATAAGAATTTCTTAATTGCATACTAAGAAAATTATTTCTTTGTGCTGCATTAATAATTATACAGGTGCACTTGCTTCTTATTCTTAAAGCAGCGTTATATACATGTTTTTTTTTTTCTATGAAAACCATATTTATTGTCGATTAATTTATTTGAATACTTAAACAGAGTGTTTCCTTTATTTGAATAAAACCACATAATTGATAGAATTAACAATGCAGATTGAAAAGTTCAATAACACGTAAGATCTCCTCTTCGAACTAAGCCGATTAAAATTATGACTCGATTTTTGTCATGTCGAATTGAAAAAAGGCCACATTCATAATTGGTGTAATATAAGCTCATCATAAACGTACGATATAAATATAATTAAACGTGAAGGGAAACTATTTGATATGATTAGCACGGAACGCGGAAACGCTTAGCGCATAAACGTAAAACTAAATTATTTTCCTTTAGTATTACGTTAATTTTTGCACAATTTTATTTTCTATTATTATATGGCTATCTGTATGTATGTACATATGATCTGGAGAAGAGTTTAATATGCACGCCTCGAAATTAAAATGTGCTGATATGCGTTTACCTTAATTACTTTCAACATATGGAAATAATATCATGCTTTTACTATAGCCGTTTTTCAGCATGACACATGAATGTGAAATACTACAATTATTCGTTGATAGGCTAATTGAATTATTAATATTATGTTATAAACCAAATTATATATTATTAATATATCGAGCAGCATTTTATTATTGAATATCACAGGTAAATGGTCATATAAAAGGAAAACAACCATAATTGCAAATTTCTGGTTTAAATTTCACCTGATTAATTGATCGTTGCTTTTTGGCGCTAGATTATAGTCTGACGCATTGATCTAGGCCCCCACGTCACTGTTGCTTGCTGGAAATGCCAAGCAGGCGATAATTTCAACTAGCGGTAATATAAAGTCCTGGTAACATTAAAAAAAAAATTATTTTCAATTTTAACGTTATTTTTAATTATTGAAAAAAAATCTACGGTGCCAGCATCTGTTATTTTAAGCATCGGTGACAAATTTTTAATTATCCACTTGGCACACCCTGTAGTTGTGCACATGGTTATGTTTGTGCTTAATTTGCAATTATACGATTTTATATTTTTAAAGATAATAAAATGTGAAAGCATATTTTTTGAGCAAATGAGAATCGTGACTTTAGGATGTATATAATAAGTTAGTGTTCCTTTTTACTATTAGAGAGATAGTAATCTCCAGTTTGAGGATGATTAGATTGAGAAATTGTGCTAATGTGATAATAAATTGTTTGCATTATTGTACGATTTTTATTGTGAACATCTGCTTCGGGTTTTTTGTTCGTTGCAATGAAAATATTTGGAAAATTACTGTACCCGATCAATTAATATTAATAAGGTATAACTATTTAAGGACAAACTGTACTTAAGCCTAATTTTAATTCGTTCGTTGTGGTGACGAAATGCGCGTCTCACGTCACTTTAATGCATGTGGAGTGGAATACTCAATAGCATTGATATTAACCTATATACGAATTGGTAAAAATGATAATTAAAAATGAATAGCTACATACGGAGCACATTAATATGTTCCATAAATTTATTGCCCTGCATTTAAGATTTAATGTGCATTTCGCATATTCTAATAAAATGTTCAGATGAAGTAATAGCATCCATAAATTAAACGATTCCGGATGTTTTTCCCATGATCGATTAATATTTGCTTAACAACCGCTATAAATAAATAATAATATTTGACACATTTAAAATGCATGGAAATGCATAAGGAAATCTTGCGCGACTCTCTTAATTACTGGTTGCGGCAACCGGCTAATTATAAAGAAGATTCGATTTTTTGCGTGAATTTTATCATTAAATTTCGCTGTTGCTGCCGGTTTACCCATCATTCATTTAATCGACGAACAAAATTAATTATAATTTATATAGTAATTTTCGCATCTTACATCATGATATTTGACAACATTATTAATTTTATCGCGCTTCCATCTATTAATGTAACCATTATTAATAAACTTGTAATAAACGCACAGCATTTGTAATTTAATTAGATTTCGCTGATAGAAAAATTCCGTAATTAAAATCGCATTTTTACTGCGATCAGATTCAAATCGAGAAGAACGACGTTACGTTTCATTTCCGCGCGCTGAAACTGAACTTGAGGTCGGTCGCTCATTCAAACGAAACAATTAAATCGCGAAAAGCGTGAAAATTAATTTAATTATGTATCCGTTTAAAGTAATAAGCGACACTGGGAAAAGTCTGTCGTGCATTCATAACACGCGGAGATAACGTGCGTGTATGGCGAGCTTAAGACCTAAATTTCGTTCTTTTGGAATTAATTCAAAGCATAGCTTTTGTTTGTCGACTGACAAAAACAAACTGTTCATTTGATTGTTCGTTCTGAACTAGAGTGCTCCTAATTGCCACATAATATTCATATAAGTGGCAAAAATGTGACCAAATTCTGCAAGTAGGTTTCTGAGCGACCAACAAAGTGGTGGATGGGATGATGATGGTGCCTCGTGCAATTTAATTAATTTTATGAAGAATGAGCAGAACAAGATTGTTGAAAGGCAAAACTCATTCTCACAACAGCCACACTTAAAACAATAATAATTTTAATTAAGACCGCATTATTTGATAAATACGTAAAAATGATCTTGGCTTCTAATAAACAACATTTTAATGATCTCGTTAAAGATTTAATTTATTTATTCTCTGCAGTAAACTAGCTGCAGCGTTTTAAAATATATGCCTCGGCGCAACATCACGTAATTAATCAAAGTGAATATAAATTTATAATGGATAACGTTAAAAGCACTAAACAATAAATGCGCGGCAATATCGACACGAAAAAATGGGCATATGTTAGAAGAGTGCAAATATTATCTTAGCGGATTCTGAAATAAGAAGAATATTCTTTTCTGACGAGATGTTAATACAATATCGTTTTTTTTCGTGCTGTCCTTCCTGAGTGAATGGCAATAAGGAGTGTGAAGATGAGAACAAGTGCATAATGTCATTAAAATTACATGCACATTTTCTTATTCTTATTTTGCTTCTGCATAAGAAATTATATTTATTATGCAAAAATGCGGTAATGAATTCTGACTGCATGACAACTTCACATCATGTGCCTACACACTTATAGAAATATATATATTTTGAGAACAAAAATTTCGCGAAGATGAAGAGTGTAAAGATGCTTTTAATTTGTAATATACACACACACACATCCACTGGCATATAATTGGCTTTCAGCATTGAACCAACATCTGTCTTGTGATTATGTGAACTCTACATTCTAAAAAGTACATAAAGGTATGGTGTATGCAAACCTATTATGAGCCAGTCTGCAACGTGATCATCTCTGAACTATAGGAGAATATTATATACATATACATACAAAGATTAAATAGTCGTTTATATCTATAAATAGTACTGTTAATCACAAATCAAATAAGCCATTGTGCCAGTATGCCAGTAAGGCTTTCAGAAAGGCAAACCAAACGGTTCTTGTGTATGTACGTCCAATTTATAGCATGGCTTGAAAAATGCATTTTGCATCCATAATTTCCATCAAATCTCGATTCAACTTATCACACTCATCATTCATCAGATGGACGCTATTTAATTGCCCTATCAGATCGAAACCAATAGATTGCCAAAAATTTTGACGACGAAACTACAGAAGTAGAACCAAATAAATTGCCAAAACAATTCTAATTATTTTAGCACATGTTATTTCGTCGAACAAACAACAGTTAAACTTTAGGAAATGTTGAACACAAATGAACAATTAAGGGGCTATCACGTTTACCTAAAAACTAGCGTTGCAAAAACATTTAGAACAATGCTAAGTAGTTTCAAGGTTGTAATTAAATTTCTTTTTTCAGAACATTTAAATAAACTAACGAATAGAAATTAAGATATCTGAAAAGTTCAACTCATTCCATGAATTGGCTTCACAAAGAGAGCAATCAATGTTCATGGTGTGAAGGTCTAGCCAAATTGAAACATAGATTTTGATTTTTGATCAAATCTTTCAGAATCTGTGATTTTTTCTGAGATAAAACTGATCAAATTTCCAAAAAATGATGATTTATTAGGAAGCTACAAGCTATTTTATCTGAGCAGTTTTGTTAGGTAATATTTGGTCAAAGAAATAATCTGGTTGTTCAAAAAATTCAACATTTCGAAACAGTGAAATTACAATTTCATGGAATAAATTTTCCGTTAAATAGTGAAACTAATTGCAACAATCTGAATATTTCGATTCCCAAGACTTTTTGTTGTTTCTTCCAAGAATTGACTAAATTGATTTTCGTATTTTGACCTAGGTATCGAAATGTGATCAAACTTACCCCAATTTGTTCTCGATTAAAATGATCTAGACCTTTATAATAAATAAAATAAATAATGACAATAATTTGAGCAAATTGCTTTGGAATAGTGAAATGGTTTGAAATAATAAAGTAGATTGTTCGGGAAAGTGTTGCAAATTCTTGCAACAACCATTTGGAATTTTGCAGAAAAATGATGAGTGTGATAAATGCAATAATGGATGCATCAATCTCTTTCAAGATTATTTACTATAGTATAACAGATTCGTGCCTAAGACATAATGGTTTTCAACTGTTACTACACGGTGAGATATTTGCAAGACACTTATAACCAATGGATGGCCGTTACTTTTCTATATACATATATATGTATAATAGCTGGAAACGTGTTTGAAGACTTTTACTTTTTTCATTTTCCTTTCGCACGATAGCTGTTTTGATCATTCTATTCTATTTCGAATTATGTCATTAACAATTTATTTCCGATTTGCTGAAATTCCGCCAATACGTATACCAGCCAACAAACACCATACTATTAAATATACAGTTCTATGCGGATAGCAGCGTACAATTTCAACAATGATTATTTAAATTAATGCTATTAAAGTTTTATCAAATAAACCTGTTATTATTCATTCGTTCTAACACTGCATCAAACGCATCCGTTAACTAAATACAATTTCATACATTTGCAAAATATTTAAATAAATTATAGAAAAAAAATTGTCAATTCCCTTCCAACAAGATCGTCACCAAAAGATCATAAGTGGTCAGCCAGAACAAACGTTCCGTATACTCGGAGCGCATGCTTGAATACAGGAGTCACGTGGGTGACAAGCTAAAAACTAAAGTGCACGCGTATTTGGTCAGGAAGTGTCTAGGAGACTGCTTTTGATGGTTGGATCAGACCTTACATCATGAAACTCAATAAAAATCCAAAAATCATCTTCAGTTCGAGTATGTCTGAAACTGTAGACAGTTTAGACTAGTTTTGATGTTGAGTACTATCTAAGAAGAACAGTAAATTGAAGTCTCGGATGCAGTTAGATGATATTTTTCCGAATACATGCGGCAAAAAAATGCCAGCTCGTGAAATGCAAATATAAATTGTATTATAAACAAATAGGAAATTTGGCGTTCACGTTTTCTTCATCAAAGTTAAAGAGAACATCACATACGTGATCAGATATTGCAGTATAAGCATGAACGTTAACAGGCTACCGTTTAGCCTAGTATACCATCATTGACTTGGGAACCTGCATGTTAATAACATCAACCTACACCAACATTGCAAAGTAATAAATAAACATAACCCAGATAGATGTTCAACAGTTAGCCTGTTTTAAAAACACTTCCACAATTTGAAGCCATTTATATGAGCCTATCTGAATATACACAATCAATTTATTGGCAGCTAGTTACTTTCAAAGCAATAGGTACTACTTATCGTGCATCAGCAAATTAAACGAAAAAGCTCCTCAAATTTTATTGCCACTTTTATGAGCAACCTTACAAATCAAACACTGCTACCATTTTTTTCTTATTTTTTGAATGTATTATGTATAATCATCACCATAAATCAGTTGGCTAGTAAATCTTTTGAGCATTAATATTTGTCATACAATTAGAGGTAAACAATTCGTTTATATGGTTGATTCTTGTATAGAACATATAAGTATGGCAATGATTTATGGCTACAGAGGCTGAACAAATAACTGCTTTTAAATATTTATATGCAAATAATTAAAATAATTCAATAATAAAACGCAAGTGCATTTAACCTACTATGTTAGCACCGTTCAGTTCCATCATTAAATCGTTTGTGTTGTCAATTTAATTTAATTCACAGCCACATGTTTCATTCGCAAAAGGATTTCTATTCTTTTAAAACAGAAAAATCTGAATATTTACAGTAACTTATGGTATTTCGCTAATTAGTTTACACAACCAATCTGTGAGGAATTATTAGCAAATTTCAAATAATGGGAAGAAAATAACGTCCGCTTTTCTTCAGGACCTACCCATCATGAGTGAAAAATATGACTTTGGTGTTAAACTAACTGTTAAATATTTGTTTTTGCATCAAGACAATAATGTTGATAATGAATCCTAACTGTATCTTATTTCTTCTTCCTTCCTCCAATTTCCTTCTATTTACAATCTATTGATGTTTTTATAGGTATTTAAATTGTGCTTATAATTTCCATCCATTTGTTACACTTGTCTATAAAAATGAAGATTGATTGCATCGAAATATGCATCATTACTATTAATACAATAAATGACGAGATAAAAATGATTCATAAAATTCAAGCTGGAATTTTAGTCGTCAATGGACCGAAAATTGATCCTCGAAGAACACGGTTTGTTTAATGAATATGCGATTCCAATTAAAAATCACAGAGATTACTAAGTTATGACTTGCTACTAGAAAATAATATTTACTTTGTATAACAATACAAACACATATACCGTACGATATTCAAATATTCATTAATTTTTATAATTACGTTTGCATAAATTGTAAAATTGCATATGTTTTACAAGCACGAACCATATGTTTGTTATATCTGCAAGTACCATCTGAGAAGGTACCAAAGATATAAACCGTTTACTGCTTAATGTGTATTTATTATATGCAAATATTCTGCATTAACAATTATCTATCTAAATGTTTTAATGTTCAGGTACAACTAATCAAAACAATCATGCTGATCGTGACCCTTATCCAGAAAAGTTTAGAGAAACTAAACTGGGTAGAAAAATATCGGCCTAAAAGGTAAAGGCAAAGTTTACATTTGCACGAGAAAAAGAACCATCCGCGATCTTTGAACTTCATAGGCGATTTATATTCCATATAATGATAGATAGAGAATTAATTATTTTCCGAATGAGATTTAGATGGATTGGATAATGAAATCCTTACAAATCGAGACTGCTACTTACTAGGAGTAAATAAAAAACCGGCGAGTAAATTAAAATGTTATTAGCATTAAATTACTTCTACTTTGTCAAATTTTTCAACAATCCCAATTCGCTGATTCAGCTCAATTAATTATTTATCTATAGTGTGTTTCCACATAAATAAACGAACGAACTCTAATTACTTCATGGGAATTCCTGCAATTTTACCATTTTCTAAAGTGCCTCATAATGGTGTCTAAAAATTCGATGCCATTATATAAAGTTGATGATTTTATTTTTTTTGTGTATTTTCTATGCAATCCTCTTTCTTGGTGGTATAATAAAATCAAGTATATAATTCATATCTGATAAGCATAATAATGTTTTAAATGCGAAAAATACGACGGACTATAACAGGATTAGAAGGAAATTTAGTATATAAAGGTTGAATTGGAAAATGCCCATATAAGTAAAATATATAAATAATTGGTTAATCGTGTTATATAATAACATCAGAATAATTTATAACTAAAGCCCAATATTTATCTTATTCGTAGCAGGACGCCTACTTGATTTATAGCCGATGGTATTAAGCAACGAAATCGGAACCTTTGTGAGGATCAGATGTTCTTGACCTACGACAAAACAGTGCCCGCACACACCATTAACCGCATGCGCATATTCTCGGGAAAATCAGCGAAATGGCTGAGTACCAAGGACGGCATGGTCACGATTCATCTTTCATATGCTAGCACGTTGATCTAAACGATAATTACACTTGTGATGCATTCTATGATGCAGGTTGTCGAAGATTAGTCCAACTTGATGGATTGAGAACAAAACATACTACATTATCACCGCAGTCAAGACCAGATTTAGATCTTGTTCTATTCTATGCCGCCTTTTGCATACCATCACGAGGAAGGCCTGCTTTCCTGCAGCGGATCTTTCATTCCGATAGTCGGAAACTATCCTACCTAAAACATAACTGATCGGCACACTATTGACGCCACGTCCAGACAAAGTTCCGTTTCGTATCTCAATTTTTTCCGGACAAAACTATAAACCAACCCCCTACTTGCCAATCGAACAGATCATCAGTAACTTTTTATTTATCTCAATCGCGCCAAACTGACTCCTATTTGTGATTAATTAAATTTGCTGCAGCAGATTTTCGATGTTATCGTGCTGTTATATTTATAATGCCTTGTCATAAACGATAATCCACTACATCAATTATTTATATGCAGCATACGACCAATCGATAAAAATGGTGTCTTCACCATAAAAATTACATACTAATTAATATACTATTAACATTCAATGATGACTCTTCATGCAATACGGGGTAGTACCTCTGCTACCTGCAACCACATTCCATACAAGGATTAGTGTAACATCTGCATTTTCTTTCCGATTCTCCTTTTTTTGGCGCAGCATATTAATTACTTGTTCTAAATATGGTCAAGTTTAGAAACACCCTGTATAGGAGTAGATGGTTTCCTGCTGATATATCGTCCGTCAAGGTAAAGTTAAAGGCAAGGAACATGTCGCTGGGTGTTGGGTGTTGTTTGGATATGGTTGAACATGAGAATAGTTGAATACAAATGTCTCTGGCATGACAATACAAAAGAAGATAACACCTATAGATAATTAAATATTTGTAGAAGTGTGTGTAATGGATGACCAAGACCGCGAGGGAAACATTTCAACTTTAGCGGAAATAAACCTTAAGAAATGGGGAAAAAAGAGACGAAGAAGAAGAAGAGGAGGAGGAGGAGGAAGAAGAAAAAAAGAAAGAAGTCATTGAATACGATGAAGTAACATCGTGACTTGTTGCGGTTACTTTAATACGGGTGAAAGCCAACAGATTCAAATCAGATGACAATCAGAAGAGTTATTGATCTATTTATTGGTACAATGCATATATTTGACTCTATTTACGTCGATTGTACGATATCCAAGAAATACTGGGCTTCTTACAAATCGATTCCATGTAAGGCAATTATATCCGTTATAAATTCTGAGGCATACACAGGAGGAGAATCTTCACAGATTCCCAATTGCTATTCGATAATCGATTTAGAGTACACAACGCATGCTATAATTGCAGTTATTACTACAGGCACTATGCAGATAAGATGAGCTAGATCTATTTCTCATGTATGTATAATGCAACTTGGCCGAGGAAACTTATTTCCACTTAACTTTGAAAATTAATATGAGAATTGCATATAATTGTGATCTCAATACCTGTTTTTCAGAAACCCATAAGACTAGTTTCTCATTATACTTTTATTTATTTATTTAATCAAACGACTACCTAGCAAACGATCAATTACATTGTGACCAAAGAAACATCGTACTTATCTAAAAATGCCCATTAAACGTAAATGTCCAGTTAAATCGCGCATTCCAACACTGATATAATGGATTTTACAATTTTGACACCATGTAGGAGGCTGTTACATCATTAATATACACTCATTTGGCGTTCTTAAACCTTCAGTCAGTCGCATAATTCAATTAAACCTTTACTATCTCCATGGTCGTATCATTTAAATTAATAATTAATCATCATTTTCATAAAAAAAGTCCTCATTGAAAATGCCGGATGTGCGGTATTGTTAATCACTATTCAACCAAATCGTTATTAATTTAATATCTTCCCGTTCAATGAAAATACTTCAACGCCAGCAACTCCGTTGACAATGTCATCATTTTTGCCTCCGCCTTTTTATTTTTTTTTCTTCAACTTTTACACCGCACAATAAAACAAAACCATCATAACAAGCAATTTGTTCTACAACTGTAAATAAAGTCTGAGGAAGATGTTTCGAATTACAACAAGGCGACCACATCTCAGAGAAACATATCGAAGAAAATGTGAGAGCATAAATTATTGGTCTAAATGTGTTTAACAAAATTGAATTTAGTACAATAATAATATTAATTACGATATGAAATGAACCAACAAGCGAGTGCAGTCTGAAAGGTTGCTGATAGAATTGATCTTCGGTTAGTAGAACAACAATTAAATGGTGTAAACATACATACAGAATTTACTCGATAATGTATCATAAAAATATTTAAATTAATTGTTTTAATTTTTAAGTTGCTAAAACGGAATGATGATTTTAGGTCATTCAAAATAAAGGCTATTATTTTGATGAAAAACGAGAGAAGTAAAAATTGAATATAATTATAGACTTATGGTGAATGGTAACGGTTGTATTATATTGCAACATTTCGGGACTATAAGGTGTATTAAAGTATAATTTGGATGATTTTAAACAAATAAAATTGGAAAACCGTTTAATGTTTACACATAGCAATTTAAGCTGTGAGAAAAATACATGTGCAGGTTTACGAGATTGAGGTATGGCGGAATTTTGCCGTTTGAAAAATAGGATTAAATAAATTCGAAAAAATATATTGACGTATAATTGTGGTTTGCATATTAGAGAATAATAAATTTTGGCTAACAGTAAAATTAAACGAACAATCGCGTTTGAAATAAGATCCGCAGTGCATTAAAAAAGTGCCAAAGATTCTTTAGCAAAGTCATGCTAAAGCGGCATTGTAAAATATTTATACTTTTTTCTAATAAGAAAGATTTATAAATACCATAATAAATTTAATAATAGTATAGCCTATAGAAAAATAAATATAATTTTAATCTTATTATAAACAATGTAAATATATACAATAGAAAAAAAAACCTGTGGTCTTATAGAAAAAACAACATAATCTTTTTAATATGAATTGGATTTGTAGATTTTGTGTTAAAAAGCACACTTAACTGTAAATGCGTCTGATGATCTTCAAAAATATTTGACGAAAATTTTATGCCATGTAAATTCACTGTTCTATTTCAGCACAAAATTACATAATAGAACAACAATACGACCTCATGTTTGATGTCACTAAAATTAACCAATTTAACCAACATAACGAAAAAGTCATCCAACGAATCAATGCCTACACAACAAGTACCACAATTATAATATCATTTCAAACTTTCGCTAATTGCTGAATTTCTTGATCTCGTGAATCGAAATGAATTAACAGAACACAACTATCAAGTAACAGTGAATGGGTCATAAAATCCGAAAGATAATCACTTTTTCTCCAATAAATTTCTTCTTTAATTAAAACAATGACATATGTGCATGTAAAAAAAACAAACTACCGCAACATAAACAATAAAAAAATTAATTACATATTCGTACATACATTAAAAATGAAATTAAAATGAAGAAAAACTTAATATGAAGTGACTGTGCAAAAAACGAGCGTAATTCTAAACGAAAAGGATTTAGTTCATTAATTATAATAATAAATATAATTGTGCGCGACTAACACTGTTTTTCTGTTAATGAAGTTCGCGTATTTTTTCCTGCAGCTGAATGAAATTAATGTGTGGTTTTTATTGAATGAGTAGATGTATGGAGAAGAATTTATATGACCGAGTCCATGTATGCAGCAACAGCAAAAGAAATAGTTGTGCGTTAATGAATTTATATGTTTTAATTTGTTTGCTATGTGCATCGATTTTAAGTGTTGCGGTGCACTTTTCAATTGAGAAAATATTCTCACAGCATTATTATGATGATTTTTTTAATGGTTATAAACAATTTAATACGTGCTCTTTAAATAGCCGCTACAATCATTTTTTGGATGCATTTTCATCAAGCGTCCGCTTTTGTTGTAAAATCGCGTTTTGTTCAAAATCGCTAATACGCATGGAATGTAATCCGTATAGAAATAATTTTAATTGCAGATAACACCTGAAAATTTAATTAAATATGTAGCAGGAAACGAGTTGAATATAAGTAGCTAATTTAAAATATATAGATGTTCAGGCTAGTTTTCTTGAAGATGATGCCTTTTACCTTTCGTGTAATTAAAATAGTTTGCATATACCGATAAATGTTTCAAGTCAAGATGCTGTTCATAAACAACATAATGAATACTTACTTGCATGTAGGTGATTTACATTTCAGCCTTTTATTATTCTTCTTCTAGTAACGTTTGCCTTTGTATAGTACGACTAGATCAATGCATATCAAAATCATGAAAATATGTGTCTTAAGAAATGCTTAACTGTTTTATTTCCACATAAATAACTGCTCTTTTCAATTAAATTTGAGTTATACATACACTCTTTTGTAGAATCTATTTAGCGTCACGAGAATTGTCACAATAAAGGCTGATTCTCACCATACCGCCCAGCATTTACGTTTCATCTCGGTTCCGTCAAATTTTAATGCATTCACTCTTTAACGTCAGTCACCCTGGTGACTTTTTCCCCAAAAATATTAAAAACTGACGTTAAAATATGAGCACAATCAAATTTGACGCAACGGAGTAAACGGGCCGTATAGTGCGAATCGACCTTAAACCTTCCCATCTTGCGGATATTGAAAACCCACAAATGTGCGTACAAGAAAAGCAATTAATTTCCACGTCGACCAGATAAGATTGTAGTTAACCAAGAAAAATTATAATGGAAACAATGCGGTTTAAATAATATTAATAATAATAGTGGATTATTGATATCTGGGACAATAATTTTCAACAGCTATTAAAGTCCTGTTAATAACTATTTCACACGCATGCAATTCTCCCATACATAAATAATATATTTGCACTGTGATCAGCATTGCACATTAGTGAGCCATTATCATTTTTCTTTGAAAATAAAAAAAAAATGATTAAACTCATTCATGCCAGTAGGTTAATTTATTCACAGCACAATTTTAATAATATCATTATTCAAAATTGCCTATTCTTTCGGCAGTTTATTCAATTTGTCCTCTCATGAGACCGAAAAAAAATATCCTATAATGATTCTAATTTGGGACCAATTTTTTTTATTCTAGCACATGATTTGGCAATTTAACTATGCGAGGTATTTTAAGTAGTATTCGTACGAAAGTATCGATAATTTCTCCTGAAACACGCGGTATAATTGAGAAAATTTAATTTGATAGATTGCCTATCGCACTCGCACATAATGATGGAAAAACGAATTTGTTTCTAATTATTTATGAACTGTAATGAACGGAATTATGCTAGTAGGTTATGATAATAATTGTGTCGCTTTATGTTTCCCTAGAATGTCGAGTTAATTAATTAGCAAAAACGTTTTGCCGGAAAATTTTATCATTTTTGTCAATGGGACGGGATGTACTATTTAAATCCTTACAAGGGGGCAACTTTCCGGGAAAAAGTAGATTTCTGGGTGAGATCTTCCAAAAATAAGTTTGAGGATATAGAAAAAGAGATTCTTCAAGAAAATTAATAAATAATTGATCTTCAGGGAATGTTAATTAAGGTGCATACGAGTCATAAGAACTTGTTCGGATCAAAAGCAGTAAGCTACTGTACGGTTGCAAATAATCTACGTCACACGCCCTCTGGCCAATCACAGCTCGTTTTCGGTCGGCTTCGGCGATTTTAATATTTAATTCTTTTTAAATGATATTTTTTGCTGCAAAAATGATAATAAGTACGGCGTTGTCCCATCAATATTTTCAAAAGTTGCATCCATATATTATAAAACCTCCGAGAATAATGTTAAAGGAAAACAAATGACCTTGGACTATAAAAAAATTACCTACGGCGCCAGGAGTCGCCGTTCATACATCAGCCAAAGGCGCTTTAAATATTATTAAACCTCTGTGAAAGGTCTTTCAAAAAGCACAGCAATAAACTTTTAACGCGGCACGATACAAAACTCGTGCCTTTCGTTGCACTTGAGTTGGGGTGGTTTTCTTCGCTCTATCGGTCTCTCTGTGGTATAAATTAAAAAATCAAAAAAATTCTCAAAGAAATTAACGAGAAAATTATAAAGTCTGTCGACAAATGCATCATCTTTTTTAGTCCTTTTTAAATTAGTATATTCGCTGCAGCAAAAAATATTGTAATACATGTGATTTTTTTTTTTTTTTTTGTATAAAAAGCCAAATATTTTGTTTCTATATCAATTTAAAAAATATTTTACTCTTCACCACAATTTATTTGTGTTGTCCGCATTGTATAAGTTCGTAACTGATTCAATATTTTTTGTAAAAAAATTCCCGCCAAACAATGTTACAGTTTTAAAGAATTGCGGTGGAGTAACAAAAGAAGCTAAGTGTGAATGCGCTATAATAATATTAATAAAAGTTGATCCCCTTTATCTGATAATTTGATTAGCAACAACAATACAGAAATGCAGTATTTTTGCAATCATAATTTTATAGTATGATAAAAAAAATTGCGTTTTCCTCATTATATTATGCAACCCATTATATTCCAGATAATTATTTTCTACTTGTGCGGTGCGCAATTGCATTATAAATTGCATTTAATCTGCAAAGGTGTGAAATTGATAATAGACGACGTCTCTGAGCATGGGTAAAATAAATAATTTGAAATCATCCGAAAAGCCGATTGTTATTAGAAGAATAAACTTATTACGAGCGATATTTTTAACACTTGCTTAAATTACTGTCATGATAATGTTAATGTAATGCAATTTTCACTGACATAAGTGAGTTTTAAGAATTGAAATAAACAGCCATGAATATATAAATATGAATAAAACGGCAAGCGTGTAAAATTCCAAATTGCAGTGGACGTACTGTTCTAACACGCGAAATCAATTTGATGTCAATGAGTATGATTAAATTTGAATTACACTTAGCATAAATACTTAACCTTGCACAATTGAATTTTGCCTTATATGACTTGATCAAAAGTATGTTGACTAACATTATTTTTATTGTTCAATAATAACTAACTACTACAACTAGCCGACCACGGTGGACGAGCGCTAGCTAACACTGCCTCGCAGCCGGAGGTCGCGGGTCAAATCCTGCTGAAAATTTTGCGGCGTCCACAGAGACGTTAAATATTAGTATTGTCGAGCGAAATGGAGAAATTTATTCGCCTCAATCCCTATAAAGAGAAATAACTACTACATCAAACCGTAACGGTTGTATTGTTTACTGAAAATGTTTTTCGTTTGATTTGCAGAATTTATTGCCGTTACCAGCCGGTGCCAGTGCAGCTTTAGTCAAACCCACAAAGTACCATTACTACCCTCACAATCAACACATCTACTTGCTACCCGAATGCGCCATTCAACAAGTAAATATCGAGCGAAACGAAAATGATTAGAAATTCAAATTTTATTATAATTTATTTATTTAGGTATGCAATGCCGTTTACATTCGTTTAAACTGGACTCAACCTTTGTGTGCTTGCCCATCAAGATACCGAGATCCATGTTCAGCTTCACTTAACTCAGACGACCAACACACAACTGAATTAATGACCGATAGAAAATCGAAGGTAAAATGCATGTTTATGCCTAAAAATGTCGTGATTTATTCCGCATTGCATGTGCAATATTCACAATTAAGCTCAAAAATTTTTGATAGTTAAATTTGATTGCATGACCACCCTATGGATATACGATGAGGAAAAAGTCGCGCACGATTTGATGATGGCAAACAATAATTGTATATAAACATTAATGCAAAATAGATTTGTGTGTATAATGGAAATGCCCTAGAGTAATGCACCCTGCTTCTTTCTATACAAAAGAATCGATAAATATTTCATAACACGATTTTAATATTCAAGTAAACGATCATGATAACAACGCAAGGAAAATCAGCATTTTAAAAGGACGAGCCCCAATGTTATATTAGCCTACTTAACATAAATGAAAAATACATCGGATTTTATCAAATATTCATTATAGTTGTTGCAAAATGCCACTAGGCTCTCTATATCTATGGACATAAGATTAAGTGTGAAGATACAACATGCCTTTAATTATCATCTACCGTAAAACAAAAAAGAATGGCAACAAAAATGAACTAGAAAACTGGATATACCAAAGTATTACCTGATTTTATTTATAAATAGAATTGATATTTACAGTGTGTTCACTCTCCTCAAAGCTATTTGCATATTTTCGCTTGCCATCAGCAAACAGGTTGAATGCGGAATCTTTGCACGACAATTAAAAATAGATTGATGTCGACCACATTACATGTTGCACATTTTGCAATCCAATGTCTACTAATTCCGAAAATTTTAATTTATTTATCTCATCTAGCTATGGCGCCTTCGCCTAAATTTCAACACAAATCGGAAACATTTTTTTTTAAATATTCTATTACAGGTTTTTCAGGCTAATTCTCCTTGAAATACAATGTCCTCAGAAGGCTTAGTAATTAAAATATGCATTTAATTTTAATTTGACTGATAATTCTTGCCATAATAGCCTCGATAATAGCAGAAATCCCATATAAAGCAAAAAGCTTTTTGTGACAGTAAAAAAAAATCTTAGAATATTAACTATTCTAATCATTTTCCATCAAGTTAAGATATTTGATTGGATTTCCATACAACAAATAAATTTTCCTTGAAATATAACGTCCTCAGAATGAGACACTTGGTAATTAAAATATGAATTTAATTTTAATTCTCGTGTAATTATAATTGTTAGAAGAAATGCATATAAAGCAGAGACGCGTTTTTTGTGGCAGCATGCGAGATTGAGATCTGCATGTTAAAGGAAGAGATACCGCCGTTTATCCAGCGGCGCAATTGATAATAAACATAATAAACAATTCTAAATGATTTCAGAGATTTTTTCATAATTCATTGAGTTATGAAATATTTATTCAGACGTAATAATTATATACAGGGAGTATGCAAATTACAAGCATCACCATTATATTTCTACATATTTATAATATAAAGCGATTAACTTTAACATCACCCGTACCATAATTTATATAGTAATACAACTCATATGTAATAAATTTAACGACTCAACTGTTTCCCATCATTATAAATATGTCAGTCAACAAATAAATAAAATAATCAAAAATTAATTAATAAATTATCAATAAATATCATGAATGTATAATAAGAGTAAAGTAGAATAACGATGTTGATAAATGTTGTATCAAATACGTAATAAGTGCATATAAACATTACAAACACCTACGGTTGAACGCGTTCTAGTTTGTTTAAACTAATTCTTTAGAGCGCTTATACTAGTTGTCAGAAAATTTATGTTATTTTTTTTTTCATTTGCCAACAATGTGTGCCACCTACGTTGGCAATGGCTATATAGCTGAGTTTATATGCAGTTGAATCTGCAGGTAACTAACGGACCGGAACGCATTTATTTTGCTCCAGGAGGTTACAAAGGCGTTCTATATGTGCTTCAAGCTGTCTAACAAACATTCATATACACACACATAACAATTTGTAAAAATCATGTTCGATTATAAATTCTAATAAAATTTCATGTGTCTATGACCATCGTCGTCCGTTGCTGAACGGACGATGGTCAAGTGGCTGAATCAGTTGCTGAATCAACTTCTCTTTTCAATCTATTGGTTTTGTTTCGTCCTTTTATGAGGTGACAATCATCAAGACAAGTGTAATTATTTAGAAAAAAAAACTACTTTGCCTGCTTTTTACCGTAGTTAACTTATTTATGAAGCATGCAATGAATTTTCTTCTAAATAGGACTGACTTTATGTAGCCACTTTTATTTTTAATTAGCATAAAATACTTTAAGTTTGCAGTTAACTGGCATTGCCTTTCCACGTATATACCAAACGAAATTCTTTATAATAACAATAAATAGTGAGCTAGACTTTTGGTATTTTTTGACAACTATCAAAAAGTTGTCAAATTTTTTAATTACAAACTCTTAGAAATTCGATACAAGAACCTTGTCACAATGAAAACAAAACACCAAAGAAAATAGACTTGGCAAAAGAATGCCTCAAGAAATTATGCTACAAAAGAGCAATTCTTAATACAATTACAAAGCACCACCGTGTAAAATGAATAATTAACATAAATGTTTTTCTATTTTGTAAAGATGACTTTTAGCAACTGCAAATTATCTTTAAGTGCATTGTATCTGAAAGAATGTAAAGTGCTAGTAAAATACGCAAATATTCGAAACGGCTGCGATTAAGCTAATTGAATGCAAATGTATTTATTGTTCTATAAGCATGTTTGCTTCCGGTTTAAACCGATACAAATCTGGTAATTTAATTTCAGAGAGCTTTAACTTTGGTGAAGACATGCGAACCAACTGCAGAGATGCGAGTTTGTCGCTCGCCAAGAGACTGGTCGCTGCTAGCCCTACAAAACATCCGAACTGGCAAGTCGCATTATTTGGTCATCTGTAGATGTCCAGATTCAAGTCTTTTAGGTAATTATCTTAATACTTTTAGTAATAATTTTTTAATTAATTATTGTGTGGTTTTGTAGAGGGGCCAATGTCGCACGACCAGCCAACTTACGCCAGTGTGCCCGGCATTCGCGTTTATGGCATGATGTGCGTGGATGGTAAACGTCGCGGACGTCCATTAAGAACATCACGATCTTTAGAAAATCCACCTTTTCCTTGGAAAAAGGCCCAAGAACTAGCGCTGACCGCATTATGGGATTGAAAATGTTCGAACATTTTTCAACTACAATATTAGTATATTTGTGATGTTTTGATTATTAATTACTAATAATCTTAAGAGAAACATACAATAATCGAATTTATTTAATTTAACTTATTTTTTATATTTATATTATTATTATTTAATTAATTATATATTACGAATTTAAGCTGATGACAAATTCTATAGATAATGCGCTAGTTAGTTGAATTAAGTACTTTTTTGATAAAAATAAATACTAAGAAGCCATATTTAAAACAGAATTATTACTTGTAATACTTGAGTGCCTCAAATTTAACAAGTAATGAGAAAGAGCTTTTTGTAACATTGGGTTGAAATCGATTCGAAATTGAAACTTTTAAATGTGGCTGAATAAACTTTTGGGTACAAAAAGATCACACACTTTTTTGTTTCTGTTAACTTTATAAGCACAATGGAATATGGTTTTCTTGCTCATTATTACTCATATTTATATAATTCGCAATGTTTTTTGTATATACGCTTAATATATCCCTATCAAATAAATATTTATACCAGAAAACGTCTACTAATTGAACTAATAAATAAAAGGAAAAACTCACCAAGAATGCTCGTATTAACTTGGATATCCGTGATAAACATTGGTTCCATTAGACGTTGCTCTTGTTCTTCAAATGCCCTTTTAAACGTGTTCCTCATATCAGATTCAATAGCATAAGTAGTACGCGGTGTAATTTCATTGGGTAAAACGTCTTTGTTAAGTTCGAATTTATGTACAATAAAAGCACAGTTCAACAAAGGTTCTTCACATAGAGGTCCTGCTTTGCAAATAGCATTAAATGCATTCACAATGCAATGGTCAAACAGAGTGCGGCCATAAAACTCATCATACTCCACGAAAATGTTCTTGCAATAATTGTCAGTATTGTTAATCAATACATTAACACAATCACTCAATTTACTAACGCTCCAAATTTTCTCATGCAAATTCTCCCATTGCGAACCACAACTAGTGAAGGAGCTTTTAAGCTGCTCCTTAACTCTTGCAACAGCTCGTTTAGTAATTTCGCTTTTGAACACCTTTTCCTTTGGCTCATTCATTTTATGTCCGGCTTGTCGAATGATATCAATCAAACTTTTCCGCTGATGTCCTTCAACCGTCCGCAACAACTCCAGATTGTTCCGAATCACCTCAATGATCTCATTTGGCAATGTAACAACGGTCACTGCCAATGTGTAATCGGCATCTTCCACCTTCGCATCAAACTCAAACGAATCATTTACAACAGTTTCGCGCAATGCGACCATCGGACTGGAAACATGCAGCTCAATCGGTGCGAATTTGTGCGTCAAATCTTCGATACATTTGGCCAAATGTACATCTCCTGCGGTGAGCAGCATCAATTCGCCACTTTCCTGCATTACCACCTGCACACAAGAGTCGCTTTGCATAAGCAGTTTCAATCCTTGTCGCAAAATCGGCAAATCTTTCGGATTGACTGGTTCAATCGAATTGCGCACAATTGGCTCCAAAGTTGTGCGTTCAATGAAAGGTACCACATTCAAAGTGGACGATAGAGTGGCAGTACGAATCACATTGGCTTCAAGTCCGGCGATGCCGCAAAAATTACCAGGCGCTACTTCATCTACCAGCATCAGTTCCCTACCAAAAAGCATGTACAGCTCTTTTATAACCACTTTCTCAACGTGCTTATTATTGGCAACAAAATCGTCTTCGTTTTCTGCAATTTTCATTTCGTTGGGCAAGTATGAAGACGAGAGCACATACATCTCTTGACCGGTTCTCAGCACGCCGGTAAAAACGCGTGCTAATGCCACAACAACGATTTCCTCTGCAAGTTTTTTAGGTGGCTGATCCCCATCTAGCGAAAGTTGATCCAATTTTTCGCACACGTTCACAGCAGTACGTTGTCCTGGCACGAATATTTTCGGCTTGTTCTGGGACAGACTGTGCTTCTGGACGCAGAACATTTTCGCGACGTAGGCAAAGCAGGGGGTCGGATTGTTAACGGAGATATCGGCGAAATGAGGAAGCATGTCTTCGACACATTTGTTTAAATATGCATCTTCGCGATATTTGTTCCGGTTTAATAAGTATTCGGTTTTGTTGGAATCGAGCGTACTGGGTGGCGGAATAATTCTGATGCATTGCATAAAAATGGTGCTCGCTAATGGTTTCCATGCTTGAAGAATCGCTCTTATCTGCACTTTGGCATCGGTATGATTCATGTCTCTTGTGACGTTCGTAATGTTTAATTTTGCAAGGATGCTCTCGGTTTGCTCTTTTTCCATGCGGACGACAATCGTATCATAAATGTGAATAATTGTTTTCAGAACGAACTGTACAAATAGGTTCGTTCTCTTCTTGTCTATAGCACCTGTTTGGATTTCCTTTTTCGAATCCACATAGCAATCAAAGTTCCAGATTTTGTCGTTCAGTGAATCGACGGTTTCATTTTTCACTAGACCAACGAACATTCGGGCAACTTGTCGCGTGGTTAAGGCCCATCCATCAATAGCGCTAGCGAAAATGACGTTTCCGCTATTCGGACTGAAAAGCAAACCGGTATCTTCTATATCGACGTCGGGATCTAGCGTTTCGTACTGATAGAGTTCAGCGACAATTGCATTGCAGTCTTCAATAGCGCGTAAAATGCATTGGAAGACGTCGTCGATATCTTTATTCAATTCGGTGATAAGCCGATCAAATTTATTTAATACTAAAAGCATCTTAGCATTGGCTTCGAATGCTTGCTTGATGGCTTCACGTGTTTGAACGCACACGCCTTCGACTAGGTCGACTAAAATGATCGCACCATCGGATACACGCAAAGCTGCGCCCACTTCGCTTGAGAAATCTATGTGGCCGGGTGTATCAATTAAATTAAGTAATAAACGTTTGTTCTGATCGGTATCTTCATCCTTTAGAATGTTCAACAATGAAACAGCGCTGCTTTTCATTGTGATGCCTCGCTCCTGTTCGTCGGGGCGGTCGTCGAGGTAGCGCAAGAAGCCGGCTAGTTTTTGGCTGAGTAATCGATTTGTTGATAATAGCAGATCTGCCATAGTCGTTTTGCCATGATCAACATGGGCCAGAATGCAAACGTTACGAATGCATTTTGCGTCTTTCATGCAGAAGACGAGTTCTTCCGGGGTGGGTTTGAATGGTTCCATTGCTGTGGTGAAGAAAAGTTGGTTGCAATCAAGTATTTCGAGGGGTTGGTTATTTGAGGAATTTTGGAGCTGCGTGAGGCTTCCCAAAATTGTTCAAATGAGATAAAAATGCGGGGATTGACCACGTAAGATCATTCTTGCCCACCAACTATTTATTTTTTTAAAGAACCAAAAAAAAACTTTGGTTTGGTGGTAAATTTAAACATCCGATAACATCAGAAGCCATTTCCGCAATTGATCATCTCGTAGAATTGCGAATTCATTTTGCGGTCATTTACTCCCCGCGATTTCATCCCATTTGAGGGGTGGGCCATCGCACTGCCAAATTTATAACCTTTCTTGCAAGAATTCAAAATTTTAAGACACTTACGGGGGCGATATAAAAGTTTGTGACGAATAAGATTGAGATAATAATTATAGTGCACTTTTGGCGGTAGATATGGAATATTTTTCAAATATAACTAATAATTTTAGTGAGAATTTAAGTAATTAATTAATTTAATACCATTTTAAAAAAATAAGGTTAGGTAACCAGCGATACAAATCGAAGTATCAAGTGTGCTGCGATTTCGAGCAAGTAAAGGTGTCAAAAGTTGGGTTAGAAATAGAAATCGCAGAAATAACAGGTAAATTCTAGTTAATATTCGCAAACATTGAAATCGGAGCATACTATTAACAACTGCAAATACATTGCGACAATATTCCACATAATTCGAGGCACACACTTGAATTTCCAAAATTTTGTGCAATATTGTGTTAGATTCGTATTAATTTTTATGCTTTGACTTACCGACAATAATTCGAAACGGAAAGATACACTTTTGCAATTAAAACAAACTCACTAATACTATTAATTATAACAAAATACAAGCCGAAAATTTAAAACCGTGTTCAACAATACGAAACTCTTCTTCTTCGCTTAGCAGTAAAACAAGTGTGAACTTAGCAGCTTAAATCATATGATTTTAAATTTTCTTTTCTTTTATAAATTGTATTAATTTAAATTTTCGATATTGTTTGTTTTAATAATAATAACAAATTGCCATACGATATTTGCCATACAATTATATTAATTAAATACAAATTGCAAATATTTAAGTTCGAGTTTCGTTGCGCCATCTACCATCTTTCTCTTACGATGTGTTAAAGGGAGATGGCAGAGTGCGCACAAGAAATCCGAGTGTTTCCTCGAACTTGTGGTTGTTTACTCATTTGACAGCAAGTGTCACAATGACAGTTCTCTACTGACCGTAATATGACATTCGTTTTTATTTCCATCAGAGCAAAATAATGGGATCAGAACAAGCAGAACGTAACAACATTGAAAATGAAAACGAACTGGAAACCAGAGAAGAGTACATGCAAAAATTGCAGAAATGGCTCAACGATGCCAGAGCCTGGCATTCTTATTGCTCTGCTGCCCAGGCTGCAGTTATCGGCTCACTTCCCAGATATCCAGACACTTCTATGCCAGACGAACCGGACGAGTTCCTTCTTGAACAATTGCGAATTGCCGACCAACGGCGACCACTCCGAGATATATTGTTTCGACCAAACCGTCCCCAGCAGTTGCTTGAAAATTTACGTCTACATCGTGGAACAGGTATTGTTAAAAGGACAACTGCAGTTCGACTAGTTGATATGCAAGTTCAATTTCAGCTCCCGATCGTTTACATGAATTCGTGATACCGCCTATTTGGAAGCGACTAGCTGCTGAGTTGGTAGACTTTTTTATATTATTTATTATCAAAATGGCACTGACTTTTGTACTATTAGAAGGATTTAATCTAATGTACGTAACTCCATCGTGAGCTCTTTCATTCTCTTAATTGATTAGTTTTCTAGAGCTTTCCAAAAAGGATCGACTTTCGATTTTTATAAGAGCGCGTTTTTGAAATTATAGATGGCAGCACCGTAATATTTTCATGGTGGCGCCATCTATAATGGCGCAAATTTTGTTTCGAATAAAAAATGTAAAATCGAGAGTCGAAGCCTTGAATATTGTGGTTGATGTGGTGCTTTTTGGTGATTCTGTTATCCTCAAGTCTAACGTGTGACAAATTTTAGCAACTTCGAACACTATGGACTTGAGAATTTCCAAAAGGATATACAAAATCCAAAAATAGCCATGCAAATATCAATTGAATTATTAACAATAGAACTCATTCATAGAGCTGTTGCATGTGCGTACGAAGCATTTTTCCTGAAGGGCGGATCGTGTGCTACGCCCGGTAAACGCTACATGGGTCTGATTGTGGTAAGTGTTGGAACTATCGTACCGGTGCCGAACCGGCCAAAGGAGACTGTGAGCTTGGCGGATTGTGGCCCGATGGGCTTGAAACGGTCGGTTCTGAGAGCCGTTATGAAGAATCTATTTATTGGACTTATGTTACCTGTTTGCTTCGCCTTGTACTTTTTTAAATACAATCGTACTGGGTACGATGCACTTTCCAACAGTTTGGTGGTGGAGACCAAACCGCACGTGCCTTTCCAGCACGGTTAAATGGGAAATGACTTCACTTTGATGAAAGTATTACAGCCAAACGTTATATGTGATATGTTACATTATTTTTAATCAATATGAGAATTGTGTTTGCTTTTTTCTTGTTGGGGACCACAAATTAAAGTGTATATTTAATAATCAGTCTTATTATTTTATAAAAAAGGCAAAACAATATTTATCTGATGCCATTATTCTAATTATCCTTCCTGTGTGGTGAGTAATCACTTATTGCACTGCAATTTGTGTACAATCAAAATTTTTGATGTGAATTCCAAAGGTACTTCCGCATAGAAATGATAGGTAAGCAGAGTAATTAAAACGAGCATATTTTTATAGATAAATTTAAATTTTATGAAAATTTCGGTGAGAATTCACAACAAATATTTGTTGAAGTATGTGTAAAACATTTAACAATTTGATTTAGGTGAAACATTTGGTACAAAATTACCGAGAAAATATTATGAGACTATACCGGATTGCTGGGTGTTTTATTTATACTCCATATAGAGAAGTCTAACTAATCTCCTACTGCGTCAAGTATTCGCGCACCGTCATGCGCATTGAAACAATAGGAGATACCTCTCTATAGAAAACACCTCGCACAAATTATATTGTGTACCCAATTCAAATCAACTAACAAGGGGCATACAATATAAATTAACACCCTGTATATTATTCTATGCCGATCGCTGTAAAACAAATCAACAATTCTCGAAATGTTGATTTATTTTACGGAACACCCTGTGTTAATATTTACAATTTTATATATATATTACAAATTATACTAAAAATGCAAAATTCAATTTTGCAAGATCACAGAAATTAACGTTTCTTATTTTACATAAAGTTAGTATGCGAATTTCCCTGATAATTAAATAATCCATCAATCAATAACGTTACAATTTACTAATAATTAATGATTCAAAGATTTATAAACGAAATACAAACTCGGATACAATTTAATGTAGCATAACTATTTACAACTATAATACAAAATAAGTCAATACAAAAATAACTCTAATTATAAAACTGTTTATAAGAGAAAATAATATGTGTGTACAAACAACGGAATGTAACAAATACTGAACATTAAAAGAAAATACTACAGCTCAACACTGTAGGAACCCTTCAACAAGAAAACAAAATTCAATGAATCATCTTATGAATCTTCAAAATTTTTCCTAATCGTTGTTTAACAGTCTTCATACCTTTTCGAGGTTTGCACGGTGCGGAGGAGCTTGCGCTTGCAGCTGCAACCACTGGCGGCGTCCCCACACCCGATGACGACACACTAGCACTGCTACCACTTTGGAATGAAACGGTACTGGTACTGGTCGATGGGCTCTTAATATCTAGCTTTGGTTTCAATTTCTTGCGACGATATTGACGCTTCGGAGACTGAAATATAAGAAGTGTCAGTAACTCCTAGTTAATTGAACCCGAAAATTACCTTCTCTGGCGAGTCCTTAGCTCGTTTAGCAGCCGCTGCCTCTAAAACCTTCTCGACCGCTTGCCTCTTCGTGCCTTCCCTGGCTGGTCGATTCATCTTTGGCAGTAAGGGACCAACGCGAGCTTTCGGATTCCAAGCCTCATCGATTTTCGAGCGTCCGCGAGGCTTGAAAATATGCACATCTTCATCGTCAGAGTTGTCAAGCGATGGATAAACTGATAATAAGTTAAATTAGCTAACTCAGATATTTAGTTGATGAATTGTTTACGTACCATAATCCTCATCTTGATGCACGTTCTTGATGTTCTCTTCCTCCGGTGGCGGACTGCTGCTGTACTTCCGCTTCGAGTTTTTTCCAGGTTGGACGTAAGTTTGTCCAATAGAGAGCATTCCGGCAATGGCTTCTTGCGTGGATGGTGATGTTCTACCCGAATTGTCACTGGTAAATTATGTTACTTTGCTTTTACACACAACAATCAACGATAGTTTATCTTTATCTCAAGCCTTTATAGAGAAGTAAAGGTAAATATCCTCTACATGCACTACTTGGACTAAGACACACAATACAACAAGCTACAACTACTTCGAATTGTCAGGTTTCCTATCGGAGATTGAACAGACACAATGTAAATAAAGACGGCTTTTGTTCCGAGCCGGTGTCAAACTTATTTTGTTTTCAACTAGGTGATGAGTGTTAGTAATGCGCATGTACAAAAGCCTAGAATTAACACAAGTTAAACGGCGCCGATGCGCATATCCAACACCCAACCGATTTTAAGACTCACGATGGCCCCGCAGCGCCCCCACCGAATTATTTAATAGAACAATAAATCATTTTAGCAAATTATAAATAAATAAATTAGTGTTCAATCCTCTTAAGAGTGTGCCGTCGCGCATGCTGCAATTTTCGCATCCACGGCTTAAAGTGGAATATTTTTTTTCTACGTTAAGAAATCAGCCGATAGCGATTTCCTAGCGAAGAAAATTTTTAACGCAGCCATTTTGTACCATTAACCTAAGATTTGACCTCGATTCGATTTAATTCAATTTTCAATTACCTCAAATCCAAGACTGACTCCGAAGACAGTTTAGAAGCCAAACTCCAAGCGGAGCTATAAGCAGAGCTGGCGCTCGAATCCGAATCGCAGTTGCGGAAAGTCCAGTCGAAATCCGAGTCGCTGCTTGATTCCGAGCTGGTTCTGGGTCCTTGGGATAATTCGCAGCGTGGATGATGGTGCGCTGTCGCTCTACGAAATACCGCGCGCAATCTTTTTGTGAATTTGTACTTCATGTCCATTTTTCTCTATTCAATATAGATATTCACTTTTCGTTTTCGTTTGCGTGTATACTTTTAGTGTAATTACAAATGGCGTATTTCAAAATGACTGACGACTTTGTGACAAAATGACTGCCATTTGCAAAATTTCATAAACTACTTGATTAAAAAAAAAAAAAAACTAAATCTAGAGTGCCGTGAATATGACGTCACATTGGTGCAGCTCTAAAAATGGTTGTCCGAAACGTCAAATTTTTAGGTTAATTGTACAAAATCGCTTTGACAAAAACTGTTCAATTTTTTTTGGACTTATATCCAATTATATTCAATTCAATAAGAATTTGTTCAACCTTAACAAAGTGGCAACATGCTTTACCAACATTCTACCAACAAAAGCACACATACCCCGTCGTAGTCAACGCCGAAGCCTTCAACAGAGATTCAATCCCATTCTGCGCTAGGTCAGTCTTCTTTTTCTTGGCTTTATTCACCGGCAACCGCATTTTGATTCCCGGCGTTTTCCGTTTCGTGATCTTCGGCGGCACCGTTTCATCGATAGTGAACTTAAAATAATCCTCGTCGCGATCGCTCTCGTCGTGAAAGTCGTAGATCGACTTCGAACTGCCCACTAACCCGGCGAAGTGTTCTTCTTCCACCGCACCTTCAGGCGCGAGTAGATCTTTGCTGCCCAATTTGAATTTGAGCACCGCACCACCGCGATGAATAGCTATCGTCTCCTCCGGGCGAGCGAAATGAGGTGCCCCCCAAACGGGTTGATCCGGTATTGGAGGTAAAGCTGCTCGTTCGAACGTAAATAAGGCGGCTGGTTTCGGAAGAGTGACTTTCAGCGGTTGCGAACGCGGATAGTTTGGAGCTGTCGGATTTCCACTAATTGGCACAAACTGGAACATTAGTTACTTTAGTGTGTGAGCTTGGTGTACGAATTATTGATTTACATCTTGAGCTGAGGCTTTTGGTGATAAAGAATAATCTACAAAATCTTTGTTTACAGGCTTTTTTCGTTTGCGTTTAGATTCGCGTTCTGGTTTGGGCGGATTCAATTGATTAATAAATCGTTCAGCGTGTCGGATTTCCTTTGCGATATCCTTCAGTAGTTTCACAATGTTTATGCTTAATGGTACTTGTTCTCTCACACCTAACGTGTACTGAAACTTAACATTATAGAAAAAATTAACACACTACTATCGGATTATTAAGTTTATTTATTTTTAAACTCGTGGTCAAACCGAAGAGTAAATTTGTTGGGAAGTTACATTGGAGTTATCCAAAAACTTCGCCATAAATTTATCGCTCGGGTCTAACTAATAATCCGATTCGAGAATTAAATACTCGTACATCTTTCTCCGAGTTCCATTGTTTCAATCCGATGAGTAGTTGCTTCAATCCCACTAATAAATTACTCGGGCATTTCCGTTCCTCCACATTCAATTCGGTTATTTGCTGCAGTAATCGTACACCGGCAAACCAATTGATCATTTCAAAATTTGGATATAAATATTTCTTGTCGGTTTTCACTTTTTTTTCTATATCATATACGCTACAAAAAAAAAATTAACAATGATTTGCTTTAATGTATTAAGGAATGTATACTTTAGCTGCATTGGAATATTTAGACTATGTAAAAAATTCCCTCCAAAGACGAGCGAATCCACAGGTGTTAAAACTGCATGGATCCAACCTGTTGGAATCAGCATAGTTTGTCCTTGTCGCAACGTACATTTGAAACACTGATCCACCTGCAATCATCATTTAATACACTACGACTAAATAAATTAAATGTCTATTCACCTGGTCTCCGAAAAACGTCTCGCTTTGATTACTAGACGTCATCCATTGCTGATATAAAGTCAAATTGGCGGTGGTTGGCCGAATCAAATAAAAAATCTTTTCGCCTCGTAGAACATGATACCAAACACTTGTACCGCCAAAATCTATATGAAAATCCGTGTACGAATCCTTAACACTCATTAAACAATATTTTTGAACATGTGGTCGTCCAGCTTGATCGCGGGGCCAGACAATATTCGCCCAATCCAACTTTCGGGCTATCAGCGGCGCTTCAACGAGCGTCGCTAATCTGAAAAGAAATTAATTGTTTTAATTACAGGGCATTTTATTACAGATAAAATATTAAAAAAAATATATTAAAATATGTCCTTTTGACAACTCATTCTGCGTATGTTCTTATTGATTTTATAATTTATTATTATTTAAATATATGCATCTCATTCTGTGAGTCACTTAGAAATGATTCACAGGATGAGTTGTCAACATCATATTGTTATATTTATTTTACAATTCTGATGTTTATCTTGTAGTTATCAAAAATGATTCATGCTCTTGTAAAATTTCGTAAATCAGACTCAACTCACCCAGTTAGCGAGAACTCCAAACTGACAACGTTAAAAACGCGCGTACGCGTCGTACCATTGAAATACTCCACATAATCCCGCAGTTTCATCTTAAAATTCGACTGTCGCGTCACATCGATCACATCAATTTCCTTGTCGCCGCCAACATACGATTCCACATCGTACAAGCTGAAATTGCTGACCGGTATCGTCATATCCAATCCATCTTTCCCATCGACCACAATCGGATTGTTGAAGCCCTGTTGCTGCAAAATCGTTTCAGTCAGTTGTTGGCCCCGCATGTGGAGCACCACTTCGCCCTCGCTGGCAAAATGTCGCGCTCGCAGTTCGCGAATAAAAAGGGCCGTGCCTGTTTGCACCGGTTTGTTCTTGGCATTGTCGTCCCAGAAGTCGTGCCGATGCCAATTGCGATACGGTTTGTCTAAAACAGGTGAATTAGCATAACGAAATGGTACGAACGGAAAACGCTTACAAATTGAGGGGCCATAAAGGGGCACACAACGCGGGCAATGGTATTTGTCAATTTCGATCGCAACATGCTCCTGAAAGTTGCAGCAACTGGAAAAAATGCCATGTTTAGAATTAGGTCTTGTAGGGTTGAGGGCCATTTTTTTCTGACAGAAATGCGGTTTGTTGACTTACGAGCTGTGAAACCAGTCTTTGCAAGCGTCGCATTGTATCATAAATATGTTGGGATCATAAGGCTGGCCACACAAACAATACGAAGCTTCCATTGTAGAGTGAATGTTTTTCTTCAGAAATTATTTTGACAGCCGTTTGTTTGTCATGCATGACCAACTTTCAAGCGTTGGATAACACTAGATTTAGACCGAAACTTCCTAGATTGTTTACAACTGGATGATGCACGATTCGTGTTTTTAATGCTACTGTTTTATAAATGATGCACATATTACTCATATATTTGTTTGTAATAATAAAGTATTGTTTAATATAAATAATATTATTAGTGCGCTATCTAGTGGTTTGGTCTAAAAATGAAGTGTATGTTTGGTTACCTACGTTGTGTTAAAGAAAACGCCTGTATTACCGGCCGAGATTGGCGTTTTTGATTACAGGTCGCTGTGCTGTGCAACGCAAATGTCATTTTTGTTGTTTCTTATCCGAAGAAATTATATCTGCATTTATATGTAATTATTTCGTCCCATCCTGGTAAGTAAATCTTATTAACTTACTATTAAATAGTTAAACAACATTGTTTATAAAGTATTTTGTGTAGATATGTTTGTCCCGCTTGGAAAATGCGGTTGATAAAATGTTGACAGCAATTTGATTTCAAAAATAGCTAAACGGTTGCAATTTTAGCTTAATTTGATCAGTCTTTTAATTAATCCAAAGGTGAAATTAATTAAAACAAAATTGACATCCTAAACGTCCAAGCATTCGATTAATTTATATTACTAAATTAGAGCGAAATTTGTTTCATTGTTTACATTGTTCACATGTACGATTTGTGGTTATTGATCGTATTACTATTATAATAATTAATTTTTTATAATAGTAAAAATATTACTATAAATTATAATAATAATATTTCATATTTTTAGTGCGCTTGGTTGGATCGGTTTGAATGGTGCCACAGATAAGGTATATTTGATTGCCTACGTTGTTTCAAACAAGGATTCTGTAATCCCAGTCTTGATCTCGGCCGCGATTGAAGTTAGAGGACGCTGAGTGACTCGAATGTCACTTTATTTCTTCCACCGAAGAAATTGTTCCAGATTTCCATCGAAGTTTTGGCCCCATTATTGTAAGTAAATTTTAATTAATCTTACTAGTAAATAATTAAACAACAATTCTAATATAATGGCCGGTTTTGTTTGTCCCACTGTTGTTGTACTCGTTGAGGGACATGTGGCTGATAAAAGTTGTTGAATTTTCGATTCCACGATCTAAATTAACTTTCGGCATAAAGATATAGATACAAATTAGCATTTTGCTGATAGACAATAAATAAAAAAGTTGTACATTCATATTTATTGGCGTCACGTTTCCGGCATATCTTAATTTGAATAATTTTTTTTGTTGCCCCAAGGGTGAAATTAACTTTAAAAAATTGGCATCATAAACTTATTTTGTTGACTAATTTATTTATGAGAAACGCTCATTAATTTATTCGGAATCTTTGCGAGTCACCCTTTTCTCATTTCATTCTCGACTTAATAACGTCTGATCTGATTCTCTTAATGCCCTTTGCTGCGGCAATGTTTCCTGCTCTTGCTTTGGTCAATCTCTGCATGTAATTCGAATGGAAATTTCCCGGTGTCTGTCCTCTTCGATTTCACAATGCCTCTCCAACAACGATTCAAAACGGACTTCGATTAGGTAAATGAAGATCTTGATGGAATGAGGAAGAAACCGGTGGACGCCTTTAACTTGTTCATGTCGGTCCCTTTTCTAATAAATGGACCTAATAGCACCGCCTTGTAATACATACGTATATGTTCCATGTTCGTCCTTTTCCTCTGGTCTGGTCTGGTCGCTTATAATTTAAACAAATATTTGTCCAATGCTTATATAGTCAAATGACTTCGGATTATTTCTCTCAGCTTCTTTCTTCGACGTATTAAAGTAGTTTATCAAGTAGCATTCAAGAAAATATTGTTCTATAATGTCCATCGTGGACGATTAATTTTTTTCGCGTTTTTTTTTTTTAATTATCAGATTGAGAATTGTATGATGTGTAGTACATTTGTGGGTCGTTGGAAATAAAACGATTAGTAATGCGTGATAAATCACTCAGTATTTTGGATGTCGTGTTGTAGCAAATAAATGCTCGAGCACAGACTTTAAGCACAGTAAATGCGCTAATAGCATTTACATAGGATAAACAAAGCCTACTATTAATCTTACGTACTCGTGACGAGAGCTTTTCTCTCATCTGCCTATGCTGCTGCTGAGTGTCTGCAGCAATATCAACGAAATCCTGAAATCACCAATAAACTACATAAGATGTATACAAAATTGCGGGTGATCGAAAGGTTCTTTCTAAAGCTCAAGGCCTACAGTTTTATTCTCAGAAATAACGCAATTTTTACAAGTAATTTTTCTTGTTTTCACACCAAAGGATTCATTTAATTGCGCTATATTAAATATTTTTTAGAAAGTCATTTTTTAATAGAGTGAAGTAGAATCATTTGTCTTGAAGGAGTAAATATTATAAGTAAGAAGTAGAAATAGCTAAAAAAGAGACTTAATGAAGTCGCAAGGATTAAACTTCCATGCGAAGTAAGCAAAACTCCTTATGAGTAAAATTGAGTTTTCCAACGCGTTGCGGTCAATTATTTCAGTTAGTACCCGTTTTCGGCAATTGACCACAGGAACCACCCATACAATTCAAACAAACTGTGACGCAGAACATTTATATAGCGAACCAATTCTGAATGTACCCCTTTTTATTGAATGTGTAACAACATTTATTCACCCTCATTCATTAATCTTGCTAACTGCTTATAGATTCGCGTAAAAGCAAGTAAAGCTTTGTCTATGCCATCGACATAAACAAATTTGGGCCGCCTTGCCTTACTTACGAAAATCCAAGCAGCAGCACCTGTTACAAAGTTGTTGATGGTTGTTCGCAGAAGTAGTACAATTAAACTAATCGTTGCTTAGATATCTGTCATTAAGCGATATCACAAAACCAGCAAGCTTCTACTAATTGCGCTCCGTCAATACCGATGTTTATTAAGAAATTCTAACCAGCCGGAAACACGCAACTGTTACATTCGCCACCCCTCATCTTAAATTATTAATCACTTTTAATAACAACATTTCACTTGTATTTATTTTTAATCAGGAAATTAATTAGCATCAAATTAAATATTTCCCTTAGGTTTTACTGTGCTTTTTTTCCTCGCGTTGTTGTGATTCTTCTTGCCGCGTACAAGAATCAAAGATTGATGATGTCGTATTTAAGTTTCCTTAAAGAAAAGTGTAAAACTCATCTGTCCAAGGTGACGGCAGAACGAGAAAAGCTGAGGCTGAGACAAAATGAGCGTTGTTTTTAATTATTGCCGGGAGATTAAAACATGTTCCCAAAATGCAAAAGGATATTACCTCATTTATAACGCTATATAGAAGAAAACTTCCGACCCATAACCTGGTCACCCGACAAATTATAATCTCATTCCATTCTTATTATATAACTTATACCCAAGTCACAAACTTTATTATAAGAATCAACTTTTTGTTTCAAAAATACAGACACAGGAAATTATCAAAAAACTTTCAGTCTTTATTTAATTACAAAATTATAATTAGCCATTACTCGATTTTTAGCTTTCTGGCGCTTTCACCCTCTAACCCTTCAATTAAAATGAAGAAATAAATTATTGACTATGTCGAAAGAGCTATTTTTGGATAGAAACTGGGAAAAATCATGGTTTGTGACATTTATATTTGCGATACTCCACATTTGAGGCCTATAATAGTATAAGTGGAGTTCGCAAATAAATTGAATAATTTAGGAATAAATGATTTTATGCGTGGCGAATTTGTTTTAAGGGCTGTTTGGTGGGCTGTATGTAGTTAAAGAAAGTTGTGTTTGTGTATGTTGGAAGAGCGGTGCTGGAATTGTGCCACGTAACGTAAAAATTAACGTATACATAAGTACCTTTCTCAAGTTAGTGTTTAAATGAGAATGATTGCAAGGAAATTATACACAAGAGAGCCATAGCGTAACAGTGCGACGCGTGAATGTGACTGCTAGCTGCAGGAGAAAAGCTCGATTAAAGAACTTTGGCACGCAACGATCCGCTACGTTTGTGTCTCGTTTCGACGCAAATTACAAGCACCTGGAACCGCAACCACATCGGATTTGCAACTTTTCACTTGCCAAGCTGGAATATCTAAGCAGACATTCATACTGTGTTGCTGTTCTCTGGGAACGTCTGCCTTTTCCCTATATACTGCGGAACTTAATTATGGATTCCTTCGCGCCATATCTCATGAAAACTTAATAAAACATTCGCCTCTAATAATATACCTACAGTTGTCTACTTGTTAAGTTGACTTCAATTCCTGACAAATCACACAGCAAATTTTGCCCTCGGGACCAAATATACTACTATATGGTTTTCTCGCTTTCCGCCACCGAACACCGTTCAGGATCTCACCCAATATCTTTTTATTCGCTTCAACAAATAACCCAAAATCTAGTCAAGCTATATAAATTTACATTTCCTACTCTATTTTCTTACAATTAAGGGTGTGTTCAGAAATGATACTCATTTTTGATTCTATTGTGTATTTGTTAAAGTCAAAAAGTTAAAGTTCAATAATAAACATACAACAAATTTTCTGTGGTATCATCAAAACTCACTATTGGGTGTTACGATTCGAATTGGCGTCCGTCGAAGATGGTGGATATTCTCGTGGTCTCCTGCCTCCTCTCGAATCAGGATAGTCTCTTGATCGCGTGGACCAAGCAGGAAACTCTCGAGCCGGTGTCGGCGTTGGTGTTGGGGTACGATCCGCAGTCCGACCCGTGCCCCGCGTCCTTGGCCGAGCATGATGTTGGGCTGCGATATCAGACGCCGAGTCAGTCACTTGACTATTCGGACCGCGAGTTTGACGAGACCGGCCTGAAAAGTCGGCGACAAAGCCCACGGGTACAGGTAAACCACGTACCCACGGAATTAGATGCGATTCAATATTGACATCGGAAGCAGAGCTCATTACACCATTATGTACAAAGTAGACGATATTCGTTTCGGGCTCAGTGAAATAACGAGGACGAGGAGTGTTAGGTTCGTTTGGGTCAGTCAATTCTTCTTCGTCTCCTCTAGACATTTTGGAGTAACTTCGCCTAAAATTACAATCAATATGAATGATTTTTAGTAAATATTGAAGAATTAAACTCACCAACTGGTTTTTTTGGATGAGATATGGTTCAATTTCCGAAAAAGTATTTTGAATTTGGTTGGTATGATATTGCATTTGTTTTATCGGTACCACCTAGATTTACAACTCCTATATTTCTTTTGTTTTGTTTTGTTTTGAAAAAACTAGTATGATTTTAATTCAATTTTCAGGTGAAGGATCAGTAACGCAATCGGAATCATTGGGAGTAGTAGTAACAATGCTGTGGAAATGGATTCGGAAGCTTGAGAATCATACGATGAGGTATTACCAGCAGAAGGAGCCTGCTCAAGCTCAGCTGGAGTCGGAATCGACTGAGCCGGAGCAACATTTGGAGTCATCTGAGCAGGAGATGGAGACGGACGCCACTTATATCAGCATATTCCACCAACACATCTGGTAAGTTTTTTTCTCCTTATTAATCATTCTCAAAAGCTCTATTAATGGGCTCTCAGTTTTCAAAAATATTGAATTGACCATTAAAATTATGCTTGCGTGAAATGATCGGGATTTAGTAGCTGTTGTTATTTGGCACAAAATATGTGGAATAACCGCCATGCGATTAATGTTTGATAATGCATGGAGTTAATACCTTTTATCCTACTGATTAAAACCACAACGCCACATATACAGTGATTACTAGATGATTATTAAGGTCTAATTAAAACAAAACAAAGATTCCGCAAATTTTTGAAATAATTTAATTAGCGCTGCTTGTATCAACAGTAAAAATATATAAATGTAATTAAGTGTAGCTGGGATCGATCGGGAACATGTAAAATGTGTTTTATGAAAACAAACATTGTGCTGTAGCGTAAAAGGCTTCAAGTTAAAAATTAATTATTCGAGATTCTAATTGTAAAAGTTAAATCGAGGGAAATTAATAATATGTTTGATAGAACGACTTTAATAGATCCAATTAAAGAAAAATGTTAAATGGTCCTAAGGCAATAAGGCTCTATAGCGCTCTCCGTTGATGTTTAGTTGCTTCGGCATTTTCGATGGTGAATTTGAAATTGCTGTGTTGTAGTAGTGGTAGGGTTACATTCAATTGCTTCCAAACAGCTACCCTAATTAACACAATGTAATTAAATCAATTAAAGCCGCAGCGTCCGCGCGGCTGTAAGGGATTTATTTCAAGATGTTATATTGCTGTACTCAAACTACCATCTCTTAATGCTTTCCATCCACCCCATTGCAAGACATCTAATAATAAAATATCATGTTCAAATGATTGGCAAAAACACCCTGTAGAAGAGTGCAGGATTTGTGTTGAATGCGATACAGGATCGGGGTGGATGTGAGTTAGATGGTCTTGGAGTACGAAATAAACTGGTCGCAAGTGGATAAGTGGTTTTGGTTGTAGGTTCGCGATCCATTTGTATGGATTGACCGGTAAAAGGAGCGATCCGGATGCAATAGCAATGGAGCATGAATCAGTTTAGTTGTTCCTTTAAATAGCACAATCGAAGTAAGTCCGGTCATAGTGGATGCTATATTAGATATATACACATCTGACCACTTTCAAACTGAATACATTTTAATAACTTAACGTCTTCTTGATGGGTTTCAAATAAATTTGATGCAATGTGCTGAAAAACAACAAACGCCACTTAAAAGCGATTTTTTTAAACTATTATCGACTCTCAAAAAAGAATTCTTTTCCAATAAAAAAAAATAAAAAGACCTGAAAAAAACGCTAAATGAGTTTTTGAGTCGTTGGATTGATTTGAAATGCTCCATAATTTTCGCATGGTATAATTAAAACTGGTAATGTTTTGATATCAATCAGTTGAAATAATAAATGTGCATGATGGTGTATTATGCATGTGAAAATGAATGCAGCGCGAATGGTGAATAAGGTAAAAAGCGTACTAATTAAAACTATTTCAAGAATGCGAGCGCTGATTCTCGATGGGTAACGCGCGATGTACATAATTCACAGCATCACTCGGAAATATTGCTAATCGGCAAGCTCTCGCTTCAATAAATCCTAGCTTATCCACACCTATACTATGTATTTTCCATTTCGTCAGTGCCGGAGATATTCTACCTTTTACCAGTCTACCAATTAAATACATAAAAATGTGTCTATATTGACAAAAACCTGATATAGCAGATCTGATACGTGATCAAAAATGCTTTTTTTCCATTCAATACACAATCAAAAATAAATGGCTTGGCTGAAATTCAATTACAATTTGATTTCATAATTTCCAAGAACGATATAATTTTAGTTTCGAAATTCAAAGCGATGAATTACTATTAGTTTCCCTTGTTAATTTGAAAGATGCACCCTTTGGCTAATCATGTATGTATTTTTCCTATAAATAAATTCCGCTAATAAATTTCGACCCTTTTTTTTTATAGACACTTAACGAGTAATAAAAGGTATATAAATGAGCATTGCTGTGGTTTGCTTGGTTTTTTGGGATATCTAAAACTGTCAGTCGCTTCCATTCTCCACTGTTTTCTATTAATTTTGTAGCATATCGTTTTTTGTCCGGTGGTGAAACTGCTGAGCAGACTATACGGATTTCCGATACGACTATAAAGGTTCTTCAAATATGTATTACATCCTTTTTTTTTTCCAACCCGCAAATTTTCAGCAAAGTTACAATTTATCACCCTTTTATTCAATATACTTTTCTATGTCTATTATTAGATCAATTAAAATTATTTTAGATTTTTTTTTTGTAACTGCTTTAAGATCATTTTTATCAAATAGTTGTGAAAGCACCAACAACAACGACAAATATTTTTAATAGTGAAAAATTAACTTTTCATGATGCGGATGTATTTGTATTTCATATTTATATTTATGCAATTGAGAGATCCGTTGGTTGATTTTGAATTTTCGCAACACAAATATTTTCAATTCCACTTATAAGTGAATAAAAAAAAAGAAAAATGCGAAATAAACATGTAATGTAATGTTTAGATGGCATTTGTGACACGAGAGTCGTTAATTATGATGAAATGTATAGCAGGTTGTGGAGGAATGATGTTGTTAGTGTTGGGGTTATTTGTATTCGGGGCAACAGTTCATTAATTTGAGGCGTGAATTAAGCCATTAGAGTGGCGTGGGCTAATTTATGAAGTAAACACATTGAAAAAAGCAGGCGATGTCAAAAAGTTTAATCAGTTTTTTTATGGAGTAGTATGGGAATGAATAGTGTAGAATCAGATGTCGTAATGAAGGAAAACTATCGAGAGGGGAGTAATTCCATATAACATATTCTCCCTTATAGTTAGAAGATGCTTGAGTATAATGCTATTAGAGAGGAATCATAAAGCAGCAGGCAAGATTTGTCGCGAATTCTAAAAGCCTTCGGTTCGTCTAATAAATATTTGACGGGTAAGGCAAGTCTGTTACTCTTGTCTCAGTTACCAATTAGGAGAACGTATAGTTATCTTTGTTTTAATGCGTTCATCTGCCGGTTAATAGCAGCAAAGCTGAATTAATATAGGTTACACTTGTAACTTTATACTAGTCCCTAAACAAGATGACGCGCTCTCTTCCTTGTTATCTCATCTCGAGAAAAGTCTGTATATACTAAATTGTTCGCCACGAGACGAGATAAACTTAAGTTGTCCTTCCCCGGAACTTTTCGAGCCGCAGGTATTACCATCCAATTCGATTCCGCAATAACGCGTTTCAAATGAGATGCACTATAAAAAATAATTTATACAGGCATTAAACGTTGTAATAATAAATACATTAACAAAGAGGGGGAATTTTAAATCGTGTAAATCGTATTTGTCTGAGGTTTTCTTTATGCAAATGTGGCTCGTTAACAATGGTATTTTTACTCTTAAAAGTATGCTGTAGGGAACAAAACAACATCATCTTAGAATTACGCGAAAATTTAAAGTCTTTTATATTTTGCACCGGAAAACTTCGAATTATATTATATAATTACAACAACCACTTTTGCTTTTGCCATTTTTTAATTACTTCATTCAGGAAATTTTGCAATTAAATAACATCCAAGTGTATCCTTATGCATAACTCATTCTACATAATTGTTGGTGCGAAATTAGGCACCCCTGTGATTCTTAAGATCATATCCGACACTTATTTAACAAATCTTAAATAATTCTTAGCTTCAACGTATTATATCCAGATTTTTCATAGAATAAGACTTTGGTTTTCTTGGTGTTGTCCAATCATCCAAACCATCTTCATATATTGTGGAAGAGAATTCTTTCAATTTGTTATTATAATTTATAGTGGGTTAAAAGTATAAAATGTATGGTTCATTTTTTGCCCGCGTTTGTTTGTAGTCGGATTTGCAAATATATATATGAAATGGGTGTTGAGTGAATAAAAGATGAATGAAGTTGAGCCTTTTGTATTATGGAGTAAAGAAATAATTCCGGATGGATAAATAGCGATCTAGGTGGAAAACGTATAAATGAGAATTGCTAACTGTAGTGAGAGTCTCCTGGCACCTAAGCCCCTCTGATTTAAATAAAATCCAAGTATCGCGACGGGCGGGCGGGTTGAGCAGTTTATCAGACACATCCGTTCAATCAGGAAGACAGTGGATGCAGGTCGAACTCCGCTAAAGAGGAAAACAGTGCGGCGCCGATTGCTTTCTTACGTTAACAGAAAAGAGAGATTTGCCTACGTAAGGGCAATAAAGCGTCAAAATTCGTCCGTCTGCCTGCATTTGCTTCCACCTCAATGACTTCCAATGCTTCTAAACGCCGCCAATGGGGACCGAACGGCGAAAATCATTGCGGGATAATGACATTAAACTCATTAAATCAGAATAAGAAGCTACGATGCTTTTTACCGGCTTTATAAGCTTCACTGGATCTCTGAGTAGTTTTCTGAAAAATGCGAGAGGAAAGGAAATAAAATAACCGCCAAATGGCTCTGTGGTACTAATTTTTAAATTAAGAACAGCGCCACGTATCGCAAGACAACCTATCGGAAATGGGATACTGATCGCTTTCATCCCCCCAACAAATTGCTACCCTCTTCTCTTCACTAAACACTTTACAATCAAAATCTCACACGATATAAAAACTGCTCACTTCATCTCAATTTAACCGCATCGCACAATTTACTTAAAAAATACATCTTCCTATACGTAACCGGATATTGATGCAATATGTAATGTTTTAACCTTTTGTCATTTGGCGCTTCGCTTGTATAGAAATAGTTTCGTCGTCCCTTTTTGGGTTAGTAAATATTGTGGTAAGAGACAGCTTGGGGGAAGATATACCGATTTCAAATAGAATTTTCTCAAAGCTTTTATTTTTTATTGTGCCATTCTGTGAAAATATAATAAATCGGCGTTCAAGTATCTTATATTCGATTATTCCTTATACAATAAAAGGAAATCACCTTTTCGAATAAAAAAAAGTGCTCCATACACTTTTTGACTTATAGTTCTCTTCTTTAGCACCCAAGGGTCTAGTATACGGATTATATGTTCTACATCCAACAAACATATATAACTATTTCACTTTTTTATTCCGCACATAAACTAAATACTATATCCATCTATACCATAACGAATTGAGCTAAATATCAATTTCATTTGAAAATTGTAATTGAAAAGCATTGAATATGGAAATATTTTTAAGCATGAATTATTGTCGAAAATAAAGTATGCGTTTGAAGATTAAAATCGATTTTGTTGAATATATGGAACAGATTTGGAGATGGAAATATAATTATTCTTGTGTGCGATGAAATATCCAATATCTTTATTGTACTTTCCGTCCGATAATATAGCATTTCGCTTCTTCCACATTAATTTGCTATGATATAAGTAATTAATCGTAAGACATAAGAAAGGGTCAATAATATAAAGTAGCTAATTTATGGTAAGCAATTTGTGTTGCTAATAAGAAATAAGAATGTTATTTATGTTGTTGACGTTCAGGAAGGAAAGTTTGTCAAAGTAATTGAGTTACGTAGTTAATTTGTTGGTATGTTTTATTGCGAGAGAAGAGCGAGTTTCGATGAATAAGCTGTAAAAGCTCACATTAGACTGACCAAAGCGCCAAAGGGCCAACAACCAAGCGAAAAGAACTCCGGGGAGAAAACAAGCGTAGCTCGTTAAAGCAATGGCCTTATACAGATGACCCGCCGATCTAAGCGAACAATGGACTTTTCCAATATCGATAGTATCGGCGGAGGGCTAAATAAAGAAATGCTGTCTACACAATATTGTACAACAATCAAATTTTATTCCTTAACTTCACTCGTAAATTCGTAAATGAATCAATCATTATTTTTTTGCTGTTTGTTTTTGTTTCGCAAATTCGCCACTCCATGTGGAAGTTCATAGATCACTAGCGGCTTTGGTCAGTGTGTTAACATTAGAGGATTTGAAGACAGCAGTATAGAGGCTTGTTTACAGTTAGCTGGGGGCGGTCGTTTCACCGCAAGCTATTGTCTGCCCGAGAGGGGTGATCCCAAGCTTTATCAAAAACTCGGCAACGGTTTGCTGACTAGACACACTAGGTATAATAATTGCCCATACAGCACAAGGCGACACACATTAACTGAAAACAGAAGCTTTATTGCTAAATATCTATCGATAAGATCAATACGTTTTAAATATTACAAGGGCACCAAGTAGGATTAATGTATAATCTGATTTTTATATCTCAATGGGAATGCGAAGATATTTCGTCCAGTTTCATGAGCTTTGGAATTTTTGAATGAATTTCTTTTCGAGGGAGTTTGAAAGTATCGGTAGTAGGTAATTTAATTCAGTATCATGATGCTTATTTAACTGTATTGTTCTGCATCGAAAGATGTAACATTTTTTGAGAATATATCTTTTCCCAGGTCTAACGAGTATCTTAAGGCGAATTTAACATTTAATGCAGTGTAAGTTTCTTGAAAATATATTAAACAGCATATAGTAGGTAATTTGGTTTAGTAGGGAGTATTTATACGGCGGCATAGTAGTAAAAGGTTTGTGTAATATATAGTTGAGTGTTTTTTTCTCGCAAATAAAATCCTAATTTAGTTAGAACTACCCTTGACGTGATACGATGCAGATTATTGCAAATTTATATCCTGAGGTGGCTGAGGTATGGCAGCTCGCCAGAATACCAATGTGTAACCCTCCAGCCTCCACCCTCCTTGCCGTCAGTGTTTCCTGCGTACTTTCGACCCCTAGAGCTGACAACGAGACAGTTTATGTATTTGCACCATTGAATCTTCTAACTCTTCTACATAATCCCTTCTTCTTTACATATAATTAATTTCGAAAATGAAAAACAAATTTATACTTGTCGCTCTTGTAAATACCTGGTAGTGACTAATAATGCACTCGAACCCCTTGCTTAATAATAGACCGAGGTATAAGATTATCGAAATTTGAATAAACGGAAAATTGAATGAATGTACATCAAATTCATTTCTTATGCAGGCACCGTAAATAAAAATGTTTTATTGCGTTTGAGATATTTGTTTCTTGTGGGGTGAAATTTAAAAATGTAAAAGTTGGTTTCGTTTGCTTAATCATTATTCTAAACTCATTCGAGTGAAATAAAATTTGTGATTTTTTTTATCGAATAGAAGTCAGAATGCTGAATTTTAATCGACACCCCCCTTCCCCCAACGTAGCAGCATTTGCATACTGGAAGCCACCGTTGAAGTTGTATTTCTTCAATCTCAAATTGATCTTTTCCCTTTTTTATAACCTCAACCCAGTTGCAATCAACATTGCTAAATAAGAGATGAAAAAATCAAGCAATAGTATAATTTATTCTTTTATTTCAACACTCCGTTGAACATGGAAGAGGGCTCTGATGGTGAAGAGAGCAGGAGAAAAATAAACTTTCCTTAAACAAACACCAATTTTCCATCGTCTTTCAAATACTTTATTACAATGGTGTGGATTGTTTGGTTTTATTGACTTCATAACAGATTCTGTTTTTATTCCTTCATTTGTGTTCATTTCATCCGCTTAGACGAGATCATGCGGGCTAATGTCATGAACAGTGTGTTGAATTCAACATATTCATTAGTTAACAAGATATGCGTGTCAAGACGACACTGATGAATTTATATACATCCAAGAAGATTATTATTCTGCACGACTTGTTGTGCTACTCTCAAATGTTCTAAAGTCTTATATAATGCAGGCCAGGAAAGGATATTACTATAAATGCGGGATAATACAGAGAAATGACTATAACATTCTACTAAAATAGACCACAGTAATCAGTTGTAGCTTTGGTGACGACACCCTGATGTCTTTCGTCTTTCTATACTCAGCCCGCATCGCCTACAGCCTCGGACCAGATGACTAGAATCAGCAATATTAAAGATTAATATCAACACATTCCAACATTTCGCTTTGAACCTTCTTCTTCCTCTTCTTCTTCTTCTTCTCAGCCCATCCATTCATTCTTTTCTCTTCTCCAAAACTAATATACGTATTCAAATGTTTGTCACACACCAAACAACAATTTTAATCACACTCACAAAGGATTTTTCAACCAACTCCTCAACAAAATAGTTTGATCTTGACCATACTACATCATCAGCAAATAGCACCAAAATCATTGGGTTTAGTCCGTTCATAAAGGTTTCTCCAATTTTAAAGACCTTATGAAAGAATTTTTACTCTCAACACTGACCGCATAATCCATTGACCCAAATAGAATCTATTTTTCAGGTGTCGGATCAACTGGTCCACTTCTTTTCGGGATATAATTTTTTATTAAACAGTTAATATCTTTTTTAATTACTTTCCAACAATTTGGCCCAAATTGGAATTGTTCTATCATAAACCATGAATGTTCCTCAACTTGTTATATAATATATGATATGTATACTCGTATGTAAAAGATGTCTAATAGGAAGCTGAAATCCTGGAAGACCGAATAAGAGTTTATAGAAAGTTTAAAAAGGCAATTTGATGGTTCGCACGATTTCCTCGTGAAAACGCATGTCACATGCACGAATTCCTACGAAAGCAGTGTCACCCGAAAAACCGAACTTTCAGACCCCCTTCTCTTCATTTAAGTCTAGATTGATAGAACACTCGTCATTAGTTTTAATGCGTATACGGTTACTTTATACTGCCACCTAAAGCTTACATTCTGTCATGGAGACAACGACATAAATAAGCTTGGCTATTTGAAATTAATCTTTGGACCTTTCTAAGCTCACATGGGATACAAATATAACAAGGTTGATCCGGCACAACTTATTGGTTTTGCTCAAACGAAATCACTTATTATTTATTTCGTAAATTAATAATCAGTTTAAGCTCAAATAAATGATTTTCCTGTTTTTGGTGCCGTTTAACAAATCGAAGCTAGTTTTGCTACAGACGCCTATTATAGTTCAAAGGAGGAATTAGCCAAAGTTGTCAATAAAAATTAAAACGACACTCAATAAAAGAGGAATGAAAATGCGGTGAAAAAGTAACTGTTATTGTTTTATGAAGGTTTGGGTGAATTACCTATTCGGCGCTGATGCACAGCATCCGTCACATAGATTTAAAGGCGAGAGAGCAAAAAATACTAAACCCGGTGCGACACGTCCAATATGTATAGCCTCTTTTAAAAAGTAAAGTTAATGTCGAGAGGGGTCGGCGTTCGTTGCTCCTCTCTCTATATGTAAAAGCTCAACTTTCGTGTTTTATTATTTTTTTTTTTTTCGAAAAAATAAGCGCGGCATTGTGCTGCCAAACTTTGAAATAGATAGCAGGCATTTAAAGGTAGTTATAAAATATATATTACCTCGCAATATATAAAACAAATGGTCTTGGTGCGTTTTCGCTGGATAAAAGAATTTAAGATACGAGATATGCGCTGGCCAGCAACAAGGGTCCGAAGATAAAGTAGGACCCAGTTATCTCCTATATACATGCATGTCCTCTCGCACATTTGCCTTTCTTTTCACCCCCGTTTTTCCTTTTTTGATACTGTTAGACTATTTCGCCGGACATCGTATGACACTCGTAAAAAATTTATGTCGTCCACATTAATAATCAAATTTATCGCTCGTGCATGGTGCATTCACTTAGTTTCGTCGATTGAGTTTTTGATTTGAAAACGAAAAACAACAGGTGTCAATAAAGGGGTGAAGACGAGCATTTGGACGACTTGCATTTGGTCGCCCTATGAAGAATTCTTTTGAATTTAGGGTCCGTTAAGGGACCAAGATGCCAGTCGATTATTCCAGATATTTAATTACAATTAAAACTGTCGAGTTTATTTAAAATTTTGCGAAAATTAATATTATGAATACGCTTTCGGAGTTTATGGAACGGTAATTCAAAAATAATTAGAATCTAATAAAAGACAGCGGCAAAACGGAAATATAAAGCGATAGGAGTCACAAAAGTTTCTGATCTCTGCTCCCACGTGTAAAGTATACTTTTAAAATTATGATTAAAGACAAATCTGTCTCTGCATTTTTTAATTTAAACTGATGGCTTTCAATTAATTGAAAATTGTTTGCTCATCTTTAACGGATTATTATATGCATAAACCTTACTTAATACCTTGAAATAATATCCGAAAATAATTAATTAAGAAACTGTCATTGTCGCATTGTGCAAAGTGCATTCATTCATACATTCATTGAGCAACTGAATCGAACAATCACATTACGTCAGGTGCAGGTGTACGTTAGTTAGTTATTCGGATGGACAAGTGCACATGTTTCTCAAAAGTGCACTTTTTTTTCCAAAATCTTTTCAATGGGAAAGAAAAATAAGCGAATAATTAATTAGAAGACGCTTTGTGGTTGTGCAGTGGTTTGGCTAAAGTGAAAGAATAATGGTGTGTAGTGTCAGAAGCAGAAGAGTTCTTCCGCGTATTGTAGATTCTTATGGTGGAGGCGCCGGGACCGCGACTGATGTTTACTCTTCTCAGCCGGTACTCGATAAGTCCTGCTCCTGGTAACGGTCGGACTAAGCGTATGTATGTTTCTAGCTGATAGCAAACAACGGTATTGATCAGCAGACGCGAGTAAACAAGTAGATTGGGGGTGTGGGGGCCTGCTTACACGCTTCGCATTTCATTGCGGCCTGTGGACCGGGTAACGGGCATCGGGCGTCGGGCATCCCTTATTGTGCATCGCCGGTGATTGGCATGTGTTGTGCCGCGGCCGTTAGTGTTGAGTGCGCCGCCGCCACCAAGCGAGACAACGCCAGCAACTAAGAGGCGTCCACAGTCTAAAATCAACCACGGTATCGCCGTGTACTGTCTAAGCCTTCTTCATCGATACACGCTCACGTTGCCGCCGGCCCGCCAAACCGATTTTCCCCCAACATCACCGCCGCCGCCGATCACCGACCAACATGCTGGAGCCGCGTTGGAGGCCCGTGCAGGTAACATCCGACCGATCACTTAGTTTACTTTTTAACAGGTGAGGGGGTCGCGCGGCGCGGGCGGTGGTGGATGAATGCTGCTGGGCTGGGTGCAACCCCGTGCCCGACCTCTAAGGAGGATCTCGTCTTTAACTCTATAGAGCGAGCGCGCTCCTCCTACCACCTACCGCCCACGCTCTCGCGTCTCAGGCTCCGCTCTTCTATACTCCAAATGTTAACCCTCTGCCTCCGCTCTTAATATCGATGCCACCACTCATTATTTATCATTTTATGATGCCCACTCGCACACAAACCAATCGAAACACGCAATACCCACCCCCTCGAAAAGAAAAAAAAAACAACAACAACAATAATAATTTAATAGCTTTTATTTAGAAAAAGCTAATTATTCGAGTTGTTTATTTGCGTCTCGAAATGAGGAATAGCACGCAATAATTAGTTTGTAACCGTTAATACGGGTAAATACCAGTTAAGTGATACTGGGTTGGGAAAGGCAGGCGTTGAGCTGCCGACGCCGAGCGCCGGAAAGCATAGCAGACGCCGTGGGACGCTATACCTAATACCTATATATATCAGCGACGTTTATTACCAACACAAACAACTTACATGTCACAGTTGTTATTCGATAAACTTGTTTCCAGTTTATTGTCGATTTAATTTTTTTTTTCTTTTTTAAACCCGGAGCTGATGGTTTCCAATGCATGTTTAACAGACTTTGTTTATGTTTGCTGACATTGTTGCCGCATGGATAACCACGTGTTTATATGCGAGCTTATTTCAGAATACGACACCTGACATTTACGTGGCTGCCTGCCCCGCCAAAATGTAAATATCGGCGCTTTTCATTCATTTCGTTCATTCATTGCAATTACGTTTTATTGCCGAATAAAAATTATTTTTTACCTCGGTTTATACACACTTCCATGATTACAATATAGAATATACAGGTATTAAATTTGATTGTTAACATTTTTGTGTATACATATTTGTTTTTGGTAATAATAGCAAAGTAAATTTGAAAATTAATGATAATTGATTGAAACATTTTTGGGATTTTATATAAAAACATTATGGGAATTTGAAACGTGATCGATATGTTATCATGCTGTGTGAGTGCGTTTAAATGCCTTCAATATGCTGGTAGGGAACTGGGGGAATAGGTCATCCACCATTAGGGTTGCAGTTTTCTATGTTTTTTCTATGTGAATTTTTTTTTGTAACAAATTTTAATGCAACGAACTTAGTAATACTTATTATACAATATAAGTTATTTAATTTTTTATAGCCAATAATATTTTTATTATTTTACGACCAAAACAGAAAGTTTTCTTTAAGAGCTTTCTGTTTACCATAGAAAGATTCTTTTTTATTGGAAAGCAGTACTTTCCAGGAGACAAATAACAAACTGAATATTTATTTTCGATCAACCTCTCGGTCATTCTATTATAAAATATTTTTAAAATCGGTATGAATTTACTTTTTGGTCATTTTTGTGGTTTTAAGACTACTTTCTGCTCCAGGCACCCAATATCAATTCTATCATTTTCTAAAATATTGATAATAATCGAAAGATTAGCCTTTGGATATATTTCCATTCTCAAAAAGTCATACTGATGCAAGATTCATTATAGAGACCTTACGCCAGACATTTCCCAAAAGACTAATTTATCGAAACGGTGAAGTTGATTGGTCCTCAAGATCTTTTGATATTACTGCCCTAGACTTTCACTTCGGGGATCTTTAAAGAGTAGAGGGTGATTGTTTTCGGATTTTTTAAAAATATCGAATTATTTATGGATTAAATTTGGTGCTGCTAATGTTATGGTATGCACTGGTATGTTTGATAAATTGATAGAAGTTTGTGAAGTATTTTGGTGAATGTCTGAGAAAAGTTTGTATGGGAAGCGGAAGTTATATTGTATTTATACGATAAATGGTGGTACGTGTGGGTTGAAGAAATATTTCTATTGTAATTTATAGTATTAGTATATGTAAGAGGTGTGTGTAACTAATATCAGGCACCCTTTAGTTATTGGAGGAAACTATCTAAGAAGTGACACTAAAGGTATTTGCTAATATATATCAGTGAAGTCTGCCCTAAGACGTTTAAAGCGACAATATAGCACCAACTAATGCTTTTCTGACCGAACTACATAAATAATCTGCAAAGGGCAATTTAGATAAGGACGTGTTTAATATTTCAATGCGCTTATAGACTAGATTATTGGGGGTATGGCTATATATTGCTGAGGTGTTAAGACTATTGTAAATCCCCACCACTTTAATTAATTCTGAATGTTCCCTTATTGCACCATGCTGTACACAAGTCTATATAAATTGTTCAGGCTTGATTGGGTTACGGAATTTAACTCCTGTATCGTTCCCGTTCAGAGGTCTCTTTTTCAATCAACAATTTTATTCTGCTCACTCAGACCTTTCGACTACATTGCCTTTTATCCCGGCCTGGCGAAATAAGACCGGCCAAATCCGTGAAACTGTGGTGGGTAAGAGATTACCTACTAAACACGAGAATATCTTAATCTCGGTTTTATAGTCTAGGTACGGACTGTAAACAAGAACATTCCTGGCCTAACCCTAAATAATCGGTCTCACCAGCAAATGCTCGCATTAAAATGATAACGGATTATGGAAATATCTATTTACAACATTATCATTACCCACCTATTATTTACAATCATTTTGTGGCCGGGGGTGCTATTTTCCATATCAAAATTAAATTATTTTTTAGATCCGGAGCATATTTTGAGATGCTAGGAAGGGCCTTATGGAAGAAGATATTCCAATTTTTAAATGTCTTCTTATAGTTTTTTCAAGTGCAGTTTGTAATGGAAACTCGTCGGGTTCCACCCTGTATATAGATGTCTAGAATTTCCACCCCCTAAATTTAAAGGATTTCATATAAGGGCGATAATATCAAAAGTTTGAAATTACGTTAATTCGTCGTAATTGATAGTCCTGCAAAATATGAATAAAAATGAGATTGAAAAATTGTCACTAGATTGAGGGTCCAGTTTTGTATGTGTGCGTTTTTATTGACGTAACAATTAGAGCTGTTTACCAACTGGAGCCGCTCCGTGAAAATAAATAGTTGTTTTTGTCACGTCTAACGTAGTATATTGAAAGGGGTAGCGTGAGTGTTCGTTTATTTTTATTATTCTTTTTTTTTGTGTTTTGTTACCCCGGCATCAATTAATTAATTAGAAGTGTAAAACGTGCCGTCGCCGTTTCTAGAAATATACAAGTAAATTTCGTATAGCACTGAATATAGATATCCAATTCCGAGGACCACGTCTTGCATTTTCAAGTTTGTTAAGTTCGCAGATGTAGATGAATATTTAATGGCGCACCTTAATTATTAGAGATAATGTTTTCTAGCCGGAGCTGAGCACAGTCGTCTGAGCGAAGTCAGAGAAATTTTAAATTTGTCTACAGTCATCTCCATCCAACTTATTTCAAACCACTCTGAATGCAAAACATCTATAATTGCTAATGAATTTTTATTCCTCGAACGAGCGATCAATAAATAACTAGGACGGTAATGCTGACATGAAATCAAGATTATAATTATCACGCAATAATAATTAGAATTATTTTATATAATATTGCGACTAATTAATTGAATACTAATTATAATTTATGAATTAATCGGGGTTTATTTATAATTTAATTGAAATAATTTATGCAGATCTATCAGACAACAAAACAAATAAATTAGGTTCTGTTTATAGTGGTGGCGTTGGCGTACGGTTCGGTAATTTATTACCGTTCAAGAAGACACAAACTATAGCATTAATAGAACATACAAATATCAAATAATCCAATAAAGTACTTGTCGTGTAAAATAAAGGGTTCGGAATTAAATTAAAGTAACAAATCGCAAAAGCTTGATGGGGGGGTTTCGCGAGCATAAACATGTAACTCGAAATTAACGTAGTTGTTATATGTCTTGAAACTCATCTTAAACCAAGCGAGCAAACAAGAACAAATGCAAATTAGGTAGCGGCATTCAACTTGTGATTAACCCATAGGGTCTATTTTACCAATGACTCCCGCGCTCTTCACAACACAATGCCACACATTAACTTGTTTTATGTGTATGACGCTTTTAAACTCACATCCTCTTGCAACCCAACACACATCTCTGAGATACATGTCTGCATAACTAAACTCAGCTACTTTTTGCCGGAGCGACAAAGCCCTAATCATTTCAAATAGGTTAACAAGGGTAACTTGGCCCATGACCTTCAATTTAGTTCTATTCAAACAATTAACTGCTACCCTAAACCATTCCCGTAATTGAATTTTACTAAAATCATCATTTTTCATCTATCAAACATACGCATGGCGGAATTGACCTGAAACCTACCAGAAGGTTTCAGGTCAATTCTGTGACATGACAGGTCTTTTCCAATAAGGTTCCCCGGATCGTCAGCAAACTGTCAGAAGTGGTCAGCCAGACCTATGTTCTGACCGTTTGCTGACGATCTAGGAACCATGTTGAAAAATGGCGAAGCTAATTTTTTGAAGATGCAATACTAACCACTGAAGCTCGTGAGCTTCATATATGAACTTTTTTGATGTTGAAGAAAAAAAATCCTTTTATACGAATCATTTCATTTTGTAAATTCTCGGAAACTTCATTAGGAATTCAATAGGACTTCTTCACTATATCTACTTATTATGAGATGATTTATGTAAATTTTCAAAGGAATTCGTGGAAAAGAACGAAATTCTTTAATAAGTTGTAAATAGAATCATTAATCTAAGAAAAATTGGCGTACTCAATTTTATTGAAAGTTGTTTTGTTGAAATTGAAATCGATCAATGTTGGATGTTTTTGTTGTAAGGCAATGTAGTAGTTATTGGTTATAAAATCTATAGAGGGATCTTGTTTTTATTCTCTGCAATAGAAGTTTTGAAACTTTTGTGTTAAGAAATGCTATTCCTGCAAAAGTCGAATATCGCCACTGATATAAATGGCATCGACGAAGGTATTGCGTTTTGTTTTGTTCCACACTGAAATCGGGGACCCCGGCCAGCTATTAGATATAGCAGGAAATAGCAATAGTCGTTAAGAGTTCGATTCTCCGCTATACAAGGATTAGTTATTTATTAGGAACTGTTGTTTCCTTCCTGCTATATAGTTTTTAAATCACTTACTTTCAAATTTACTATTTGATAGCAGATCAATAAAACTAATCGTTTTGTAGGATCGCTTAAAGTTTGAAAGTTGCTACTATCGGAAAAAATAATTATTTTTAAGTGGAAGGAAAATCGAATTGATTAGTGGAATCGGTTGGTTGTCGATCGACTTAAAAATCGGTGTAGGCGAGTTTGTTGTGTGTGTGGTGATTGGATGCAGATAACAATTAGATTGAGTGCGATGCGAGTCCATCGGGAAACGAGAGAGAAATTGCGATGCGGGAAGGGTAATATTAGCAAAAGTTAACACCAGGCATAGCAGTTGGGTCTGTTTACTTTTTTAACATATGGCAAATAACACATCAGAGGTCGGCAAATACAAGAACGTTGTTTTAAAATTAATATTATGTGATTTTGTAAAACCGATAGCGTATATTGTCGAGTGCATTCTGTTAAATATTAAACGATTATTTGCCATATGTCGAATACGTGGATATAGCTGGACGCGCGTGATGGATGCTGTACATCTCCACGGGATCGACAACATAACAACCCCAATATGTCCATGTAATGTCATCGCATTTGTATGGACTCTTTGCATTGTTAGCAGCAAGTCAACATGGATTTACGTGTAAAGCACGTCTTCTTCCAATCGCCCTGGTCGCTTAATACGCCCCGCGAGGACTCTTACGACTTCACTGGAGACATTTTCTGCCCTCTACTTTATTTCTGTTATCAAGCTCCGGATCTACATGATATTGATATTCTACGACACGACGCATTACTTTTCAGTTGCAAAAAATGCCGATTGTTTTTCTCGCTTAACGGTAACGGCTGGGAGAAACAATCCATAAAAATACTGTAAATTTCATTCTATAAGGGACAAACCCGCCTAACATTATATCCCAAATATATTATACAACTATGTTCCTTTTCTTTCAAAACTTTCCATATTTATGTTGTTCGCTACTAACACTACCACTTCTGTAAATCCATTGCCACTTTTCTTCCGCATCACACCCACCACCACAAACAATCTTCAGATTTTATACATCACACCGCATTTATTCCGATCTTTATTATGTTATCTACTTAATAATTCAACCATATTCCTTAAGAAATTTGCTTATTGGCATCCAATTTAATTGACAGGAATTTTCAGTGAATTTTCTATTCAAAACTATGGGTAGATTCTCGTATAAAGGGAAGGGAGAACAATTAAATATTTATTTATCTGTAAAAGTTATAGACTGCCATCATGGACATTACTGTAAGTTGCACGTAGAAATGGGCTCATAACTCTTGCTTGCTCGTCAACCAAAAGTCATTTGACATAACGAAGTACAGGTGAGATGTCGCAGTGATGAACTGCACAAGTAATGAGATGAGAAAATGCATTGGAATGAGGGTCTCGTGAGGAAATGTAACGAAATTATAATCCACAGTCTTATACTTGCAGAGAATGGCGTAGCCCATAAAATTTCCTTTAATTTATTTACATTCTACAAATGTAACCTTCTATTTCTCTTTCTCTGTCTCGGTATGTCTTATGATATTAAACTCACTTTTCTTATACGCCACTATTTCCAATGTAGTAACTATTCCAAATAATTAACTTCCAAAAATCTAAATTCGCAGTCTTGCTACTTTAATTGATTAAATTTTTCATTCCGCTTAACTGAATTAGCATACATGAATTTAATTATATCAAGGAATCGCACAGAATTTTATTCATTAACATCATTAAATCTTAAAACTACACTTTTCTTCATTCTTCAATAGATACAAGATCTTTCGAAAGATCTCAGATCTTAACACCAATCGTGGTTGACGTGGAGCTTAGCGAAACGGTGGAAACTCCTTTACAAGATAGCCAAAAGTTAAAAATTAGGAAAAGTAGAACAAAATTACTCAAAATTAATATTTGCCCCAATAGCAGACTGTTTATTCTCTTTTCTTGTCAGACAAATAATCTGGACAAGATCAGACGTTGTTATTTTAGTATTTTTGTATAATAGAGTGGTTTTGAATGGAGTGCAAATGTCAGTTTGATTCGGTGCGATATTATGCATTCAGTATGATTATAATAAAGGCAATTTATCAAAAACAATCGTTTCAGCAATAAACTGATTCTGGTTTCCGCTTGTGAATTAACGAAGATATATGTGTGGGTATAGGAGAAATGTCCGCGTCTTGTCAATGGTGTGGTGAGAAATGGCATGGTTGGCCTTTGTCATCAGAATAATGACTTCTTGGTAGATAAGGCGACCGGCCGCCGGTCAATTTCGATGGTCACTTGCGTGCATCGTATTTGTATTGTTCCATTGGCGAATCATTGTAGCACGCTAAATGGAGTGTGAAGCGATAGCGGCTGACCAAGCCGACTTATCTTGTGAACAAACAAACAATACAGGACCAGAGTTTTCGTGGTGCTAGATTTATGCCATTCTTGTGAAGGATAACCCATCAATATTCCTATTTCTTTCTAATTAAAGACCTAATGGCGTAATAAAAATGGAAAAAACGTACCGTTGTAATAAATTGTCTGAAATCAAGGAAATATTTGGGAAAAAAGGGGCCTTGGAGCGGCACCAGTCAAGTGGTTGGAGAGGACATTATTATTTTATAAATAGGTATCTTGTATAAATTTATATCTAGTTTAGAACGTTTAAAAGTCGAATGCCTTGGGGTGGCGATGGGGGCATTTCCACTAATTTCTATGCACAGTTCGTCTTGTTTCTCGGCCGGCCGAATGGGGTGAAACAAGCGATATTTCCTAAACTGGGACGTCTTCCCATGCTATCTTTCTCACTTTGGCGTTCGAGAAATGTGGGACGTGAGCGATACCGTCTTGGATACTTTATGTGTTTTAGCATAAGGGATAATAGTCATTTCAAATCTGCCTATATTCTCCATTAATGCAACTACCATTTCAATTCGCAAATCTTAATTATAAGGGTCACCATAATTTGCTGGATTAATGATGGCACACCAGAGGAAAACTATTTAGAAACAGCATTTTCATAATGGACATAATTAGTGTTGACGACCGAAAACTTCCATCTGGATTTTTGATCGCCATCCTTGATACAAGATTGACTGCATTATCCGTTTTTGCGAAGATTGCATTTTTTTGAGATTTTAATGAAACAAAAATAATTGCTAATAAAGTTTTGTCATCTTTCATCTGAGGAGAGGACATTTTTTGCAGTCGTGTATTAAGGATCTGGCCGGGCTTCTTAAACATTTATTAAACAGAAAAGAATATAGAATCTATAAGCGTGTTCGAAGTTATGAATTTCAATAAATTGTCGCGACTTTTATAATTAAAAAATCCAATATTCACTAAAAAGAATATTTTTGTACTCATAATTCACAAGGTTTTATCTTCGTCATAAATAAACGACCCTAATAATTAAAAGTTTTTCTCGCTTACAAAAAGATGGGACAATGTCCTAAAAGCTACGGTTAAAAATTCAACGGTATCATGATACTGTCTCCCTTCGGCTCCCGAAAAATTGCAAGGACAGTTAAAATCAACACTTGTTAGCTATAATACTCGGGAAATATACCTCCACTCTCTTTTCGTACATCCACGACAATTAATACCCACCGTCGAAAAAACAACCCTTCAACATTTAGCTTGGCTAAATAAAAAGAACACGTACATATATTTGTGGATGGCATTTAAATAAATAATTCAAAAATAAATAAATTAATACGTTATGCACACCTTTACGTAATGTTTATTAATAATAATTATTAATGATTGTATGTTTATGTTAATTTTAAAACAAACAGTTGTTAACTTTTCCCCACGCCGATGATCGTCAATAGATGGAATTATGTAATTTGTTTTGGGTTTTTTTTTTTGTTTCTCCTCTGTGGGGGCAATGGGGGGAAATTCTTGATGGCCTGCTGGTCGCTCCATTAGGTCCGCTGAACGTATCACTTTTCACTGTATATACTTATTTACATGGTCCCGATCAATAATATAGAGGGATGGGAGCTAAATGTCCGCAGGCGACATTCTCGCTCTTTCTTCTTTCATTCAAACAGATCTCCACATACAATCATTTATTTTTCCTTCATACAAATTTCTATAATATGTCTGAGTAAACGAACGAAAATATTTCGCAGCAAACGCAAATGCGTCGTCGCTATTATTTTGCTAGGACAACAACCCTTTTCAGATTATCGCACCCCAAACATGACTCACTATGTATATTTACATCCTTGTTTTCTGTTTATAATTCCAATCGTAATTCTTTACCGACCCCTAACTTGATCAAATTTTCTTTACTACTGAGCCCACCACCACCACCATCACCATCACTCTGCAGGGATGTTATTTTATTAAAACAATATCTTCAAGGATTTCGGCGAAATCGCATTGTTTTGCAGGGTGAAAATTCGTTAAGTGAATTAATTAATTATCATTTTCGTTTGTTTGACTGTTTATCAGCTCCACGGCAAAGATATTCAAAGTATCAGGGTTTTGTTTATTAATTACTTAATTGTTTTCGTTTAATTTTAATGCATTCAAGTCATCCAATCCAATTATGAAAGATCTATTTGATACACAATTTTTATTTATTCAACGATGTGAATGCACCGCTAATAACTTTTCCTTATTTATACATTCGGCGCTCGCTAAGAAAATATATATCCGTTTTATGTGTTCCTAATTCTATTTTGAATAATGCTTTAAGGCTTTAAAACGAAACTAAAACTATAAATTTTGTTGGTAGCGCCGGGTGCTTAATGTAATAGATGTTAGTCAAGAGTAAAAGCGAGACAAAAACTCTATAATACAAACCATTTAAAAGTTTTAGAAACATTTTAGTGCAGAAACGCCGAAACGCCCCCCCTCGGAAAACGTAAAAAATCGTTTAGGCAAAAAAACTTTTCCCACACAAAACGTCATCATAGCTATTTTCGAAAATGCTTTTTGCATCTATTAATTCTTCACACGCACGATCGGAAGCAGGTTGTTTCCGAAAAAAAAACTGGGACCCTCGCGAGCGACAATCATTTACAAATAAAAAAATTGTCTATGAATTCCTTTAAAACACAAATAATATGCAATAAAATTTATTTATGGAGCTTGGGGAAATCTTTTGGTGGGATCTTTATTTTTCGTTTAACGGTTTTGGATTATAATGGAGTTTTTGCTAACAAGATAATAAGTGCATAGTTTTTTTTATTAATCAACAAATATAATTAAATGATGAATTAAAAACATGTTTTTATTCTACTACAATTTTCTGGTATCCTATTATCATACAAAACGAGAGACGTAAAAATCTATATCAAAATTTTGGCGAACTCGCTGGTATAGTGTTGCAGAAAGAAAACTCGTTTGGATAGTTCTGCTGAAACACTTCATACAAGTATTTATTAAAAATAATTGTATAAGCATCAGCTAGTGCAATAATTGTAGTGATGGTGGAGACCAAATATAGCTATACACAGTAGGAGTATGGAGTGGAAGCTTTTGAAATTTCAGCGAGGAAGCGAGGAGGTTTCGCACGCGCCAAGTTGTTCTGCTCACGTAGCAGCAGATTATCACTGCTGATACTAACAATATAATATATAATAAACGTTTGCCTTTAAATTCTCATTCAGACGCTGCCATTTTATGTGAAAAGGGAGAAAGAAGTTGGTGGCGGAGATGCTATGAGAAAAGGATGGCAATTTCGAGCGTCCCTTTTTGCTATAACGAAATAAACCGTTTTCGTTTATTATCTCGAGCAATTATACTTACCTACAATTACAGGCAAATTACAAACTACTGCAAAGATTCGTTCGTGCAACCGCGCGGTCCCAACTTTCCTGTCTTCTCAGCAGCATTTTGAACGACCCCTCATCGCTAAAACCCCTCGATACAATACGTTATACAATATCCAGAATATCCTTCTTTCGTTCTTCCGAAACGACTTTCACCTTTTGCCACATATTATTCTTTCCAGTCAGGAGCCTTCCGTAAAATGATTTACGAATCAATTTTCATTTTATTACACTCGAAGATTTTTGGTTCCGCCTTTGACAAATATCAGTCAAGGTGTATATTATAGTCGATCGTTTCTGAACTAATTGTCTCATAAATTGCAAACTGATTTTCAAACTGCAGTTAATTGAAACAGTATTACAACCCACTTGCTCCTTTATGGCTTATATACCCCACAATCTAAAAATAAACGCATCGCGAATGTTGCAAACTTTGCTTATTTTTAGTACAGTGATTGTGTATTTATACTTGTTACCTAACGAAACTTATGTTTTAGAAGCTCCTTAATTTAAAGACGTTTTATAGTTCCTTTTTAATAATTAGGAGCAAAATATGGTTGTTTTGGCATGGTTAATTTGGTCTTAGACAATAGATGGTGCGGACAGAAATTGGTCGTTGAATTGGGGTGTTAAATTATCTCCAGTAGGATATTTTGGCTTAAAGGGTTGATTTTTTCCAGCCTTGCTTAAAAATAATCATTTATTTTCTTATATGAATTATAAAAGTTGCACATTTGATATGAAAAATAAACATATGTAAAAGCTTTTAGAGAATTAGATACTATAATTCAAATTCAGATGCAAAAAGCAACAATAGAAAGGAAGAAAGATAAAATTACTTCAATATTTTGATATATAAAATAATTAAAGAAATAAGAGAGATGTGCGAGTTGTTTCGTAATGAATAAATGAATAATATACTCATCTAGATTTTGTGTTTGAAAAAAAAAGCAGGCGGACGTTTTGCTGAAATGTTGTTGAACAAATTGTTCGTGTTTGAAGTTGGAAAGTTTTTGGGGGAAATATAGTCAGTTAATAGACCACCCCGACGCACATGTGAAACGACGCCGACGATACGACAACAAAACAACCACCTGTAGGATTGTTGTATAAATTCGAACGCATAAACGAAATATTCATTTTATCAAAATTCTAATTCCCATATAACTGTCAGATTACGATCGGCATTTTGTCTTGTATTTATATTTCTCTAATATATTGCGACATTTATTCAATTCTATTTCTTTTCAGTTTTCATGTATAACGATTATTGCCCCATTTATTTGGCTCCCAGCTTTTTTATGTGATTTTTAAACGACGCAATTCGCTCTAATCATTTTGCTATTTCCCATATTTTCTGCCGCGTTTTTTCCGTTTTCTGGGCTAGGAAAAATAAAAAACGATTAAACGTGTTATTATTAAGTTTTTAAAGAAACACTATTTCTTTATTTACAATAGCACGACAATATAAACTGTTTGGCGTATATTTAGAATCTAGTTTGTAAACACCCCATATGTTTATTCGATCTATCCTGATGCAGAAAATAACATATACATAACACATAACCATACAATCATTACAAGCTTCCACTAAATAAATTCGTTTCAAATGAAATTCATTAATTTTGATATTTATAAAAATTATATTTATGGTTGAGCTGTGCATACCAGCTAAATTAAATTTGAATAAATCCCGACTACTGCGTGAAAAACATTTTAAATATCTAATTATCTTTACAGGGCTTTTCACTTTCGCTTTAAATCGCCCTGCTGGTTAATCGACTGTTGTGTCTTGTCAAATTATTTATGCCTTTCTGCTTTTATTTTCCTTTTCTCTACAAGTATACAAATTCTATTCCGAGTCTTTAGAGGAAAATTAAAAAGTTTGAAAGTATTTGGTTTTTAATAACCAATTTGACTTCAAGTTCGTTCAAAATTTCGAAAATTTTCCTAAGGAGTTACGTGCGGTCAAGATCAGAGGCCACAAGAGATTCTGTTGCTCTAAGAAGATCTGTAGAGGTTACTCCTTGGGAAGAAATTTTGAAAGTTGAGAAATCTTTGAGAGACTTTTCTTACGAACTTTTTGGAAGAAAGTTGGTAGAAGATTATTGAAAGTTCAGGAAACTATCCTGCGCGATAAGTTTTGTTGGTAATTGGATTGGAAGTGCGTTGAAGAGGTGTCGGCGAAGAAAACGTCGTGTTGTATGTCACACAGATGTTTGAAATAACTGACCATGGAATACAAATGGCACAAATCAATAGTAATTAAAAGTCGAAACTCGCAAAGCAGGTAATGAACGCAACGAATATTCATAACGCACGTACGTAATCAGTCGTTGAGTGGAGAGAACGCGATTGTCGTGAGTCTTTGCTCGTTTTTGTGCCCGCTTGAGCTCACAACTAGCTAACATTTTTTGTTTGTTTTTCTTCCCCTGTAAACAACATGCATGCAACCCTCTTTACCCCACCGGTCTTCTTGCTTTAGTACAAATATACTACAGTATTGATTTATTTACCCCATCCCTCGCAACAGTACCTACTGTGTATATATGTAAGGAAATACACTACAGTCGTGGACAAACATTATTTCATTATACATCGCGTGAAACGCGGCCGATTTTTTGCCAGTTGCTTTTTTCCAACATTCTCGTCACTCGGATTCCGATTTTCGCCCCAAAAATTTAAATGCTCCAGCTGGAAAACGCGCGCCAGCACAACAATAACAAAACTTTTCCACTTCACTACACTTTATACATTCAAACCATAAAATCCAACCAAATTAATAATAATAATATCAAATATCTTCGCATATTTAATCCGCATTTCATATGCAATGTTTTTGACAGGCCCGACATTACATTGTCTACAATTAATTGTTTATGCTTAATGTTTAATAATATTCTTATAAACATGGTGCGTTTAATTATTGAAATTCGAAGTATCAGCATTTTGCAATTGGCAGTTATGTGGAGCGGTGCATTATTTCGAAAATTGAGTGCAAGTGGTAACCACGCGGGAAAAGTGAATCGAAATTGAAACAGTGTGTGGCCAAATCAAAACAACGTGTATCTTCTCCTCCTGCTCTCTCTCCATCATTATGCCAGAATACGTAAGTTTCCTCCACTTCCTGTGACATACAAACAAAACAACAAATGCGTTGGCAATGTTTGTTTTACTGAACATTCTGCACTTGCTACTAATATTACAAAGCACTTTTATAAATATCCCTATTATCAATTCAGAAATGGGTAATAATTCGATTTAAGAAAAAAGTTTATCGTCTACTCATAATCGATAGTTTGGTCATTGATTGTGGTCAGCCAATCGAAAAACATCTACTGTATTATCTACATCTTCTGTTTTTCCAATTTGTCTCAAATTTTGGCGATTACTAAGGTAATTTAAAGTTATGGTACCATTAGGATAAGTAGGATATTTGTGATGGCTGGAAAACTGAACAATAAGGTGTAGATCCTCAATAATTTTTCTGTTCAACATTCATATTGTTGAAACAGAATACGAGAAATGTGAATATCCAGCAGGTTTCCTATTCACACAACAACACACCATCAGTTTTATATTTTTTTCTGTCCGCTTCCAAGCTTAATTCTTCCATCCAATGCAAAAATAGATCAATTACGTCAGCGGTAATTCGGAATTGAAAATAACTTTTTCATTCAGTACGTGTGCAATTTATGGTAATCATTTGGTTTTATCTCTAAGATAAACCGACGATTTGGTTCGAACGTATTTGGAGCAATTATAATTCAAGTATTTTGAGGAGGAGAAATTGTTGAAACACATTGGGAATTTGCGGTAATTTTCCTTATTTTAGACTATAGAAAGTTTCGGTGTGAGACATCATCGACGAAGCGTGTCATTATAAAAACACGAAAGAACATTAAAGCGCGTTGGAAACTTTTGGCGATGGTTACTTCATTAGGGTTGGGCGGGCTTAATCGCCGTTCCACCATCCGCCTCGAGGTTAGAAGCTATATTTCCCTCCACCGCAGCAATAACAATCTACACAAAGATTACAATAAGAACTTTCCACTAAAAATGCAATGCAACTTCAAACTCTTCATTACCACAAACATTCCTTTTGATCTTACCCAACACCATCAGACAGTATTTATTTTCCTTTTATCCACTGGCATGCATAATTTCTTTCCAAGGAGAGAGAGAACGGATTTCTTCCCTCCGACCGACCGACCGACCAAAAAGAGGAAGATTGTTGTTGTATGGTTATATTTAGAGGAAAAAACGCTTGTGTTACAGCCTTGTGTTTGTCGAGTAATTTCCACAAAGTTGTGTCTGAACAAAATACCCTTTGGAGTCCAACTCAATTTGTTTATAATAGAATAAGGTGGCACTCGAGGGAAGACAATAAAAACAAAACGATAAAAGCAAATCCGTTATTATCAGCAGACTCAGCTTACTTCGCGCTGTTTATTCTCTTTTCAAAACTCCCCCAGTCTCTTCCGCCAATATACTTTTAAATAATAAAATTATTTTTACTTAACCAATTTTCTATATTTCTATATCATCATCAGCCATTAACGGCGTCGTCGCTTTTCCAAATTCATATCGATTTTTTAATTTGCTATTTGGTAAAATATGAAATCCACTTAAGCGTAAGATTGGAGAAACTCCTCGGAAAGAGAGACTATACACAAATGACACGGCTATTATTTCAGATAGAAAATTGCCCGAACCCACAACGCACCAAACATTCAGATCGTAAATTTTAATGTTCTCCTTCCAAGATTCCGGAAAACTTATCACAATAATTTTCAAGAAACATAACGTTTAATTAGAACTTCAAACAACACATCTATATAGAGAAGGAGTTATTTTATAATGGAAATTGTTTTTTAAACATAACAGTTTATTTTATCGCTTCGTAACTTTTCAAAGTCTATTAAGTGAGGAGGATATTTTTTTTTATAACCTTCGGATTAAATTGGGAAAATGAATTAAATTCGATATTGTATTATCACATCCACTTCAAAATAAGAGATTAATTAGGTTTTGCTACTTGTGTGTACTTTTTATCTAGTCTAGCCATAATATTAATCATTTTGGGCGCAAATTAATGAACATTTTATTTTTAAATTCATTACGTTTACTACAATCTGGAGTGGCTTATAAATTGAACATATTTAGAAAGCATTTACGTTTAGAGCTACTAAGTACTTGTTTTGGAGGAAAAAATCTTTCTACTAGGAAATTTTGATGTGTTGATTGAAAAATATGGATAAACCTCGAGAAAATATGATTTGGGATGGGAAAAAGGGTTGTTATTAATAAATGTAGCATGAAAAGGCGTAAAGGTAAAGGGGTACTACGCTATATAATATAAACGTGTATATAAAGTGCCTTTAGTTACTTCTTGCTATTACTACACAATTACGTAAGGCCTAAGGGGAACAATCAGCCCTACAGTAAGTTGCACAATCTTTGGCTGAAACGAGAGGGTTATAGCCATCGTCTAAATTACAGACATGTATATTGAAAGACGTTTACTCGCACGACTCCAAAACTTAAGGAAAACTTGTGTTAAAGTATGCGGTTGGAGAGGTAAAAGGAAAATCAAACTATCTTTATCTGGCTTGGGTGCAGGCGCCGGGTTTGCACCGCTCTCCAGCAGGAACAATGTGTGTATGTGTGTGTGTATGTACCTTGCGATCTATGCTCAGGGGACTTGAGCCGTTGTATTTGTACTTTTACATTACTAACTAACCACTTGGCTGTTGTTAAAGTCAAGTTAGCTTTAAGTTTGCTGACTTGTCATACTACTTCTTGGCAAACAACGGGGACCAATGTAGACCTCCCTTTCCACCATTTCTATACTAACTCGCTGCTTTCCTTCCTCAGTTGTTACCACCACACCACATGTACCAACTCTCTCGATTTCAGTTTAATTTCACCAAAATTTCATTTACATTGGACCATCCCCCCATTTTGCAACGCCACACAAACACACTTATTGCCAACCACTTCTTTGTCCAACTAACCAGCTTACCAAAATCCCATCATCCATTGCAATTTTCCGAGTAATTTTCATTTAAACAACTCGCATCTAAAACGCATCCATTATCAATTAGTTTATCATTTTTACACATGTCGAATTTCCAGACGCATTTTTTGATTATAAAACAAACAAATAATTAATTATTTGGAGATTGTTGTCGAAACACGATAACGATTTTTATCAATTCGGGGTATGGATGGATACTTTTAGTAGTTAATTTTCGATCTTCGTAATGATATTTTGTGCGGTTCCACTACTATTATGAAAAGTCAAATTTACTTGAATACTTGGGTAAATATACATTTATTTTCGTTCAATTCTAAAACAATATTTATTGTGCATTCTATAAAAGTATTTTTAAATTTAATTTGATCTATTACTATATAGACGTAAAAATAGCATTGTGATTAAATTCTCCATAAAATCTATCCATAAAACCGGGACATTTCCCATTTACACCTTTTCCCACTAGATTACGACGATTAATAAGTAGCATTTGGTAAACATTATTTCAATATCACGACAATTAACTTAATTGTTCAACTTATCAAACCTGTATTCGATCAGAATAATGGAGTAATGGGTTCAAAATTGTCATATTTACCAAAAAGTTTTGGCGTATGATCATAAACTATTTAAATCATTTTGAATAAATCAGTTGGATTTTAATTTAAAAATGTTATTGAGTCATGAAGGAAACGACGATCGGACAGTTGGTGTATTAGGGGTCAAGAAAAGAAATGAAATAAAATCTGGGGTGGTAGTCAATTTATCATGTATATCAAGAAGTGTCAAAATGATTTTATAGCATAATAGAAAGGGCGGTTTCAATCATCGACTCGTAAAATATACTTTTTTAAAATTCGTGCCTATATATTTATACTTGAACGATAAAGGGGATGAGGGTTGTGTGGATGACCATTCCGTATTAGGAAATGTGAAGTGCGAGGGTCCTTCCACGTTCCACCATCGGACCAATATGATCCGCACCGAGAAAAGCGACCTTCTTGTCAGATCGCATGAATGCATTCATCAGCATTCGGACACTGTTTGTCAACTTCTTTTTTTTTGATTTGCACAAGTTTCCAATTTCATATTATTCTGCACACGTTGATTTGTGTCAATAAAAGTTGTCGGTGCATGTGACTGTATATTGATATTATATAGTGTGATGCAAAACTCGCCAAGAACCTAATTTGTGCCACCTACTTATGCGAATGTGACTGGAAATAAGAAATAATATCGCCGAGGAGTTTTTAAAGCAAGAGGTCACACAGTGGCGGTTAAAGGCGTGGAAGCGAGACGGATAGTTCGTGAGGGGGATGCTAAAATACGCTAGGGTTGGCACTTCTTTTGATTCCCCCATACCATTTTAACTTGGCTACTTTATATACTACCTTTTTCGCGACGAGTGTCTCTTTCTGGTCCCAGTTAGATTGCCGCAACTTCTTCGTCTCTTATTGACTTCCGATCATCTAAAGAAGTAGTAAGCCGCGTTTTGTCAAAATTATATATTCACCTAAAGCCTTCATAAACTTTTCGAGATGAACCCCATAGTATACATACCGGCGCGTCTTTTTTAGTTTTCATTTTATTTCTCGCTTTATTTGCATTATTCAATATAATACCAATTTTCGATTGCCTTTCCACTTCAACTTTATTCTATTTTCCATCTGCAATTGCAATTCAAAATTAATTTCCTTAAATCAAGATAGAAATGCAAAAATTGCCAATAATTCACTCAACCGGCACAAATATTAGTTATTTGTCGGTTAGTAGAAAATATAACGTATTTTCCAGCACGACTTCCGGATCGTCAGCAAACCATCAGAATCAATCCGCCAAATAAATCATAACAATGTATCGACCACCTTGTACAGTTTCCTGATGATCCGGGAGCTTTGTCGGAAAAGTCTTTCCCAAAATTTTGACAACTTGCGAACCAGTAGAGACTGTAACCCATTTGGAAGCGCTAAACTAATTTCGCGCCCGCATACATAAATTTTCTTAATATAAAATAAATTTTTGCCGCCAACGATTCGATTTAAACAGAGCACGTGCTCCTCTGACTGCGGTAATTGCAGACGAAACAGAAAGCGAGTGATAAAAACGCCTATCGATGGCAAACAGGATCAGGACGGAAGAGGCCTTTTTGAGTCCTTCGAGTGAAGCGAAATCAGTATTCATATTAACTGCGCTCAATTCTAACACCCCCTGTGCCACAAAGGTGCAAACTTATTATAAGGGTGTATCTGCGAAAAGCCTGTATTACGAGACCCTTGATACTGATGCGCATTCACTCATCTGTATAAAAAGTCAGCGAAAGCAAAAAGACACACATTTCATATAAATATATATATACAGAAAGAGGGAAAGAGGCCTTTTTTCCAAACATTTGAGCAAAGAGGACTCTTACAAATAAAGTTTGAAATTTATTCGCGGTTGAAAAATCTGGGTTACGTTACAAATATTGTAGGTCAGTGGGTGCAATAAGGGACCGCAATATGCGACTAAATATTTTCGGTTAGGTAATTTCCTATTTTAATTCTTTTATAGCCGAAAAAGTGCAATAAGTCTCGACAATAAAATCTTTGTGACTTATAAAAATGTGATAAGGAGCATAATTATACCATTGTATTTTTAATTGAAAAATCAATCCAACCGTATAATTTTGTATATGAATAATTATTCATACACAATTAATTATTTGAGAGATTATTAATTAATAGGTACTATTAGACCATTTTCTAGATTAACTAACTAGACCTCCTTTGATTTTTTCATTTTCTCTTTGTCATTATTGTTCTTGGAGGAGAAGAGTAATAGTATGTACTAAATTTGGTACTAATCGGTCCAGTAGTAACCATGATTTAAGGATGTAGTATAATTAACATACCGACAGACGGACAGACGAACGGAAATGTGGATAAAACAAATTTTATTCGATAGATAATGTCACCAATAATATTTTTTCAAGTATTTTAAAATTTTAATGATGTTGTATTACTGCGTGTAAATCACGTGTAAATGGTACAAGTAGAATTGCTTGTAATACATAAGAATTTATTGTTCATTCGGTTTGCTATTTTTACTTTCTTGTAATTGAAGCAGTAAGCAACACAAGCTGTTTGGTAAAACAATACGTATAGATTCGAAGTGGAATTATTTTTATTTAGTTTCTCTAATTAAATTGGCGATTATAAAATAAATGTTGTTGATGTAAACGAATTTTGAATAAATTTAACATAAAAAACGTTATGATAAGATTAGAAAAGTCCTTGTGGAAGCATTGTGTTTTAAAAATCATATGTATTTTATGATATTTGTTGTATTGTGTTATATTTATTTGTTTATTTCTATACAAAGCGAGATAGCAAACACGAGCGTCGCGTTTTAATGCGTTAATAAATTATATTGTTTGTAATATTACATTTGTGTGGTATTTATTAATAGACTTTTTGTATGTTTTGTAATATAAATAAATACATGTATAAATAAAGCAATGATATTGAAATTCACATATGCTGTGTTGTTTTTCGAAAAATGAAAAAATTAAATGATAAAAAAAAAACGAAAAAAGCGCGACCGGCCGATCGGATAATTGTTTCGTCAGTTTTGTTTTGTGTGTAATCCGCCCCTGTGGAATCTCCAGTCGAGGCAGGTGTAGTTAGTTTGCTTTTGCATTTCTCTAAACTCTAAATATAACTGAGTAAACAACATCTCTCATACGGGCGAGGCAGCAGACAAGTAAACAGTAAACAACACGGCATAATGTGCCGCACGAACGTGTGCCTATCCTCAGTCAGTATGCTCTCAACTAGATTTGCTTCCACGTCGAACTGATCGGTGCGATTATTTCGCTTTACCCAAATTCGAAATTCCCGCGCCTCTTACGTAATCTTCTAACTGCTATTAGCATACGTGCGTGCAAAGTTGTGCGAAACTTTCAAACGTGGCTCCTGTGCCGTCGCGGGTTTTTTTTTCTTCTTGTTTCGGCTCAAGTTGTTGTTGCTTGTGATGTAGATTTGAATTTTTCGAAAAAGGGGAAACGCACTCCGACAAGCTGATTTTCGTTTTTTTTTAATGAAAGTATGTGGTACCGCTTTATTTTTTTTATTAACCAATTTATACGCACCGCAAATATATGTTTTGTCCAATTTAATTAAATTCTTTATATTTTGATAATGTTTTTGTTTACTAAACAATAATAATAATTAATAATCCTTAAAACAATAAAAGTCAATACCCTGTTGTTATTTTATCATTATTTGTATATTATTTATTATTTGTGATGCAGCAATGGAATTGTTTATTAAAATTCAATTTCGAAAAATATTTAAATTAGGTTAACACATTCGTAATGCAACATTTTTCTAATATGTAATATAATATTAATAAAGTCACTTCGCTTTTTTGCTAATTTAAAAGGTCACTCAGCAAAAATACAAATTAAATGGCACACCGCAATATAAAACATGCAAAAAAAGCGAATCAAATTAATTTTAATTTGAAAAGTTTTACTAATATACTGACAGATATACTTAAATCGGGATTTAAAAATGTGGCGGGTACGCTGTACGTACAATCGAGTGTAAAACGTAGCGCAAATGCTCAGAGAGACCATTCTTCCATTGGACAAATCTTTAGAACTAAATGCTGTATAAAATATCTAATGACACTGTTGGAAAGTTTAGCAATTTAGCTACAAATGTATGCAAAATATTTTTAATCTTTATTGCTAATTAATAAACTTAATTTGAAAAAGTCGGTTTTTGTTTAATTTGTATTCGTATATCTTTCAAAGTTGATATCTTACGCAATCTTGGATACCAAAGATGTCTTCATTGTAAGAGTAGATAGTCTTAATGGATTGATTTGGTTTGATTGAATAATAATATTTATGGAAAATGTAAGATACGATATTTTTCGTGAGTAATTTTTGATGCTCGAATACTTTTTGATACAATGTTGAAGCGGTGTACTGTTATAGAGAATATTTATCTAAAACGAATTATAGCAATCGTCAGATGAGGTTCTCTTTACCCTGCCCAGCCAGCTTAAGTAAATAAACTTGCATCTGGCGTTACACTAGTGTTCAAAGTTTAAATCACACTGTAGAAATACTGTTTCCTTTGTATTTTCTATTGGTATTTTCTCATACATGATAAAATTGAATATCCCTACTTTCGCCTACACCAAAAACAACAAACAAATACTAAAAACGAAAAACTTTTACCACATGTCTACTTTCAGACATTTGTGTTTTCTCTCTCAATTCAAATTTCAAGCTAGTGAAAATTCAGCTTTTTTTCCAATCATTTTAGACGCAGCTTCTTCCAAAAATAGGAGGCTCAATGCTTTATGACAAAACGAAAAAAACGACTCGCAATAATGATCAAAGAGCTAATTAGAATAACAATTGCGCGAACTACTGAAATTGTCAGAATTTATCTCTTCAAACTATTGAAACTAATTATAATTTTGGAAAAATTTGGCAACCATTCAAATTTAGTTTAATTGGAACTACTGGATTTTGGGCAATAAGTTGTCAATTGTCTGAATTTCTTACTGTTGAAGCTAACTCGGAAGTTAATTATGAATCTTCCAAAAATTGGTAATCATATGCTGAAGGCAAGCTCTCTTCAGTGCTCTTCAATCCACTGAAACCAATTGCAATTGGGAAAAAAAATTGGCAACCATTCAAATTTTGCTCAAATGTAAATGAACTATTAATTGTATGAAATAATATTTAAGTTGATTATAGAAATTGTCAATATTGTCTGAATGTTTTGTTAGATCTAAATTTTCAAAAATTTTGTGATGATGAATTTGGCATCTAATGAATCATTGTAAGTGCTGTTAAATGATGTGCTATAATGATCATCAAATTAAAAGCTCTTTTATTTATTGAAGTTATATTTGTCGGTTTATACATTATTGCATATTTGTAGTACTGCTTACGCTGATTGTTTACTTAACATCAACTATAACATCTAAGCAAAAATTTGCTAAATGCGTGAACCTGTTTTCTTTCATACATATTCTATCTATTTTCGATATTTGTGTAGTATTATATAATAAAAGCAAAATAAACAAAATTTATTTATATGTAAATGTTTATGGAAAAAAATGCGATAAATTAAAATCGAAATTTGTATACATCAATTTATACAATGAAAATGAAATTGCTGACAACATTTTTACAGACAACACATGTTTCAAAAGCAATTCACTCCGTTTTCACCACATATCAAATAATTAAACTTATAAGCTTGTTTATTTAAAAATCCATTTTGCACTAACTAATAAATGCGTGGCGCTTTTGTGGGGCAATCAACATTTTATTGGGAAAGCAATAAATTGTCCGAAATTTTCGTATTTATTGTGAGGAGTCGTTAGCCCAGGCATCTCATTACAGGGATCGGGACTCGGGGGTTGCTGACGTCGTGCCATCAGAAAGATCTTTGTGATGATGATGGTGTGTGGAAGCCGCCGCCCTTCGCACTTAATCAGCAAAGGGTCGTCTCTGTGGCCAGAAAGCGTTTAACATTTTTTCTTATTGAAGTTGAAACGAGCAGAATTAGGAGGAGATCATATAGAAAGAGAGAAAAGTGACCAACAAATGTGAGTTCATTGTGGAGAAACTTTCGGAAAAGTTGACTGCGCGTTTCAAGGTCATTAGGGGGTTGCTTAATCCCCTTATAATAGGAAAATAAAAGCAAAATATAGTCGCTGTTTTTAACGGTTTCACTTCGGTTCTTCGTTTTTTTGCCACTCGCTGAACAATCTCCTCTCCGCCTTCCTAATGAATAAATTTGTATAGCCCAATATTTTATTAATTGATTTACGAAATTATATTTTTAATAGATTTTTTTTTGCGCATTAACGAAATTAACTCCACTAGCAAATTATATTTCTATCAAGTACGAATTTTAATTATTGATCCTCTTCATAGAGTAAACTCAAAAACTTCGCTTTTAATTAAATGACAAACTCGCAAACTCAAATAAAAATCTAATATTGTTTTCTGTTATTAAAAAATTAAATTAATAATCTTGGCGAAACGTACAAAGGCGTAGTAGAAAACCATAAGAGGCACAAATTCATATAAACACGTAGATTTTGTTTGAAAAACTTAATACCACACCTGCAATAAGAATAAACAAAGTTTGTGAAAACAATGCTGACAAACTGACTCAGCTGATGCTGAATGTGCATTGTGCAACAAATCATCATCTCGTTTTGCCTTAATTAGTTACTAAATCTTCTCACAAATTGTTAACAAATTTCATTTGAAAATTCCAACAATAAATACACATACCGAGAAATATTTGTTTAGAGTAAACAGCGTTTTTGCTGTGAGAAATTATTATTTACAGTTCTGTTTGTGCAGACATACTTTGTAATTTTTTTTTTCGCAACGCAGAAAAAAAATGTTTTCATCAAAGTAGATTTATATGAGAATACTTACTAATGGAATTAATTTCAGACCCAATCAAAACATGTTAGAGAAATTAGATTCGTTTTTTGCCAATATATTTTGATCTAGTATCAAAGGGGTTGACCTTATATAAAAATATCTGATTGTAGACGAGTTAATTAAGTAGGATTAACGTTTTTGGGTCATCCTTCTAAATATTTGGTACTCAGTATAGAAGCTCCGAGAAGTCTTTGGTCAATAATATGGAATCACTTCCAATAGAACTGTAAAATGCTTTTGGTGTCAAGTTGGAATTTTCTAACAGATACTTGAACTTGCATGAATTTTTGACCAAAAATTTGGAATTTGGACAAAAATTAGTTACAATTTTTGAAGACGCTATAATATTTGTCTCAATGTTTGAGCAGGATGAATATTTGATGTTATGTAATTAGAATGCGTATCTGCAGGTCTTTATGGTAGATAAGATGTTTGTTTAAACAGATTGTTGGGGTGTCGATAATTGTGATTGAATGTCCTCTGAGTTGATCGAAAAGAAGCCTGACATAATTTCGAACTAGTAGCATCGAACCAAAATAGATTTCATTCAACTTTCAATTATAGTTTATTTGAATTTGCGTTGATAAATTAGCTTCACTAGTCAGAGAGTTTGTTCGTAAATCATTTTAAATAGTACTCGTATTTTACTGCAGGTCAATGCAGTTTTTCTGCTTCAAATAATTTATTGATTCAACTATTGACTGGAACTGAAGCACTGTAATTAATTTTTGTAGACAAAACCAAACGAGGTCTTGGTAGGTTTTGGGGGTAGTCTTCAAATATTGGGCAGTAGCTTTTCCGAGTTTTGATCGAGATTTATCAGATCAGAAGGATAATAAAAAAGGGAGAGCGAGGAAAAAGGAACGGTGCATAGAAATGTTAGGCTTCCTGTATTTTTGGGACTGCTAATTTGAACAATACCACCACCGATAGTGAAGGGAAGCCGTGACGCCGGACAGCAAACCCGGAACTATCCGGGAAGGAGACGCGATGTTTTATAGTAGGAACAGGCGGCAAATGAAATTATAATATCTTTTTCAGCTAAACGCAATGTCCCGTATAAATTTCCTTTCTGACTCTCCAGCATTATAAAATATAAACCTTAAGTTTGCGGCTCGCTTTATTTTTCTCGCGTTTGGATTGTTTTGCTCTTCCTCTTCGACGCTATAACCGACGACTCTTTATCAACTAAACTGCACGACTGTGCAAATTTTCTTCGTTTTGACTTCGTTAAATATTTCACTGCTTTTCTTGATGAATGACTATCCTGTTTTTCTTCTACATGTATAGAATTTCCTCCCGGTTTCCCTAGCTGTGTTTTTCTTTTGCCCATTTTTTCCCGTTTTTTCCCTCTCCATCTCTCTCAAATATTGTTTTATTGTTGCGTTGACGAATCGTCGCATTGTAAATGTTTATTTAATTTTACGTTTTGTTTTCTCGCTTGCTTTTCCAGGGCCACATCGGCGACGTTCCTTTCGAAAGCGCTGTTGGCTGGACCAAAAGTCACTTCTCAGCTGCGACCACCCCTTGGCCACCCGCCATCCGGCATTCACGATATAGTGTAAGTTATCAAAGTTTACTAATCGTTAATTTTACTACAAAAAAATTATATTTTATTAAAATTGATGCAAAATTACTAAAACTCATCAATCACCCGTTTTGTTATTTTTCTATGGATAATGAGAAAATAATCAATTCAAAATTGGTGTTTACACAAACTATTAGCGATGCATCTGCATAAGCACTGTTATTATTAGAAATTTATTAAAAATTCAAATAGACTTGAAAATGCAAGCTTATAAATCAATTTGCCTATTAGCGATTGATCTCGCATTTATCTTTAGATTCATCATTTTTTGGTCGTTTTGCAAATTGATGCACATGATATTTTTGTTTCGACCGGTAAAGAAAAGGTAATTAAACAACTTCGATGTATATTTTTTGAGTATATTTTTATTTTTTGAATAATGATTACCTTATCAATTAATCACGCTGCGGATTTGTTTATTATACAAAGTGAAATTAGCTTTACGCGCCCACATTAATTTCATTATAGAACATTAGATTATAAATATTTTTCGATAGCATTTTTCAATTTGCGAGCAGGAGGAACTGCTGAATGTTGCAGCAAACGCCTGTTTCTCTACAGTCTACATCAGGCTTTGCAAATTCATTTCGCCCAACACTTGTTACCACATTACGTAAAAAATAAACAGAAAAATTAACATAATCCGGCGTGTTTAGATTTTGCGAAATGTAAACAGACTTTTTCGTTTTTCCTAAACTTTATAACTTATAAAATATTCACTTGACGTTAGGGGGGCGTTTTTGAGTTGTGGATTTATACATAAAAGAATTTCACACTTTAAAAGATCAAGAAAACTTTCAAAATAATGATGTTATTTTTGAATTTAATGATTCGTTATAATTTATTTAAATATATACACAGCTTTAGATTTACGGACTATCTTAAACCAGTCTATTTGAAATTTTACATTCATCTACATGATCTAAGTGATTTTTGTAATAGGTCTAATCAAATTACCTATTATTGATTAGGAAGTACTGTTCATCTAAACTTTGAAACATACCTTGAAGGAGACACTGGGAGAAGATCCTGGTTGAGATCATTGTATTGCAGTTGGATGATATAAAGCTTCTTAATCTTCCAATCTGGGATTTAACATTTTCTCTCTTCCAAATTGAGCTTCAATTTGATCTCGCACTTAGCTACTTTCATTGGAACCAAAGGAAGAACATGTTTTGGAACTGATTACCAAGTATTGTCTATCTAAACTCTAAAAACATCACTTCAAGCAGAAGATGTCAGAAGATCCTGGTCGAGAATCTCCTCCTTTTCAAAATAACTCAAATTTGAGCTAAATTCCATTGCATCCAGACAAAAAACATCTTTTTCCTAAATTGCCATTGAGCATTGTCTCTCTAAACTTTGTAAAGTCGCTGGAAGACGGCAAGAATGTAACCAGATCTTTGTATTGTAGTTGGAATGATGGAAAAAGTGCAGTTGATATTTTCGGACGAAATAATGTAAGTTTAAGAAGTTGAATTCTCAATAGAACAGCAATAACTGCACCCTCGACGTTTTAAATCTTTGGCACAAACAAAGCTTGTCTCTTCTTGCTCCCGAACGTCGGACTTATTATGATACTATTATGGTGTAAACAACAAACAAGGGGTGAACTCGAAGCGAATATTTCAAAGGGCCCCTCCGGCTATTGGTTCTTTACCGATTTCCCAATTTATATCGATTTTCAATTTTTTAAACTGTTTTTCCAAACTTCGGTTTTTGTTTCAACGTTCAACTCTTTCCGAATTTAATTAAGAGCTATTTTTGAGTCGATGTGTTTTTTTTCCTTTCCTTCTCCGACCAGCTACTGTATTTTATTTGTTACATAGTATTAATAGCGTTATCAGCGAAATGTAAAACCGACCTTGAATTGTTTATAAACAATTTCTATCAGAAGTGTTACAAAACAAATTCGGATTACATTCTTCGAGAAAGAGAGAGTGGAAAAAATGACTGATGAAAGAAAGTATTAGTGGTTTATAAATTTCTGTGTAAACAATATTTTTCTTTTCTTTTGGTTTTGGTTGCAACGTCGTCGGTCGTAGAGGTAGGGGATAAGGAAGGAAGGACTGGTAAATGTTCATAATACACGATGTAAACACTTCACTTTAAAACTGCATCCGCTTCTTTGTGGCTACACGGTTTTGATAAATTTGTTTTCCGCTATTTCACTTAAAAAACTCATTAAATCTTGCGCTAATTTATTCACGAAATTCCGCTTTTTATGTTTGCGTTTACAACATTAATAGGAAAAAATTGAATAACATTGTCGAGTCGAGGGGCTGCTTGCTTTCAATTTATGAATGATAAACAAAATTGATAATGAATTTAATTTAATAGGTCGGTCAAAACTAAAATGATTTGATAAAAAAAAATGTGTCGCTCTAATGTTGTGATATGACAACAATAATATTTTGCACCGTTTTTTATTTTTAACACACTAGATATTTGTTTGTCGTTTTTGATATAATAAATAAATCGTACAATAACTATTATTGTTATATAATGAACAAAAGAATTTGCATAATATATTTATAATTTTAAATTAAATTAAATTTGATTGAATGGTTTCACATCATTGATGTAATTTTATGAAAATAATCTCTATTTATCATTCCGATTTGTATTTCAATTATTTATTTATTTATTTCACGTGTTTGCGATATTATTATAATTAGTAAGAATTGATGAAGGCAGTGTATAGGAAAAAAATTGCTTTGTCTATAGAATAATTCGAAACCGGTTTAAAAATGATTGTCGAATCGTAAGTACAACATTGAAAACAAATAACCTGAAGGTATATTGATAATTAATAATACTACATTTATTTATTTGTTTTTCTCTATTTGCTTTATTAATTCCATGAATTATGAATATAATGTATTCTGGTTTTTCACTGCTCGCACAAATTAATGCAATTTACAACAAATTATATATTTAAAGCCCGGAATTTTTAACAAAAAAGCACAGTTGCATTTTTCCTGTTGTTCTCATCGTAATATAAATGTTTTTTTGTAAACCATAAAAAATACGATTTTACAACACCCAAAAAATTTAGTATACTGCAACATATTGACTCAATGCCAAAAAAACTTTATTTGTAGCTTTGTTTATAATTAAAAAATATGTATCGTATAAACAACAAAAAAATAATAATCATTACTTCCAAGAATATTTCTATATTCTATAATACATTTAATTGAAATTGACGTATCCTCATATATTTACAATCGTAATCAATAATAAAGTCTTTTAAAAATGCATGAAGACCGATATTCGATTTGTATTCTAGGAAAACGCATCACATTGCATAATTCATATACAAGAATTTCATATTAAATTTATTAAATAATTTAAAGCAATTGTTTTGTCCGAATACCACTTCCAAAAATTTTCTTCATCGTCTAAAACCTAAACCAACCAATTAACCGATTTTGTCCAAATTTGGAACAATTATGAAGTCTACCCCCAAGACATGAACCTCGCAAAAAAATCTGAAGATTTTGAATAGGGTCACATTTTATTAAGGAAAGAAGGGTTAAAATTGAATCAAACTTACTAAATTCTAAGGCATATATCTCCTAAACGGACGAAGATATTTGATTAAAATTTGGAACACATATTATAAACACAATAAAGAACATCATACTGAAGGAGCATCCCTTACAACTGCCCTTTGAGTTTCTTGGTCAAAACTCTAGAATATAATGATTGAATGCAATTGCCTAGTGTGACCTGTGAATATCACTTCCTAAAAGTGCTTGGCCATTAATATTGTATTGATGAATGTTTCAACCTTGTATCTTCAAACAGAAATGATTTTCAGAATCAACTACCACACGATGATGATAAAAATGAGTGTAGTAGTATTTTCGATGTGGTTCAAAATCTGGCCTGTTACATATGTAAAAAAAAAGTTATAACCTTCCAATATTTCTAATTCTGTCATATGAAATAAACAAGTGACGTCAGTATATAATAAACAAATAAACATGATGTGGAGATAAAATTATGTTTATTATGCGATTATTAAGTTGGAAACGACTATACAACTGTCATCTTTGTTGCACACGCACACAAAATTAAATGCGCGTATATGTGCATTATAATAAAACTGGTTGCTTCAATGAAACAATGTGTGTGTGTGTGTCGGTTATGTTTTTACGACAAGCAAGGCCGGGTCATGCTTGTTTTAAAACCTTTCTGACTCTTCTTTTTTATTTTATTTTATTTTTTTTTATCAACAGCAGGTGATGGGAAAAGATGTATCTGTGGTGTGTATAGAGAAAAAGAAACTCCATCAAGTTTAGTTGTAGAATAAACGCAAACAAAAGGAAATGCGGTTCGAAGAAATATTTAACAAACATTTGTTGTGTATATTTATCTAAATCTAAGAGCGGCATCGTTTGGAATATTAATATATTCATCTAAATAGCCATGCAAGAGCATTATTTTATTTTTCTCATTTATTTTTTTTTTTGTTTAAACTTTAACAATGTTTGAGCAAAGATGACTAGAAAAATAAACAACACTAGTATTTCAAATAAATTTCTGTCAATAGGATTTCAGTTTTCTTATCGCTCCCCTCTCTGAACTCCGCCACTGTTCTTTTAGCTTTAATACCATTCTCGCTTGAAAACAATCCAACAAACATTATTATATTATAAATAATGTTATTTATTGTTTACTTAAATTATCTTGAAATACACAACTCATTTATTATATTACAATTATTATGCACACGTGGCAAAGCACAACATTCACTTATGATATTATTGCATAATATGCAATTCAAAATAAATAATCTTTTGCCTAATAAATTTAAATATCTGAATACCATAAATAATAATACGCTTTATACTACCTAATTGCCTGTTCAGCTGATAATGATTGTTTCTTAAATTATTGTTCAACAAATCGAGCATACATTGTAACTAAAAATGATAAAACAACGTGTTCAATAGTCATGAACGCGCCACAAAAAATAAATAGACAATGTTTAAAAATGACAAGTCTAAATTTTTGGAAAAGTCCCCAAATTTGCGAAAACCATATGCAACAATGTATTGCGCGGATGATCAATTGTTTACATGTTAGCTGTAATGTTATGATAAATGATTACGAAAAAACGGCATAGAACGAGAAATTTGATATTTGTTTATTAGAAAATTGTTTATTTATTTTTGTTTCAAGGTTATTTTTGCACATACATTATGTATTTTCTTATTGATTCGATAATCAAAATTTTTCAGATTAACAACTGTGTTTATAAAATGGATTTTTTGTTTGTGTTCAAAATGAACACAATGTATCTAAATTTATAAACGTGATGTTTCTGAAATTGAAATATTAGATTTCTTACATGCCGCGGCGTTCCTATTTTGATGCCGCGACATAATTTAATCTATAAACCGATTCAGATACTGTAAACATCATGTACAGAGAACAAATAAATAATATCTAAACCACCTAGAGCAGTGATAATTGAGAACAATAATAATAATATGATGTTAAAATTATACACAGATGGAGCGATGGCTTTTTAGGCCACATATATTTATTGCTACACACACACAAATGCTTAATTGCTAAACAAAACTCCCCTTTTACACACCACGTTTTAATTTCTGCACTTTGATGGACTTAGATCTACAGAACTTAAAATATTGTTTCTTCTAACATAAGGAAGATAGTCTAAAGATCTATGATCTATCCTACGTGAACTCAACTGAAAAGATCGCTCAAAATATTTTTTGGCTGAAAATAATTGATTTTTTATAATTGACTAATTATTATTATTCATTTTTGTAACTTAATTAGCAAAACTAAATAAAATAGTAATGTGAAGATGATTACTTTAGACATGCATTGCATGGATATAGTATGCATCAGCGTTCGTGGAGTTCCTGCATTGCAGGATCAGAACTTGTACGACTGTACGCATTCATTAACTAACTCCCTTGTATAGTTTAGAGAAACGAATATTAAACAATACAAACAACGTCTGAAATATTATTATCCTTCATGAAACCAACCTTAAAATAAATATACATTAAACTGCGCATACATAAATTTGCCTAAAATTGTCTAGCTGGGGCATTTTTGCCAGCTGAATTTATCGCATCGAAAATGATACTTTTTGTGTCATCAGGAATTCCAAGCGAAAAATAAATAATCAAATGAAAGTCGGAAGCTCGTCGAAAAATTTCGAACAAAGACAATTATCGATTAGAGTTAATTTATGAAATAATGAAGACTGCACTTTGACAAGGAAGAGTTTTTAATTATCACTTTTAAATCCTCTTTCAACCGGCTAAGGACGAGACAAAAGCTTTATAAGAAATCACCAAAAAACCCTCAGCCTACCCACCACTTCCCCATCTGTGTGCCATGTTCATTTCTGATGATTTGATTGCGATTTCACAGGTCACTGGCGGAGGACTTTTGTCTTGCTTTTTTTTAACACTCAGTCGCACTTCTCACATAAGGGATGTTATGCTGCCATTATTGTCGAATAATCAATCAATAATGTTTTGCCAAGCGCTAATAAATAAGAAACTTATTACTCTATAGTTATTTGCTTTTTTTATATAATATGAAAATAGGGGATTACAGGAAGATGAATGTAATAGATATTTTTAGCTGTATCCAAAGTATGGTGTATTAAACGATTTTCCGATGATGTTTATCCCTAAAAACGCGCCGTTCCGATCCCTTCGCTCCTGAAACCGTTATCCCGCGAAAAGCATAATTGCATTTTTATCTTGTTCAGTGCCCCAAATAAGAACGAAAAAGTGTAACATCATCGTTGTTTACGAACGAGCAGAGGAAAACGGATCGCCTAAATGCAGCCAGTCATCCTCAGATGCATTAAGAACGTAAACAAACCCATCAATATGCTGTTATTATTATTATTTTTTATTTCAATTTATCATGATTCATTACAACAATTTGTTGTTATACAAGAAAAACAACCAATTCCATCAGGGTAAATTGTAGAGTTACAGCGTTTTGCTTTTAGTAACCCAAGAACAGACTTTGGCACAATTTACCTCAATTTATTTAAATAACTAATCAATTTTGGTGGTTTTGGTTTTCTCTAGAAGTCGCTTGAAATTTCAAATGGCACGACGTCTATTTCTCATAGAACATGATTTTTACCATTAATTGTTCAGCAAAAATGATGATGAATAAAAAGTTGTTTTCAATGATTTGCTTCATCTTTCAGCCAGAAAAGTCTTATAAGAGTCCATAGTATATCCTAGTCAAAAGATTCTATTCATTTAATATTTGCTTTAATTAAAAACTGGTTAATTAAACAACTATCTAAGAAAATGTTTCAAAGACTTTATTATTATATGAGTTCCCAATTTTTTATACATTTTTGATATGAGAATATTAATTTGTGCGCAATTGCAAAAATGAATTTTGCAGCAGGAATTTGTTTATTTACAGCCATATAAACTAAATATCTGAAATCAAATGTAATTTATATTTTATGATATTAATTGAAAACCGGCATTTTTAATAATCCAGTTTTAATTAAATTAATTTAAATTCAACGTCTACTAATTAAATGTGAAACCTGAAACATTGCATGTAACTATATGGAGCTACATTACATACTATAGTTCTTAAATTAAAATATCACTACATGATTTATAAATATGAATGATAAATATGAAATATACTTTCTAAATTTGTGACAGGAAGAATCGGTTCTGGGAAGAGCCACTTTGTTTACTGACCATATACTACGCTACAATGTATTTATCAGGAAACGAAGCTGAAATTCATAGGAATAATAATAACATAAAGGCATGTGATGATTCACTGTATAAAAATAAATAAATAACTTGATAATAATGAGCAAACAGTTCGAAATGTAGCTGATTTGGTGGCACAGTGGTAAATATGCCGACTTGCTTCTGGGAGCCCAGCTGTCCTGAGATCAGTTCCAAGATCTCTCCAAGATATTTGGGATTGGGAGAAGCACTAGAGTTTTTTGCTGACCAAATAGCTGAGGATTATTGGTTCAATTGGGACAGTAGGAGCAACACTGATGAAAAGGGACATATTGAACCAGAACCTCTCAGTAGGAGTGGATAGAACGAATAAAATACAAATTGCAAAATGTAAAACAAGCACTTATTAACACACAACTGCAGGACTATGCTGTAAAACTCGTTATGGAAACAAATTATTATCTAAGTAAGTCTTTGTAAACAGAGTAGAGCTTTGCAGTGCAGGAAAAATATTGAGAACTGATGAAAAGAGACATATTGAAGCTCCAAACCTTGGAACAAAAAATAACTAATAAATTGTAAGAGAAGCACTATTAAAACACAGCAGGAGAAATATGAAGCCAAAATCAACCAGGCAGCTGAAAAAAAAAACCAAGCAAGAAAAACTGAAACAAATCATTATCTAAGTAATTCACTGTATGCATAATGAAGCTTGGAGGAAGAATGCAGCAGGAATGCAATTTCGCAAAAATAATGAGAAAATGTTAGTAGTGCAAACATGATTATAAAAATCATTATTGAAATCACTAATAATACACAGACAGCGTGAACAGAAAATCGCGAGCAGGAAAAAAAGAGCCAGGAATAGAAGTGGCGATCTGAGTATCGGCTGGGCTGGCTGGGAAGGAACAACGGAACCTCGGCTGGCCGATGGAGCTGGAAGCTCGGAGTTCGCGGTGCTGAAGATATTGGCGTTAGCGAGATGAAGAGCACGTGTGTCGTGAAGAATCGTCCAGCACAGTGTTGACCGTTGCAGGAAAAGCGAGGGCGTGTTGGAAGATCGCGCAGTCGTCACCTGGTTGGCACGAGGAAACCGTCGATCCGCCCAGCCACGAATCCCAGCAGGACGGGCGCGGCAGGCAACTATACAACACAATTTGATTTTATTTCTTGTCTAGAAAATAGCAAAACAAAAAATCTGAGATGCTAGGATGCAGCATCTTGATGGAGAGGCTGCGCGCGGTTTGTCTAGGACGGCCCAGCTTGCAAGGCTAAACGGTCAGGCCAATACAAACCTGAAATGTTCTCCATGTAGTTCGGCATCTCCCAAAAAAGGAAGCAAAGCAAATAAAACAATTGTGAATATAGTTTCTTGTTCGCCATGTCGGCGACTGATTTATTTTCCTGCAAGAGCAGAACAACCACCATATGTCCCGATTTCGACGAAACACCGAAACAATCAAACTTACATCGTAACTTCCAAACCATGTGAGAAACGGTTACAAAAGCAGTAAGCAGGAACCGTGCAGTCGAGCATCGTATATCAACTCTCTGATCTGTTTTCATTCTCTAATATACTAAATGGACGGCTCCATTCAAATCTTATACAAATCCGGAACAATTCCCTCACAAAACTTATTTTAATTTTGTTTGCTCATTCCAATACCTATTCTTCTGTTCTGGCCCCCGCGCCTCCGCCCGCGAATCAATGCTTCTTGCATTCTAATTTGTAATTCGCTCTTTCCTGATGAGAATATCCTGAATATCCGATTCTTTTCAAAATGCCACTTTGCCTCATTTTTATCTCTACATCTCCACCAGCAGACTCAATCCCAGTATCCCACCGCACTCTGCTATAATTCGTTTACTCACATCATCTTTCTTTTTATGATCGAAACAAATTTTCGATCGAGCCAGTGCCATATAATTAACACCCTGTCTTGCGAAGAAGGCCTGGTAATTGCGTGCAACCCCATTCACGACTAACTATGAATGTAAATGCCTCTCCATCTGATCTTTTCATTGCCTTTTCTTCTTTTAATTTATGTTTTTTTTACTTTAATTTCTTCTCAAATCACCCTCCTCCTCGTCCCATTATTTGGTTCAGTTCGATTTTCCACGTCCGTTTTTTTTCCTTTCAAATCCTAATGCCGGAAATTCCACCACACAAATCAGCTGGAGATGCTTCAATACCAGTCAACCCACATAAATTATACACATTTTAAACAATTAATTAATACAAGGTTTTAGATCAAAAAAAATTCCTATACGCACAACTTTTTTTTACATGAATTGTAGGACAAATCATTCATGTGATCGTAATTTAGCACCAGAGACCTTGGTGGAGGTCTTGGATCAAACGTGTATGAACTTCTGTTCTCCAAATTTTAGTTTCTCGGGCAGGACATATTTTGAGTGGAACATTTTGTTCTAATAGGACAAAAACCAAAACAAAAAATTGGAACTGGACTAAATCATAATCCATAAAGTATTGCATACAATTTTTCTTGTCTGCGAACAGACCCATTAATGTCGTCCATCGTTGTAAGTCAATGACATGGTCGTGTATCTGTTCTTTAGATATGTGAAATAAAAGTGATTAAGGCCATTTGGCCACACTTCCAATTCTCCTTTTTTTGTTGGGGCAATTTTGTCCATTTGAAATTGTAAATAAGAAGTTAGTTGGCTAGTCAATAGGTCATCTAGTTTATTTGACGTCAAGAGTGTGCACCGAAAAAAGGATTTATTTATTATTAAGTAAATTTATTAATAGTTAACAAAATATTTATTGAAAATAGGCCTAATAAACGTATATTCCATATTAATAATGCATTTATTAAAAACATTTAAATATACGTTATTTCTATAAAATATCTGAATATTACAGAGTACTTAATAATTTATTATTTTATAATAAACTATTTGTTTATTATAAATAAATATGTGTTTTATTAATTTGTGTATAAATTTCTAATAAATATAATTATTTTACATATAATTAGCGATATATTATATATCTACAAATAGTTAGTTTTCTTTAAATACATTTATTTACTTTTAGTTTGTTAATATATTTATGAATGATAAGCTTAGTTTATGCATAATAAGTGACATAGTCCGTGTCACTAAATTGTATGCTTGTGTTGAATATGGTATATTACAATAAACTAAATTATTTATTAATAGTTGTCTAGTATTAATTTAAAGTTAGTATTTTAATATTTCAAATATATTAATTAAAAATTAATATTTATTAACGACACAGAATATTTAATTCAGAAATACCTGAAAATGGAATAATAAAATGAAAATAAGAAATATATGTGTAAATAATATGTTTATTAACTAAGCTACTAACACAACAAAACATTTAAAATGAAATAAAAATAAAATATCAACAACTATATTAAGTTTTTCACATTTAAAACATTATTAAAAATCCTACATATAAATATATGTATTAACCTAGGTACTATTATAACAAAACGTAAAAAAAATATTCATTTATAATTAAAAACATTACTTAAAATAAAACATTATAAACAAATATTTACAAACACTTACAAAATACGAAACAAAACATAAAAAAATTATTGGTTTTCATAAAAAAAAGTATGAATTATTTATTCTTAAACAACAATATATAAATTGCCATTTGCACTGTTATGCCCTGATACTGGAAAATATTCAAACCATGAAATATTTTTCATATAACATTTTTTTTTTGATTGTGAAATAGCCACGGAATTGTCAATAAGATTAAAACTCATAAAGTGCTCATCGAAACCATAAATAGGAGCATTTTGGTAAATTAAAAATATGTTGTCATCGCTGCAGTATATAATATGTTTTATTAGACCAAATTTTGGATCATCAAAAATGTTTTCACCCACTTGAATGTATAAATTTTGTTTATAAATAATCCCATTTAACTTAACCCACGATATTTCAGAAGCTGAATCAGGTAAATTTACTGGAGTAGACTCCAAATTTAATTTCATTTTTAATTCCGAAAACAATGACCTAAAACTTCCTATATTAATTATATCCGACAAACCAGTTTTAAGAACAAACCGACTACTTAATATTAATTGATGTTTCATAGCAAGTGTATATGGTAAATTTTTTCTAGATGTTATAATATGACAACTATTTTTTCCAACTTTATGAAATGCTTCGAATCTTATGGAAGATAAAGGTTCTAAAGGTCCTACATTTCTTATGATATTTGGGTAATGAACTAGAAAATGAAATTTTGGCTTCAGAGGCTCGTTAAATAGTTCTATGTAAGTACTGTTATGAAGAGAAATTAATTTTTCCAAATATACTAATTCTGGTTCATTAAGTTTATTCTTAGAAAGAATACATACTATTTGAAACAACATTAAAAAAAAAGACCAAACACTATCGTCAAATTCGATTAGGTCACCTATAATAACAGGTAAATATGTGGTAAGTGCTTTCATTTCAGATGCTGACATTATTAAAATCTCTTTTTGTATATGCTTTGCATTGATTGATGGAATTCTATTTCCGAGATCAATTCCATCTTTGAAATCAAAATATTGGATTCTATTATTCAAAGTATTTAAATCAAAATATTTTACCTTATTTATAAAATAATTCAAGACTTTTGCAATATCGTAGCGGCAAATTCCTTCAAATAAATCATGCATTAAGTCACAACTGGCATTTTCCGCTACATGAAAATAAGGTAGTTGATTCCATATGCATTCTTCTTTGATTCCAAATTGTTTGTTTTCTAAGTTTAAGCGATAATTTTCTCTAGTTCTTTTTAAAGAATTTTTTTCACAAATCAATTTTTCACTGGATTTTTTATCAATACGACAAATTCTACAAAAATACGTAGATACAAAACTTTCGTTAAATCCTAATATTGAATTAAGTCCTAAATTATCTCCTAAAACTAAAGGAACAAGAAAATACAGAGTAATTTGTTTATGAAATATAGTAATATTTATGCCAACGTTCTCTAAATACAACAATTCATTAATAATAGGCTTGAAAACAGCTTTGTTTGAAAATCTAGTCCTATCCGAGGAATAAAATAAGCCAAATAGGAAAATATTTTCCAAGCGCTTTGAAAATTTTGGTGGTATACAAGCTAAAGAACAATAAATTGCGCCAAGTTTATGTACTCCTGCATGACTCCCTAACGGATTTCCAGTTTCATAATCGTCAAAGTATATTAAAAGTGGTAATACCATCTTATTGCCGTATTTATTTTTCATAGATTTCCATAATGAAGTATTTAAAAGACTATATATACCATTATTCGAGGATGCAAAATTTATAAAACTTGTAATTTCAGAATATACGTTTGGTAATTCTAAAAAATGTTTTAATACATGCCTTATAGGAATAAATTGACCTTCACAATTTTTAATATCTAGTGATACCCCTCTGTTATTGTCGTTTTGACTATCTAGTCTTTCTCCTAAAACATATTTTTGAGGTTCTATAAGAAATTTGTTCTTTTTTAGAAACTGAAATCTTTTATATTCAGTGTTTAGGGAATCAAAATCATCTACACTTGATATAATTGATCGAATTTCATTTTTTTCATCCTGGTTAAGGCTTTTAATTTTAGATTCCAATTTAATCTGAATCTGATTTAATAAACAAGTTACTAAATTTGATGTATCTACTATGACAGTCTGAATAAGAGATCTAGTGACATATTGGTTACTATAAAGTTTTGTGAGAAATTTCATTGTTTCAAATTCAGAGATATTTAAAGACATTTCTAAATTCTGATTTGTATTATTAAAACTGTCAATACATTCATCAAAATCGCGGCTTATTGCTAATTCATTGGTAGCTAGAATAACTGAATTTACGTCGTTTTGATTTCCACGTTTAAAAGCAATACCTTTTTGGTTGATATTTTCTACAAATTTCTTACTGCATGTGCATACATGCTTTCTTAAAATGGATATCAAATTAAAAGTTCTGTTACAGTTTAAAAAACAACATTTAAAGATGTCTTCATATTTATGAATAATTTGAGTGTGTTTTAGAAAAGACTGAATTGAAGCATGTGTTTGTTTGCATAATTTACAAATCATATTTTTAAGCTATCAACAATTTTTAATTTACCAAAATATACTGCTATTATTTTTATTTTATGCGCAATTTAATCTTATTAACAATATCAATTATAATAGGGCAGTTGTCATAATTAGTATGCATATCAAACACTGCCAGTTGAAGAAATATCCAAAAATATTCCGATTCATACGGATACTTCAAATTTAAAGTGTGAACAAGTGAAAAACATATATCTAGTGCCTTTGGAATTGAAGCTGGTTTATACAAAATATCACCAAATGATACATACACGTTATGTAAAGATGTGTAGGTCAATCCTTCTACTATAACAAAAGGCAGCATGGGCAATTTATACTGTGATAGTTTTTTCTTCCTGTCTTCTATAGTTTTACTGATTTCTGCAGGCAGCTAACAATATGTAAATAATATTTGTTGATAATTTACTTATATGTATAACCATAAAATATAGTTACCTTTACGTGCACAATCACGCCTTCTTTGCTTTCTAATGCTGTAGGTTTCCAATGTAGTTTTCCTTTTTTAAAGGAAGACTTTTGAGGAATTAATGCACATATCAGAGTTACCATTAGATAATGTTTCGATTCTATAAATATTCATAGTTGGAAGTTAATTATTTTAGTAATAGTTTACCTTTACCTAAATTAAGTGAGTTGGATTCTAAAAGATCTATTAACAACAAATCGGCCGGACTCAGATACTGCTTCCTAATACTCAATAGGGGCTTAAAAATTAAATCCAAATTTGAGTATATTTTGTTGGAAGTAGTTGGATGTAATGCCTCAAAATCTGATGTTATCTGTAAAAGTTTTTCAACATTAAAATTTTGTACTCAAACAGGTAATGAAATTAAAAATCGTACCAATGTATGGCCAGACGAATGCTTTATAATCGGATATGTACTTAAAATATCCAGAAGAGTAGTGTTTGCATTTTTTATAAAATCTGTCCTGATTTTTCTGCTACTTTCCCAGCGAGATATAACTTCATTCCAAGGTTCCGAATTATTCTGAAGCCAAGTTACATTTGCAATATCAGGATTGGATTCATCTACACTAGTATCTCCAGGTATTTCTTCTAAAAGATGTGCATAAAATAATAATATTAATTACGTTTTCAAATGTTTATTCAAACCTGTTGATGTGTCACTTCTACCACTTCGAGGTAAAATATTAGCCTTTCTCAAAAATGTCAACTTGTTCCTATATTTGTCTACAAGTTTTCCTCGAGCAATTCCAGCAATATTTTCTTTGGAATTTTTTTTTCTAATAGGTGGGTAATAATAAACTTCTTTTACTTCATTTGGAAAACACTTTACGATTTCTTCAGAAACTTTTAGGAAATTTTCATTCGTTAGACGTCTAAAACGAAAAATATCATTTAAAATAAATTTAATTAATTAAACAAATGCACTCAATAATGCATCATTATTCATAATTACTGAAAAGGTTGCTTGTTAATAAAATGTGATACTATAATATCACACAGATATCCCTGGCACTTTGAGTCTAGTTCCGTATTTACTTGATATAAAGACAAAATAGCTTGTCCTATTAATGTTTCGTTTAAAGTGGTTCTTAAATCAAATATTTTTGGAGATTTTGCCACGTTTTCATATTCTGTAATAGATTCATTTCTATTACGCTTAAGCGGATTCTGTTGAATATCCGACTGCGATGGGTAAGACAAATTTTGGGAAAAATCTGGAGGAATTATGATTACATCTTGCATTTGCATGTTATTTCCATTTGCATGAGATAAAATTTGATAATTGTATAAATTTTCGTCATTTACCATACCTAAGGGTTGATTGAAGCTAGTCGATGGTGTGCTTATTAAACTATATAATAATTACAAAATGTTAAATTAAAAAATTGCACTTATTAATGATGTGTTACTTATTGCTTGCACATGTTGCAATAGTGGAAAAAGCCGAAGGATTACTGATGGCTTCTACTGACTTTAATTTTAACTTCTCGCTTAATTTTAATCTATTTCCTAATACAGGGCAAAGAGACTCAAAATTTTCTTTGTCTTCACTTATTAATAGTTTGAGGGTTTCGATATCATTAATACCATTGTCTGCAATGAGCAATGAAATAAAAGTTATTAAAATTTATGAATGTTAAATCAAAACTACCCAAACTACTTACAAAAACTACTCAAATACTAACGGTTTTTAATCACTACAACCTACAGTTTCTATGGTACAACTACACTTTCATTACAACGTGCTGTATTACGTATTCTGAATTTACTAATCAAATTAAAAATATCTGGGTTTCACTTACCTCTGAACGTATTATTTAAAAATTCCAAATTCACTTCCTCTAAAAACACTGGCAACGACATAATTAAAACAACTTAACATAAAGCACTAACAATAAAGTAGCAGATACTTATTCTTCCTTATTCGTTCTGCAAGTTTGAACCTGTCGCCTATATTGTATAAAGGAATTTCGGGAAGGTGCAGATTTTTTCCCTTTCCAATTGACGCTATTCTTAATAAAGAATATACTTATTTCTTCTAAATATATATAATAATTTTAAATATGTTCTTTGATAATAAATAAACCTTTTTATCTTTAAAATTGTATCAAATTACCATTATTAAATATATATATATATATATATATATATATTGGTATAGAATATGTATCAAATTTATTAAAACCAAATTAGTTTATAAATAATTAACAAAATTATTGTATATAAATACCGCTACTTATTATTAAAAAATAAATATAATAGTTAATTGTTAATATTGACGCAATGTTGAGTAGAGCATATCAGTTGTTTTAATTTAATATACATTTATTTTTTAAAAACAAATGCAATGTTAAATTTTAATAATTTAATTTATTAACATTTTTTAAATTTATGTATATTTGCATTTACTATATTTATTATTCCTTAATAAATCTTCAAATAATAAATAAAAAGTTTCTCTATAATATGGCTATTTATTGCCACCGAATATATAAAAAATTCTATATTCATTTTGAAAAAATGTTATTATGTGTGAATAAATACACGACAAATAAAGCATTCGTTAATTATTAGATAAACTTTTCTTTCAGTG